>JAOEGL010000001.1:362764699-363487199 GCA_034509955.1 Urosaurus nigricauda
TGACTAGATATTCAGTTCTTTTTTTATTCCATGCACAGTAGGCTATAAAACAAGGTAGTATTTTTTTTATGTTACTTCCTAGGGCATTGCATGTACAGTCATACTTCACATTTCACAGCTGATTTCACGAGATTTATTATTATGCTGCTTAGAATTACATTTCAAGACAAGTTCAAAATCACATCTGAAGCTGATACTCATAATGAACTATTTATTGAACAGACATGGCCACATGGTACACACCCAAACAAGACATTCAGAAAACATTAGAACAAGAGATCTGCTTTACTTAACTGACATTCTGATAGGTGAAGTGCAAGCATATGAATTAAATTACTGTACTAATAGTCCATCTATTGGTCTACTTAGCCAATATGCTTCTGGTCTGAATTCAAGAAGCTGGTGTTGACATTCAAAACCTTAAAGGTCTTGGCACTCCCAAATGTGAGGGAACGTCTCTCCTCACATACACCTGCCAAAGGAATGAAGTCTCCTATAGATGCTCTCTTCTGTCTTCTGTTTATCACACTAGGGAAATCCTGCTGGAAAACAGGAGTTAGACTGGATTTAAACCAACCCCCCCCCCACACAAATGCCCAAAGTTTATCCGACGACATTGCTGTTAACGTGAAATAATGTGAAATTAATCCAAACGTAGAGCAGATAAAAATGGCAGCTTTTCACTTTTGGAATAACCTGAAAGTAAAAAGCTCCTGCTTTTCTCTGGTTTGCGTTTGGATTAACTTCGCGTTATTTCACTTTGGCAGTCCCCTAGTGTAATAAACTACCTGAATTTGCAAGTTTTTTTTAAAAAAATCCAGAAAGATCTCCCTAGTGTGATAAACTCTACAGTGTCGGAAGAGACCACAATGGCCCTCCAGTTACTGCCATGGAGGAATACACAATCAAAGCACCCTGACAAATGATCATCCAGCCTCTGTTTAAAAACCTGCAAAGAAGAAGAATCCACCACTCTCTGAGGTAGCATATTCCACGGTTGAATAGCTCTTACCATCAGGAGGTTCTTTCTAATGTTTAAGTGGAATCTCCTTTCCTGTAGTTTGGATCCAGAGCTCCATGTCCTAATCTCTGGAACAGTAGAAAACAAGCTTGCTCCATCCTCAATATGACAGCCCTTCAAATATTGAAAAATGACTATAATGTCACCTCTTAACCATCTCTTCTCCAGGCTAAACATACCCAGCTCCCCAAGCCACTCCTCACACTATATACACTATTGAATATGTAGGAATTATGACTATGAATCAGTTATGAATGCCTAACTCTAGGTGTGAATTCCAGCCTGTATTTTTAAAGGTGTTCTCCAGCTTCCCCAGAAAGACATCCGCTACCTAAGAAGTACCACAACTATTTTAAATGGGTGAGAATACACATGTAGGCACAGATGACTGACATTTATCTTAGAACAGCTCCAGCAGATTTTATTTTAGAATAGCTCTTCCAGATCCTGAGAGGTGGAATAAAATTAATTCTAAGAACAAGGATATATTTGGGCATTGGTCACTGTAAGAGTTGTTTCTGCAGAAACACAATTTCATAGGTAATGACAATCACCTCCAAAATGAATACATTTTAATTAGAAATATGTTGTGAGGCTTCCAAAAGAGTAAATCAATTTACAATACCATTATTTTTCAAGTAAAAAAAGTTGTGTAAACTAAATTGCAGCAAGTAGGAATTAAATGTTTGTGTAAGTCATCCTGCTACTATAATCTGATCTGGTAACAAATGTGCCATGAATTCTCTGCATACTTGTGGAAAAACTGTCTACTTGAAATTTCTTCAGCTATGTTACATTCAAAAACAAGGATTACTAAATTTGCTTTTCTTCGCAGAAGCACTGAACACCTCTGTAGTGTCAGCATCTATGTTTTGACCCATGCTGAGAATGTATTTTCATGCACATGTGTGAGTCCTGCATGATACAAATTGTACACGAATAGAAAGATTTTCTTGTATGTGTAAATGTTATTATTGGGTACTGCATTATTTTATCATATCTTTTTTTGGATGCCTTTATTTCTAAAAGCCCAACCGCTTTGCTTGGGGACTAAAAAATAATAATGGAGTGGCAGAATTCTCATTTGTACACAATGCTCTCATTCCCTCTGTCCCATTGCTACATCCCTGTTCATGGATTTGAAGCAGAATCACATATGCCTTGCACAAAGAAGATCCTTTATGTAATCCCTCCAGTTAGACCAAATAGTAGGTGAAGTGAAAGAAACCCTCCTGACTTCCTATGGCAAACAACAACAGAAAACACTGAGCTCAGCTAACAAATAGCAATATTTTAGCATTCATGCAGGGGGCCTCAGGTTCCTGGTCAACATCTACAGAATTACAAACTCTCCAACATTTCTCAAATGAAAACCAGGGCATATGTGGTCAAACATCCCTGATCAAATGACCTCTTGCAGACGAATGGCCTCTACTCTATTCTCATCC
Source organism: Urosaurus nigricauda (assembly GCA_034509955.1). NCBI lineage: Eukaryota > Metazoa > Chordata > Lepidosauria > Squamata > Phrynosomatidae > Urosaurus > Urosaurus nigricauda. The sequence continues at coordinate 362,767,169 of JAOEGL010000001.1, forward strand.
TTCTTGATCTGTCTGCAGCCTTTGACACAGTGGACCACTGTCTCTTGCTTGACTTACTTTCTGACCTTGGGTTCTCTGACTCTGTTCTCAACTGGTCCAAATCTTACTTATCAGACAGATCTTTTGCAGTGGTCACAGATGGCCAGACCTCTTCCTCTGTCCCCTTATCTGTTGGAGTTCCACAGGGCTCTGTCTTGGGTCCCCTTCTGTTCTCTCTTTACACACTGTCCCTAGGCAAACTCATCAGTTCTTTTGGTTTCTCCTATCATCTGTATGCCGATGACACCAAGCTGTATCTCTCAACTCCTGACCTTTCGCCAGGGCTTGAACAGCAAGTTTCATCTAGTCTGGCTGCCATCTCTCAGTGGATGCAGCATCGGCGCTTGAAGCTCTAAGACAGAGCTTCTCGTCTTCCCACCTAAGCCCACCCTTCAATACACCTTTTCTGTTTCTGTTGATGGCACTTCTATTCAAGCGGTTCAGCAAGCCTGCAGTCTTGGTTTCATCTTTGATTCCTCTCTGTCATTTATCCCCCAGAATCAGGCCACCACTAAGACATGTAGATTCTCTCTTTACAACATTGAGAAAATCCGTCCATTCCTCTCAGCCTCCACTGCCAAGACTCTGGTCCATGCCCTGGTGGTCTCACGACTTGATTATTGTAACCTTCTTCTGACAGGGCTTCCTCTCTCTCACCTTCATCCTTTAATCTCTGTCCAGAACTCAGCCGCATGCATTATCACATCCGCTTGCCGCTTTGACCACGTTTCTCCTTTCTTATCCTCCCTTCATTGGCTCCCCCTCCCCTTCCGCATCCAGTACAAGCTTCTGCTGTTGGCTTTCAAAGCCCTCCACGGACTGGCCCCTCCTTACTTGTCTGAACTTCTTTCTCCTCACACTCCTTCTCTTCCCCTCCGCTCTGGTAGTCAAGGTCTCCTCTCCCAGCCAAGGATTTCCACTGCCCTGTCCCAGATTTGTCCTTTCTCACTTGCTGCCACTCACTTCTGGAACCTTCTTCCTCTACATGCGCGCCTCATCACTTCTCTAACCAGTTTCAAAACTGAGTTAAAGACTATATTGTTTAGAGAAGTGTTGCCAGATGTGTGACTTTGTCTGGCCTGTTTTAACTGTACATTATGAAGCCAAGCCCTCCCTCTAGTCCATCTGCTTTGGTCCAGGCCTCAGAGGAAGAGAAGAACCACTGGACCTGATACCCTTCCCCATCACCTTTCCCTGCTCCTTTTGTGTCGTGTCTTTTAGATTGTAAGCCTGAGGCAGGGAACCGTCTAATTATAAGTTTATATGTACAGCACTGTGTAAACCTACAGCGCTATATAAATAAAGGATGATGATAATAATAATAATAATAATAATAATGCCTATCTAGCTTCTCCATAAAACATGCCCATCTAGCTTCTCCAAAGATGGAAAGCCAACTATCTTCTGGGGCAACTGAACGGCTCTTACAGTAGAAAATGTTCTTCATAATATTTAGGTAGAATCTCTTTTCTTGGAATTTGAATCCATACATTCCTATGGAAGAATGAAATTTTTGTAAACCAGAATCTAATTGATCCCTATGTTACTACTTATTCCCTTGCTTGCAACCTTCACTCCTCCATCACTACCATTCTGAATTGCCTGAAGCTCTCCTGGGGTGCATCTACACTGTAGAAAAAATGCAGTTTGACAACACTTCAAGTGCTGTAGTGCCATCCTACAGAATCCTGGGATTTGTAGTTTTGTGAAGGACTAGCACTCTTTGGCAGAGAAGGCTAAAGACTTTGTAAAATTACAAATCCCAGGATTCCACAGGATGGAGCTACAGTACTTCAAGTGGCTTCAAACTGCATTCTATCTATAGTGTAGATGCACCCCTGGTGTCTAAAAAAAGACTTCACTCATTCTCCCATGCTGCCTGTAATAGTTAGAAGAGCATCCACCTCACTCTGAATCTCCAGGCGCTTAAGACAGCTGATGCTCACACTTTGTGGTTTGCAATTCTACTTTGATCCAGAGATTGAAATCAAATTGGAAGATAGCTTCAACCCTCATTTGTGCAATTTCATACCCTCATTCTGTGGGACTCAGAAACAGAGGATGAAGTCAGCAAATGAAAAAGGATGAAGTATGTAAGCTCAGAATGGTCACAATCCTCCAACTAAAGTGAATTTATTTAATTTCATTTTTAAAAGATTTTCTGGGCTTTTAGATTACGGAAGTGCTCTGCTTACAGGTCCAAATATTTTTTTCACAGAAATATGCAGGGAGTACAGGAAGATCTTCAAGAAGAGGACACCACATTTGTGGCAAAAAAACTTGTTTATTGTCTTCAAGTCGTTTATTGTCCTCAATTGTCTACTTCCTTTAAAAGTAATTTTGCAAAGACCCAAAGGTTATTTTTTTTACTGTTTTTCTTCCTCCCCTGGAGCGAAAACCTGAAATGCTTTGACTACCTTCCAGAATCCATTAGTGAACTGACAGGGTGTAAGATTGCACTAAGAAAATAATCTCTGTTGCATAATAAGGGCCTTACATTGCTTTTGGACTTAATGGACACTCTCCACACTACAGACACATTATGCACTAAAAAATTGGCTGCACTGTTGATAGGTGTAGAGATAAATACAAAATGTCTCCATCCTGAATAGCACTTCAGTGATCAAATGACAGAAAAGAATAGCAGAATCACACCTCTGATTGCCCCAAGCCTTTCCTAAAAAAACAGGTGCCTTTAATTCCAACCTGGGAGAAAGTTGAAGATAAATGCAATAAATAAATAAATAGGAGAGGGTAATAGCCTGATGGTGTAGTTGTATTTCAGATGAAGAAACTGGTTAAACCACCTCCCAGTATTCCTTGCCTAAGAAAGCCCTATGAAATTCATGGGGTTGCTATAAGTTTACATGTGATTTGAAGGCACGTGAACAAACACACAATAGCATGTGTTTAGAGAACTGCAACATTCCAGCTAGCACAGAACATCTCAAATTGAGTTTTCTCTACAAAATACAGAGAACTGGTGCCCATTTCAACACTGAAAGCCAAAAAATGTTTTGATGGCATCAGCAGCTCAAACACCTGTTCTCATCTCAGACATATTGGCATGACTAGCAACCAAGAAATTCTATTTCAGTGAAAGAACGAAGACTGCCATACTTAAATGCTTGGAAGCAAAACATCTAGAATAGATATGGACATTTACAGGAGATCAACAGACAACACATACATTCTCTGGAAGTACATAGAATCATAGAGTTGAAAGAGAGCACAAGGGTCATCCAGTCCAACCCCCTGCCATGCAGGAATACACAATTGAAGCCTGCCTGAAAGAGGGTCATCCAGCCTCCAAAGATGGAGACTCTACTATGCTCTGAGGCAGTGAATGCCACTGTTGAGCAGCTCTTATTGTCAGGAAGTTCTTCCTAATGTTTAGGTGAGATCTCGTTTTCTCTCATTTGAATGCTCCATAACATGAAGACATAAGAAAATGGGACTTGATCTTTTAAGTTTTGGGGGCACAGAATAAAATAATTAAAAGGCCAAACTTTATCCATTAAGCAAGAACATGCCAACTGGCTTCATTTCAGTACAAACTCCAGGATTTGGGCAGTGTTCTGAAAACATGGATAGGAATTACAATAGTATAGGACTACATAAGAGGAAAGAGGAGTCAGTAGCCCAAATGGTGTTAGGAGAACAGTAGACAGAGTTGCTTGAGAGCTTAAGAGAAAGGGGTAGATTAAAACTAGCTTGGTCTCGTGCCTGTTCATAGCTTCTCCTGATGGGCACAATCTACTATACCCATTCAAAGTCTGGGAGCATTTGGTTAGTTTGTGTAGGAGTTGGCGGTGATTGTCCAACAAAATAAACATATAAATAAATAATCTTGTAATCATGGTGGATGATAACATGAAAAGGATGACCCATTTGAAAAAGGAAGACCCGATGATGGTGATTATTAGGATGTGGACTGAAAACAAAACTTATGTTTGTTGTCATGTACTGACAACATGGTTTGGATTTACTGTTATTTTATGAATGAGAAATGGTCAACAGTCTTTGCCCTGGTCTGCCTATGGGCTTAGCAGAAAGGCATCCAATTGGTGCATTAGTGATGCTGTACTAATCCTGTTCCAGGATAATCCTTTGGATTGATGCAGCAGGGTTCTTCTTATGTTCTAAAATTACTTCCTCCAATGAAACTGCTATTTTTGTATATAAGAAATGTGAATGGAAATCTCTTATCCCAGAATGAAAGAGAAATGAATCAAGGAGATTCAATGAGTGCCTCTTTTTCAGCTCATGTTTTGAAGACTAATTCTCACTACAGAGTTTGTCCTCAGGTATGGATAGCCAACTACAAAAAGCACATGCCTCTTAAGAAATCCACAGGTGGCGTGTACATCTAATGCAGTGGATATCATCTTAAGATGCTCAGGAGCGGAGAACTGAGAAAGGCTGAGGTCCTACTCTTTTCAATGGGACACAATACCTCTTTCATATCTCCTTTGGTTGAAAAAAACCCTCATACAAAGCGTAAGCAATTGTGTGCCTCTAACCTAGTGAGCTTTGCAATTGAGCAGAGAGATGAAGCAGGGTCAGCTCAGTCTATTTTTAGCGTGTGCCACTTTTTCATGTGTCGCAAGGTCTGTTCTGCCCTGTACCTGCATTAATCTCAAATCAAAAATCTGCACAGAAAATTGCATTTAATTTGGGTTTAAATACATATTTTAATGTACTTCTTTCACTCTCTCATTCTTCCTCCCCACTGTACTAAATTCACTATACTACTTTCTTGCCTTTTTATCTCAGTTATTTATTTATTATTTATATATTATTTATAAATTATTTAGATAATAATTATTTATTATCTGAAATAATCACTCTTTGGATCCTCATTATGTAGAGAGAGAGAGAGAGAGAGCATTAAGGCAAGTGTTGACCTTGCATTATGAATCCACTTATTCTTCGAGTCCAGTGACTGCAACAACAGACTTAGAAATGCATGCAAAATATATATCAAGGACAATATTTATGAGTTCAAGAGACACAGTTGCAACTGAGTGCCCCAGGTGGTTCAGTACAGATGGACTTTTTCTGTTCAATTAGAAACTGTATGTTCAGCTTGGATCAGAAAGCTGCTACCCACATCTGAATTCCATATTTGAGTCCTTTGATGAGAAGGGCAGAGTCATGAGTTGAGAATGGAAAACTAGGAGGGGATATAATGGAATGGAACGTCCTAGAACAGAGTATGCCTGGCTGACTGGAAAGTAAATATGAATACTTTATACTGCCCATCTGGGAAGATGTCCTGGGCAAAATCCTTGGAAGTGGTTAGGAAAAAGAAAAAATGGTACCACTTTTGAATGGCTCCCATTAATTTCAAACAATTTTATCGAGGACAATGTTTTGGCAAGTTCTGCAAGCTGGTAACACATTCCTTTGAAACTCACTATCCAATTTTGACTGACTCTTTCCCAAAGGAAGATTATATAGTTTTGCTCTCATCAGTAACCATGGGTGATTTTTTTAAACTTTTATTTTTGTAAAACTGTGGGAAAAAATTCTCTTTGAGACTGGGTAAGACAGGTCTCTAGGAGTGACTGAGCATTTAACAAAAACTTCTAGTGAAAATAGCTTCTTTTTATTACTTTTTTATGGAAGGAGCAGCAAACAAAGCAGAACGTCACTTCACAGCTTTCTCCCCAGAGCTGACTTTTCACAGGGAAATGATATGACGCCTTTTTAAAAATGTCACTCAAATGGCTTCTGGCTTTTCAAAATCTCAGTCACTGCTGGAAACATTTATTTATTCATCTGACTGTTAATGCATATCCTGTCCCCCAAGAGCTAGGGCAGATAAAAAGGATCTTTAAAAGTGTAATAATCAAACCAAACCTAATTAGAAAGGTAAGATATGAGTTTAAATCCAACTTTTAGTCCTCATTGGAGCAGATCTATTGACTCAATGGATGAATGGATAAGTTAATGCTTATATAAACCTCTCTGATATAATAGATCAGATCTACTCTCCTTGGGGGTTATAAAATAGATTTACTGCATGGAGACACTGGAACAAGACCAAGAAAAAGGTAGTTTGTACTTCTTTAGGCAACCACAAGATCAGGGTTGGGCTAAGACAATATGTTGCCCAAGACAATGTTATTGAAGGAAAGTGTATTTAAAAATAATTAAAAAGCATGTTTTTCAAGTGTTGGGACACCCTGACTAGAAGAATGTGGGGATTAACAAGAATATTTTTAGTTTAGGATTTATTCTACGTAAAATTGATATGGGTTTATGTATGTGTTTGTGCAAACAAACAAACAAACAAACAACAATTTTCTGCGCAGGAAACAGAAAATAATATTTCTGCACAGAGAAAAAACTGTTATCTGTAAAGAAAATGGGACAAATTTTGAACATGGATTATTTGCAAAGAAAACACCCTTTTTATGTGCAAAAGATTATATTCCTGCAGAGAAATACTGTTTTCTGTGCAAAACAATCATGTACAAAATTTGAGCAGAAGAAACCCTGAAATTGCAAATCAGCATTGAAAATGGTGTGGTTTTTGAAGACTTTCTTCCATTGGGAAGAAAATTGCTAAAGTGACACATTGCTTCCTTTGAGAACAAAATAAGAAAAAAAGAATTACATTCCTCAGCAAAGTACAAGATGGTGTCTTCCTATTCCATATATAGATGCAAACAGGATTGGTACCTGACCTGAGTCTTACTGTCAACACAATAGTGTGTTCTGCTGCAGCATGTAGTAGACTATTTTAGGGGGTGCAGGGCAAACTATGTGATACACAGTGCTGACTTCTCACAGAGGGAAATGGGTAGAGGCTCAGGGAGCCTGACCTGTCATTGTATCTCCGCAGCTTAGGCCAACTTAGGCTCTTCTACCAAGGACTTACACTAAGCTTATTTGACAAAGATTCCTTTTATAGCCTCTTCTGCATACCAACCCTGTATTAAGGCAGAAAAGGCTACACAAGGAACATTTGCCAAATAAGCTTGGTGTAAGTCTTTGGTAGAAGAGCCAATGTGGTGCAGTGGTTTGAATGCTGGGCTAGGGATCTGGGGCCTGATCTAGACGGGCACTAAGAGGCACCATTGTGGCGCCATTAGGGTTCGGGAGCCCGCATCATTTACACGCCCCCAAATCCTAGTATGTAATGGTGCCGCTGCAACTGTGCAGCTTCTGCACAGAGCTGTGCAGTTGTGGTGGCACCAAGGCGCCAAATGGTGCCTTTTTAAAAAATCGTGCCGCAACTGTGCACCAAAAAAGGAGCGTGGTTTCCCTAAGTGCGCAACTGCTCCGCAACAGCTAGCTGCTGCGGAGCAGTTACAACTTTAAAAGAGGTGGCGCCAGACTGCTCTTTTTGGGCGATCTGTACCACCTCTGGGAGACCAGGATTCAAATCTCTGTTCAGCCATGGATATCTACTAGGTGACCTTGGACAAACCATGCTCTCGGTTATAGAGGAAGGCTATGGAAAAATTCCTCTGAAAACATTGTGCCCAGAAACCTTGAGGACAGGGTAGCCATAAATTGGCTTGAAGACACATGATAACAATAACTGGACATTTACATGTTTCTACAATGCACCTATTTTCTGAGCTCACTTTTAAACACATACATTTATCAAGGTTCATGTGCAGTTACATGTAGTGTGTGTGTATGCATGTATGTGTATACAAATACACACATGCAACCACCAAAATACATACTGAAAAAAGAAGCTAAGCAGGGAGTGGAATCAGAAGAAGGCCAACAGTTAGTATCCCCTTCCTTTAATTCAGTCCTTCTACTGCTGTCCCAATATTTTCTTTTGGGGGGAAATGGTGACAGGTGCACCTTCTAGGGATAATTTGTGTTGGGAAAATGGCATGGGAGAAAGAGTTCAAACACTCTCCCTTTGGCCTTAATCCTATTTCCTTGAAACAGCCATGTAAGTTTGACAGCTACATGTTTGCAATAACAGTAACAGTAGTAGCAGTAGCACTACTACTACTACTAATTTCTTTAATGATATTAATAGTTCATATCCCACTTTCCCCCATCAAAATTCACCCCATCAAAATTAACCCAACATGGCCAAAGCATTAAATCAATAAAACATATAAAATGTGAAATGCAAGATAAGAAAAATATGAAGCAACAAAGATGTAGCAACTGGCACTGATAAATAAAGTTTGGTCAAATGTCTAAGTGAACAAAGCATCAGAGTCTGGTGGAAACTTCTATCAAGGGTCTTCCATTGAATGGTACACAAATACCTTCACCACAGAGTATCACTACATTGGAGTTGCTTGTTCATTATTGCATTGTTCATTATGCGGTGCCAAATGAATACATTTGGCAGCAAAACCTATTTCCCCCCACCGTGCATCGTAGGGAAGTTAGTATTTAACTCTTTTATCTTTGCACGTGATGGTGAATAATTCCCTTAGTTTTTGCCCTGCTACAGAAAAAATAAATACTTCTCAACCAAAATTCACACAGCCCAAACAAGTTGGAGGAATTTTTTTGTGCAGAAATACACATGGATTTTTTTTAATGAGAATTCTGATGTTTCATGTAAGAAACACGGTTTTATCAGCCATTTTTGTGTGTGTGTGGGGGGTGGGGGTCTGGTTTCTGTGTAAACAAACCAACCCCCTTCAAAACAGTAATGCTGAACAAAAATATTTTCCAAAACATCTTGCAGAAAAAACATAATAGCACAAAAGATTTGTGAAATATCTTGCATAGAAAACACCAATTTTGGACAACAAAACTATATGACATTTAATGCAAGTTTACTGTGGTTCACCCCCCCACACACCCCCCAAAAAAGATTTTTCATGCAGGATTTCTTGGTGTTCTTGGATAGAAAATAGAAAGTGCCCACATGTGACTGTCTGGAAATATTCTTTTTGTGCATGATCCCATAATTTTCAAGCAAAAGGCCACATGCATTTATGAGCAGAACTATTTTCAGAAGCACTTTGGAATGTGAATAGCAGGTGCAAAATTCTCACCACAGTATTGTTTCCTGACTGTGCATGTGTGAAACCCAATTTTTGACCAGGGAATTAATATAGGTGTAAAGAAAACTCCTTAATGTTAAGATTTGTGACCAAAGTAAGGTCTTCAGACTTCAGAAGCCCTGCTGAGAAAATAAAAGCCATAAATTTGTTTCAGTTTGAGATTCTTTTTTTAAAAAAAATCTGCAAAAGTACTTTTTTTCCAGCACAGAAAATGCTACTTTCATGCAGGAAGCAATCTTTTTGCACAGGTAACTGTGTGTTCTGCACAAAATACTGTTTCCTAGGCAAAAATATCACTTTCTGCATGAACAATAAGTTTTCTACAGAAGACAAAATTTTCTGAGCAGAAAAACCATGCATTTTCTGACCTGATAAAAATGCACAGACAATTTTTCCTGAAGAGAGTCATGCAATGCAAACAGGGCCAAAGATTACATAGAAACAGTTCTATGATCATGCAATAAGGAAAAATCTGATGTAACAATTAATTGTCACCTTTGAGGATGAGAATGACTGAGTGCTAGTGTGGTACCTCCACTTCCCACAATTTCTGGGCCAGTTTTCCACCCAGAAAAACTGTTACCTGGTAAATGTTTTTCCTTTTTGTTCTGAGGATAGACTAAGGTGTCACCTCACAAGTGCAAAAAAACTTTCTGTAACTGTCCCTCCTGGAAATTTCTTCCCACTTGCAAGGCATCCAGTATCTCATTCTGACCTCAGAACATGCCAGCAGCAGCAAGGAAAAATAAAGGTTGTTCTGGGTAGGGAACTGGCCTGGGCATTGAGGGAACTGGTGACAGCTACCAATAGCAATAGCAAGCACATTTCTATACTGCTTATCAGTGTACTTAAGCACTCCCTAAATGGTTTACAGTGTATAAGCTAATTGCCTCTGACAAGCTGGGTACTCATTTTAGTGAACTAGGGAAAGATGCAAGGCTGAGTCAACCCTGGAGCCCTGAAGGATCGAACTCACAAACTTGTGACTGTGAGAGGCTGCAGTACTGGCATTTAACCACTACACTACCAGGGCTCCTTACTGCCAAGCAGTCGTCTTATTGTGCCTTCCTCACTTTTCAAGCCAACACAAGATCTATTCTTCAGACTACTTAAACAGTGGTCTTTACAGTGCAGCATCCTGGAGGATCAGGGTTCAAATCCTTACTCAGTCATGGATGTAACTCATGTCATGGATGACACTGGGCAAACCATACTCTCCCAGCCTCAGAGGAATTTCCCACTAATTTCTCACTAAACTAATCTTGCCAAGAAAAACCTGTGAGGGTCCCCATAAGTCAGACCTGACTTGAAGACACACAATGACAATACGAATGAAATATTCAAGTATTTCCATCCTTAGTACCACATGTGAATATCAGTGCACACAGACCAATACATCAAATGAATAAGACTATCAAATTGTGTTTACTTAAAGAATTTCTTCAACTAGGCACTTTTGGGGGATACCTATTTGTATAATCAAGGAAGTATAACAAAACTGCAGGAATAATCGAAAGTGCTTCCAGTGGAGAAGTAGCTTGGGCCCAATTAATTGAGTAATCAATAAAGATAATTAATGCAGTTTGATACCGCTTTAACTACCATGGCTTAATGTTATGGAATTCTGGGATATGTACCTTTGTGAGATATTTAGCCTTTTCTGTCAAGAGAACTCTGGTGCCAAAACTACAGATCTCAGATTCCATAGGATGGAGCCATGAGAATTAAACCAGTGTCAGAGTGATTAATTCTGCTGTGCAGATGCAGCCTGGGAGATAACTCTCAGGAAACAAAAGAAAGTGAAAACTAGCACGGCAGACTGAACTACTCTCCCTTGCATGCTAGATTTCCCAAGGCAGGGAAGTCTTTTCCTCCCTCTCCTATAGGAGCTGTTGTACACACAACCATCATGTATATGAAGCCTGAAATAGTACAGTCCAGGAAGAAAGTGTAGAGCAACCCAAGTAAACAAACAAACAAACAAACAAACCCACATAGGGTTTAATAATTAAAGAACATATATAATCAAAGTTACAAGCAGTCTGGGTGCATCCTTCTGCCATCACTCTTAACAAATTTAGGCAGATTTAATGCTGATCTTCTTACTGCCCTGTCAATTAACTGTGTGTTAACCTGCAAGGATCATTAATATGACCAGAGAAGCAATTATATTTCCATGGTGGCTCAACCTCTTAACCTCTTCTACTAAAGGCTGTTAGCTGTGTCAAATTGCTTGTGATGCTCAAGAGATGAGGAAGGACAGCTGTTGGGAAAACTGAGCTGGGAAATGGAAAGTCTTAGTAAAACTGTTTTGATCCAGCATTTATGGATCTCTCCTGATAATCACCATCAGCCATACTTTAATTCCAGTTTGCTAAATACAATAATGATAATGACAATAATAATAATAATAATAATAATAATAATATCATCTTCAGCATGGCTCTCTGAATATCATTTCCCCAGCCTTATTCTAGCAATATTGGAGGCAAGGGACACTTGCTTGTTGCCATTACCCAGGGGCATTCATGTCACAAAATTGAATTGAGTTTCAATGCAATTTCAGAGAGAAACTTTTGTGCAAACTTTGACAGCAAAATGAAACCCAAAGCCAACCCCTTCACCAATTTTCCCAAACCAAAATAAACTCCCCAGAACATGACGCCCCCGGCACATGGATCAACAACTGGTGATTTTTAAAATCATGAGGTATGTTTCCCAATGATTACACAGCTTATTCTATGATTTGTAGGTAAAATAAAGAGAAATCCATTTGTCTTTCTGCTTAAGAACAAGTAGCTTGAATCTACCAATTATTCTCTTTTGGATTAAGTCTTTGTTCCGCTTCTAAATCCATTGTCTTACACCCTGTTGTTTTATGCCTGTCTCTCTCGGTAATGGGATTGTCAACTCTCCCATGCTACACATAGGCTTTATACCATGTCAAGACCCTTTCACTCCTGTTGTTGTGAATAAGGATTTTGAAAGGAAGGTGCTATTCCCATAGGTGGTCAACACACACGGCCATTCATACATTCAAACATTCATAAATTAAAACCAGTTTTTGAGCATATCTGATTTCTAGCATTCATTGATGGGAAAAAGACAATAGTACAGTAAGTTAAATACTTTAAATTAGATGCCTTGGAGGTTTGTTATTGACATTTCCATGTTAGAAACAGACAGCCCCTCTCCAACTCTCCCCTCATCACAAAAACATCCCACACATTTGCTTTTATTTACATGCAGATTCACCCACCATTAATATATACATATACATATATATATATATCAGCATTAATTCTTTCTTTTTGTTTTAAAAAAGAGATGCTTTCCTGCATTATATACTATGAAATAGTCAATAACGAAATGCAATCATTCTTTTGTACATCAGCATATTTTTCCAAAACACCCAGAACCCAAACATGCATGCAATTTGTAGATAATCTTGTCTTTCAAACCATCGGAAAGAAATGAAATGAAATATACACAGACACAGACATGCAAAATTGTGCCTCGAAGGGTGCCCACTCAAGGTCTAAGCATTTGTTTTGAGCCAAAATAATTACTAGGTCATTAACAGCAAAGCAACCTAGTAATTACTGAAAGCATCCATTCTCCATGCTGGCTCTGGCTTCTTTCTTGCTCTTTCCCAAACATGCAAAAACCGAAAAGACACATAAATACACACACACATATTAAGAAAATGTACACATGCACACATACAAGCTGTGGCTTAGAAAGCAGCAGATAAAGAAAACAGAAAGCATCAGGGTTTAAAGTGCTAATTTCTTGAACAGAAAAAAGATCCTGAAATTGAAAAGCAGATCGCGTGCAGAAATTTGAGCTCGTCTTTTAATGGCATGCAATCTCCAAGGAGACAATTTCTAATTTAAATAACAGCAATTTAGTTCTTCTTAAAAAAATGGTGCAAATGATTTTCCCTTCTTTTTTATTAATTTTTATTATCATTATTTTTTTTGCTTTTCGACTAACAGTCTCTTAAACCCTGCATGCTGCAGTGCTTAGCCTCTGGTCTGCATCGGCCGTGAGAGAAGAAGCTACCTGAGAGGTTTCACAGTGCCATCTCATATCCATGTCTGCCTGGCTACCCTGCGTGCTTATAGCTTTTTTTCTTAATTCTTAATGGAAATCCTAGGAAATTTAGTCCATCCTCTGAAATCAATACTGGTGACAGGAGAGCTCCCTGACTCAGTGGGAGATCAAGATGATAAATTGCCTGCGCATCAGCCCGGCCTATCACTGCTCTGCACACAGATGGAAGACGAAGGCAGGGGGAAAAAACCCAGAGAGAAAGAGCTCCATTGGTCACATGCGGAGAGAAGCCAATGGCTGAGCCGTTGCTGTAGGAAAGGATGCTGCAGTTTCTTCTGCGGATGCGAAGTGCTCTGCTTCACCATTGGGTACCACTCGAGAGCCAGCCTGCTTCTCCCTCCACCCACCTTGTTTGCAGATTCAGGGAGTTTCTTACATATTTTCATTATACAGTCACCCACACTCTGTTCACTTTTTCCCATTCAAACAGAAGGTAATTAAGCCAGACCAAAGAAAGGTGTGTATATGGAGAAGGGAGGGAGGGAAGAGCCCACTGAACACCATCACCACGATCCTCACACCATCACCACGATCCTCCTTAAACTATTTTGATCTATTCCCTTTTAGATGATTACTGTGTTTTTCCTTCCTATTAATTTGCAACCTGAAACAGAACAATTAGCACACAGCCCTCCATCCAGGATGGCCTCAGATAAACCTCCTGATTGTAATTATTCCTCCCCCTTCTTTTTCTTCTTCTTCTTTTTTCTTTTGGTACCTCAGCTAATGAGTAGCATTTTGCATGTGTTCTGTTTCATAATGAATGTTTATGATTGCATAAAGACAATTAAGCAATGGCTGACGGATACATTATGGAGGCGCTGCTATGCTAATGAGAGCTCCATTTTCTTCTTTTAAAGACCCATGCTCAACTTTGAGGGGTGTTTGATTCTTCAAGAGAGAAGTAACAAAAGGGAGAGGCTCTAGCAAGGTTTTCAAAGGCTCTCCATCCTAAGTAGGTCAGCAACCAGGCAGAAAGGAAGGAAGAACGGGAAGATCTTTCTGTCTTCAGGGACCCACACAAACTTAGGGAATAGGCTTATCAGATAAACAATCAATGGATTGTTCTGATCAAGACATTTGGATCAGAAAGGCAGGGATAATGAGAATCCTGCCACATTGTTTGCTGTGTTAGATGGCTGAGCTCTCCCTTTTGCTATGGCAAATATATTCTTATTTACTCTTAACAAGTGTCCTGACTGTGAAAGTAACCATAACTCTTTTGCAAAGGAGTAAAGAAACAGCTGGGATGCCATATGGAAACCTTTTCCAAAGCGCATCTGCTATCATTCATCAATCAACGCAAACAGCTATAGCGTACGGTTCTTCAAGGTAAATGATATTATGAGATCAGACTTGAGGAAGAAGGTTGCATTGCACCCCCCCCTCCCCACACCCCCCCCCCTAGATATGGCATTAAATTGTGTATAACATTCTCAACTTCTAGCTTTACTTCATTTCTAGTTCCAACACTGAATATTCTTCTGGCTATGGTATTAAAAATACAGCCACATAAGGTCTGTTTCAGCATAAGGGATATAAAGGAATACTGTAGTAGCTTTGAGATTGAGAAAAAAACCTATCAATTTACATTTAAAATAGGGCACGCACACCCTCACTGTTTTATTATTTTAAAAAACAGATTTTTCACAACCTGAAATGAAATTCTGTCCATGTCAGGTTTTCTTTTTCTATTTTTTCCCTCTCCCCTCCCATTTTTGAAAACCATTGAGGGCTCTGGAGGTTTAGAAAGCTGGAATGTTGCCCGCCCATGACTTACATTTCATTTATTTATTAACAGAATGTACAGGATAACTCACTTTTTCACACATTAGAACTGATTAACCAAGGGACAATGAAATCTCAATATAAAGAGAAAACAGAAACAAAACATTATTTTAAAAAGAGTAAAAATTATTCCAAAGCCCCAAAGCCAGGCAGTTAAGGAGCCAGCCTGGCTTTGCTGAAGGTATTGCTATAGAAAAAACCCTTCCTTTTGTAGATACAAGCCTAATTTTCTTAGGAACACACATACCAAATGCTGTGGCACCTGCCATTTCTCATATCTCTGGGATAATCAATCCACTCTGGATGTTAGCTGGAAATGCAAAGGAGCTATCCTACCATGCCCTATGAGGAGCATCGATATCTTTAATCGGAAGGTTAAGGGGTGACATGACAGCCATGTTTAAATATTTGAAGGGATGTCATATTGAAGATGGACCAAGCTTGTTTTTCTGCTACTCCAAAGACTAGGACACAGAGCAATGAATTAAAGCTACAAGAAAAGAGGTTTCACCTAATCTCTTGGAGGCACTGCTTTGCAGTGGTTCTGCTCCTTTCTCTCTGGTAGATCCCAAAGGGTGAGGCTCGGGGACAGTTGCTCTTCCAAAATTGAGCTTAATTGTGGCATCCCACAGGGTGCCATCCTGTCCCTGATGCTATTTAACATCTATATGAAGCCGCTGGGTGAGATCATTCAGAGGCATGGAGCTTGGTGTCTTCAGTATGCTGATGACACTCAGATATATCTCTCCCTGACCAGATCGACGGCTCAGACTTCAGATGGCGTCTCTCCTCTTAATGACTGTCTTGCAGCGGTAATGGATTGGATGAGGAAAAACAGATTGAAAATAAATCCAGACAAAACAGACGTACTAACAGTTACAGGCCTGAAACCAGGTTTGGGAATACAACTTCCCATCCTAGATGGAGTCACACTCTCCTCGAAGAGGACTCTGTTCACAGTCTGGGGGTACTTGTGGACTCGTTGCTTCACATGACTAGTCGGGTGAATGTGACAGTTAGGAGTGCCTGCTATCAGTTTCGGCTGATACGCCAGCTGCGCCCTTTCCTGGACATGAAGGATCTGGAATCTGTGGTACATGCTTTGGTAACCTCACGCTTGGACTTCTGCAATGCGCTCTACATGGGGCTATCCTTGTGCCTAACCTGGAAACTTCAATTGGTCCAAAACATGGCAGTCAGGCTTGCTACTGGAACATCCAGGAGAGAGCACCTAACACCCATGCTCAAGTCTCTCCACTGGCTGCCGATTAGTTTCCAAGTGCAGTACAAGGTGCTGGTTTTAACCTTTAAAGCCCTACATGGCTTGAGTCCATCTTATCTCAGGGACTGCCTCTCCCTGTATGATCTCCCCCCCCCCACACACACTTCGGTCCTCTGGGAGGAACCTGCTGCAGCCTATGAAAACTAGGCTGTCGCAGACCTCCCAGAGGTCTTTTTCTGCCACTGCTCCCAGGCTATGGAATGGCCTGCTGGATGAGATCCGTCTTACTACGTCGCTTGACTGCTTCAAAAAAGCTATAAAGACGCATCTCTTCCAGCAGACCTTCCCAGAAACTTAATGTCCTGGCTCCGAAACTAGGTTTGTTTTTCCTGCCAGTTCCCAACACTTTGACCCCGGATGCCATAGTTCTACACTGCTCAAGGAATGGTTGTTTTTATGCTAATTTATTGTTTTTAAATTTGTCTGTTTGGTTTTAACTAATGTTAGTTTTATTTAATTTTAAGGGGTGGGAGGTGAGGAAGTGAGTTATTGGAATTGTTTTATCTTGTGACTTTTTAATTTTGTTATACCCTGGTCCGATTGCCTGGACAGAGGAGAGGGCTATAAATAATACCTATTATTATTATTATTATTATTATTATTATTATTATTGAAGTTTAGGAAGAATTTCCTGAGGGTAAGACCTGTTTGACAATCATCAGACAGGCCTGCTAGGTGTAGGCACTCTTTCATTTTTCCTGGCCCTCAGTTGTTTAGAGCTTTATAGGTCAGAACTGGCACTTTCAGTTGAACTTGGATTGACATTTGTGTTGATCCTTCATGACTGCAGAATCCCTTGGGCCATCACAAGTAGAGCGTCACAGACAGAACAATAACAGCAAGTTTTTAAATACTCATTTCACCCATTCATCTACCAGACAAGTGTACTATCATGAAAGTATAAACCAAAGCCAAGGTGGCTATGATGTGTAACTCTACAATGATCTAGTGAATAGCGATGACAAAACATTGGAGCGCCATACATGAAGGCATTGTCTAAGACATCATGCCATGCAATGGGACCATTGCATAATGGCCATGCTGCTGGCTTTTGTACAATCATCCCATTGGCATAGCTAGGTCACAACTCCTCTCCCGGGAATATGAACACTGGACAATGGTACAAGCCAACATTATGTGACCAGAAGTTTGTTTACTACACTGATGTAACTTCCCAACAGGTTGCCAGACCAAATTAAAGTTGGGATTAATATACATTACTGTCTTTAAGCCAAGGATGGCCAAATGTGAACCACAACCACTCAATGTCATGGAGGAAATCTTCAGTCATTTAGCAGCCAAAATGGCAATTGGAAGCAACAAGATTATAAATGTAGTGGGGTGGTGTTGGTGCTGCGAGAGCTTTTTATGCATTCAGCTGCCTTTTGATGTGCCTTCTGGGTATAAATCACATCAAAACTGCACCTCAAATATAAACTGAGTGATTGGGGGGCTTTAGGGAACAAACAGGGGGCTTTGGGGGGGACTACAACAATGGAGCTGGGAAACACATGAGACATGTGGGCCACACTTTTCCTGCCTTTAAGCAATGTTTCAGTATCTGTATTTCAAATGAAATATAGATAGACTATTTAGGTGGAGGAGGGCTAAAAGTCCTTAGAGGGCTACCAACTTAATCACATTCAAAATCTGTACCCTCCTCCACCTAAATAAATACGAGGTAAGGATTTATACACAGCATGTAGCCTAAGCAATGGAGAAACAGCAAGCAGGTTACACTGGGTAAGTTTTTGCCTAGACCCAATGAGTCATGACAGCTCCGAGGGTTAATGTTATCAAATGCTTCAGTCTAGCTCCCTTAGGGCTTTTTGAGAATCACTCAGAACTACTTAGGATAATGAATGTCTACAGTAAGGGAAAAAAATGAGTGATCTTCTGCACAGGAAAGACTAAATTAACTTAGCAATTATTCTAACAAAAGCTGAGAGAGACAAACCTCATTGTGAACTTTATTCCCACCATCCTCTCTTGTCTGTTTCATTCTGGGATAAAAATGTCAGATACTTCATCTCTTATTTAGTAATCCCTTTTCACTGGCACTTAAGTATCTACACACCTTTTCAAACATTTCTTATTTACTATATGTAATATGGGTGATTTAAAACTGCAGCCAGCATGGCATTGTGGTTTGGGTTTTGGGGTATGATTCTTGAGATCAGTGTTTGATTCTCTGTTTGGCCATGAGACCCATTAGGTGACCTTAGTCAAGTCTCAGCCTCAGGGGAAGGCAATGTTGAACCTCCTCTGAATAAACTTTCCCAAGAAGCGTTCCCAGGATTGTGCCATCTGCCCCAGGATGCCTCCTTTTAACTATATATTAAGAAGCCGTGCCCTCCCTCCAGTCCATCTGCCTTA
Source organism: Urosaurus nigricauda (assembly GCA_034509955.1). Lineage (NCBI taxonomy): Eukaryota > Metazoa > Chordata > Lepidosauria > Squamata > Phrynosomatidae > Urosaurus > Urosaurus nigricauda. The sequence continues at coordinate 362,785,778 of JAOEGL010000001.1, forward strand.
GTCCTGGCCCTAGAGGGAGAGAAGAACCACTGGACCTCATTCCCTTCCCACCACCTTTCCCTTCTCTTTTTGTGTTGTCTCTTTCAGACTGTAAGCCTGGACACGATGTGTGCGTGACGTCATCATGGCGGCATCCATGTGGACAGGACGCTGCCATGATGCCACCAGTGGCACGTTCTAGGATTAGGGATTGCACAGTGCGTGATCCTAACCCTAAAATCTCTGCCTCCACATCTGTCTCGCCAACTGTACTACCCAGCATTTGTCCTATCCTTAGGCAAACTGAGACAGACACTCCAGGCAGCTGATTTTGTAGGTTATGAAAGGGGAGAGCATGGTGTGCTTTTTATTTGTTATTATTGTTTATACACACACACATGCACACACACACACACACACACACTGCTATGGATAAGGCTTGTGGTAATTTTTTAAAAAACTTTAGGCAAAAAACAACTTGGTTTGGCTTCAGTACTTGAGATAAACCATTGATTTCTCTAGACTGAAGCTGTCTACTTTGGCAGGAAATCAATGTAGTCTTGGATGATGGTGGTGTCAGTGTTGGTGATGCCTGCTAACTTTATTTATATCCTGCCTTTTCACCAATACTGGGAAAAAGCGGGTTTACAAATTAAAACAAGTACAATATAATTAAAACATACCCAAAAAACAACATTAAAATGGAACAACCCTAAAAACAATTCTAAGCATAGATTGTGTTCCTTACCCACTCCATTGCCTCAAAACCATTGTAACTTGATTAATTTCCAGACCTCATGTTTCTGGATTTTAGATGCTAGAGTAGGTGCTCTAACCCTATGCTATAAGTTGTCAACTGTCCTGAGCTGTTTGTTGGAAAGCTATGGACTGGAATCTGAAGAACTCATTATTAAATAAATAGTCCTAAGATTACATACAGTAATTTATCTTTTGTCTTTTGTCTGTTTCTTTTTGGGAGGAAAGCATTCTGTAAAAAGACGGTTTGTTTCAGATGAAATAGTTACTATGGCTCTTTGAAAATGCAAAAAAAAAAAATTGCTCATTTTAAGAATAAAGATGTATGATTCATCTGTGGTGTAAAATAATAATACTGCCAGATGAAAGAATTGTATCTTCATTTTTATCATTTCTATTAAGCTCAAAGATGTTCTGCTAACAGTGCTTGAGAAATTCAGTTGACAGGTTTGGAAGAAAGCTAATTTTTGCTAATGATTATGGCTGATGGCTGTGTATGTACTAAAAGGCAATTTTGGAAGAGGAACTTTAACTCTACCTATCATATACACACATACATCCCAACCCCATTTTCTCAAAGCCCTGTCATCATTAGGCACAGCGAAGCCAGGGGGCTATATATAGATAAAGCAGCCTTTTAATTATGTCTACCAAAATTTAATTATTTCTACCAAAATTACATTTTTTTAAAATTAGCTTACTGTGGGCTGCAAGAGAAAAGACAGGGAGCTGAATTTCTGTACTGGACATGGAGGAGAGGGCTTCCATTCTTCAAATGTTAACTCTGTTTCTGTCACAGTGATTGAGATCTCAATTTTCCAGGCCACACTTGCCTTCATGAAATTCTTGAGTGCTATGGCTACCAGACATGATAAGGACCACTTTGTTTCCAACTAGTTTCCAATAAATTAAATTAATAAAATAAAGTAAATCATCTCACTCTGCCTGAGGTAAAGATAAGAATGATGGATAAAAATGTGTGTTTCGCATCTGTCCATTCAATCAGCCAGCCAACCATCCAAATTCTCAGGTCATATTTTGATTTATAGTGTGGCTAATGGAATTCATGATGGGATTCTTCAGATCAATATAAGAAAGGAAAAAAAGAAAGAAAGAAAAAGAAAGAAAGAAAGAAAGAAAGAAAGACTGCCATCTCCATCATCTGATTTGCCACACCACAATTCTTATGAACATTTCAACATGGAAAAAAAATCTCCACATTCAAATGGACTCACCACTTATTTTAAGACATGACAGTTCACTAGCATGCAGTTTCTTGACATTGTTTAAATTTGAAGGAAAGGCCATTCTTGGCATACCATTTTCAAACCAATGACCCAGGAACTGTACATTGGATATACATGTCTTATGCAGAGTAACCTGAGATGTTAATTACCAAACCAGTATTCTACCAAATCATTATGTTACTAGTTGCAATGGACAAAAATAGCTTGAAGTTGTTTCCCGACTAGTGTTATCAGGTGTGGGGAGCAAGGCAAATCCATTCCTCAGCAGGGCCACTGACTTGCCCATCCTTGCTTTGTCCATATGAGTGACAAGATAGTGTAGAAGGCAAATTAGAACTTTGCCTTTGACTGTGGTGAGGCAGAAGATACAGCACAGTTGTGTAAATCAGAGCCAATTTCAAGGGCATAGACACTGTACACAGCCTTCCCCAAAGTTCCTTGAAGTCCTCCACACACGATGACAGATATTTTACCAGTTCATAACAAATTGGCCATGCCTTCTTCAGTGAACATTATTTTCTTGTCATGGAATGACTTTTGCCATAATCTCCCTCATGTCAGCAAGGAAGATGTGCCACAGAAACACAGTTGGCAAAGAACAGCATGCCAACAACCTTAAAGCTTCTATAAATCTGACTGGGGTAAGCCTGAAGTTTGCCATGTTTCTTTCAGTCAAACCAAGTATCTTACAGAAGGTTTAGCTTTAGAAACCTCAAAAATACAGAAAAAGCAAGGCATATCAAGAAATGTATTGCAACTAATATTGATGAGAAAGCTGAAGGACTCACATAATGTAAAACTGATTATAACTGACGTCAGCAGCCAGTCAGGAACATTCCTCTACTCTGAGCTAAAGAGATCACAGCCAATATCCTGTTCAGTGCCAAATGAGGGTACATTTCCACAATTTTATGGCTTGGTTCCAGGCTATGTGAAGGGCTGTATCCCCCTAGCAAAAAATCATATTGGATTGCAAAGGAAATGTCATTGTTGTGATGCAAATTGATGGACTTTGAAAATCTCCCAGTTGCCACATGGCCAGAAGGATGAGGTGCCAGCCTGCAAGATATGCCCCTTCATACCATCTTAACTAAGAACAAAAACAGCAAAATGCAGGACTATGACTAACATTTTCATTTTTCCCCTCCTGTTTGGTTTGTAACACCTTGCCTGATGAAGAAGCCAAAGAAGTTTCAAAAGCTTGCAATATGCATACTGAGCATTTTGGTTGGCCAATAACAGCATCGCTGTTTGGTGTATTTTTGACTGGATTTGCTAAATGGCCAACACAGCTACACCTGGATGTTTTCTGTATCTCCCTATATTAGTTTCTTATAATTCTAAGATCTTCAGGACAGCCCCCCTTTTCTCTTTCCCACTACCTTCTCGAGCTCATTTGGTGGCAACAAGGGATAATGTCTAAACTGAATAATTGAACTGAAGTAACTTAAAACACTTAAACTGAAGTACAATGTGCCCTTGTTATCCGCTGGGGTTTGGTTCCAGGACCCTCCGTGGATAACAAAATCCATGGATGCTCAACTCCCATTAAATATAATGGCACAACAAAATGGTGTCCCATATATAAAATGGAAAATCAAGGTTTGCTATTTGGAATTTATACTTTTTGAGAATATTTTCAAGCTGTGTACGCTCAAATCCATGAATAAAAAATCCATGGATAAGGAGGGCCAACTGTAACTGAAACAAAGTAAGTGAAACAATTCTTGGAAGCTTTAATTTTTCCCCCTCCTCTTTTGCAAAAATCTAAAGGGATTTCTACAGCATGCCTTCCAGGATAAGGGTTTACCAGTAGGTTCATGTTTTAAATAAAGAACCAGCAAGCCAATTCCTATTTGTGAAAATCAATTTTGGCATCATAGATCACATCTTGTCTTCCACTTTTTTAAAATAAATAAATAAATAAATATTATATTTACTCTTGCAGTGAATACGAGTGGCTGCCTTCCCACTTGGCCCTGCTTTTTGCCCAGCACTGCCGCTAAGGTCAGAACAAGGCACCCAACCATCTTGTTGGCCCTGGGCACTTTATTCAGACCTCAGAGTGACTTGTTCCTGCAGTGGTGCTGCCAGGCAGCTTGCAGGGACTGTGAGTGACAATTGAGACACTGCTGTTTGCTGCAAAGAGAACTGAAAACCCACAGCAAAAGGTGGGTTCACTCCATCTGGTTCCATTCCACCAAATGCATCTGAGAATGTAGACTATGAAAGCTCATGCTGCCAACTTCTTTCTTTCAGTTAGCCTCTAAAGTGCTAGGCAAGAGTTTAATCTGCCCTAGAAGCACTGACCCGCTTCTACTCTCTCATCCATCCAGCCTTGAGTATATGCACTAATAGTTATGCCTGCTGGAATTTTGTATGTTCTTTGGAATTGTTTTCCTTTACTTCATCCTTTACATCCTTTATTATATGTGCCTAGATTTTACCCTAGACTTATCCACGGGTCATAATTTTGACCCTAAAACTTGCCCTTGACTTATATATGAGGTCAACTTATAGTCAAGTATATACGGTTAAGTTTGGTTTGGTTAAGTATATATGCGTTAAAATGAATTAAATTGCTGGAGGTCAAATTCACCCAAATCCTCAAAGTCTAGCAAATTCCTCACTTGCCTGGAAGACAATTTCATTGTCCAAAAGGTGGAAGAAGCAACAAGGGGATCAGCCATCTTAGATCTTATCTTAACCAACAGGGAAGACCTAGTTGATGGGGTGCAAGTGGTCGGATCCTTAGGTGGAAGTGACCATGTCCACCTGGAGTTTGTTATACAGTGGAAAGGTGAAGCTAAGCATAGTCAGACACGCATTCTAGACTTTAGGAGAGCTGATTTCAATAAACTTAGAGAAATACTGGGGGTGATCCCATGGTCAAGAATACTAAAAGAGAAGGGAGTTCAAGATGGATGGGAGTTCCTCAAAAGGGAGATACTGAAAGCACAATTTCAGACAGTTCCAATGAGGAAGAAAAATGGGAGATGTCTCAAGAAACCGGTATGGATGACTAAGGAACTTACAACTGAGCTAAGTTTTAAACGGAACATGTATAAAAAAATGGAAAAATGGGGAAATCACCAAAGAGGAATTCAAACAAATAGCCAGCACATGTAGGGATAAAGTCAGAAAAGCTAAAGCGCAAAATGAACTCAGGCTTGCTAGAGAGGTTAAGAACAATAAAAAGGGCTTTTTTGGATAAGTCCGCAGCAAAAGGAAGAAGAAGGAAACAGTTGGGCCACTGCGTGCAGAAGATGGCAAAATACTAACAGGGGACAGAGAAAAGGCAGAATTACTCAACACCTTCTTTGCTTCAGTCTTCTCAGAAAAGGCAAAAGGTGCTCAACCTAAGGATAATGGGGAAGAAGACAGAATAGGGGAATTTCAGCACAGAATAAGTGAAGAGATAGTACAGGAGTACTTGGTTAATCTAAATGAATTCAAATCTCCAGGACCAGATGAACTACATCCAAGGGTATTAAAAGAACTGGCAAATGTGATATCGGAGCCATTGGCAATAATCTTTGAGAACTCGTGGAGAACAGGAGAAGTCCCAGCAGACTGGAGGAGGGCAAACGTTGTTCCCATCTTCAAAAAGAGAAAAAAAGAGGATCCCCACAATTATCGTCCAGTTAGTCTGACATCAATTCCAGGAAAGGTTCTAGAGCAGATCATTAAGCGGAGAGTCTGTGAACATTTAGAAGCCAATGCCATAATCACAAAAAGCCAACATGGGTTTCAGAGAAACAAGTCATGCCAAACAAACCTGATCTCTTTTTTTGATAAAATTACCAGCTTGGTAGATGAAGGGAATGCTGTGGATATAGTTTACCTCGATTTCAGTAAGGCCTTTGACAAGGTTCCCCATGACATTCTTGCAAACAAGCTTGCAAAATGTGGAATAGACAAGTTAACTGTTACATGGATTTGTAATTGGTTGACTGACCGAACCCAAAGGGTGCTCAACAATGGCTCCTTTTCATCCTGGAGAGAAGTGACCATTGGGGTCCCACAGGGTTCTGTCCTGGGCCCAGTGCTGTTCAACATCTTTATTAATGATTTGGATGACAGAATTGGGGGCATACTTATCAAATTTGCAGATGACACTAAACTAGGAGGAGTAGCTAATACCCCAGAGGACAGGATCAAAATTCAAAATGACCTGAATATACTAGAAAGCTGGGCCAATGCTAACAAGATGAAATTCAACACAGAGAAATGTAAGGTTCTGCACTTAGGGAGGAAAAATGGAATGCACAGATATAAAATGGGGGACACCTGGCTGAATGAGACCACATGTGAAAGGGATCTAGGAGTCCAAGTAGACCATAAGCTGAACATGAGTCAACAGTGCGATGCAGCAGCTAAAAAGGCCAATGCAATTTTAGGCTGCATCAATAGAAGTATAGTGTCTAGATCAAGGGAAGTAATAGTGGCACTCTATTCTGCTTTGGTCAGGCCCCACCTGGAATACTGTGTCCAGTTCTGGGCACCACAATTCAAAAAGGATGTGGAGAAACTGGAGCAGGTCCAAAGGAGGGCAACTAAGATGGTGAAGGGTCTGGAAACCATGCCCTATGAGGAACGCCTTAGGGAACTGGGGATGTTCAGCCTGGAGAAGAGAAGGTTAAGAGGTGATATGATAGCCCTGTTTAAATATTTTAAGGGATGTCATATTGAGGAGGGAGCAAGCTTGTTTTCTGCTGCTGCAGAGACTAGAACGCGGAACAATTGATATAAATTGCAGGAAAAGAGATTCCACCTCCACATTAGAAGGAACTTCCTGACAGTAAGGGCTGTTCGACAGTGGAACACACTCCCTCGGAGCGTAGTGGAGTCTCCTTCCTTGGAGGTCTTTAAGCAGAGGCTGGATGGCCATCTGTCAGGGATGCTTTGATTTGGAGGTCCTGCATGGCAGGGGGTTGGACTAGATGGCCCTAGTGGTCTCTTCCAACTCTATGATTCTATGATTCTATGATTCTATGAAGTACTTACATTGACCCATGGATAAGTAAATTCAGGTTATTTGGGTCAATTTTTAAACCTAAATTTCTAGACTTATACATGAGTATATACATTATTTTAAAGGTATTAATTTTTTCATTGAGAAAATTTTTGTGAACACTTTTTCAAATAGACACATTATATAATTTTTGTTTTGCTTTTAAAAAGTAGAAAATTTGAGGTGAAATACTTTTCAATTTATGATTAGTGTCACAAAGTAGAAATTTCCTGAGTTCACACTGAACTGTTGACTGATCCTATTTCACATACATTCATTCCTGAAGTAAAATATCAAAATTGTGCAAAAATTGTGCAAAATTATATTTTGATATTCCACAGCACTTACCCATCACAATTTGTGGTATGCCCTGTTCCTTCCAATTCAGCTTGCCTTGGAAAACCAGAGTTTGGAAAAGGTTACTTTTTCAACTATATTTCCCAGCTAGCAGGGCCACTGTGAACCTCATCTGTCTGTTTCTCATCCAGCCATCGTCATTTCATTTCACTACTATCTGATGCAACAAATAGGTTCAGACCTTGGAAAGTCCCTTTATAGCTTGGAGTAAAACCCAAAGTGGATTTCCCAGCATACTGACAATGAAGCCACCAGCTACTGTGCCTAGAAACCTTAGGCACACAACTGGAAGGGATTAAGGACCAGAAACATGTTTCATGAACTACAACACTAGATCCAGCTTCTACTTATAATAGAAGTGGTGCCAGTTCTGTAAACTCTCCCAACTCCTCTTGACAGTAGTTAATACAGCCAGCATACCAGAGTTTACTAACAGTGCTGCAATTACTGTCAAAAATGGTTGTGTACTTGTGGCCTAAATGGGGATAATTGCACTTCCTTTCATCACATGGATATTATGAAGATAAATCCATTGCAAAATGATGCAAACCAGATAAGAACATATGATTGATTGATTTTCTAATTAATCCTTACATACCCGCTTAATTAACTCTGCAAGCAGAAATATGCAGGGACAACTGGGTGGGCTGTTACACTTGGCTCTGCAATTTTTGTCTCACTGGCTTGCATGCATCACAGCTCATAGGCTTTCAAAACGTTAATGTGTCCCAATAGTTCACAGTTGACTAGATTATCTCTGAGTGCTCATTTTCTTTTCTTTTTTCCCCACGTCAGGAGAAGTGGGTGGAAAGCTGAAGCTACTATTTAAGTGCTACCCTTCTTTATGAGTCCTTGGAACTGCCAAGTACGGTAAGAGATCACAGCTCAAAGGGGCGTGTGTTTGTGTGTGTACTTATGTACCTTCAAGCCACCTGTCAACTTAAGGTGAGTCTGTGAATTTCATAGGATTTTCTTAGGTAAGGAATACTCAGAATGATAATCCTAAATGCCCCTCCCTAAACTGCAAATTCAAGCATCCCACAGGAGGCTGCCACAGCAATAATAATGCTATAACAGTGTAGTGTGATATTGTCCTAAGCTTATGATTTTCATAATGGACCATAATTCTGGGTTCACATCTCTTCGAGAAAGCAAATCCAAGCCAATAAAACAAAGAAGCAAACACCAAGGGGAGCTTTACCATGGCAAATCTACTTATGGTTTTGCAGCTAGTCCTTCTTATTGTATGAGAGTTCTCTCAAGTGTTCCCAGTGGATGAGGCCCAAACAATTCAGAGCAACCACAGGAGGGACAGCTGTAAAACCAAGTGTGGATTGACACCCACCCACCCACACAAAGGATCCACCAGCTACCCTGCACAAGCAGAGTGAACCTCAAGCTCAGTCTGGGCCCATTCAATACAATCTTGGCAACAGGAAAGCATAACATGCTGAGATGGTAAGTATGGAATTTATTCCTTTTTTGTGCTAATAAAAATAACATGCATAAGACATAAGAAAAGGCAACAGAAAGCCAAATCTGGTTCCTACTATCAACATTAAGTACCTCACCACAGGCTGATGCAGATGGAAGACCTCAAAAGCTGATGTTTTCCTGCAGCTGTCAGAGAATGATACAGTTATGTGAAAAGACCCAAACAGATGAGAGATCAAAGAAAAGAGACTAAAAAAAAAAGAGATTAACCAACGTTAACAGTCTCTCTGTCATGTATCTCTCACTATAGTTTGCCCCACAGTATTAAGCTTTTGCCGGTATTTGCAAATGTTAATGTGATCAGGCTTTCAAAAGCAGATTCTTTTAAAAAAATAAAATAAAATCCAATAAGCCCTGGTTTGAAATCCTTTTGCTGGGGAGACTGAAAGGTATTGCTCTTGTTAGCAGTGAGGTGCTTGAGAGGTTGCATACTCCTTGAAAATAACACCAGATTCATAAAATGCTGGTTGTGGAGAAAGCCTGTGTTTTGAGCAGTAATGCAGATAAGCAACTCAGAAACTGTGAAAGGAAATTAGGGCATTGCTAAGCACAGACTTTTTTTTGTATGGAGCTCTGGTGCAATGCATTTCAGGAAATACTGCATCTAGGTCTGGACACCATAATTCAAAAAGGAAAATGTCCAGAGGAGGGCAAGCAAAATGGTGAAAGGTCTGGAAAGGTCCTATGAGGAACAGCTGAGGGAGCTGGGTCTGTTTAGCCTGGATTCGAGAAGGCTAATAATGATATCATCACCCTGTTTAAATATCTTAAAGGATGCCATCCTTGAGAAAAAGTAAATTTGTTTTCTGCAGCTCCAGCAAATAGGACCCAGAATAACAGATACGAACTACAGGAAAAGAGATTCCACCTAAATAGTAGAAAGAACTTCCTGAAAGTAAGAGCTGTTTGACAGTGGAATACACTGTCTCAGAGTGTGGTGGAAAGTCCTTCTTTGCAGGTTTTTAAACAGAGACTGGATGGCCATCTGTCAGGGATGCTTTCATTCTATATTCCTCGATGGCAGGGGGTTGGATTGGATGGCCCTTGAGATCTCTTTCAAATCTATGATTCTATGATTCCATGAAATACGCCTAAACATTTGGTTTCTGCCATAAAAACAAACAAACAAACAAAAGCACACAAAACTTTTGCATTCACACATCCTGACCTTTGATTTGAGCTGCTTTGGCAGCACATGGGAATATTACTTCTTTTCGACTATGATTCTACAAGTGCACCACTTATCTATCATTTTGAAACCTGCAGTCCCATTGAACATATAACACTGGGAGCTTCATTCATCCATGTCAGATTTTTGTAGCAACAGGAGAAACCTTAATGGGAAATTACAGAAAATGTTCTGTAAATGTGTCTGGGAGAACATGGAACCCTATATGGCCATGGAAGCAGAGAGGAAGAAAATAAACTCATTTGAAATGTGGCAGTGGAACAGAGTTCTATGGATACTATGGTCTGCCCAAAAGACAAATACATGGGCCCTAGAGATAGTCAACCTTGAACTTTCCTCAGATGTCAAAATGACTAAACTGATGCTATCTTACTACATCAGAATACAAGATTCATTAGAAAAGACAGTAATACTTGATAAGGTAGAAGACCTTATCTTTAGATAAGGTAGAAGACCTGACCTTTCACCGGAGCTTGAACAGCAAGTTTCATCTTGTCTGGCTGCCATCTCTCAGTGGATGCGGCATCGGTGCTTAAAACTCAATATGTCTAAGACAGAGCTTCTCATCTTCCCACCTAAGCCCACCCTTCAATACTCCTTCTCTGTTTCTGTTGATGGCACTTCTATTCAACTGGTTCAGCAAGCCCGCAGTCTCGGTTTCATCTTTGATACCTCTCTGTCATTTATTCCCCAGATTCAGGCCACTGCCAAGGCCTGTAGATTCTCTCTCTACAACATTGCTAAAATCCATCCATTCCTTTCAGCTTCCACTGCCAAGACTCTGGTCCATGCCCTAGTGGTCTCACAACTAGATTATTGTAACCTTCTTCTGACACGGCTTCCTCTCTCACACCTCCATCCTTTAATCTCTCTCCAGAACTCAGCCACACATATTATCACATCTGCTCTCCACTTTGACCATGTTTCTCCCCTCTTATCCTCCCTTCATTGGCTCCCCTTCCCCTTCCGCATCCAGTACAAGCTTTTGCTGTTGACTTTCAAAGCCCTCCACGGACTGGCTCCTCCTTACTTGTCTGAACTTCTTTCTCCTCACTCCTTCTCGTACCCTCCGTTCTGGTAGTCAAGGTCTCCTCTCCCAGCTGAGGGCCTCCACTGCCCCATCCCAGATTCGTCCCTTCTCACTTGCTGCCCCTCACTCCTGGAACCTTCTTCCCCCACATGTGCGCCTCATCACCTCTCTAACCAGATTCAAAATTAAGTTAAAGACTATATTGTTTAGGGAAGCATTCCCAGGATTGTGCCATCTGCCCCAGGATGCCTCCTTTTAACTAGGTATTAAGAAGTCAAGCCCTCCCTCCAGTCCATCTGCCTTGGTCCAGGCCCCAGAGGGAGAGAAGAACCACTGGACCACATCCCCCTTCCCACCACCCTTCCCTTCTCCTTTTGTGTTGTCTCTTTTAGACTGTAAGCCTGAGGGCAGGGAACCGTCTAAATATAAGATTCTATGTACAGCACTGTGTAAATTTACAGCGCTATATAAATAAAGGTTAATAATAATAATAATAAGACAATAGAATAAGAGGAAGACTGCATTACACGTGTCTATACTCAATCAAAGAAGCTGCAGCCCTGAATGTGCAAGAGCAGAGCAGGGCTGTTATTGACCAGACACCTTGGAGGTCTTCCATTCATAGTGCGACAATAAGTCAAAGTTGAGTTGATGGCAATTAACTAACATCACCAAGATAAATGTAAATCTCAACATCATATGTGGACAAACAACAGTCTGAGGGCCTATGTGCTCCCCGCAAGCCCTTTTTTGTATTACACAATGCTCTCCAAAAGGCTTTGCTTTGTACAAAAAAAAATTATGTCAACAAAATTTGATGATAAACCACTAGAAGCACTAGAATAAATGGAATAGTCAATATCAGAGACAATTTAATTTTTCTTAATTCAATATCAATAGCCAGTCTCATAGCTGGTGACCTAAAACTTGCACATCTTTAGCATAGTGTAAATAAATATACATCAGTATAAATCTGCTGGATCCCATAATTGAACAAATGAGGGTGCAACAGGCACCAAGTCCTTTACTTCACCCATTCCACAACAATAAAATAGCTCTCCATCCAACAAATCAAAAGTGTGAGAGAAAGCTGTGTGCATTGGCTGTTCAACAGATCACACTTAAAAAACTTGTGAGAAAGTGCAACTACTTGCATGTGTATGTGGCCTTCAAGTCACCTGCTGACTTATGGTGACCCCATGCATATGAGATCCCATAGGGTTCTTTTTGGCAAGGAATACTCATTGGTGGCTTTGCCTGTTCCCAACTGCCATTTTCAATATATTTCTGAATAATCTTCCCATTCACAGTGGAATAGACTTGCCTCAGACATTGACTGACTCTTCGTCTTTGGAAGATTTTAAACAGAGGTTGGATAGACACCTCGGGAAATATGCATGGCAGGGGTTATACTAAATGGCTCTTGAAGTAATTTCAAAACCTATGGTTCTATAATTGTAATATTAATAGCTGGTTACTAATGCTCCTCAGATGAGCTTTGTGCAGAGCCTAAAAAGTGTTTTTGTGTTTGCTTGGGTTACAAGTCCCAGAACCACACAATCAACATTTAAACTAAACTTTCCAAGCTCTGGTTTTCCCTTTAAAAAGATATAGAACACAATAAGCTGCTTTATATCAGGTCATATTCACTGCCCATTGACCCCAATATTGTTGATGTTGACTGGCAGCAGCTCTCCAGGGGTTCAGGCAGAGGTCCATTCCATCACTTCTTACCTGACATTTTAAACTAAAGATAATAGGGATGAACCTGGGATTTTCTCCAGGCAAGACAAACTTTCTACTGCTGAGTTAAAGTCCCACTCCAGGCACACAGAGGTGAATGAAGATAATCAGATCCACTGGACTATCTATTCATTTTTGACATTCATAAAAATTTTGGAACTTGCTGCTATTCACATATGAATGCTGACATTCACCAAATATCAGGCATTCACTCTAAAACATATGAGATGAGTAAAATATACTATCCCAAGCTGCAGCTGTGGCTGCCACAAAGGAGATAAGAAAAATGGAAGCTGGTAGGCTCTAATCCATTTACTTGATGCAGGAAATGTATTCAAATTGATAGCATTTTGCATGCTGCCTGAGCAATTTGTATTCTTTATTTGTCACACTTGTACCCCAACTTCCAGGCTGTTAACTCATTTTTATCTTCACAACAATTCTGTGAAGTAGGCTAACTTATGTGGCTGACTTGCCCAAGGTCACTTCCAACACTCTATCCACAGTTCTGAATGTATTCCTTCCTCCCCTAATTCTCTCGAAGTATGGTCCTGTCCAGGAACTGAACTAAGGACTTCTCACATCTACTAACAAAATCAGCCACCCAGATCAGCATTCCTTTCCTTGAAGCTTATCATATTCACTAGATCCGTGCTACTCTGATTAGTGCTGGTCATGACCTATAAAGCCCTATAAGACTCAGATCTTTGGGTCTAAATTACCTTAAAAGAATATATCTATATATGTGTGTGTGTGATTGAAAAAGCTTTAACCAAGAAAGAGTTTAACCAAGGGGCACAAATATAGTACTAGATTACCAGTCCCTGGCACACTGGAAGAAAATACTCGTCCTTCACAGCCTGGGAAACACTGAACTAAGTGATGCAGTTTCTTTCTATGCCATTCATTTGTGATGGCCATGTCAACAGACTGTTGGCCATGCCTGTGTCTGAAAGGGGACAATCAGTTGCATGTTCATATGGAATTTTGTATTTAATAATCACTGACTCCAATACATTTCTGATTTTCTCAACCCAAGTGATTTAACATGGTGATGCAGGTTGTTGTTGTTGTTTTAAAAAAATAGGCTGTGTCCAATTTAAGCAGCTTCCCAACAAATGATGATGGAAAAATGGCATGGGGAAGCAGATGGGGATCTAACAAGGTCCACTGTTGTAATTTAATTTGCCTCAAGCCCCCACCTCCATGCATCACCATTCAAGTTTCTTATAAAGCCATTCAGCAACCCTAAATCAAGGTCATTATGGGCAATTTAAAATGACAACACTAAGGCCCTGTACAGACCAGCAAAAAGCACCAGCCTGTGGGCAGAGATAGGGCGCAGCATCCAAGTGCTTGACGCCCTAGCCCTGTCCCTAAGGCACCATTTTGTTGTACTGGTCTACACAGTGTGCACCATGATGATGCCCCTCCGGTGCTGCGTCCAAATGGCGCAGCACAAAAGGGGCATCGTAAAGCTGCACCACCACAGCTATGCTGCCCCTTAGAGGGACCAAAAAGGAGCTGCTTTCTGTGGCTCCTTTTTCCACTCTCTGGAGGCCAGATCAGGACTGTGGCATGAGGTTGCCGCAGCCTTGATCCGGCCAGTAATGGGGCAGCTGCAGTCTGTACAGCCCCTAAGTCACCTCACTGGTGAACAGATTCAATCAAGGAAGCCACGGCCACGGATTTACAAGATCTATGCTGATAACAAGATGACTTGGACAGAATTTCTCATTCATAATATAGCCATAAGTAAAAATTGATTTTAACAATTAACCACCACCACCATAAAGTCACTTGTCCCCATAAATGATGGGGTACCTCAGAGTAAGGCTAGGGAACCTATATCTGTCTTATGTTCATTTCCCTACAGCCACAGTTGATCTGAACCATGGTCGGGCATGATGAGAACAGGAAGTCATCACCATCTGGAGAACTGAATATGCCTCACTTCTGTACCAAAGGAGACTTGGCTGGAGCTGGTGTGAGGTAGCTCTACAAGATGCCAGCCATCAGGTATTGTATCATCTTTTCTACTTTTTATGGCCTGAATCCAATTGCTAGACTCAACTAGAGTAGGATCACTGAATCAATGGTATTTACCTAAATGCTGACATAACCGCTCAACAGATCTACTCTAGATGGGACTAGCAATTGGATATAGGATTACTTGGGGGGGGGGGGGGAAGGGTATACGTGCCAAGTATTGCTACCAATTTGAGATCCCTCTTCAAATTTCACATTTATTAACTCTTGAAAGTGGTGGCTAGCAGAGCAGAGAATGTGTTCTGCTGCTGTTGATGAGTTTCATTTTTTTTTTAAAAAAAAAAGAGATTGTTTCAAGTAAGTCATCTGCCCTACTTTCAACTTCACTCTGTTTCTTTGGGGAAAACACATTTCACAATGTAGAAAACAAGAGGGAATGGGTAGGAGAGAAAAGAAGTGGTAACATCTGCCTATCTGAAAACAGTTATTGGGAAGTGACACTCTTGTTGCAAGTTTAAAGTGATAACTCTCCCCAAGAATAACAATTGAGGGTGTTGGCTTTTTTTTAAAGCCCAGGGTATGTGCATCTCACACTTTTGTCTTAACCACAAGGGGTTTGATGGTTGTAGCAAACAAACAAGACAGTTTTGTATGGTTATATGGACTAAACAAGAGATAAATGTCTATTGTTTTCCATTAGATGAAATTAAACTGTTTTAACTTAGAATGTAAGTTAGTGTTTTAAGTAGGGTTGCTGCTTGATCTGCTTTATTCCCCAAGTTTGTGCCACCTAGATATGTTCAACTGTAACATGATATTCCCAGAAGGTGATAGGAGTTGCAATATTACATGTGTCTGAAGAAGGCTGATCTATGAGAAGAGTTTGCAAAGGACACCACCACTATCATCCACAACAATTAGCACCACAAAACAACAATGCAAAGTGCCAGCTATTAACATAAGGACAGATAATACAGCCACAAGGGCCTACGTACCCTGAAGGCATCAAATTCCATATAGTCTCGGGAGATAAGTAGCATCAGGCCTGGTTAGTTTTTGGATGGAAGACAGCCAGGGAATACTACCACTAGGTGTTAACAGCTAAATTTCAGAAGGAAGCCAAGTCAAACAACCTCTGACTTTTCCTCATCTAAGAAAACCCTATGGAATTAATTGGGTTGCCAAATGTCAACAGGTGACATTTACACAACATAGCCACCTGTGATGCAATTACACTCTTTTTTCCTGCCCAGTTCATCTGAAGTACAGTACCTTATTGTCTTATATGAACATGCCCAAGCACTGAGACCTTCAAGGGAAGCCTGAGTCCTGGTCCTACCACCATATAGGAATGACTGGTAGGGATGTAAAATAGGGCCTATCACTCTGAATTGGTTAGTTTTCTTTTGATTTCCTTAACCATATTCAGAGGTAGTATTAACAATGGTCTGAGCTGCACTGCTGAAGTAATGCACTTTGACACCACTTTTACTGCCATGGCTCAATGCTATGGAATTTGGGGATTTATAGTTTGCTGTAGCAAACTATTGCTCTCTGTCAGAGAAGGCTAAATATCTCACAAAACTAAAAAGAAAAAAGAGTAAAATAAACAGATAGACCCCCTCCCCATAGCATTGAGTCATGGAAGTTAAAGCAGTTTCAAAGTGACTTATTTCTGCAGTGCAGATATTGATATACATATAGACAGAAATATCCCAGAACAGAATGCTATTCATATATATTAGGTTTGCTAATGACATTTTACCCATGGAGAACAATCCAAAGTGAACTTGTAAGTTTTTCCTTAAGCTAAATCATGATATGACTCTTAAGGAATGCCAAAAGAATTTATGGAAGAGGAGTGAAGTGTCACTGGTTGTGCAACTGAATTTAGCATAAATTTAAAACCAAAGCCAATCTGGAAGGTTTGTCCTCAAGCAAAATATCAGAGGTATTTTTAGTGAAGCTACTCTGCAAGACTTGCTAGCATACTTTTCAGGCTTCTACGCTAAGTGCTCTTCAACTAAAGACAAATATTTAAAATACTTGCTTTCTCGGTGAATCCATCTATTAATTATAAGGCCTGCAAAACTGAGGTTTATAAAAACTTTTTCGAAAATGTGTGCTGGTTTTATATGAATTTGGCATTGTAAATCCAAACATGACCTCAGATTTGTTCTGTTGGTACAGTTTCTGTGTTGTTGGGACTGAATGAAAGGGTCCTGCAAAGAATTATCCTGCAAAGAATAAGAAAGGGGTTAAAGTCTTCTAATAGACTTTCAAAACACTTTCATTTGCTGATATGGAACACAAAAATCTATTCAAAAGTACTAAAAGAAATCCCACTGGAATATCAGTGCCTGCATTTAATCAAACTTGAGTTAACAACTGAATTGATAAAAAAATATTGGATCTGTGAAAGAACTGTCCGTGGTGTAACAATTTTATTGTGTTTTTGAATTCAGCACCCAGAAAATCCAGCTACAATATTGAAAAAAAAAGCATTATCATTACAGATTTGTATTATTAGTGGGGTTCTGAAAATAAAATTTTATTCATGGCTATTGGTTTGGGCTGTTTTCCCCCTTCTAGTGAGATTCTGGCCTTAAAGGAAAGCCCTCCAAGACCTTCAGTAACCCACTATATCAGAAGCAGAGTATGAAAAATGAAGAACCTTATGTGGACAACCACGGTGGTAGAGCTGGTGAAACTTGGGGAGAAATGCTTCTTATGGTGATACAATATACTTTGTTCATTTTGTAGTAATGTATCATAGGAGTAAATCATGCAATTCCCTGTTGATGGTAGCCTGCAAGTTCCTAAAGTCTTAGCCAGCATGGAAAATGATGGAGATTGCTTGGAGATGCAATGTAACTTTTGGAGAACCATATGATTCCCACATTTGTAACAGATTAATATGACTTCTGGCAACTACCCAGGCAGTTAACTAGTTGTCTCAGCCACAACTTTCCGAACTGTAAAATGGACACATGCTGATTTTCAATGTATTATGAGCATGGGAATTCAAGAATGTTCAGAATGCCTCATGCATTGTGGTTTACAAATGTAATATAAATGATAACTGACAAGAACCGACACACAACTTCTACTGGATTAACAAGTTTAATCACTAGCTAGCTTCCCTTTCTTTCCCTACTCAGGTTTACATCAATGCCTGAAGGCAACAGCAGCATTTTCACAGTGCCGCCTCCTGAACGTGCTACCTTTTATTTAGAAGAACAAGCCTTCAAAAATGCATGGAATGCTTAACACAGATTACATTAAAAATATCAGTTATCTGGACTTGGAAGCATAATGTGCAACATCTTGTGGCAATATCTGAGTTAATTTGACATGATGAATTAGCATCTAGGCATGGAAGATAAGTGCAGAGGTTTCATTATCTTTTGATATTCCCCATTTTTCAAGTGAACACACTTGACAGATTATTCATATTCATTTCTCTCTGTACACATTCTCTTAAAGCACAAATTAGCAATAACTTTGATTCTTTTACTTGGGAGCCTCTCCCTTTGGTCAAAAAATCCTGGCTTGTGCCACAATAGTAGTTCTTTTTCATAACATCTGCCAGATAATACTGGGGCTGGGGAAGACAGGCAGGAGGGGAAAGTGGATGAGGTTTTGTTGTATGTCAAGTTTTATTGAAATTAAACAAGGGAATGGAGACCCATGATCAGATTTCTATTCTCTTTCATTTTGTTTTATTAATGCAGAGCAGCTGCAAGGATGGCTGAAGGACCAATTTAGTGTGTTTGTATATATATGTGTGTGTTTGTGTGTGTGTGAACAATGTTACCCTCTCTGAGTTTACTTTTTCCTATATATATATATATATATACCCTGCACCTAGCTGCCATTTATTCTGTTAAAGAAACATATGATTTTGTCACTGACAAAAATACATGGATCACTCTTGTTTCTGGAAAGAGGCCTCATTCACTCTATACAAATCATAGCACTGTGATTCTACTTTAACTTCCATGGCTTCTCTATGGAAGCTTGGGTTTGCCATTTGGTGAGGCACTAAAGCTCTCTGGTTGAGAATTCTAAATGCTCAAACTGCAGATCCCAGATTTCCACAGATGGTACCATGCCAGTTAAAGTGGGATTGCAGTGCTACAATTATACAATGTAAAAGGACTCCATATCAGTTTCATATTCAGTCCCATTTGTGTGTTAACATGTTGCCCTGGCTTGTGACTTCATTTGCCAGTTCAAGTGTCAGATGAAAATTTAACCCACTTTCTCTTCTTTCTTTTTTTGAGATGCGGGGCCACCATGTTATATTTGCACACGCCAGTTAAAACACTGTGGGGATACTGGTGTGAATTTTACTGCACATAACTGTACATAAATCAAAACAACAAGAGAATATGCTGCATCTGTAAACACACACACACACACACACACAGAGCTCAGCCTCAGGGCGGTATCTGACCTTCACAAATATAGCAGTTGGATACCATTGTGTGATTGTTCCCTCCTGCAGAATTCTGGAATTAGTAACTTGGTATAATACTTAGTATTCTCTATAGACAGGCAAATTGAACTCTCTGGAAGAGAATTTTCCCATCAAACTACAGACTCCAGAATTCTTTAGGCCAAGGCCTTTAAACTTTACAGAACCAAGACAGCAATGTCCGGCAGAAACATCCTCACTTTTACTGCACAAAGAAGCAGCCAGAAAAATTAGTTTAATCTTTAAAAAAGAGAAATCCACTACACACACATGCACACACTGATCTACATATGAATCTGAGGAATTAGACTTTAGTCTATGAAAGCTCATGCTTCCAATTTCTTTCTTTCACTTAGTCTCAAAGGTGATACAAGATCTCTCCAAATACACACACTGATCTACATTAGTATTCATGCATTAAACTGAGTTCATTTCTTTGGTTAATTTACATGGTTAATTTATTTTCTTAGGCTCACAGCTTGGTGATGTGTTCCGATATGCAAATTAATATACATTTTGAATGTATTTTTCCAATACATTATAAACATCAGAGTGCTGCAGATACAAAGGATAATGATATCCCTATTATACCAGGCAGTGCAAATCTGGTATGATCACATCAAACTGTGAGCATAAGAAAATAGGGGAAACTGCAGTAATGGGGACGGAGCTGAGTTTACACTGGGAAAATAGCAAGGGTGAACATTAAACCCTCCTTCCTTAGATACAGGGCTCTGGTTGTGCAGTATACAGTCGTGGTGAAGCAATGGGGCTTTTTAGATTGGCAGGAAAGTGTGACATGAAGTTGCACTTTCCTTAATGCTTAGCAGCTAGACTGCAAGCCCCAGGTGTGCATTTAAAAAGTACAGGGCAGCTAGACTGAGGGGTGTGGGAACGACTTATCTGAGGTCTTTTCTGTGGCTCAGCAGCTACATGGGAAGCTGTCAGAACGCTACAAACACAGGCGGAGCAGCTACATGGGCGGCAATGAACACGGCTTTTAGCTGCGGTGAACCTTTAATATTTTTTTTCCTTGCCGGCTGCGAACTACGCAATTCCTCAATGCCCTGCAGGTGTAAAAGCTGGGGTTTATCCGCGAAGTTTTTTAAAGCTCCCAAACCCTAGCTCCACGAACCCTAGACATGCACAGTAGGGACTCTGGGATGCCGTTACTGTTATTCTACTGTGGATAACATGTCAATTCATTCACAAAATAAAGGGGTTCATTCATGATGCACCAGTGCAACGGCACAGTTTAAAAAGGCAGAGGAGCCGCAATGATAATTTGACGGATCCTCATAAGTATACATTTGTGCTGCACAACTGCGCAGGTTTGCGAACTGCGCAAACGCAGTTACACCATACAGTCAAATTATCATTGCCGGCTGGGAACTGCGCGATTGCACAGTTCGCAACCGGCAAACCTGCGCAATTGCGCAGGACAAATGTATACTTATGAGGATCCGTCAAATTATCATTTGCGTTTCCTCCGCCTTTTTAAACTGTGCCGTTGCACTGGTGCATCATGAATGAATCCCTTTATTTTGTGAATGAATTGACATATTATCCACAGTAGAATAACAGTAACGGCATCCCAGAGTCCCTGCTGCGCATGTCTAGGGTTCGGATTAGGAGTGGAGCTAGGGTTTGGGAGCTTTAAAAAACTTCGTAGATAAACCGCAGCTTTTACACCTGCAGGGCATTGAGCGTTTTAATTAGAAGTGAACTCCACACCACGCATGCTCCCAACCCACGATCCATTATGATCCGCACCTGTATCACTGCCTTTAAATGGGCGCTTTAAAGAGAAGAGCCCCATTTAACCATGCAACTACACCTTAGCCTTTAGATGCAATAGCAATGTTGCGCCCTTTTAAAAAAAGTAGTGGGGAAATCAAACTACTTTTTAAAGGCACTTCTTCTCCCTTAAAACTCCAAAATAGTGTTTTCATGGCACACTTTCCGTTTTTCTCATCTAAAGGTTGGGCTTTCATGCAGCCATCAACACACCTCTTTTTGCCAATGTAAAATGGGCCAGCTCCTTTTTAAAGCACTTCTTCTCCCTTAAAATGCCCAAAATAGTGTTTTCATGGCACACTTTCCCTTTTTCTCATCTAAAGGCTGGGCTTTCACGCAGCCTTCAACACACCTCTTTTTGCCAATCTAAAATGGGCCAATGATTTTAAATGCCAGTACTGCAGCCAAACCACTGTGAGCTCTATCCCAGTCAGTGCTCCAAGGCTGACCCAGCCTTCCATCCTTCTGTAGGTTGATAAAATTAGTACCCAGCTTGTTGGGAGTAATTATCTTACAGACTGTAAACTGCTTAGAGAGTGCTTAGTTCACTGATAAATGATATAGAAATTGACATGCTATTGCTATTCATGGACCCAGCCACCCCCTCAAAACTGATGTTTTTCTTCTTCTTAAAGCAACATGAAGTCTGATTATGGTTCTCCATGTACTTATCCAGTCTAGCAAATATTTTAAAAATGACTAGATTGCCTTGCTGATGCTTCTACAGCTATACACAAAAGATCCTGGCTATTCATGCTTTGAGTTTGATTTTAATTTCAAGCTTGTGTCAATCTTGCGAAGATTATGGGTTTGCAGACTTAACAACATTAATGTTAGAATAGAAAGAGATAAGGGATACAAACCAGAAGAAATAAAATCATCCTGTGTCTTTTGGTGAGTCTTTGGCCTCAGCAAAGTTGTTCTTACTACACAGAAGAAGACACTCTTTTTTCTGAAGATGAGCACCCTCCTTAGTAGCCAAATTGGAACCATCCATGTACAAGAGGAGGATATATGCAGGCTGTGAGGAGAGCTTGGGTTGGACTACAAATCTCAGAATCTCCCAATCAGCACAGCCAGCAGTTAGCTATCCAGGGTATTTTGAGAGTTCTAGTCCAATAAGCAATATTTTCAAACTCTGGGGAACTGAAGGGTTGTAGAAGTCAGCAAAATATGAAGTAAAACTCAGACCATCTTTACTGCAAAAACACAGGTGGGGGGGGGGGAGGAGATAATATCTCACTGAAAGTTGACCACAGTCAGTGGCCACAGAATGCTGAATGTCTTGTCAGGAGGGGTGACAAAACCCAGAAGTGAAAAAATGAAACGGAATATCTTGAAATAAGAAATTGATGGCTAGGCAGTTCTGGGAATTATAGTCCAAAAAGGGTGTCCCCCTAATCTTGGATAGAATAGAAAGGGAATGGACATCTGAATTTCATATACTGTTGTAAAAGAACTGGCCAAATCTTAAGGAACCAAACATACATAACGTAGCAATTAAAGCATTACCCTGGAAGGGCAATAAAACCATAAAACCAACTGCTAAAACCAGCCAGAAAACTGTTTAGAATACAGCTGACATGGCCACATAGTATGACTAAATGTGCCGAAATATGCAATGGATCGAGGCACATTACTGCTGAAACATTTTCAGTATTGTCTCCCACAGCCATGGGGACTAGAGACTGCCTTTTTATTAAAATAAAATAAAATAAATCAGCATGTCTCATGTTGCAGTTTTCTAGACTGGAGGTTCTGAAGCATCAGATAAGTTAAATTATTTAGTATCCAAACCTCCTAACCAACTGAATTCATTACAATCCTCTCTCTGTGAGCACAAAAAGTACAAGAAGTATTTGCATACAAGTATACACAAATACGTACCTTCTGTGTTCTTTACATCCCTGTTTTTCTTTCCTTCTGTGGGAAAATAATTTGATAAACCCTTTATCAATAGGCCAAGTAATTAGCCACTATGGTTCCACATAATCCCCATAATTTAACTGGTTCCTGAGTGTGCCAACATAGAATAATCTTGGGAAACAAAAGGACCGACAAATAATGGGACTACTCTGTAAATCTGTCTGGATTTCCCCCTTCAAGCTATATATAGTTGGCAGGATTGATGCAAAGCAGTTGTGAAAACCTTACCCCTTATCCCCTTCAACCATTTTCATGCCAGTCTGGCATACACAAACTCCTGCCAGGGCACATTAATTGCCTCTTTGAGTCAGTGAGAACCTGAAAAAGGCACCCAGTAAGTACCTCCCAAAAAGCACAATTTTAGAATGGTATTACTTGCCATTGATCTTTAAAATGGCAACAAGCAAAGGAATTCCTAATGCCAGGGAAGGGAAGGCCTTACTGAAAAAGAATCCGCAGCTTAAGCAGGGGTGTAGAGGGAGGAGAAACTATACTGTCCTACCAAATAAAAATTCTGCCATCCCCAAGAAATGTTCCTCCAGTCCCCAAATCATTGCAAACAATGAGACATTATAAATGCTTCACACTTAGAACTCTTGTATTTTTTGTGTTCACATTCCTTTGGTAAGTTAGCTTGCCCCCTCAATGCTCAATTAAGTTTTAAGTTACTATAATGCTAGAAATTTGGGGACTGAAGAGAACTTTTCAAATGAGTGGAAAAAACTCATACTGGTGGGCAATGCCATCTTTCCCCTTCCCAGTACCTACATCCCTGAACTTGAGGTTGCAGAGCACAATTTTTCTTGTTCCAACTACTGTAGAGAGGAATGATTTCAGCTTTGCATTTTGTGAAAAAAATATCCAGCCAACCACACCTACTGTTGATGACTACAAAATGGAATGGGGGTGGTCTTATGCTCTCAAAACCACTTTTGCTCCTCCAAAACCACTGGTGTCAACTAGAGATTTTCTCCTAACACAAGGAGAAGCAATAAAAGGACAATTTCCAACAGGATTCCAGAAGTGGACAAAAGGTTAAATGTAACCTTCCACTTACTACAGTTCAAATAATGAACATGCACAAATGTTCTCTTAAAGTTTACATTTACACTGTTGTCTGCATTTTTAAAATGCAAATTACAAGCACATCACATTTAAGACACATTAAAATATCACACCTAGATTGACCTGACAGTGGTTCCCAAACGATGGTCCTCCAGATGTTCTAGACTTCAGTTCCCAGAATTTTTGACTGTTGGCCAAGCTGGTTGGGGCTTCTGGAAGCTGAAGTCCAAAGCACCTGGGGGGGGGATGATTGGGAATTACTACTTTAATACATATCTGGGGGTGAGACCCCAACAAAATAGTGGTGCCCAGTTTATAGCAAGGGAATGCCACAACTGTGGGTCAGGATCAAAGTTTTAAAAAGCCTTTTTTTAAAAAGACCGCAACTCCCAGAAGCTCCCAGTTAGCATAGCCACTGGCCACACTACCTGTGGGTGATTCTGGGTGAGGCAATTCATAGGAAGTTTTCTAAGCTCAGATCCTGATCCACCCATTGAAGGAGACTGTTTCTTTAATGAAAGCTGCCAAAGTGGATTAATTATTGCCTAACCAAGGAAGTTTTTCAAATTATGTGCTTTAGGGAAGAACTTAAGTCTTAAAACTAGGACAACACAGTATTAATTAAATAACACAGAATATATACACTTTCATCTGCATGACAGCATCATTGCGTTGTTTTCTCATCCATTGTTAATGAGCAGAGCATTTGGGGCCTGCTGGTGTGACACAATTAAAACAATCAAGTCTATCAGCCTCATGTAGAACTGAAATCCTCTGCTCAGATCACAATTGAGCCCCAAGCCTGCCATCTTTTCTCAGCTGATTGCATACTCAGCTGTGTGATATCTATACACACAGAAACACAGAGAGAGAGAGACACATAGAGACACACACATCTAAAAGAATAAGATGTGACATGCTGGAAATAATACATTGCAGGTTTGCTGAAGTGAAGAGCATATAAAAATGTGGACCCAAAGAATTGTGGCTGGAAGATGAGCTAATGATTAGACAAGAAATTGTGGATGGTTAAATTCTCTTCTGTGAGCCACTACTGTATATGATGTAGTGGCTTTAAAAAAACACCTTAATATTATTTTAACTATGGCATGATAAGTTGCATTCTCCCACTAAAGGGAGATAAAGTGCAGCCTGTAGGTGTCATGTGACCCATGGACCCCACTTCTGAAGCCCCAGGAGCCCTGCATTTGTTCCCTGAAACCTCCCTACCTCTCTTTAAAAACTGGCAAAATTTTGCACCCTCCCTAAATGTACAAAACACCACATCCAAACATCTCTGTTTGGGTCAGAATCTGTCCCCAAACAGATAAGCTGATTCCCTATACTATAACTCTCTGTCTTTCAAACACAAAGTGCAGGGTGCTGAGAGATGGCTCAAGTATATTCTTCTCTTCTATTATGGTTTTGGATCAGGTGCCCTGAGACCAGATAGGCAGCTAGCGTATTCACTTCCACATAAGAAGAAGAAAGAAAACCCTACCAGGCAAAGTATCACATCATTCCTAAAAGAGCAACAGGGCCCTGTACAAACTGGCCTGAAAGGATGGCCTGGGGGCAGAGTCGGGGCGTCGTGCCCAAATGACACAAACAATGACTCCATGCCCAAAGTGCCATGACATTGCACGCCACTCCACGCTCCACACTCCACATGGCAAGGGGCTTCTCTGGTGCTGCTTCCATACGATGCAGCCCCAAAGGAGTGCCACATAGCCGTGGTGCTGCAGTTATGGTGCCCTTTCCAGGGGGCAAAAAGGACATGCTTTTTGTGGCTCCTTTTTGTGCCCTGGAGAGGCCAGATTGGGGCCACGGCATGCAGTTGTCATGGCCGTGATCATGCATGAAAAGGGACAGTCTGTTGAGCCCCCAGAAGACATAGATATACATGTATTTGTTTATGCATACACTGATGATAAGTTACAAAAAATGACCCAAATATAAAGAGAAAAGTAATACATTTTACCCAGGTGGGAAACAGTGATGCCACCTGTTGTGATAACTCATGGTGTCACCCACCCCCATTGAACTCCTTCCATTTCACACCACCCAGAATCCTTAGTAATGCTTTTTGCACTAATATTACACATAAATTGTAAATTCTTACTTAATGTAATGCTAATAGTTGTGACATAAACAACTAGCAAAATTAAAAGTATACCTTTAAATTACAGCATCATATGCACAACCTAAACGTATTTACACATATATAGTGAATATTTGGTTAGAATCATAGAATCATAGAATCATAGAGTTGGAAGAGACCACAAGGGCCATGCAGTCCAACCCCCTGCCGTGCAGGAACTCCAAGTCAAAGCATCCCTGACAGATGGCCATCCAGCCTCTGCTTAAAGACCCCTAAGGAAGGAGACTCCACTACACTCCGAGGTTAAAATGTGATGTGTTTAAAGAACATTGTAAAAGAATATTTTTTAAAAAAAAAATCATTTTTTTTTTTTAAAAATACAATTTTGAAACTTGAAATTTTAATGTTAAAAATTTCGGGTCCTCTCCATTCTCCTCCCACTGAGTGTCACCTCACTCCCCCAGCCCTGTCTTAAAGCATTTTAAAGGGAAGCAGATGAACGCCACAGCCCGTTTTGACAAAAGGCAGGTGTTTGATTAACAGTGGTGTCACACCCCCCCTTAGGGTGTCACCTGGTGGTGTCTGCACCCCCTGCACCCCCTAGTAACATCTCTCACAGGAAAGAGTGATGACTGGTGGCCTCCTTGACAGGGGAGTCAGCCAAATGCTGGCCCTATTTGGAGAAGAAGGTTCTAATAATTATAGTATTAACAACTACTATTATTAGTATTATTCATGACCTACCTCTCCCCATGGAGGTGGAGAACAACAGAGTAATATACAACAAATAATATACACCAGATTGTCGTACAATGGTAACTTGGATAGCTCCTTTAAAATCTAGAAAGGTGTGAGTTAATTTGGGGCTATGAAAGAATCTTTACATCCTTTTTACATAAAACCAGGGGTCCCTAAAAATTACCTTCATGAATAAGATGACCTCTTCAAACACAAACAGCACAACATGAGCAACAGAAGTGACAACTAAAAAGTAAGGAATTGGAGCATATGGTGGAAATCAATAGACAAATCCTGCTTTTAAATTACATGCCAATTTAATTGAAGAGTTGAAATTTGAGAATCATGTCTTAGAAAAGTTCCATGTATTTGCTGCTCACTGCTTTTCATTCCTGTAAAACATTACATCATCTATTATTTTTTCTGCATCCCTAGAATGCAGATTTGGCTTTACTGTTTCATTCTTCTGTCTGTGTAAGATTGAGAGACAGAGATAGAGAGACTGGGAGAAGAAGAGATAGAGAGATGCACAACTGCTTCAAATGCCTTTGGCACATAATACATTTAGAGAGTAGAAACCTCAAGAGCTGTCTGTTTTTAAATCCCTCATACACATTGCTGTCTTGGATGGTGGTACTTAAAGGAGCTGGAGAAATGGCAGTGTGTCATGGGTTTTGAATCAAAACTTAGACCAAGAAGAAGCAACATCCCCCTCCCCCCCCCGGTATGATCACAGGATAATGAAAGGTCATTTAAAGATTAAGTGGGAATTGGAGGCATCCCTGTGCATGAGGGAAATTTGAGAATATACATCCAGGTTAGTAGTTCGTGACTTGCTCCCCCCCCCCCCCCCCAGTAATGCAATGGTTATGGTTACAGGGATTTATTCCAGCTTCTCAAGAGAGGGTTAGCATACTAATCCTAAAAATGGAACAAAGGACTCTGGTGAAGTGTACCTGAAGCAATGCATTGGCTCCTAGGTTGCCCGAGGAATGTTTAAATTCATCTACCCATGCAGTTCAACTTCAAATAATGTTCTCTCAATACTGAACTGACACACATCTCCTCGGGAGGTGTAAAAGCATAGCCACTTAGATGTACTCCTTTTATCATTCCTGTAGCAACACCACAGTAATGTCAGAGAAGGTAGCTCAACAGAGATATTTGGATTCTACACTATATATCATTTTTCTGTGTGATCCTTTTCAGTAAGACAAATATGATACATGGAACTCAAGTTAAATCTAATGACCCAGTAACAACTATGACATCAGTGTTGGCACGGATGTGGGTGATTGTACCTATAAATGTCATAAAGATTGGTTGCAATGGTCCATGAAGTGGTTTTGAGTTTCTTTTTGTGCATCAGAATATCAGCTCTTCTGGACTTTTGAGCACCTGAAAAAAAGTGTGTTGAGTAGCACTGTGCAGCTACGAAGATGACAGGGAAAAAAAATCCTCATCCCCATCATCACCATGTCAGAACAGGCTTTCAAATTTCCAAGTTTTATTGCACTCATAGTGTTTTATGTAAGCATATTGGGGCAGGCCATTTTAATTAGTCCACCACAACTGTAGAGGCTCCACGCATTTCACTAAGTCTAAACCTCATCAGATGATCATCTCAAGACAACAGAAAGTTCCTCCATCCCCCCAGATCACCATCATCCCGCCCAGTAAAGAAAACCGTATCTAAGGTTTACCTTGTGGTGAGTGGGACTAGATATCTATTGTAATGAACATATGGTTGCTATGGAGGTTATAAAATCTAAAATCTTTCCTCACTGGGCAGCTTCAGCATGGGCACACTACAAGTTGTAACTGTGGTACAGACTCAGTTATGATGAGAATAGTGCAAGTCCAGGACTATCACATGGAAGATGGAGCAAGCTTGTTTTCTACTGATAGTAGAACAAAACCAATGGATTACAATTATAGGAAGGGAGATTCCATCTAACTATTGGGAAGAACTTTTTAAGACTTACATCAGCAGTGGGACAGATTACCTTGAAGGTCCTTCTTTTTGTGTTTTTTAAACAGAGATTGAATGGCCACCTGTCAAAGATGTTTCAATATGAAGACCTCCACTGGCAGGAGATTGGTAGATGAATCACTGTATCTCTTCAAATTATGTGATTCGGTGGGGAAGGCAGCAACCACACAATCAAAAAAATTGATCTAAGTCTCATGTATAGAGCCCTAGTGGCGCAGTGGTTAAATGCCTGTACTGCAGCCACTCACTCAAAACCATAAGGTTGCGAGTTCAAGACCAGCAAAAGGGCTCAAGCTCGACTCAGGCTGGCATCCTTCCGAGGTCGCTAAAATGAGTACCCAGATTGTTGGGGGCAAGTAGCTTACAGTTGTAAACCGCTTAGACACTGCTTAGACGGTATGAAGCGGTATATAAATGAAGCTGTTTGTTTTGTTTTGTTTATGTATCTGCCATAGGCACTTAAATCTAATGTCCCAGTCATTCAACAGAATTTTGGTGTACTCATTTCTCAAAGTATACTGGATATTACAAATAAAAAATATTTTTTTATTTACAAATAAAAAATAAAAATAAAAATAAAATAAAAATCAAGTTGTTTAACTATGCTTACTATACTTCTCAGTTGGACACCACTTACTGAGTTTCTGCCTTTGCAGAATGATTTACTCCTACATTCTGCCGTTTGCTGTTTTTCAGAGTTTTACCACATCTTTCCAACCTCACAGATATTAAGAAGTTAACAGTTTGGCTGATTCTTTCCTCCCACACATTTTTTTCTTTATGGAAGATTTCCATTTTTCCTAGCAACTCTTAAACTGTTTTTTCTTTCTTTCTGGAGAGAACCTGGTGCAAGATTGGTAACACATTATAGTGTTCCAAAAGAAACCCTAGGGCTATGATACAGTGGTGGCAGCCATAGAATGATGCCCATAATTTGGGAAAATTTCTCTCTTCTAGAATTATTGTCAAAATAACAATAAAATTACTATAAGAATCTAAATGCAACTCACTAGTGGAAAGTAGAGTCATTTGATCTTGATCTCTCCCTATCTTCAAATTCTCCAGTATGATGTATCATTTATTTCCTACTGGTAATGCTGAAAATCCTAGGGAAGCATAATGAACATATGCCCATCAGTATGAGAACCCTGTGTACTGATAACTAAAATAAATAAATAAATAAATAAATAAATAAACAAGCTAGTTTCTGGATCTTCTGCATTCACCTAAAAAAATAAATAGAAAAGTCAATCCTTATGGATTTGAAGAGATCTGAAATATTGGTAAATTCCCCAAAATTAAACTGAGCTCTCTTGTTTGAAACAAATTGAATTGTTATAATTATTCCCTTAATATGGAGAAGAGCATGCCATACATGAGGAACCTCTCAAAGAAAAAGAGGTGGTAACTTGAATTCTTCATCACAAACATAGCTGAATATACAGGGAATCAAATCTAGACTTTAAAGAGTTATCCACTCTCAGCCCTGAGCCTGGATGGACAAATATATACACTTTATTTTCTCACCCATCATAAATAAGAAAACAAATAAAGATGTCCATAGGCAGGTCTACCTATTTATAGCACTTCCAAGAAACAATTAGCTAACACACTTTCAATAACACATACAGTTTGTAATTCTTCAGATATTTATAAATATTAAGGGTTTTTTTAAATGTTAAATGCTTCAGCATATTATACCAGCAAGAGTCATATGATAAAGTCCCAGGCTTTAAGGTAAGAGGGTCTACCTCTTTTCTTTGGTTTATGAACCTGGTTTTAAGACACTTGTTAGCATTTTTAATAACTGTTTGTTGGCTGTTGTTTTTCATGAAGAAATCTACTAATCTGGGTAATTTTTTATGAAATAAAATTAATAAGAGATGACCTTTTTGCCTTGTTTCATATTTGAGTAAAAGAGACAAAATGGAATTTCAGTATACATCTCACTGCTAGGTTCACTTGACATCCTCTTTTTTTCTTAAGCACAATGCACAGAGAAGTCAGCCTCACATTTCAAACATGCATTTTAGTTTCTTGCCATCACTCCAAGTAGCATGCTATGTCTGGATCCATGAAAAATAAATTATACCATAATCTCCCCATAGGTTACAAGCTGCAAAATGGACTCAACTTCTATTATTTTTAATTATTTTATTTTTGTACCAAACTAAAAGCAGAGCTTGAAACAGCTTGGTCAAAGTGGCTGAGGGATTCTGGGATCTGTAGTCCAAAAAGTAAATTTCTTTCACTAAATGTGAGATGTGTGTGTGCATGCAATTTTACACATGGTGTAAAGGAGGAGGTATTGCTTACTTAGCAATGTATATATATGAAAGGTATAATAACTGGGCAGACTAGCTAATACTTGCTGCTACCAGAAAACTGTCTAGCTCTTGCCATCAGATACATGCTTTGCTAGGCCAACTGAGTTTGTTGCCCTTCAAAAAGACTGCCTAAAGCCATTCATTCACACTGTTCATGGAATGGGACTGAATTCTTTGCCTTTAGCACTAACAAGATCAAAGCCGGTGCAGTTCACTATTAGAAGATATGCATGATAATTTAGCACTCCATTAAATAATTCAACACAGCCTATATGGAATTCTACTGTAAAAAGTGCTAACCAAACATTTTGGTAGTTGTCTCTCTTCTCAACATCTCTTACAGATTCAAAGAGGAAGTTTAAATCTTCAGAACTTGATAATCTCATCCAAATATTGAAGACATGCTGCCTTTTACATAAATCACCCCCCAAACCCTATGTCTACCTAGTCTTTCTTTTCAAAACTTCTCAGGAAGGAGTTTTTACAACCTCCCAAGGTAGCTCTGTTCTTTTGCTAAACTGCTAATATACTGTAAAAACATTGCATCAATATTTAATCTGAAAGTGATGGTAATGATGATGGCAATAGTTAATTGGATCCTCCTTTTCTCCCAGTTTGGGACTCAAGATAGCTTACAAAAATTAAAACAAAAAACATCTAAAACTGAGGCTGGCATCCTGTTCAGTGTTGACATTTCATACACAGGCCTTACAAAATATTAACTGCTGGCCTTACAAAATAATAACCTTTGTGGTCATTAACAACTGAATTCCCCCCCCTCCCAAAACCTACTCTTGTACCCTGGTGACACCCTGAGTGAAGCTTTTCTGAAATCAGGGCACTCAAACATGGCCTCTGCAGCATGTGGGGTGCACTGGGGCAAGCAGTTCTGGCATCTCCATCTGCATGTTCTCAAGGCACTCTATGGGTTTGTGTGCACTTGAGTGTAAAGTCTGAATGGTGCCCCTCATCTCTCCTGCCCCACATTCACCTCACACCTGTTTTCTCTGTAGTCAGGTGTGTGTACACCTTCACCCGGTGCCTGTTTCTCCATATCTGCTGTAATCCACCACTGCTGCCTTGCTCCCAGATCCAGAACAGGTCCCTGCCAGGCATCTACCACCACTTTCCACAATATCTGGGCCAGTTTTCCACCCAGAAAAACTGTTACCTCGTAAATGTTTTTCCTTTTTGTTCTGAGGATAGATTAAGGTGTCACCTCACAAGTGCAAAAAACTTTCTGTAACTGTCCCTCCTGGAAATTTCTTCCCACTTGCAAGGCATCTAGTATCTCATTCTGACCTCAGAACATGCCAGCAGCAGCAAGGAAAAATAAAGGTTGTTCTGGGTAGGGAACTGGCCTGGGCATTGAGGGAACTGGTGACAGCTACCAATAGCAATAGCAAGCACATTTCTATACCACTTATCAGTGTACTTAACCACTCCCTAAGTTGATTACAGTGTATAAACTAATTGCCTCTGACAAGCTGGGTACTCATTTTAGTGAACTAGGGAAAGATGCAAAGCTGAGTCAACCCTGGAGCCCAGCAGGATCGAACTCACAAACTTGTGACTGTGAGAGGCTGCAGTACTGGCATTTAACCACTACACTACCAGGGTTCCTTACTGCCAAGCAGTCATCTATCGTGCCTTCCTCACTTTTCAAGCCAACACAAGACCTATTCTCCAGACTACTTAAACACCAGAGTTTCCAATAAACCCTGGAGCAAACTGTAAGTTTTTGTAAACTCAGGTTTGAGATGATATACTCCTACTTTGCTGCTTATGGGGCCATGTGTCATGATCATGCCAGATATGGAGTGGGGGGGGGGGCTTCTGTAGATAGCCCACAGAAATAATACTTCAGATGACATTTCCTCCAATCTCCAATGCCTTGGAAACATTTGGGTTGGGATTTGCCAGACTGTAAAAGTAGGTGGGAGGGGCACAGTCAATCAGAAATACTATGTTGGAGCTCTATCACTGTAGTTATGACCCCAATGCAGGATCACTTTCAAATTTTCAAAATGTAATTAAAACAGTAAAACTAAAACCAGTTAAAAATATAAAAAGAAAAGAACAAATAATACAGCATATTATGCAAGATCCTTTTCCCTTGAGCAATTAGTTACCAAGTGCCTGCCAAAACAAAACAAAAAAGGGGTCACTTGCCTGTGAAAAGACGGCAAGGAAGGTGCTGGTCTCTCTTGGAAAGGAGTTTATGAGATTAGGAGCAGCCACAAAGAAGGGCTTCCCCTTTGTTCCCACCAGACAGAGAAAAGGGCTCTTTGTAAGATCTCAAAATACAGGCAGGCTCAGATGGGAAAAGACAGCCCTTCACAAATACTTCTGATGGCATAAAAGCCACCATAAAGATATGTGAGAACTGTAGCAGGCAGACCTTCCCAAGAAAAATAAGTGAACCTTAGATAGTGTCAAGTAAGGGTGGAAAACAGCAGCAACCCTGAACCGTTATTCTGTAACCCCTGAATCCTCAAAGTGTTTTCAGAAATCTTCCACCCAAGCCTTCCAATCTCACCCCACCCCATCAAAAAGGAATATCAGTCTGTTTTTGAGGTGGTTTTCCATCCCCAAACCACACCAAACTGCTGCAAAGAACCTGCAAGTGAAGCTGTTCACCTTTTCCTAATACCCAGAACTCAAAACAATTTCATTCATTCATTCATTCATTCATTCATTCTGTTGATGGCTTTAATGTCAGTGTTGGTGAATCTATTCCAGTTTACTTCTGAGCCTTAAAGGATCTCTCAAGGAGGGAGTTCAGCACCTTGGATAGTTCACACCAAGACACAAACCAAATTCTGGCTGTAATGTCAGCTAGAGGTTGTTAGCCTCATTACTGATAGATGGAAAGAAACAGTGCAAAGAGAGGAAAAGTCAGGAATGATAGATCTCTTGGATGAACTCATGGAGTGACCCATCCTTTTTCTTTTTTAAAACCTTTCCCTCTGTTACAATTTGCTGGAATGGCTGCAAGAAGACAACTGAGAAGAGAGATTCCAGACGAAGGTGGCTTCTCAAAAGAACTTACTGTGACCATGTTTTCATTCTCTGTCCTGACATATTCAGATGCAGTCAGTGGAGAAGCAAAAGCTAATGGAGCTGGAACACAGGAAACCAGGAGACAGCACTTGATAGAACAGCACCACTCTGTGGCTCACTTGAAACACCGTAACAAAATTGCAATGAGCATTATCCACAATCATCCATGACATTCTTTCTTTCCTGTTGCTGCGTATTAGGATGAGAGAAATGAAAACTGAGGTTTCCACTTATGTGAGAACACAGCAATCTGTGGATTGAAGCAATCTTAGCTAGGGCTCTTTTAAAAAGAGTATCAAGCCATGTCTTGATATCCTAGTTTCAGGTGCACTACAGAATAAGCTATGGTTTCCTAAATGCAGATGCTATGGTAAACTGTGGTTTATTCCCAAGCAAGTCTTCTCAATTGTGAGTGTGTTGGGGGCAAGGACCTGGAAGCTAGTGCTAGTGCAAATTTATCTTCTACTCATAATCTATGTTTTGTTATTTCTGAGCTCTACTTTTATAAAGAATTCCAATCACTGCAATGGGGTGCTGAGGCTGGGCTGGGGTTCTCAGCATAGGAACACTTGTGGAACTGGATGCTGTTGCAAATATTTTTACTTTCCCTGTAAGGGTAGGCCAGTGCGTACCCATGAAAGGGACTTTCTCTGTAGCAGCACCCTGACTGTCACACTCCTTCCCAAGGGAGGTAGAGTTGATTCCAATCCCTTCTGAGTTCCTGTGAGGCAGTGAGGACTGTGCTATTTGAATCTTAAAATGGGGCAGTCTGTTCTGGCTGTCTTGAAAACTGGTTTACAACTGTCCCCCCCCCCCCCAAAAAAAAAAGAGATGCCACAAGTGTTTTAACTGTGTGTATTGAAAGTTTTTACCTATCATGCACTGCCCTGGGGAGGGATTTTTTAGGTTGAGATGCAATAAATGGATGCTGTAGATCTAGCAATCAATTGATAGATAAACAGATAGATAAATGGGTAAATGAGTAGGGGCCTAGGGTAGGTCTCATGAGGCCTGACAAATCTGTAACCAGCCTTCCATTGTTTTGTAGGTTGGTGAAATGAGTACCCAGTTTGTTGGGGCAATTGGCTTACACACTGGAAACCACTTTGGGAGTGTTAGTTCTCTGATAAACAGTATAGAACTGTATTTGCTATTGCTATTGCTATTGTAATCCTCTCACCCCCTCTTCCTCATAACCAATAATACATCCTTCTCTGTCTTCAGAATGATCAGTCTCTTGACCATGTGCAGCCAGTTCAGTACACCCACATTATACCTACCCTAAAACAGAATTAAAAACTCATCTTTTGCTCCAGATCTTCACAAAAAATCTTGAGTCCTCCACATTAACACTGGGTGGCTGTTCACACTGGTGTCTTGCTGTGCTACCACTGGTGTGAGTTACTCCCTCTGAAGTCAGAACAAGGTGCCCAGCTATGCAATGGGTGCTGGACACCTCATTTTTGGTTTCAGAGAGACCAACATGCATTGGCAGCAGCTATGGCAGGTAGCACATGGGGGCGCACATGTGAACAGCTGTCCAGCATCACTACTTATTGGTGAGTCATCTTGGGTCCCTTTCTGGGAGAACAGTGGCAAAGAAAAGAAAAGAAATAAATATGGAGGGCCCTAGGTAATGGGGAAAATAGGAGAAGCTTCAAATACTTTGGGCTGCTCCTGGAATATTCTAATCCATCTGGACGCAGCCTGTCATAATGCAGCAGGTAGTGGTGGTGGAGGAGGAGTAATTTCACACCATCTGGGGATATGCAGGCCAATTTTGCCATACTTTGCCTTCCTCCACTCTTGCTTAGGGAGAAAAAGTCTGGGCCTGTGTTTAAATGACATTGGCTTTCCCCCAAAATGCCAAAAATCTGGCTGCACAGCCCCTCAAAAGGTACAAAGAACATTTTTTGGTGAAGACAAAGAGAGATGGAGGAGTGCTTGGAGAGAGTTGCATTCCTCTGATGTCTGATGGAGGGTGCAAGTAGTCCCCAGGCCTCAAAATGATGTCCCCACTTGGCCCAAGGCCAGGCCAAGCTGATTCCTGTCATGACACACTATGATTTACTGCAGTGCCTTAATGCAGTTTTTATTATTGCTGTAATTGAGATAGATCTTTGTGTTTTTGAATGTTGGAAATGTTTACTTAGGTGCATGCTATTTGGTTTTCTGTCTGTAATGCTAAAGTACCTGTACTACAAGCATAGTTACTCAGAAATATGCCCCACTGCCTTCAGTGAGGCTTACTCTCACCTAAGTGCGCAAAGTATTGAAGTATTCAATCAATTTAAATAACAATAACCACGGGATACATTTCAACAATGAGAAATTAGGATTGAGCACCATTTTAGAAAGCATTTATTAGCTGCCACGGTGACAGATAAATCTGCTGTAGCAAAGGCACATGGAATACATGTATGATTAAATAAGGAGGAAATGAATCCTATAGATTCAATAAATAAGGAAGATGTTTGTGAAGAATGGTTGCCCAGCTAATAGGAACATAGTTTTCTGTTAAAATATAAAGATAGTCCAGGCAGAAATATTGCTGTTTTCAACAAAATCCAGCTGTAACCTTTCTAAATTGCTAAAAGCCATAACACTCAAGAAATGTTCTTTTATACAGTACTGCAGATTTCTGATACAAGGGAACATATGTAAGGGTTGAACAAGCCCTCCAAAGTTTCACTGCCCTTTCAGATGTATTTCTAGAATCTCCGCTCTTAATGCAATACAATTCACACTTTGTGTTTGTTACTTGTCGACATCCAAATAGCCCCAGAAATGTCAACCAGTACAGAAATGTAGATGATTACTTGTTGACCTATTAGATTCTAGCAGATGCCAGATTAATGCTTATGGTAAGTTGACAGATGGAAACATCCAATTAGCTCTACTGCAGATTCTACCACAAATTTGCAAAACACCCAATGGTGTGTCCTCCTGCCTTCCTCCTGTGTTTGCAAATATGACAACACAAACTGATTAGTATTGATAGGTAGGCTGTGTCCAAACAGAGATCCTTGTAGAAGCTGCCTAAAGTGAATTCTGTAAAAAGACTGCATTAAATTCAGGCACAATTATGAGACCTTTACCTGTGTAGAGATTTGCCATAGCACCAGAAAAGCTACAATTGTACAACTTTAGCAGTCATACTGTGTATGAATTTTCATGTACACTAATAGTATACCTAATGGTATACCTTAACTGTGCAATAGATTAAAAAAAAAAACTTCTATAAGACCGTATTTCACAAGTCTGTCCAATCCTTATCTCCTGGCTTGGGCAAAAAGATTTTTAATAGCTTTGAATGTCACTCTCAAGCCCCCAAACACAGGAAACACAGCCAATGACAGCATGCAAAAATATGTTCCTTCTCATTTCCCCCTCCAAAATAGAGGACAAAATAGCAATGCATCCATTTTGGCCAGCATTTGGCCAGGATAAGCAGGGAAAAGATGGTATTTGACGGATGGAGGATTCTGGAAGGGATAAAGTTTTTTTTTTGTTTTTTTTGTGTGTGTGTGAAACCTTGGGCACAATTTTCAGGTTATTTTTGCCTGAAAAGTTTACATACATACATACATATTGGCATGGACGTTTGGGGGCCACACTTACACCACCCATGGTTATAAATGATAATATTTGGGAGTTACATTTGCCTTATACAGTTGTCCCTCCATTTGCACAGACTTTGAATCCATGTCCCTTGCAAGGGGGAAATGGAGGGACTTAAAATGGGGCATATGCCCATGGCGTGTACCTGTGGTGTGCCCACAGGAGTGCACCGGTATTCAAGCCAATAGGTCTTGAATATCTGCGGATTTCCATTTTAGGGGTGTGTGTGTGTGTGTGTGTCCTGGAATGGATCTCCCGCAAAAATGGAGGACCGACTGTATATACAGGTACACACACGTGTATATGCATGTGCTTATGTGTATGTATTATAGAGACACTTAGTACAGTAACAGGTTGTCACAATGAACATGACAGAACTGTACTAGTAGGAAAGAAATCATTTGCAATATTACTCTGAATGTATAGATTTGCCACAAGACCTCATATGTACCTTACCTGAGCCCTACTCTAAAATAGCCTCTCTTTAGGTATACAGAAATGTTCGACTGGATGTTGTCTGCAAATGTGACCATCAGCATCCACTTCCATATATTGCATACATGGAGAAATAATAACAGCCAGACACTAAGGATTATGTATGTACAACAATAGTTCTATAATTATTGGCACTGCTAAGAATATTCATAAATTTCATCCTTGATGAGAAAAGGTGTCTTCTTCAAAGAAATAAAGATGAAACTAAATAAAAGCAGCCAAATGCTATGAAATTCCCTAAGCCACACAAGAGAGAAATGACTAGTGTCTCTCTACCCTTAGCTGTACCACCAACAACTGTAGCAGTTGACTATAAGTCAACATCATGTATAAGTCGAGGGCATGTTTTGGGGCCAAAATTATGGATTTTAATCTGACCCATGGATAAGTCGAGGGTAAGACCTAGAGGCACATAACAAAGAGTATGAAGGATGAAGTTAAGGAAAATGATGCCAAAGAACTTCCAAAATTCTGGCAGGCATAGCTGTTTGTGTTTTTCCAATCCAGGCATTCAAAATGCTCAGAAATGGAGCCATGGTGGACAGAGTAGAAGGGGTTGGTGCTTCTTTTAGGTGCTCCCGGAATTGACCAAACTCTTGCCTTTTGCCACTCAACCTGTGGATGTCAACCTAATTTTGGGGGCCAATTTTTTGACTAAAAGTTCTAGATCTATACATGAGTATAAGTCATACATATACAGATGGGAGTGTTTATTTTTACTCCCCCACCAAAAAAAAAAAAAAAAAACCCTGAAAAAAACACACCTTTGTGATTTGTTTTTACCAAAAAATACCAAATTTAGAAAAATCGGAAGAAACTGTCACCAGACCCTCATAATTTCACCTACTGAACAGAATTTTGACATTTTTGGTCTCCTATGTGACAACAAAATGAGCAAGGAATTACATGGCTAATCCTTATCGTAATAGCAGTATAAAGTCTGAATAACAGGAACTGTGGAATGAGACTGCCAGAGGGAGTCATGGGCTGCATCTGCACAGCAAAAATAATCTAGTTTGACAACACTTTAACTGCCATGGTTCAATGCTATAGACCTCTGTGAACTGCAAATTTGTGAGATATTTAGCCACCTTTTGTCAGAGAGCTCTGGTGTCACAACAAATCATAAAACCCAGAATTCCATAGCACTGAGCCATAACAGTTAAAGTGGTGTCAAACTGGGTTGTTTCTGCTGTGCGGACACAGCCATGATCTTCTTATGGATTTCCCATAAGCATCTTGATAGGCTTAGCAGGAAATGGAGTTTGGAAAAGTTAACTTGTTGGGACTTCAGCTTTCAGAAAACCCCAGTCACCATGGCAAAAGGGCATATTCACTGGAGCACCCTTGAAATGGTAGTCCAAAATGTAATTATTCTAAACTATTGAAAGAAACAGGATACTGAATTAGGCAGAGCTTTGCTAATTCAGGAAATCTTTTTTTTTATTATTTTTAAAAGGTATCTCCCAAATTCTGGACACTGATTTTAATATGTTACATTCTAGACAGTGGAAGTTGCATTGGAAATAATGGTAATTAAGGCTGCTGTCACATTGCAGAATTAATAATAATAATAATAATAATAATAATAATAATAATTTTTTATTTCTTACCCGCTCTTCTGTCAAAACAATTGAAGCGGGGTACAACAGATTAAAAACAATTACTGTACAGTTAAAATGGCTCAAGAATCCCATTGCAGAATTAATGCAGCTTGACACTGCTTAAACTGCCATGGCTCCATCCTATGGAATCCTGGGATATGTAGTTCATTGTGGCACCTATGCTCTCAGACAGAGAAGGCTAAATATCTCACAAAACTATGAATTCCAGGATCCCATAGCATTAAGCCATGGCAGTTAAAATGGTGTCAAACTGCATTATCTGTGCAGTGTTGATTTAGCCTAAGCGAGGGTAACTTATTCAGGTACAAAACAAAGATCATATATCACCATCAAAAGTGTGATCATCCTTCTGTGGACAAAGGCCATGACACTTTCTAGGGTATAGTGGAAAACAACAGAAAAAAAAAACCCTTGTTTATTCAAGATGCACTTTGATGAATGCTAGCACCTAGGAAACCTTTTAATCGCAACAAGCCATATCGGTTGCATTGCCACTTCAAAACATGTGTTCTAAGGAATAACAGAACCTTTTATAGAGACAGATTACAAGCATACAGGCCTTATCTAAATCCGGCTTGAAATGAGCACAACCACCCAAATGCTACTAGATGTCAAACCGCTTTTCTTCTGAGCTAATGCTATGGTTTTCCTCTGACAGTGTCACATTCTCTTTTGCTCTCCCCCTCTTAACCCCGAAGGCCATTTACATGTTTGCTATGGAAACCCGAGTGCATTTCCCCCCTTCCTGTTGGAGTAAAGGTTAAAAATTATCTTGAAATATAGGATAAAGCACCACCCCCGACAAAGAACAAATGCCCTTGCTAATCCCTAAAGGATACTGCTTCAACTGCAGCAGGATAAAAGTCAAGGTGTAGTAGGCCGTTTTTCACAGAGAGGATAACAAATTTCCTTAACATGACTGATGTTAGCAAGCAAGCCATTTACAAAGAAGCGTTGAAATGAGGAATTGCTTTCTGGGTTAAAGGCACCCAAATCCCCAGTGGGGGGGAAAAATCATACAGAAACTCTATTGAATGCAAGGAACAAAAGATGCCTGGGCATCTATCTTTGCTAGGGGTGAAGATATGAAGGGAGCATTGCTTCCCAAAAAGAATTCTGTTCCCCAAATGACATTTCTTTCAGTCTTCAACTTTCTAGCATCGCAGTAACTTTAAATTTGCTCAAGCATTCAGGAATACAGTTTAGGCATCCAAAGAAAAGTGGCAGGCAAAATTGCCAAAGGGATGCAAACACAGCAAATGTAAGACTTTTACTTCTCACTCTCTGCAGGGCTCACTCTCTGCACTGATAGAAATTAGAGGAACGAAGGAAAATTTAATTTAACATGGAAGGGATACAAAACCAGGATGGAAAGAAAATGGGGCAGGATTCAGAGAAATTCAACAGAATTGAGATGGTGAGATGTTCAGATCCTTAGATCTGACTCGTACAACCATTTGGTTATGTAGAAGAAGATACTTTGACATGATGTTAAAAAAAAATTGAAAATTTCAGATTTCTTCCCCTTAATTGGCAGATTACATTTATTTTATTAAAAATAATGGGTGATGCTGTCATGATAAGCCAGGGCCACGGAAAGCTGTAGAGATGTGTCCAACATCTCAGGAGCCATGAAGTACTACTAAGAAAAAAAGAGGGCAAAAGAGGATGATGAGGGGTAAAAATAAATAAATAAACAAATTCCATAAGCTTAATAACAGGTATAGAGCATGAATGGTCAAATGTGCAAGGAGCACACTAGAAATGACATCATGTCACTTCAGGCTTCCATTCTGACTGTTCTGATAATATATACCTCTTCCTCCACTCCTTTAGGATTCCTTCTTAAAAAGATCCTTTTGGATTAATGAAAGAATGGAATTAAAACATGAAAAAATCATGTTAGAATTACAGTCCACCCTC
Source organism: Urosaurus nigricauda (assembly GCA_034509955.1). Classification (NCBI taxonomy): domain Eukaryota; kingdom Metazoa; phylum Chordata; class Lepidosauria; order Squamata; family Phrynosomatidae; genus Urosaurus; species Urosaurus nigricauda. The sequence continues at coordinate 362,827,730 of JAOEGL010000001.1, forward strand.
CACTTCCATGGATTCTTTATCCATGGATTCAACCACCTATGGCTTGAAAATAATCAAGGTTTGCTTTTTGGAATACACACACACACATACATATAAATTCCAAAAAGCAAACATTGATTTTGCCATTTTATTTAAGGGACACCATTTTAATGCATTATTATATTTAATGGGACTTGAGCATCCTCAGATTTTGATATCCAGGGGGCATCCTGGAACCAAATTCCAGGGGATAGCAAGGGTCCACTGTATTCTAAATATCCCCTTACATTATAATATAACCAAAAGATATAAGTCATTACACTAGGGATGGGCACATACCAGGGGTGGCAAAATGGCACTGGGCCATGATAGACTTCCAGAAGGCCGAAAATCCCATGCCTTCCCACCATCAATTTAAGAATTTGCAATTTTTCAACTTAAAAACCAAATCAAACTAAAACCTTTCTCCATTACTGCATTACCCCAGTACAATGACTTTGTATCTACTTGTTAGGTTGCTTTAAAATGTAATTTTTCTATAATCTTGTTAACCTCCTCCCATGTAACTGATTACAGGGTTTTTTTGTTTTGTTTTGTTTTTTGTTACTTCCAAGATCTGATGTCCATACCATTTGGCAGGTACAGGAGGGCAATTCAGCAAATATGTGCCCCTTTCACTTCTTGAATAAGGTTCTGAGATCTCATACACAACTCCAAATGCCCTAGCCATGGCCTTTCTGAGTCAATCACTGTCCAGAACTGATATTCCTTATTTGATGTAAATGATCAGAAGTGAAGCTGTGCCTTTTTGTACCTTTGTTAAAACAGACAAATCTATTTTGTGTAACAGCCAGTGTGGTAGAGTGTTTTGAGTGTTAGGCTGAGATTTGTGGAAAACAGTGCACAAAACTTTGGTCAGTCATGGAGATGCATTGGCTAATTTTGGCCAAGTCACTCACTCCCAGCCTAAGGCTCTGTACACACTGCCAGGATGTGATATCCTGGCGGCATATGCAGGGAAAAAAGGTGCTGGGCATCCAGACATGTGACGTTGCGGTGATGTCACAGCTGTGACGGACCACCCATACAACAGACGTCACAGCTGCGCAGATGCACCGCAGCACCCAGACAGCGCTGCACAGAAGGGACATCGTAAGGACTGCGGCACAGCCCTTACAACATCACAAAAAGGAGCTGCGCTAGGCAGCTCCTTTTTTGCTGCGCAGCAGTGCAGCTCTGTCTGGTTGCTGCTGCGCTACTGCGCAGCAAAAAGGGATGTCTGCAGACCGCCTTTTTCAGGCGGTCTGTACAGCCCCTAAGAGGAAGGCAGTGCCAAACCTCAGCTGAATAAACCCTAGAATAGGATCACCATAAAACAAACTCAAATCGAAGGAATGCAACAACAAAAATCTTGTGTAATGTGTGGACTTCTTTCCATCAATTTTCAAAGGGATGGTTCCCCAAATATCAAAAGGATATTTATGTAAGGAAGAAAAATCCTAGGAATGGTAAAAGAGCAAATGTCCTTTTTTGAATTCTGTCTTTATATTACCCAACTAAATAGACCATGTCCTCTTTTCATATGGCTGAAATTTTCCAATTTGTGCACACCTTTTTATTCTATAACTCATGTCACCATGAGTCAAAGTGTAAGCAAGATTTATTTAGAAGAAGCATTTCATCAATTGTAAAGCACAAAGTGGAACTCCATCGATCATAGCTCAGTTTCATTTTAGATATTTCTTGACACAATATGTGACTTTAAAGCACATGATATTTGCCAAGACAACCATTTCAATTATTGTGCTATATAATCCAATATGACATCCAATCTTTAGATCCACCAAAGCTATTCCAATAATTATGTTATAATGAGAGTTGCAAGCAGTGATGGATAACATATAAAGAGTAGGCTAATTCTTACACTTTGAGGGGGTTATTTTAATACAGTATAAATAACACCCCTCATTTAATTTCTAATAATAAATATTTTGATTGAGTTGCCTTGTGTTGAACTCCAACTGAAGTGTGAAGGAGTTCCCTCCTAATATCTTTTACTGTGGATTCTGATATAGAAGATGAAGGCACTGATATCATTGGGGTGAGGAATGACCGGAAAAAAAAAATCATTAACAAGGGCTGGTTCATGGAAGTGGCACCAGTGCAGATTATGTATGGAAAGAATATTAAGAAATATTCAAAAAATGTTTTTGTTTTTTTTAATAAAAAACAAACAAACACAGGATTATCAAGTATCAGGAAACCCTGATGAGGAGAATTCTAGATGGGCAAGAATGTTCACACTTTGGAACATATTCTGCATGAAATATATATATATATATATATATATATATATACACATACACATATATCTGTGCTGGAAATACTGTTCTTGGTGAAGAAAACTTGAATGGTTACTGAACCGTGAACTGCAGTTTATGATGGCTTTCTTGTAGCGAACAGAAAAACCTGAAAAAAGATTTGTTCCTTCCAGTAAGAATAAAAAATTACAGATTTACATCCCTAATAACGAATGTCCATCTGATGGAGCCTTTCAGCCATCCTGAATCATGGACCTCCTCTCCTTCTCTCTCTCTCTCTCTCCCTCTCTCTCTCCTCTTCATTTTCTGAAGGCATAATGTGAGACAGACAAAGCTTTAAGACACACACCATTGGATATTTTGAAACTTAAATTGTAAAGTCAAGCACACATACAGGAGCATATCCAGTGTGGTACCCTAGCTATGTCACCTTGAGGCCTCTCCCAAGATTCTCTGAACTACTCAAAAGAAATCATAAAAGTAAAAACAGGCCAAGTTATATTTTAATACTATCAAAACTATTTTTAAAAGAAAGAAATTGTCAACTCCCTCCTTCTTTTTTGCAATAACAAATATATGTTACCCATCATGCAAGCATTGTAACATATAGGTTAGTCTTATTACAACATGAAAAATAAGGACATTGGCTGTCATGACTAAAAAAAATAACACATTACAACGGGCATGGTTGCTCACATGTCACATTACAACTGACATAGATGCACTTTGAAAGTGCCCTATGTCCAAGCTCTCGTCTAATGGTAAGGGTGACCCTGTGGCACTCCATGTATATCAGGAGTCCCACCCCAAGAGTTCTAGAGCAATTTCTGGGAACAAAATTGAGTGTGGACACAAGCTACAGTATTGTTAAACTTTTTAAAAAAGAACCCTTTTTCTTTGAGAGTGCTCTTGGATTTCAGAAACTTTGCTACTGGAGGATATAAATGGAATGACTCTCAAAGCCTAAACTCCCCTAGGACAGGTGGACCTCAAAGTATCTCTGAAACTTGATAGAAGCTAGGTAGGATGGAGGAGAAAAAATAGGAAGCATCGATAAAGAGAAACCACAGAGGAAGGTAAAATTTGGAATTCTTCAACCATAAAGTGAAAGTAGCATGAAGAAATGGGAAAAGGGAAGAGACCGAATACATCTTTTTCTGAAGTAGACAAAATAGCCACAGGAATAACTGGGTCTCTTTTTCTCTTAGTGTTGCCAAGGAAACAGGTGCCAGCTCTTACTCCAATACAGCTAGTGTAATAAAAACACAATTATTTCATTGGCTTAGCACAGTTAACTCCAGCTGGATATGGCAGGGCTAGTTCACATTGAACTGAGCAATACAATAACCCACGTTGCCCTCTTCAGACAAATTTTTCAACAGAAACAGAAGAGGAAAAATCATGACTACCGGTAATTCACAGACTATGACTGAAACCAGCACAAGATGACTATGGTTGCACTGGGACTGCAGGAAAAAAAATGTGGTTTGACACTACTTTAACTGACATGGCTTAATGCTATGGAATTTTGGGCACCACAAAGCCAGAGATCCATAGCACTGAGCCATGGCAGTTAAAGTGCTGTCAAGCCACATTATTTCTGCAGTGCAGATAGTGGCCTGTGTTTCCTAACAACAGCTTGGTTGCAGTGCGGAGATCCATAAACCTGGAGGAGGATAAAATTTAACATCATACCAATTAATGTCCATTTTTCCCTGCCCTGGAAATTGTATCACAATTGTTAGCAGAGGAAAAATGACAAGTATTGAATGATATTTTCTTACTTTTCTCCAAAGCAGCAACATATGAACTTAAGGTGAATGTTAAGAAGAACCATCTTGGAAGAGGTAAAGGGCCTATGCAATTCAGATTTCAGCTTCCAAAGAGGTTTGTCAGACACTTCTGGGAACCCCACATGACATAAGTAAAATGTGCCAATTTCACTTAGGTGAAGGGAAGAAAAAGAGCCCCCACTTCCTACACAATTGCCCACATCTGTCTGTCTGTTTATATACCTATCTATCTATACTTGCCATTGTGGGAACAGAAGTCAGCAAGCAGCTATCAGTATCTCCATGTATTTGCCTACTGATCTATCTATTAAATAAACATTTTTCTTTCCCACCTTCCCAGAATGTGGTGTTCCTAAGGCAGCTTACAATATAAAGAGGAAAAATGCAGTATTGAAGTAATTTTTAAAAACCCACCATGCATTTAAAGAGTTTTCAAATAAGCTAATTATTTTCAACATTTAGCAGCAGCAAATGCCATAAAACCTCTTTCAATTAACAACCAGATAGAACATGTATTTTTTTTAAAGCCCTTTTGCAGAAGTGTCTATGGAAGGATCTCTCAGGGGCAAAACAGACCGGCAGCTTGAGAGGGCTTTGGGGCGGGTTGGGGCATATCCTACAGATGATGCATGCCCTGATGATGCCCTCAAGCTGGTGTCACACCACCTGCCCAACCAGATGGTGGGCAGCATTGTGGCACTCCAGTGGCATGGCATTTATATGCTGCACAAGTGCCAAAAAAGCTGGCACCATGGAAGAAAAGCCTGCCCTTTTCCGCCCTAAAAAAGAAGTGGCATTTTGGCAGGAAAATACTACATCATCATCATCATCATCGTCGTCGTTATCATCATCACAAGCTTCTGAGAACTGAAAGTTTTAAAAGAAAGGGCCTTTCAAAGTGGTTGTTGGACTGTTTTTATTATTCTAACTGAACAATTAAAAACGCTGCTTTTAATTTTTTCACTGCATTATATATATAATGCAGTGGTAATTAATTCCATTTTTAATGTCAATCTTGTACATTTCAGCTATAAGGGATTTCAATTTGTAAGCTGCTTTGAGTTCCAATTTTGAAAAAAAGGCAAAGTATAAAGAAAATTGTTAATAATCATCATCACAATCATAATTCAGAAACATAAGATGCTTTTACATGTAGGGGGAAAATGAATAACTTGCAGCCCCAAGAAAAAACAAGAATGAAAAACAAATTTAACATTAAAGGAAACTAATAAGCAAGCAAGTAAACATGCCTACTCCTTAGAAAACCTTATTACCAATCAAAGGCTGCTGCCATACTGCAGAATGAATGCAGTTTGACACTTATCTGTTATGGCTCCATTCAATGGAATCCTGGGATTTGTAGTTTGTTGTGGCACTAGACCTCTCTGATCGACAAGGCTAAATAATTCACTAAGCTACAAATCCCAGAATTCCATAACTTTGAACCATGGCAGTTAAAATAGTGCCAAAGTGCATTCTGCAATGGATATGCAGCCAAGTCCAATTTTTATCTATTGAAATATTCCAAAATTCCAGGAAGGCAAAAACTGTTGCCCTGATCCTTTCTCTCCTTTTAATTCTTGCAGGGGGAAAAAATCACCTACTGGTGTAATTTAAAACAAATGCCATGCACACACACCTGCATCCCAATTTGTTTTCACAAAATTATTCCAGTTTCAATAAATTTGGGGAGATAACCTCATAAAATTCACACCAAGGTTAATACTATGGGAGCGAGCTAATGTTCAACCCTTCCACAGTGACACATTTGATAGAATAAATCTAGTTTCAGCTCCAATTTATGGTTCACTGCCGAAGCTTTCCTACTGGGGAATACATCTCTACTATCAACCGTAGATCATAATGAACAGGCCTGGAACACCTATGACAGAAAAGAGATTAATTCTAATAAGCTGGAAATCACCAGCAATCCTCAGCAGCAGATTCATAATCTATTAGAACAGGTGAGTGATTTGAGAAAGACTCCTGGAAGATAGTTTTTAAAAATGGAGGGAAGGGGGGAAAATGAAGCTGGTAGCATCACCTGAAGCAGAAGAGCTGGTAAAGCACAAGCATGAACATTTGTGACTCAGTCCATGGTACAAATTCTTGCTTAAACAGATTCACATACAGACATTTTGTGGCAAGGGGCTCAGATCACATTGGGAAGGAAAGCTAAACACAGATAGTCCCATGTTTTTGCCCACAGTGTAGAAGTTTTGGGGTGGGGAACTACAGAATAGAGCCAGTGTGGTGTAGTGGCTTGAGCATTGGACTAGGACTCTGAAGACCAGGGTTCATATCCCGGTTTGGCCATGAAACCCACTAGGTGACCATTGGCAAGTCACACTCTCTCAGCCTCAGAGGATGGCAATGGCAAAGTCCCTCTGAAGACTCTTGCCAAGAAGCCCCCATGTTAGGAGATATGGACTGCCACAAGTCGGAAACGATTTGAAGGAATACAACTATAGAATTCCCCCAAGAAAACCAGCCAACATGGACCTCATCTGGAATACTGTGTCCAGTTCTGTCACCACAATTCCAGAAGGATGTTGACAAGTTGGAGCATTTCCAGAGGAGGGCAACCAAATTGGTGAAGGGCCTGAAAACCATGCCTTATGAGGAAAAACTTAGGGAGCTGGGTCTGTTTAGCCTGGAGAAGAGTAGGTTCAGGAGTGACATAACAGCCATATTGAAATAGTTGAAGGGATGTCATATTGAGGATGGAGCAAGCTTATCTTCTGCTGCTCCTAACACAGAGCAATGAATTCAAACTACAGGAAAAAAATCCCACCTAAACATTGGAAAGAACTTCCTAACAATAAGAGTTGTTTGAAAGTGGCACACACTGCCTCGGAGTGGGATAGGGTCTCCTTCTTCAAAGGTTTTTAAATAGAGGCTGGATGGCCATCTATCAGGAGTGCTCTGATGATGTATTCCTGCACTGCATGGGGTTGGACTGGATGACCCCTGGGGTCTCTTCCAACTCTATGATTTTATGATTCTATGACAGTGATAATTCTATATGGAAGAGACTCCATAATCCAACAAACTGACATTTCCAAGTGCTGCATTTAACACAATTTAACAGCATTATAAATTTCACACAACTTTAAAACATGCTCATGATCCCCAGCTATTCCATACCTTCATACAGGCATCCCTCAGTTACAAATCCTCTGAGAGAGAAGCTCCTTTTTTGAAAGTCTTAGACCTGTCTGTATCCCCTTTTACTCTTTGTTTTCTACCTAGCTGGGAGGTTTTTTTAAAATAGCATTGCCATGAGGATGATGGTCACCAAGGGCTGAAGACATTCCACTGTGGATTTGTAGCCGTGTGTCTTCAGTAACCAACAAAAGAATGCTAAAGCTGGAAAAGAATGGGATTCTAGTAGGTAGGATGCCTACCAAGAGGAAGAATCCTAGATATTTGGGATCTAAACCAGATATTTTGTTTTCTCAACATGGCACTGCAGTTGACCAATACAGGAGGTTTTATATCATGCAAGAAGATATGGTTGCTGCCACTTTACCAAAAGTGTCACTGCCAATGGTCTACCGGTACCTAGAGATGGGAAGATTATTCATCATTATCCATTCCCAGTTGTTTTTTTTTTTTAAAAAAAGGTTTCCCAATAGTTCAAGAAACGCCACTGGAAATAATAATATAATAGCAAAGATTTTTGTGCAATTTTCTTCCAATATTCAGTCTTCACAAAGTATTGTGAAAGAATAATGTTTTTGAGCAACAAAATCTCCCACGTGTGCAGAAAATGGTTTTCAAGCACAGAAAACAATGTTTCCTGCACCATTATTTCTCTGATTAATTTGTTGTTCTGTGCCTTCAAGTTTGCCTTCAAGTTGTTTCTTATTTAAGGCTACCCTAAGATGAACCTATCAGGAGGTTTTCTTGGCAAGGTTTGGAGAGGGTTTACCTTTGCTTTCTTCTGAGGTTTCCATCAGTTTCCATGGCTGAGCTGGGATTCAAACCCTGGTCTCCAGGTTTGTAGTCCAACACACAAACCACTATAAAATGCAATATGATTCCTGCACAACACTTTGGATATTTGAATACTGAGATGATACTCCAGAAGTATTTGCAGCAGGGGGAAAAAATCATAATTATTCATCCCCTCCCCATTTGAAGACTTGAGTATTTCTCTTCTTAATCTACACCAAATCATTTCTCCCTTAAACCAAGATTCCTGTCATCTTTCCAACCTTTCTTATATTGGACCAAACTTGACCGGGAGATGGGGATTGGGCTAAGGGGGTTACAGACGAGAGGTGGTTTGCATCCATTGCTGGATGGCTAAAAAATAAAGTTTCTTGGCAAGATGTGTTTGCATACAAAGCACACCATACTGTATATTCTAAAATCTGGATGATTTGAATAAAGGTTGAGCTTCTTCTTATAGGGCTTTAAAACATGTTGAATATGCAGAGTCCGTTATGCTGGAATTGCTTCGGCCCCTCAGGAGAGCTATAAAGTGACCCCCACAGTGCCTTCTATTAGCAGGATTATTATAAGGCAGAGAGCCTGCCATTTGCTGAGACAAGGTTTTCTTAATCATGCGTCCAAATTCTAAGTGACACCATTGTTCATTGCAATCAAATCGCAAAGGTCGAGAGAAACCCTAAGGCCGGAAAGAGTTTAAGAAGGCCAATCCATCATGGCATTCTCTTGTGGAAGCCACATTTGAAGTGAGAGTATGCCAATGCTCTTTCTCAGCATTTGTTCTTTGCTTTTGCGAAGAGAGACTGTGTCTTAAGCCAAAGAATGGCCAACGAGTAGCACCTAAGATCAGGGATGGTAAGGAGGTTAGATGAGGGATGGTCAACTTTGGGGCTGATTTTCTGATCCTGGGATGCTCTGCCCAACATGAGGGAAGAAAACTGGTTCTGAAAAACTGGTACTTCTTTGTTGTGAAGTGTATGCATGCTTATTTAAAAGGTGCATTGCCACCCATGAAAGCCCACTGTTGATCTTGGGCAAGTCACATTCTCTCAGTCTCAAAGGAGGGCAATGGCAAACCCCCTCTGAAGAAAAGTCCCAAGAAAACCCTGTTCACCTTAGGGTCACCATAAGTTGGAAATGAGTTGAAAGCACAACTACAACAACAACAACAAACTTCCAGGAGGAGCAATTAACTTCCTTTTTCCCAGAAAAAAGTACTTTGCATTTGTGGCAAAATGGGAAGTTTGGCTTGGGGACTGGGGCTACAAAGATGTCTGGGGGTTGTGTGTGGTCTGAAGGTCACAGTTTGTCCATCACTGGGTGGAGTGCTGGATTAGGTCTTGGGAGATCCAAGCCTCCAATGCAGTGCCATCCTACTTCCAGCTACTGGGTCACACAAGCAACTCATATATATATATATATATATATATATATCCCAGAGATCTGCTATACTGGCAATATGGTCTCTAAACTCAATTTAAATGAGAGAGCTGAACTGGCTGAAAGATCAAGGATGATTCATGGAAAAGGAGCACATGCATTTCTTGGGGAAAATCAGAACAGTATTAAAGCCAAAAGCCAGCATTGTGTAGTGGATTCAGCAATGGACTAGGTTACCTATGTGTTAGTTTAGACCTTTCCTAGTATAGCCATTTTGAGCTCAGGATGGGACAAAGAACAAGGCATGGAGAAAATACAAATGCCTTTTTGGATCTATGCCTGGTGTTGCTAGCCATGATGGACAAAATCAGATATCCCTCTAGCATATGGTGAGGGTAAAGAACAGGGAAGCCAGTGAGATATGTTCTATAACTATCTCCTTCTTTTTTAAAAACTTCATATCTGGTGACTCTTTCAGTCTAAGGCAAAAACTCCCAGAAACCTGGGATCAAGTGGTAGTGGGGTAGTGGGAGTAGCAAAGAAAAAAGAGGAACATTTGCAAGCTGTTTGCATTACCCAAGGAAGCATATAGCCTATTTTATTTCTTTATTTCTGTTCCTTGTTTTTATCACTTTTATCAGATACAGTGCTTATGTAAATGACTGCAATAGGTGTAGCACCAGGAAATATATGCTTTGTAAATTAAGTTACTTTGGAATACATGTGTGAAATTAGCTAGAATATTAAATGTCATTCTGAGTTCTACTGTATGTATGGCAAAGGTTAAGCTCAAGAAAAAAACAGCCTAAGAATGAATGTTTTACCAAGGGATAAATATCCTGGATCAGCAGATCTTGTGAAGGTGTTTGTGTACATGAGGGAGTGCACGAACATATAAAGAATTAGTCTATTTCCTGGGACTCGACAAAAGGGAGAATTGTCAACATTCTGACCAGAAGGAGAAGAAAAGAAACACCTTCTGACAGAGGATGCACATAATATCAACTTGGAATGCACATGAGCATCTTGGACTCATAGTTGGAGGATGCAGAAAAACCTGGCTGAAGACAACAAATTACTAATATATGAACACAGAAAGAATCGAAGAGGCCAAAACAGGCTCCTTGGATGGTGGGAATCATGTGGAGATGGAGGAGAAGAGCACACTTTCTCCTCCCATCTAGAGACACTATCTTTTGGGTTGGCATATGGGTTTGAAACAGGTAAGCCTGTTCTCTGTCTGTAAGCCTGTTCTCTGTGTGATTTTATCTGTAAGCGATGTATGTTGCTGTGATTTTTGCCCTCCTGAGTGAAAGCAACCCCTGCTGGTCTCCCCGTCTCCCTGGGTGTGGAAGGCTTCAGACTTTCCAACAGCACTGCTCTTTTCTTCAGCCTGTTGTTGTTGTTGTTGTTATTTCTTCTTACCCACCTCTCCCCCTGGATTGAGGTAGGGAACAACAACAAATCAACAATGCAAAAATCAGTTAAAATACATTGACTAAAACATGTAACAGTTTAAAAGGATAAACAGGATATATACATTTTAAAACAATCCACATTTAAAATTTATCATCTCAATTCACAATTTAAAAATCAAGTGGGTAAACCTGCTGGAAGAGATTGGTCTTCAATGCACATTCAGCATATTCAGCTGTTGAATCTTGTCCAGCAGGTCATTCCATGGTCTAAGGGCAGTGGAGGAAAGTCCTTTGGGTGACAGTTGCCAACCTAGTCTTGGCTGACTGGGGTAGATATCCACAAGAGGACCTGAGTGTACAGGACAGATTATACAGGAGGAGGAGGAGAACCTGTAGGTAAACTGGACCGAAACCATGTAGGGCTTTAAAGATAATAACCAACACTTTTTACCTTGCTTGGAAACTAATTGGCAGCAAGTGGAGTGATTTCAATATTGGTATAGTAAGATCACTCTTGGTCACTTATCACTTCTCAGACATCAGGTCAGCCCTGGAGCTTTTCCTTCTTGTCTATTGCTTTGCTGACAAACAACATGCTGTATTCCATCCTGCTCTGATCTGACATTTCCACATCCTAAACCTCTACACATATCCCTTTTCAATTCATCTCTCCTTCAACTGTATCAGTTAAATCCTTAGAACAACCTGTACTCCACTTATTGCTTTAGCAATTTATGACCTGTTCTGTTGTTGAACCATAAAGTGTATTTATTTACTTTAATTGGAGTATTGGACTCTTTATCACTTGGACCAGCACCTTGTCCCATACCTTTGAATAAGGACAAAACTCCACTCTTGGTGCAGTGCACATGTGAGCTTAGAAATCTTTAACTACAAATTTTCATACCAGTTAACATTTGCATCCATGTACCTGCTGCTTGCAATTTACAGTATTTATTTTCCTACCGTTAAAGTAGGGTCAAAAATGTAGGGAGGGCAGGGATGTATTTTTGTGCATGAAATGACTTATGAGCTCGATTTTACTGCTGATTTCTGGGCTGAGGTTTCCTGGGCTGCAGGTGTACTTTACTTAATAAAGGAGATGTTTTCCTGGGCATTATGTCTTTAACAGAAAGTTTTGTATTAGAGACAGAAATGACACGGAAAAATAGGGATATGTTCTTATGCCACAAAAAAGAATACTAGTTCAAAATGTTTTAGCAAACTTTGAAATCAGAACTATCAATGTGCATGTATGTGCTAAATCAAAGAAACAAACAAACAATCTTGCATTTTCAGTCCTCTAGAGACAACTGAAAAGATGACTCCCACGCCTTGCACCGGCTTCCACTCTTGTTATCATTTCCATTTTGGTGGCCAAACATATAGATCTATTTTTTTAAATGTGCTGGAAAAAGTTGGCTAGGAAGGATTATCTTCTCTCCACTTTTTTCTCTCTTTTGCTGTCCACACACAGTCCCTAAGAGTTAGGCACTATTTACTTTGACTGTTGTATTCTGGCACACACCACTATAGTAGAATTGGATAATCCTATTCTTTTCCAGTTTAAGCTTTATTGCATTGTTCACTGCAGACACTCTGCTGCAACCTGATGCTGCAGGTCTTGGTTTCTCTACCTGCCTTCACCATCATCCCAATGCTGATGATGCTAAAACAAAAAACAAACAAACAAACTTTCATCCAAACAGAGAACAAGGAACAAAGCACAAGCTGGGTAATCATAAAAATATTTTAAAAGTGATTTTTTTTCTCAGATGTCTGCATACAGAAGCATCTCATTCTTTAAATCTTATTGGGGCTTTCTAGATTGGCAAAAAGAAGTGTGTTCATGGCTGCATGAAACTCTAGCCTTTAGATGAGAAAAAGGGAAAGTGTGCCATGAAAATGCTTTTTTGTGTTTTCGAGGAGAAGAAGCGCCTTTAAAAAGGTGCTGGTTTTCCCAGCTTCTTTTTTAAAAACTGCAGAACAGCGCAGCTCCATCTAAAGGCTGTGGTGCAGCTGCTAAGCATTAAGGAAAAGGCAACTTCATGTCACACTTTCCTGCCCATCTAGAAAGCCCCATTGTAGCACATGTCTGCTTGAAAGATAATGTCTTTGAGACTTGCTGTCATTCACAGACTCCAAGACTCTAGAATTGTTCTATTTCATTGATTTTATGGTTTTATTGTAAATCTTCTTGAGAGCTCACCAAATAGAGTCCAACTCAGAACAATTTAGAACTATGTTAAGTAAATACACATAGTGTGTCTTTGGAAAAATGCTAGATGATGCCATTAATACCCTGCTCTGGGGCAAAGTTAACAAATGCAGTAGATTTCTAAAATGACACAGACCCCAATACCATTTTAAGAATGTTATCAATTACATCTATTAAATGCCTGCAGGTCTTTCGGACAGCAGGGGGCATGCTGCCTAAACTGTAATGACAGAAACTAAAAACCTTGCCAAGCCCAGAATGAAATAACTAGGGAAACCATTTTAATGCAAGGATTAAATTACATTCTTCTAGCTACCATAAGAACTGGATAGACAATGAAGGGGGAGGGGGGGAGAATGTGCTTGAACATAACCCAGATTCTGCATGAAGAAAAACCTGATTCACTGACCTCTATGGATTACTAAAAGAATGCCAAGTTGCACATTTAAATCATTTGTATATTATATTTTATATTTTGTTTTGTATATTATATTTTATATTCTCTCATTTGGCCATGTGTTTCCTCATTAACGATGTTATTTTTGTGCTTTCCCCGATGTTTCGGGTTTCGTTTCTTCTTTTTAATTGTTTGATATGGTTAGGAGATTGATTCAATAAAGATTTAGTTACTTACTTTGCCACTATACCATACCATCTCTCTGTACCTATTTTTTAAAATATTTGTTTATTGCCTATCAGCCTTCTATAGCCCCCAAGACTGAAAAACATATTTAAATATAAATCAAAACAATATTTTAAGACACACACACACACACACACACAAAATTAGAACAGTCAAAAAACTAACCTTGATTTGTAGGACCAAAGGCCATGCAAAATAGTGAATCTTCAGGTGTATCACACTGCAGAATTATAGCAGCATGACACCATTTTAATTGTCATGGCCCTATCATAGAATCATAGAGTTGGTAGAGACTACAAGGGCTATCCAATCAACCTCCTGCCATGCAGGAACACCAATCAAAGCATCCCTGACAGATGGCCATCCAGCTTCTATTTAAAAGCTTCCAAAGAAGGAGACTCCACAACTCTCCAAGGAACTGTGTTCCACTGTTGAACAGCTCTTACTACCAGGTAGTTCTTCCTAATGTTGAGATGGAATCTCTTTTCCTGTAGCTTGCATCTGGGTCTGGAGCCGCAGAAAACAATCTTGCTCCATCCTCAATATGACATCCTTTCCAATATTTAAACAAGGCTATGATATCACCTTTTAACCTTCTTTTCTCTAGGCTAAATTTTAGCTTGCTCCCTCATAGGGTATGGTTTACAGACCTTTCACCATTTTAATACAGTTGTTGTTGCTGCTGTTGTTCTTGTTCTTGTCGTGTGCCTTCAAGTCATTTCCAACATATGGCAACCCTAAGCCGGTGGAAAATTCACAAGTTTCCAGATAGACAACTTCTATCAGCTCACAGAAGGGTCTGTATAGTTATTCCATTTTTGCTTCCTTGCCACATTTTATGTTTTGTAGTAGTAATAATAATAATAATAATAATAATAATAATAATAATAGGGAAAGTGCTAGAAAAACAAGGATGGGTTTCCATGAATGAAGCAAGGCTGTTGGTTGCAAAATTATTTCAGACATTTAATCTTTTATTTCTGAGTGCCTAAGTCATTCAAAACAAAGTCATTCTGTGGATCAAAATCTTTGAATCCCTTTTCAAGTCTGTCTCACTGGCTTTCTGGAAACTGCTGGAACTGCAAGAACTGTGTCCAGATTCAAAGTCACAAAGAAGGTAATAAGAACAAGTTTGAAACAGACTGTCCTATCCTGAGAACATCCGTTTGTTCATAGGAATGATGATATTACAAAGAGTCTGTTCTCTTATAGAATCATAGAATCATAGAGTTGGAAGAGACCACAAGGGCCATCCAGTCAAACCCCCTACCATGCAGGAATTCCCAATCAAAGCATCCCTTACAGATGGCCATCCAGCCTCTGCTTAAAGACCTTCAAGGAAGTGTCTTCCACTGTTGAACAGCCCTTACTGTCAGGAGGTTCCTCCTAATGTTGAGGTGGAATCTCTTTTCCTGCAGTTTGCATCCCTTGTTCTGTGTTCTAGTCTCTGGAGCAGCAGAAAACAAACTTGCTCCCTCCTCAATATGACATCCCTTCAAATATTTAAATAGGGCTATCATATCACCTCTTAACCTTCTCTTCTCCAGGCTAAACTAACTCACTCCTCATAGGGCATGGTTTCCAGGCCCTTCACCATCTTAGTTGCCCTCCTTTGGACACGCTCCAGTTTCTCCACATCCTTTTTGAATTGTGGGGCCCAGAACTGGACACAGTATTCCAGGTAGGGCCTGACCAAAGCAGAATAGAGTGGCACTATTACTTTCCTTGATCTAGATGCTATACTTCTATTGATGCAGCTTAAAATTGCATTGGCCTTTTTAGCTGCCGTGTTGCACTGTTGACTCATGTTCAGCTTATTATCTACTTGGATTCCTAGATCCCTTTCACACGTAGTTTCATTCAGCCAGATGTCCCCATCCTATATCTGTGCATTTCATTTTTGTGTCCTAAGTGCAGTACCTTACATTTCTCCGCATTGAATTCCATGTTGTTAGCATTGGCCCAGCTTTCTAGTCTATTCAGGTCACTTTGAATTTTGATCCTGTCTTCTGGAGTATTAGCTACTCCTCCTAATTTGGATGTCATCTGCAAATTTGATAAGTATGCCCCCAATTCTGTCATCAAAGTCATTAATAAAGATGTTGAATAGGACTGGGACCAGGACAGAGCCCCATGGGACCCCATTGGTCACTTCTTTTCAGGTTGAAAAGGAGCCATTGTTGAGCACCATTTGTGTTTGGCCGGTCAACCAATTACAAATCCATGTAACAGTTGCCTTGTCTAGCCCACATTTTACAAGCTTGTTTGCAAGAATGTCATGGGGAACCTTGTCCAAGGCCTTACTGAAATCAAAATATACTATGTCCACAGCATTCCCTTCATCTACCAAGCTGGTAATTTTATCAAAAAAAGAGATCAGGCTTGTCTGGCATGACATGTTTCTCTGAAACCCATGTTGACTTTTTGTGATTATGGCATTGCCTTATAAATGTTCACAGACTCTTTGTTTAATGATCTGCTCCAGAATCCTAACTGGACGATAATTGTTGGGATCCTCTTTTTTCTCTTGTTATAGATGGGGACAATGTTTGCCCTCCTCCAGTCTGCTGGGACTTCTCCTTTTCTCCAGGAATTCTCAAAGATTATTGACAATGCTTCCGATATTACATTTGCCAGTTCTTTTAATACCCTTGGATGTAGTTCATCTGGTCTTGAAGACTTATATTCATTTAGGCTAACCAGGTACTCCGGTACTATCTCTTTACTTATTCTGTGCTGAAATTCCCCTATTCTGTATTCTGCTCCATTATCCTTTGGTATTCTTATCTCTTTAGTGATAAGAAACGACACACATGGAATAGAGGGGTGAAAACATTAGCTTTGTTCATGGACCTTTTTGCCCTGTAACTCTGAAACCTTTATAAAATGGTACCACTGTGAAATTTATTTATTATTTATTTAGAATATTTATACTTTTCAGCCACAAAGGCTCTCAGAGTGGCTATGAATAAAGATTGAAATAAACTTTCATTTCATTTCAAATAAATCACATTGCTGCGAGTAAGTTGGACTGAAAGTAGTATCTGTTTTATTACGTATCCTTCGCCTGAAGACTTTGTGTGGTACCTTCTTATCCAGGTTCAGGGCTCAATCCAGTTCTGTGTCCTACTTGGAGAATATGGTAGGGCTAAAGCCTGGATGATGGAGGGCACATCACATGCTTTCAGCCTCAGAAAAAGGCAATGGTCAACCTCCTCTGAAAAAATCTTGCCAATAAAACCATATAGGGTTACCTTATGGTCACCATAAGACAGAAATGACTTGAAGGCACACAACACACACAGACACACACACAATTTTAGTCCAGCCTCAAAAGACAATAATATGATAAAAGATGAAATACCTCTTTGGCCTAAATTGTATTGTTAATACCAACTAGAACAGACTCACTGAACCAATATTCAACAATAGATTCGGTGTTTTTGCTGTAGAGCAGTGTTTCCCAAACTTTAGTCCTCCAAGTGTTTTGGACTTCTATTCCCAGAAAACCTAGCCATTCAAGCTCACAATCAGGAATTCTGGCAGATGAGGTCCAAAATATCTGGAGGACCAAAGTTTGGGAAACACTGTTCTAGAGTGACAGAAATCCCAGCTGATGACATTTTTTACAAACAATACTTATTTTTAAACCGCAGAAATGGAGAACTTGGAAAGGTTATGTTTTGACTCCAGTTCCCAGAATTCCCCAGCCAGTTGTCATCATGTGGAATTTTTGGAGTTGTAGTCCAAAAAATGTTTTCCAAGTACTGTCAAAACCAAAATTGAATGAACTAGGTGGAGAACAGAACAGTTTATACATCAGAGAACGGTTTGGAAATGAATGTTAGGTGGGATGAAGTGTTGATGAAATGCACCAAAGCAAAACATCAAGATAACATAGGCCCAGGTGCATAGAGGAGGAGGATGTAATGATGCTTGCAGGTAATTCCAGATCTGCTTAAGTCCTGGGTCAAAGTGTTGTTGACAGGGAAAAAGGCAAAATATCAGGGAAGTCTCTGATCTGCTGAGTTTTGTGGCATTTATAATAAACTATGACCTCCTGTTTGCAGTGGCTTAATGGAGTGGCATAAAACCAGGGAGATGTTGATATACATTTTGTTCCTATAAATTTACTGTTAAAGTGATTGAGAGTCTTTCGTGTCTAGGGTCATTGAAGAGTTTATGAGCCAAAAATCCAGACCTTGGCATTTATTAGCTCAGGATATGGTTATTACCAAGTTAACAGAAGGAAAGTTCAAGCTGCAGTCACACTGAAACCTGTTCTCTCTTTTCCTTAAATTACAATCTCACAAAATACAACATACCCTTTTTGTGTGTGTGAGAGAGAGTTACCAGATATTTGCTTCCTTTTTTGACTCCATTTGCCTTGCTTTTTCAAGAACACCCACTGTCTTCCTAGCCCCCAGAAGCATTTAGACTTCATGATTTTCTAGCACAGTTTGGGAGAATTATTATTATTATTAATAATCACTCTAGTACCTATGTTGTAATCCAAAATAATACAAAACACCCCCCCCTTTTGTTCCTTAGTAGTGAAGAAAACTATTACCAGCTGAATGCCGTGCATGATATTTGTGGGCCCAGTTAACAAAGGGAATTGGGAGGTCTCAACCTGTTGACTCTGGGGTCAGGAATATTACTTCAGTACAACGGCAGGTTAGAAGGTGTGGGTGCAGTTCATTTGATCTCTGGCACATTGTAGCAACATCAACTCCAGATGGCCAGTGTTTGGTACTCCAGCTTTGAGCCTATCTGTGATCTGGCCATGTGAATAACCAACACAGACATATCAGTCACTGTAAACCTGTTCATTCAATGTTCTAGTCAGGTGCAAACAGATCTCTTAATAGAATGAGTTCTTCCTGCATTCTTTCAGGTCAACAGCCCCAAGGACTGCCAGTTGTTGGAAAATATTGAAAATGAATACCACAATTTGAGAGAGTTACATGACTTCTCAATATGCACGGAATGAGGAAATTGTCTCTTGTGCAGCTAATTGCTAAGAATGTTTCTTTAATGGTTTCTGATGGTTGGTGGCAACTAGCAGTACACCCACTCATTAGTTTCATGTTGGAATATAACCATTCTAGTAGCTGAAAGGATGAATTGCTCATTTTTTTTTCCACGTGGATATGATGAAAGCTCCAGGTGTAGGCTGCTTGCTTGTAAGGGGAAATAACACTATTTTAGAGATTAGTGTAATGTTACGGGGTGATGGACTGCTTTCTTTTGTTCAACCTGTTTAAACAATTTGTCAAGGCATGCGTAAACAGTGTAAAACTTTCAGTATAGCTCCTTAAACTTATAGTTGGCTTGCTATAAGAGATTGCTAAACCACTCTGGCCACCAAGTTGATAAAACCAAACTAAAAACAGTCCCACCTTCTCTAAACATCAACATAGTGCTAATTCTGTGACTCATAACAGACGTCATGAATTTTATGGACCCTAAAACTCTATGACATGGTGCCACAAAAGAACTATTTATCATGATGAACTTTTCCCAGTTCCTCATATGAATCTCAAGGCTTCAAGCACTGCAGCTGTACAACCTCTCCTAATTTCACTAAAAGCCTCAGTCTCTATTATCTGTATGTCAGCTGGAGGGTGGGAAAATCTATCTGAGGCTCTTAAAGTCCCTGGTATGTAAAGGAAGTTCTATGATAACTTTAGGATTATTCATTTCATTTATAAACTCAGAAAGTTACCTTTAGTGATTGACAAATTCATCAATTTTCTTTTCTGCCACCATCAATTTCTTTGTACAACTTAAGCTATTTCTGTCAAATTTAAGAAGATATTTCCAAAATTTCCAACCATTTGCACCAGCCAAACAGAAAGGTGTAGACACACCATGCCTGCCATCCATGTACCTAGTAACAATGGTGAACCTTCAGAAAACAGAGGTGGCAAAGCTAGATCTGTGCCTCCAATGTGGTGGAATACAGAGATACAAAGTGAGACAGAAGTATTGAAATCCTTGTAACCTGGATAGGGAAATATGTTTTGGTTACATCTGTAAAATTTTAATTAAAAAAAAAAACAACCTCAAATACTTTCCTATTTATTTATTAAAGAATCGGAAAATGTTGGAAGGCTCTCATCAAAAGGAAATTGTCACCCAAGTCTAGTTGTTATGAGTCACAGAATACAATCATGGAAAAGATGGACCAGTTGTTCATTCTGATCTGATATGACAGCTTTGTGTGTTCAAGGGAACTCACATGAGCTGCCATCATAGCACACTGTGAAACCATACCCATCACCATGCTGTCTGTATAGGGAAGAATCATCAAAGGGCACCTTAGCTGCAAAGCTTATAGGGAAGGATATTGCAAACCATACAGCAGATAATTTTCTTTATTAATAATTAATACTGAAGAATGGATAATATTCCCTTTTTGATAATGACCCTGATCCTATTATAAATGTGTCACCATAAAATATGTGAAGATTTACCAACCTGTGTAAAAATGACCTTACTGCTCAAACCATCGGTTTAAGAATGGAACCATTCCCATTTGGCTTTATTTAATATGCTCAATTTTAATTAGGTGGCAAGGTGCTGATCCAAGCATCCTGTGCCTCAGAATTTGATTTATACTCCCTGAATATGAGCTGCTCGGGTGCATCCAGAGAAGAGCATCAGTCACTTGTTACGGGACATCCAGAATCATTAGGAGCTTTCTGGCTCACTAGCTTAAAGCAAAACCAGTAGAAATACTTACTGGTGAACTGAAAGTGTGTCTTCATGTAGATGACTGAGCAGTTACCTCAGATAGCTGAGATAATTGATGAAAGAGCTGGGCACTTTATCTCCCAGAGTCCATTTTGTCTGAATAGTTGAAAACGGGGAGGCTAGAATCCATTGGAAAGTAGAGAGACACTGAGTCTATTTATAAACTCAATGCTCAGGCAAAAGGGGCCATTACAATTTGTTGTGTTCAGGGATTAATATCTCCAGGAAATTTAACTTCATGTAGCTTATCAATACTAGGAACAGTGGGAAATATTTTGTGTTATTTCTCTGCAAACAATTTATTTGGGAAGAATAACACAGAAGCGAGACTTTAGCACAATTCTTCCCTGGTATGCACATTACTTGAAGTGCTTGGAAAATTATTGTATAAAGAAAGACACATTTCTCCATGCAACAACAATAACTCACTCACTCATTTAGGGGTGAAACAGACGATCAAAATAAGCAGGCTTCCAGCTGGCTTTGATATGGGATGTTTAGATTATGCAAACCCCGAAGCTGGCTGAAAACCACCCCAAGCTGCCCTACAGGGAGAAAAGCTGGACTAAAAAGGAACTGGATTTTTCTGTTTCTTCCCAGAAAGTATGCACCTTCACATGTATGAATGAATGCACATGCCAGGGCACCTCTAAAGGGGTGCTCTTTCCAAACCCTAACCCTAATTGTGCATGTAAATGCCTCATTGCAGTAGTGCATTTAAAAGGGATGGGGCTGCAGTATCCAAGAAGTGAGGGTGGCAATGCCTAAAAGAGAAACCATGACAACTCTCATGGAGCTGAGTACAACATACACAAAACAGACAGTCAAAGAAGGGGCATGGGGTGAAAGGGGTGTAAAGGGAGGCATGATTGTACCTTGCTAGCATCTGCATGAGCAAACCTCTGCTCCAATGCCCTGTCCCAGTGAAGTACTCACATGCAAATATGTGCAGGTTCACAGGGATGGCCAGCCAATGGGATGGCTGTCACTAGTAGTTTGCTCCTAAGAATGTGTGCAGGGATGGGGGGGGGGAGATCTCAGTGGCATGGCTTAAAGCTGCACCATATGGTCATGACATGCACACTCCAGCCAACATTGGAGCAGGTAATGCAATGGGGGGGGGGTTCAATTTAGGGTCCAATGTGGCTTCCAAAAGGGTAGCTTCAAGCTGCTTTTTTCTGCCCATCTGTTTCATCCCTAAATAGTAGATACACCTTTCAAGAAATGCCTATGTTTTATATTTTAAAAAAATCATGTTTTTTTGCATAAAAAACTAACCTTCCACACAAAAATGTGTGTTTCTGGAGAAATGAGGCTTTCGGCCATGGACATTTTTTTTTTTTTGTATAAAAAAGTGAATTTGTCCACAGAATAGTTCATGAAAGCTTATGTAATATGAGAATATTGGGGGGAAAAAGAACACTGGGCAAAAATGTGCAGACATATTCATTTCCTCTTACAGTGGGGAGAAAACTATGCGAACGATTCATCCTCACATGCATAGATGAAATAATGGAGGATTTATATCTCAAATTAATACTTGGCTCTTTTTTTTTTTTTTTTTTTTTTAGTTTTCTTTTCTCACAGTTCAATTTTATGTGTTTGCATGTTAGGACCTTGTCTAGTTCTTTCATAGCTGCCCTCCCCAGTCCTAGTCTTCTTCTAGTTCCGTAGCTACAATCTTGGTTCTGGTCAATGGATGAGCCAAGGCAGGGGGGAAAAAAATCTTTATTTCAATTTCCTCATCATTTAGGCTCAATTTGTGTAAGTCTTCTATGGTCATTATTTTTGTTCAGTGATGTGAAAATCTCTCAGTCTTGTTTGATTTTTCCCCAGTCCCATGTGCACTCCCTTCCCATCCCTATTGCTTTGAAAGACTTCTTGTTTGATTTCCTCGAACTGAAATTTGCGCCATTTTTTTAAAAAAAATTCTACCTCATTTGTGAATATATTTGCACAATTTATTTCACTGTCGCAATTGTATTTTATAATATTATCTTGTCTTGTGTGCCCTTTGTTGATGTGTGTCTTAAAGTTATTTCCCACTTATGGTGATCCATAAGGGTTTTCTTGGCAAGGTTTTTTTTTTTCCAGAGGGTTTGCATTGCTCTCCTCTGAGGTGGAGAAAGTGTGACCTGGCTATGGTCTCCCCATGGATTTCCATGGCCAAATGAAGAGCTGAATCCTATTCTCCCAGAGTTGTAGTCCACTCAAACAACTACTCTTTTTGGCTCTTTGTATGTACTTTATTTCTCAGAAATACCCTTTTTTATCATGTGACTTCAAGTCATTTCTCACTTATGGCAACCCTAAGGTGAACATATTATGGGGGTTTTCTTGGCAAGATTTGTTCAGTGGCAATTTGCCATTCCCTTCCCCTGAGGCTGAGAGACTGCCATGTGCCCTATGTGACCCAGTGGGTTTCACTGTCATCTGGAAAATTCAACCCTGGTCTTCAGAGTTGTAGTCCAACACTCAAACCACTGTGTGCTGGCTCATTGAAACATACACTACAAGAATCACATCTGTGCAAATGCAAGAAATGAGGTGCACAGTATTGATTCTGTAGGTATTTATGGATTATCTGAGTTCCTGTGAAAGCTGGCTCAGTTTATCTAAATGGAGATTTAAAACATTTGAATATGCTCTCCTACATTTGATAACTGATCACTGCTTGCCAACTGCTCTACAAGATGACATTACACATTGCACAAGCTATTTAAATTTTGAGCACAGAAGACAGGTGGCCAAGCACCTTTCACAGAGTTGAGAATACCAGGAGAAGAGTATTTCATGCCTTCTAAATATTGCTGCTGCCCTCACATCCACTGAGTACATGTGTATGTTTGTAGCACATACAAGCACAGGCTGATTCTGCTAGGCCACAATGCTGGTACCTACTGCAGCAGTATTCAACCTTGGCTACTTAGATTTTGTTGGATTATCATAGAATCATAGAATCATAGAATCATAGAATCATTGAGTTGGAAGAGACCACAAGGGCCATCCAGTCCAACCCCCTGCCATGCAGGACCTCCAAATCAAAGCATCCCCGACAGATGGCCATCCAGCCTCTGCTTAAAGACCTCCAAGGAAGGAGACTCCACTACGCTCCGAGGGAGTGTGTTCCACTGTCGAACAGCCCTTACTGTCAGGAAGTTCTTCCTAATGTTGAGGTGGAATCTCTTTTCCTGCAATTTATATCCATTGTTCCGCGTTCTAATCTCTGCAGCAGCAGAAAACAAGCTTGCTCCCTCCTCAATATGACATCCCTTCAAATATTTAAACAGGGCTATCATATCACCTCTTAACCTTCTCTTCTCCAGGCTAAACATCCCCAGTTCCCTAAGGCGTTCTTCATAGGGCATGGTTTCCAGACCCAGGATCACTGACCACAGGAATGGTATGAGAACCACACCCTGAGGATCCTAGGAAATGAACATGGGAGTTCCTGCAGGCAGAACAATGTATTCCACTACTGAACTATAGCCCACTGCATGAAATATTGTGGAATATTTTCAAGAGCTAGTCCTCAAAAGAGACTTTCTTGAACATACATTTATAAAAAGGTTTGGACACCTATGAACCACCAATTCAAACACTGTAAAGTAGCCATATACATCAGTTGCCTATCAAGAGTTCTTTAGTCACTTTGTTTTGCTGTCTGTTTGGGTCAACAAAGGTGGGCTTGTGTGGTGTTTGCAAAGTGGCAGGATCTGTTACTTTACCATAAATGATTGGTCAGCTGCATGCATTTTGTTGGGTCATAGACCTGTAGAACTTCTATAGAAAAAGAAACAAATTTAGGAAAAACAAGGCTAGATATACTTTTTTTAAAAAAAGAAAAAATATATAAATAATCATGAGAGATTTAAATTATGTCTCTTTAAATGGGAATTGTGATCTTTAATTGAATCCAATAGCTCTGCAAATGGACCAAATAATCTCTAATTGATTAGATCATTTACTTTTTATCAGCTCATTTTCTCCCTAAACTTGCACATTCTTGTACTGGCATTAACTTTCTTCCATTAACAGTTAATATTCAATTGCCTGTTTTTGTCACTGTGCTAATTAATTGAAAGCTGTATTTGGCTGGAAGGGAAGGAAAGTAACTTTCTTTCTTTCAGCATGGTATATAGCTCTGAAGTCCAATGCCCGTCAGTTTCTGTGACAAGCAGAGACGGTTTTTGAAATAACTTTAAAAAAAAAAACAGACAGGAAAGTGAAGAAAAGCAGATCTAGGACACAAAGCTAAACCCCCTTTTAAATACATGTTTCCTACAAGAGAATAACTACCTCCTGCAAGGTATTAAACATCCTCTACTCTCACTGACGTCAATGGGAGATGAAAGTGCTCAGCATCTATGCTGGATCAGGCACTGCAGTGTCCAAGTGTCACTGGAACATGCAAGCATATCTTGCTGATAAAAGAAAAAAAAAATCAAAAATAGTAGTACTAACTATTTATATACACTGGCGGACTGATTCACAGACAAGAGTAGTTCTGGTAGCTGTACGTGCCTGAACTTGCAGTGAGAGTGCAACTAGGGATGGTTGCTGCCAAATTTCATCTCCCATGTTGCAATGATGTCAGCATAGTAACCTCTAGAAATCAAAGGACAGGTATGTTTCAGCCGGATGGAAACAACAACAATGAGATAGAGGAAATCAAGGGGGCACAAACATTGTTAGATGTAATGACCATACATCAAATATTGTCAAAGTTTTACCAATCTAGAACACTTATTTTTCATAACTGTGGTGCTCATTGCCTCGCAGGTCAGGCGCCACAAAGAAAGCACAAGGACACTATGCTGGAGTGAACATGGCCACAACTTTATTTAAAGCCAGAGCAAACAATAGGGTTGGCCCAAAGCATAAGGTCTGGATCTGGACATCAGCCAAACCCCCGTTGGCTAATGTATGGTTGCTTGTAGCCAAGCATCGGGATGACGTAGGTGCCAAGCCCCGCCCTATTGCACAGTCGGGCAACTGTGCTGCTACCAATCGATTTGCAAGGCACTCTAGTCACCGGGTGTTGATTGACTGTGGCCCCCGCACTGGCCACATCAGCACGCTCCATACACCCGGGTCGCGAGGACTCCCGATCCAGAGCCATCGAGCCCTGGAAACCCCTCACCCCAGATCCAGGCCTATGCTGCCGCCAAACAGACGGTGAGCAACGAACCGCCTGCCGCCAACCCTATAAAAACGCTTAAGGGCCCCACACAAAACCAAATGTAAGAACAACAAACATTCATTGACCCCCAACAAGCTCCAGGTCCGGTCGGACATAACCCAAATAAGCCCTGGATTTCCATCGTCCCAATTGCTTGATCGAGTCCGCTGACAAACCAATTTTAGCAGCCGAAGTAGCTGCCCCAATCCGGAAAGAATGTCCACCAAATTCCTTTGCCGGTAATCCCAAATGCTTTAGGGCTAAACGCAGCACTGCCACCAGCTGATAACGGGTAACACAAGCTCCATTGGAGTGGCAAAATAAGGAACCTGTACCATCTGGGCGTCCGTCGAGGAAAGAATGCAATGTCCGAACAGGGCACACTAACAAGCCTTTAAAACGGTTCAAGGTGATCGTGGACCCCCTCCCCAACTGGTCACATTTGGACCTCCGGACCACTAAGCAAACAGCGTTATTGGCAAACCGAACATCCCCAACCTGAAGTGAACGCTTGGAGATATCATTGGAGGCATTTGGAACAAGCTCCCCCAACCTCAGGGCTCCAAAGAACGCGGTAACAAAAACAGCTCGAAAAAGGCTGGCCTCATAGGAGGAAGAGCAAATTTGTGGTAAAACGTCAACAAGCTGCTCGAGCAGCGAAAGTGTAATGGGACATCTGGCATCTAGAGAAGGACCCCGGGAGCGCCTCCAACCTTCCAGGGTCCGCCTGACCTGAAAGGAAGCACAAGGATCACCCAGGCCGGAGGCTTTTGTAAAAAATGAGATGCCAGCCAGTGCCACCGAAATGGCCCGTGGGGAAGACCCATTGGAATATAACCAGGCCATGAAGCCAAGGACAATAGATGGCTGAATGGGCCAATGAGCCGGAATATTAGAGGCTCTAAAATATGCAGCTAACTTCATCCTTGTACATTCAGCCTTCCATATTCTCAAATTTTTTTATCCATAGATTCAACCATCCATGACTTGAAAATATTTTATATAAGAGACACCACTTCACTAGGGCATAGTATATAATGAGGCTTGAGCATCTAGGATTTTGGCACCCATGGAGAATCCTGGAACCAAACCCCAGTAGTTACTATCGGCCCACTGTAATGTGCAGACAACTTTCGGGAATCTCAAAGATTGTAGAAAACCACCACCACTACCACCACCAATGAGAACTTGGAGGGTTCATAAACCACTGGCACTGATGAACAAAATCTGAAATTAAGAAGGGATGGGGATAAGAATGAAGGGACATAGTGTTTGGTTGTATATCTGGAACTCTGAACATGAATGCATATTCTTAATTAGCTCCATAACAACAGGTAAGTATCCTCCACATAACTATGGGATAGCCATGTTACACTGTCTCATTAGCCTGAATCTTATTATCCTGAGTAGAGTAGACCCATCGAAGGAGTGGAATTTACCTACATGTTGATTCATCATTCAACAATTTATTCAATGGATCTAATCCATCGAGACTAATCAATGGGATTTAGATTACAGTGTCACTCCTGTCCATTATCCAGCTTTCTCTAACTAGGATTTTAAAAAGATGGTCAAGATTTCAGGGCAGTGGTGATAAAAAAAGAAATAGAATCTCTTTACACACACACACACACACACACACAATTTATTGGAGGAAGCAAAGAAATGCACAAACATTGTTATCATTGATAGGAAATTGTGTGTTAACACATCAAGCTACTTTATTGACAAATGGCCTACCACAGCACAATTGTCACATTTTTGAACTTTTTATTGCAAAGAGAATATTTAGTACAAATTTTATTATTTTCTGTACCCAAATATTGTATTTGTGTGCGATCATTTTATTTTATTTTTGCACAAATACAGTGGGTTCTTGGTATCCGCTGGGGTTTGGATACCAAAATCCATGGAGGCTCAAGTTCCATTAAATATATGACATAATAAAATGGTGTCCCATATATAACAGGGCAAAATCAAGGTTTGTTTTTTTTGGAATTTATGTATCTTATATATACTTGAAGTCATGGAGAATAAAATGTAACTTTTTATTTAAAAATATCTCTATATTGAGGAGGAGGAGGAGATGGTGGTGGTGGTGGTAGTAGTAGTAGTAGTAGTAGTAGTGGTAGTAGTAGTCATTGAAAAATGCGAGAAAAAAACCTCAAAATTTCACTAAGGAAAGAGAACCCTTCAAACACCTGGGACAAAGGTGAGATGTAAAACTAATAAATAAATAAATCTTCATTTTTACAAGAGACAATGAAAAAAAAATGAAGATTTATATCCCTAACTATATGCATTGTCAGCATAGATGACTGTGTGGAAAACTCAGAGGATATGATTATTGGCAGCTGGTTATCTGAGAGAGCTAGAAGGACATTTGATTTTATTCCCATCACCAAAATTTGGTGTCAAAGTACCTTCACAAAAGTGGGTGAGTGAAGGAACTGAAAGGAGGAAGGTGGCATCTAGAGTCCAGGAGTGAAGACGGGAAAGATGGAAGAATATTAAGTCTGATGGTATGCAGTAACACACTCTTTCTAAAGACTGGGAGCATCCCTATGCTATGCAGTTATAATGGTTTGATGGCATTTTAAAACTTCAGTGGCTTCATCCTATAGAATGGCAAGTTGTTGAGGTTCTTTGAATTTTCTGGTAGAGCTGTACTGTGAGGGGCATGGCTGGGGAGTAGGGGTGATTTTGGGATTACTCCTTGCCCTACTCCAGAATAAGATTTTTTTTCCTTAATGCTACTCCTACTCCTGCATCAATAGAAGTATAGTGTCTAGATCAGGTTCAAAAGTAAGTTAAAGACTATATTGTTTAGGGAAGCATTCCCAGGATTGTGCCATCTGCCCCAGGATGCCTCCTCTTAACTATGTTTTAAGAACCCAAGCCCTCCCTCCAGTCCATCTGCCTTGGTCCAGGCCCCAGAGGGAGAGAAGAACCACTGGACCCCATCCCCTCCCCACCACCTTTCCCTTTTCCTTTTGTGTTGTCTTTCAGACTGTAAGCCTGTAGGCAGGGATCCGTCTAACTATAAGATTGTATGTACAGCACTGTGTAAACTTACAGCGCTATATAAATAAATAAATTAATTAATAATAATAATAATAATAATAATAATAATAAATCAAGGGAAGTAATAGTGCCACTCTATTCTGCTTTGGTCAGGCCACACCTGGAATACTGTGTCCAGTTCTGGGCACCACAATTCAAAAAGGATGTGGAGAAACTGGAGCGTGTCCAAAGGAGGGCGACTAGAATGGTGAAGGGTCTGGAAACCATGTCCTATGAGGAACGCCTTAGGGAACTGGGGATGTTTAGCCTGGGGGAGAGAAGGTTAACAGGTGATATGATAGCCCTGTTTAAATATTTGAAGGGATGTCATATTGAGGAGGGAGCAAGCTTGTTTTCTGCTGCTCCAGAGACTAGGATGTGGAACAATGGATACAAATTGTAGGAAAAGAGATTCCACCTCAACATTAGGAGGAACGTCCTGACAGTAAGGGCTGCTCAACAGTGGAACATACTCCCTCGAAATGTGGTGGACTCTCCTTCCTTAGAGGTCTTTAAGCAGAGGCTGGATGGCCATCTGTCGGAGATGCTTTGGAGTTCCTGCATGGCAGGGGGTTGGACTGGATGGCCCTTGTGGTCTCTTCCAACTCTATGATTCTATTCTATGATCCTGTAAAAACCTCTTGCTCCTTTACTCCTTTCTCCTACTCCTCAGCCCAGGGGAAAAGCCCTGGTAGCTTTCCAAGGCTGGTGTGTGTATGTGTGTGTGTAAATGTCTCTCTTTGCATCCCAGTCCCTTCCCCAATGCAATATAATAAAATTGCTTTTTGGTGTTTGCATGTACAGTGCGCCCACATCATACACGGGCATGCCATACGCGGCTTTCAACATATGCTGAAAGCCACAATGGAAGTGAAGCCGGTATGCATGAGCCCCATTCATTTCAATGGGACTCGAGCATATGTGGAATTCCCCTTTCATTTGAGGGGGGGGGTACGGAATGGATCCCCCGTGTAAGGGGAGGGCCCACTGTACAATATAATAACAGGAATAGAATAACAAATATATTTTGATACCCCTTATTCCTACTCCTACTCCTGTAAATACCTCTTACTCTTTTACTCCTTACTTCTTACTCCTATTCCCCAGCCCTGGTGAGGGGGACCCACTAGGGATGTCAAGCTTTCTTAATTTCATTCTCACAGGAGAATAATATTATGTGTTCAGAAGACTCCAGAAAGTGCACAGTTTTCAAAGACATCCTCACAGCTAAGGAATTATTCAAAGAGCATCAAGGAGAGGAAGGCCTAACCTTTTCCTTGCACTTCTAGGGAGACAACTACAATGACCCCCTTCCTCCCCAAGACTCACCATTCTACTATTTGACTCTCCATTTTTCTACTTTAGAAAAAAAAAAGTCCTATAGAAGCAGGGGGAGCCTGTTTGCTCTTTGGTTTGCTATATATTTAATCATGTTGGAAAGTTGTCAGCCAATGTGCCTAAGAGTTAGCCTCTTAAAGATACCACTTCAGGATTAAATACACTGCCTTGCTGAGGTCAAAACAAAGCTTGCATTGTCTTGTGTCAGGCTATAAGAACATAGGGAGATGTTTCATAGCCACCCTTTGCCTTCCACCAGCCACTACATGGCTATGATTGGGCAAGGCACTATATTTAATCCCATCTTTCAGATATAAACTGTTACGTACATTGTTTGACAACTTGAGCCACGCATAAATATAAGGCAGCGAAAACAGCAAACTGCCTTCCTGTGATTCTGGAGGGCAAACTTTTCAATCCAAGATAATGAGTGATGGAAAGTGCAGGAAAATGGTGAAGCTCTAGGGAAGGGGTTCCCAACCTGTGCTCTGAGGATCCCTTGGGGTTCTGCATGCATTTCCCAAGTGCTCTGCAGCTGCTCCAGGAAAATGAACAAAATTAAAATTCAATACAATTAAAGAATAAGAATATATTCTTATATATACTCCTAAACACCATTAACTTGTAAGACATAGGGTAAGCCTCTTAGGGACTCTGCCATAGAAATAAGGACTCCATGAGTCAAAAAGGTTGGGAACCCCTGATCTAGGGGGTGGGGAAAATGTAATATTTTCTTTAATAAGGGTATTTAACAAAACACTATCCTCATTACAATGGGGTGAACAATGGCTTCTCATTAAGATGAGGTCTGTGGTCAAAATTCTCCTTGTTGGGGTTTGTCAGCACTTGAGAAACTCCTTTTTCATTTAAAAAATCCTATGAATATTTTTTGCATCTTCATTGTTGTCTGCAGACTTACAACAACTGTATCATTGGGGTCTCTGGGGCTGAGAGTGCATGAGTCGCCTAACAGCACCTGGTGGGTTTCCATGGCTGAGCAGGGAATCAAATTCTGGTCTCCAGAGTCATAGTCCAGTATTCAAACCACTACACCATGCTGGCTCTCCTCTTTCCATTTTAGGTCCAACACACACACACACACACACACACACACGAATAATCCAGTGTACAACCACTTTAACTGCCCTGGTTCAGTGCTAGGGCATCCTGGGAACTGTAGTTTATTGTGGCACCAGCACTCTCTAATAGAGAAGACTAAATGTCTCACAAAACTACAGTACCCTGAATTCCCTAGCATTGAGCCAGGGCAATTAAAAGAGTGTCAAACCGGATTGTTTCTGCAGTGTGTTTAGAGCCCACTAAAGGTCCCTGCCAGAGAACTCTGAAGTTCCTTAGCAAACGATTAAGGCCAGAATACAAGTAGATGGAACAATGGATGTTAAAGTAGTATTCAACTGCTACATAACTGAGTACTGTAGACACACTCCAGCTCTTGTGCTAAATATAATATAGCTCTCTTCATTATTTCAGGGCATAGTCTGAAACAATCTGCTGAAGTTATGCAGGTCTAGGTTAGGTCAGTGCATATTAGGAAATGTATCACCTGTTACCTCTCTGCACATCAGGCTGCTGTTAGCGCTACAAGAGCAAAGGCAGTAAAGTGTTGGTGACCCTACTTGTATGTTTCCGTGAAATACTAAAAGGCCAGAGGGGGAAAATCTGTATCTGAATGCTCACTCGTTCATAGCAAAGTAATTTGAGCCTACCTTTAAATGAAGTACAGACATTTCAGAAAGACCAGAGCATGGTAGGAAAACTACCTCACGCAGAGTGACCCCTCTTTGATGAAATGCACCAGCACATTATAATTCAGTGAAATAGAATAGTGTTTGAACGTTCTGTTTCATATCACCTTCAGAACTAGGCAATTAAAGAAGACCACAAGTATCTTCTCTCTTACCTCTATTACATACTCTCAGAGTCCAGTGTGATCTCACAAAACCCCACGAGACCTACAATTGGTTCTACATGAATATGAAGTTACATAAAGGTAAAGCGACAATGATGTAATTAGCATCACCTATCTATTAGCAGCATGGATTGGGGATGGGTTGATGATGGTGATGGAATTGAAAAAATGTGTCCCGGGGGCTGAAACAGCCAGCCAGAAAGGTTGGCTTGAAGCAACTGCATGCCGCAGCCCCAATCTGCCTTGAAAGTGCTCAAAAAAGGAGTGGCAAAAAGCTGGCTTGGCAGACACAATGTGACCAAAAACCAGCTTTATGACGTTCCGGTGTTGTACAGTGCATAAACATTGTGCTGCTGGAGTGTCATGAGGCTGTGTAAATTGCCAGGTGGCTTCTGGGTGGCTTAGGAGTATGCAACGTGTAAATGCTGCGCTCCCAAGCAACCCACAAGGCGGCACAAAAAGGCCATCTGCTTCTGCCCAAAGGAGTGAAAAAGGAGCATTTCTACTCTGGTGTGCAGAAGTGAAATAATAATCTTAAAAAACCCTTTAGGAACAAGCCCCTAAATCAAGCCAAATGAGGGCTCAGGTGGTCCACGGAATGCAGATTGTTTGCTGGGGATAAGGAATAGAGGAGTGCATTCTGAAAGAATGAATAATTTAGTCAGATAGAACATGTAACAAAACTGAGCCACAATGCAACATTTTGCTACGGATCCCACTTGCATGGAGCCATCTTAAACTAGTTGTTTCAGAGCAGGCCCATATTAACTCATTAAAATTAGTCATGATTTAGATTGCGCCTCAAGATGCAATCTCAAAAATCTATTTTTCCTTTACCCTTTCAAAACTTACCCTTTAAAGTGAAGAAGACAGGGGGGTTTGGCTTCCCCAAAGATCTCATCCTTTAAAGCTTGAGTACTATCACAGGAATGTTTGGGGACATCTGCTAACACTGAGAAGCATAGGAAATGAAGTTCCCAATGCTTCTTGGTGTCACAAGATGTATCCAATCCATAAAGACCAGGTTTGTCCATGAAGGTTTAGAGTATCCAGGCACTAAACATGCACTTTGGTTGTCACATTTTCTCCTTATCACAGACTTTTACCCCAACAAATGCATGAGAAAGGAGAAGATATCAGCGGAGAAAAGGCTGGAAGTGAGGGAAGATGTAGAATAGAATTATTAAAACTACATCTAAACTTCAGACAATGTTTATCCTGAGTTGTAATAGTCTTGAGGAGCATAAGATGTTTATTTTTACCCAGAGTCTCTCTTTTTTAAAAAACACAGCACTGTCACTGGGGGAAACTAAACCTTAAAGATAATGACTATTTACTACTATTAAGAATTTGTTCTTCCCACAACAGGGATTTCTCAGAGATAAGTGTCTTAGCAATCAGATTTACAAACTGAACACATATATACCTTTCAGTGGCCAGTCAAAAACATAAGCATGCAAGACATATGCACCTAAGGAAAATGACATGCTATGATAGACATTTTTTTTTTATCTCCAGCAGGAATACAGACAGAGTCTAATTTATCTGAAAAACCTGGGACCAGAAAAAACCTGGATTTTTTCCCCAAATTTTAGAATATTTGCATAGATCTTGGAGATGGAACCAAATTCTAAATATGAAATTCATTTATTTTTCATATGCACCTTAGACGCACTTTATTTGCATATATACCTGATACACTTGCATGTATGCATGTATGCACCTTATATGCATAGCCTGAAGGTAGTTTATACACAATATTTTTAATAATTTTGAGCATACAGCAAAGTCTGTGTAGTTTGAAACTTCAGAAAGCAAAGGTTTTACTATCTCAGCCCATGCCAACAATTTTTGATTTTGGAGTATTTCAGAATTCTCGATAAGAAAGACTCAATCTTAAACTGTCCTAAAATGTGATGAATGTACCATCTAATGTGACGTGCTTTGATCTCTGTGTGAGAAGCCACATCTGAGTGCAAAACATTTGTCTGAATTTGCAACACCCTTGGAAGAGTGTCTGGTTGAAAAAGAATTAGAACACCCACCCACTCCAATAGATGTTGCCCATGTCAGAGACATTTGTGAACTAGAGGCAGTCATTGGCTCCACTGCTTGGAGGTAGTAAATCCACCATGGGCTTTACCCAAGGTAGTGAATCTGATTCCCCAAACAGGCTCAGTACTTGGATAGTTTCCATAAAACTGAGAATCACTCCTATAAAACTCAGCACGGATTCACTACCTTGAAGCAACAGAACCACAGGCTGCCTCTACCGTGGACTGAATAAGGAATGTTCCAATTATCTCCTTGTCAATGACAAAACATGTAACTTTGTCTGATGTGGCAGTTAATCATAGCTTTTTATACAGACAATTTTATATATATGCTATTGACATGGAAAAAACTGGAATATTGTACCTCATTTCTGTAGCAGCCAAATATTTGGTAAACCAGTCAAGTTTTGTTAATGCCAAATCATCTCTATTGTGCTCCTGTGTTTAATTCTAGAAAAAGATGCTTCTTAAAATACAACGGAGATGTGCCTGCAGTTGCTTGGTCCAACCATGGTTGTTCATCACCCTCAGATAAATAACTTGTCTCCCCAACAGCATTGTGGAAAATGAAAACTATATCCAGACACTTGCTTAAGTATGTGGATGAACAAAACACACACATTTCTACCAACGGTGTTATATGAAAACAAGAAAGATACAACTGCTGTGGTGAGTGCCACCAAACATTAAGACCTTATATCTTCAGGACTCATAAAAGCAGGCAATGGTAGAAAATCAAGAAACCATAAATAAGGAAATAGACAAAATCCAAATATTTAGAATTCCAACACAGCTGACTAACCTGACCAATGGGTTCTTTCGTTGGTGGCTTTCCTCTTCTAGCTGTACTTGTAGCCAGAGTGGTAGTGGTTTCCATTACCGATGTGGACATCTCAGACTGCATTGCAGTGGCAGTTGACTCAGTTGTCATAGAGGAAGGCACTTCACCAACAAGTCTCACATTCCCTTCTATCACTATGTTGGCGTCGTTCTCAGCAGCCATGTTCAGGACTTTCAAGCCATTGTAGTACAGTCCAGAAAGCTGGCCCTGAAATGGGTGACCCCGCTCCTTGCCTCCAATTTTTATCGTCGCTTGGCTATTGAAGATTGTGAGCTGACGCCCTGCAAAGATAGTATTACATACATGCAAAAAATGTTGATTGTGAACGCTACACTCTTAAACAGAAGATGATTTTAACAGATTATTATGGGGTGGAGAATGAGAGCAATAAACTATAAGAAAGGAAATTTGCTCATAATTCATTGCTTTTCAATGAGGTGTCTATGAAATGCAGAATGGTTAATCTAAATATTTTCTTAAACTTCTTTTTCTCCTGTGTGTGTATGTGTGTGTGTGTGTGTGCACATTTATGAACTAAAAAAAGCAACTGAAAATTGTTTTCAATTTTTTTGCAATCCATTTTCGGCAATATTCCCCTTCAACATTCTTTTTTTGGGGGAAGGGTAAATTTTATATGTGGGGTGTGTGTCAGATTCTACTACACAAAAGGTAAAATATTGCAAGGATTGCACAACATTTATATTTCTCTCTTATGAACATTCTTCTATGTAGCTCTATATAATCTATAAATAAGTCATTATTTTTAATACATCTCAAAGCTGATGATCTTCAAGGATAAATGATACCTCTGTCCTATGTATGCTTTTAGGAAAACTGTGTCTCCATCATGCTAGCTTACCATTCCTAGAGGTGACCTTCACATATGAATATTGATGTATTCCCCTCACACACACACACACACACACACACAGGAGGCATGGGATACATACTGTATTCTGAGCATTTCATGAAAACAAACCAAAAATGCTAAGGAAAAAGAGAGAGGGAGGGAAGAGAAACAGGGAGAGAGAAAGAGAGAGAGAGAATGTCTGTCTGTCTTTCAGCAACACTACCAACTAAGAAAAAAAGTAATGAAATAGAAACGTCTGAGATGTAAAAGCAATTTCAAGGAATGGTACACATATCAATGAAGAGTCATGTCACATTGCTATTTAAAAATAGAATTCCTCATCAGTGCAAAACCATTATTATTATTAGTATTAATAAACATAATAATTTTCTTTTGCAGATTTGGTTCTGCGCATAATAAAAGCATGCACACAACTTTAAGCTCTCTTTTAAGTCATGTTTGTTTCCAAATCCCCTTAGAAAGTAGCAAACGTTAAAGGGACTTCATCTTGTCTGGCAATCATACTGCCCACTATTTAAGATAACCTATGGTTTAAACAATGATTTTGCTTGTTGGTTGGTTGGTTTCAGGACCGTAATGAACATCTCATAACTACACACAGAGAGATTTAGTTAAGAATTTAGATGACGGAACATGTAACATAATCTATGAACGATTTATCAGTTTTGGTTAATGTTTGCTACGAGTACCTTCATAGATTGAGTTAGTGGATTATATTTAACAGTCCCTTTAACCTTAAGTTAACAGGGTAAGATTATTAAACAGGTGGTACCACTAAAATGTATAGAAATTATTATATACACGGTATGCAAATATTTACTCTACATTTTACTGTTTAAAATTTGTTTTTAATTTAGTTTTACTGAAAAATTTATTGTTTTTATGTTTATTGGTGTTACAATGAAGCACTACTCGGTTATGTTCAAATTATTTTTTTATTTGAAGTTTTAATCAATGTTTTTACCTTTGTCGAGTAGCCATTCATCAACTACTCGACCAAGCCGATATGGAATTCGCTGTCTAGCAATCGCCAGGCGCTCGTTATCATTGTTTCCTTTAAAGTTTAAAGAGACATTTCATTGGTTAAAATCTGTAAGGTCAAAGGTTAAAAGTTAATACTTAAAGCTTGAGCTATACAGTTGCCACATGATTGTTAGGTTGGTTTGTTTGTTTTTGAAAAATTTGGAATTTTTTAAAAATCTCTACCTAGAACATGTCATGGTTCAGACTTTACATTCATTCATTTATTTTATTTTAGCCAACAAAATTATTCCTATGTTAATTAAAAATTAGAAATCTGCATTTGAGCTAGGTTATTAAAACTTAAGTTATAGACAGACCCCAAAAAAACAAATTTAAACATCAAACACTAGCATTACAAAAAGAATGCTCATGACCTCAGGGTTTTGTCTTTTGCCTTTTGCCTTTTTTTTTTTTTTTTTTTTTGATGTTTCTTATTAACTAGTTAAAACATGTTCAGGTGAAACAGGTTTAATTTTGCAAAATACCTCTTGCTCCAACCTCTTAGTCCAGGTTAGTCGTTTAAAGAAGAAGAACAGTACAATGCTTAACCACCGTCAAGGACACACTTACATCTAAGATCTAGAAATCAATCTGATATAATTTATTTTCTACTCAGGAAAAAAATACATTTAAAAAAAATATGTCTCTAACTTTCAAACCAATTAATCCCTTTCAAAGGCTTCCACATATTGAACAGGTGATAAAAGAAAAATCAAATAAATATAAGTATCCAGTTATCCATTGCTTACATATAACCACAGTCTGTCATGAAATAGTTTTCATATACAATAGCAAGGCTTTGACAAAAGAGACGAGAAGAAAAAAACAAATTGTTTAGAAGTATCTAAAACCATGACCCTGTGAAAACAACACTGGAATGAAAGGGAAGAGAGTCCACCACCCACAGAGCTGCTGATCTCAAAGGAAATTAAGCTTGCTTTTTGTTTGTTTGTTTGGTGTGGAACCTTTAGATGCACAAATCATCTCTATTGTGCTCCTGTGTTTAATTCTAGAAAAAGACAAGGAGATTATTAAACACTCCCATAACCGGATATTTTGTGATACACAAACCACTTAAGGCCAATTGACTTCATTGTTTTTGAGGCCCAGTTATAGTACTGAAGAGTAGCAACATGATTACTGCCTTCAAAGATGAGAGAGAAATGTTACTCAAAACAGTAGTCCCTGGACAAATACTGGTCCTCCAAGCCATTGGCTACCAGTTCCTCAAAAACTTCCAGGAAAGAAATAAACCACTGTAGCCCATGGTGCTATCCATGGTGCATTGGGGGAAAATAATGGAGGGCCCCCCTGCTCCTCATTAGATAGCTTGAGAAGCACTGGTATAGCAGACACTTGTCAAGAAAAAGGCCATTGACACTTTGAATATCGATTTCTACTCTCTTTTGCAGTAGGTTTCATTGGCATCTTCTTGTTTTACATTGTTAACCACTGATTGTAATTCTGAAGGCGTCTGCCAACTATGCATGCTTGCTTGCTTGCACAAGTTGAAGGATACAGTCTCTGTCAAATGGCAAGCAGTTCATAGGAAGTAGTTATGTCTTAGCCTAAGCTATCCCCTATGTGGTTCAAGACCTTAAAAAAAAAAAAAGGAAAATCCAATTTTTATTTTTAATATTTATTCACATTAACATTTTTGAGTCTCTATGCAATTCACTCCCCCCCCCCCCCAACCTACATACAATTAGCAGCTGGTTCTAGGCAAGAGGTTTTTAGAACAAGAATCAGGACAAAGGCATCACAGAAAGACTTATGGTGACCCAATGGATTTTTCATAGGGTTTTCTTAGGCAAGAAATATTCAGAGATGGTTTTCCAATTCCCCCCTCTGATATATAGTCTAAAGCATCTACGAATTATTGGTAGTCATAACCAGGTATTGACTTTGGTTTCCAAGATCCAAAGAGATTTGGTGCCCTTTAGGATATTTAGCCTTAGAGAAACTACTGTGGTTTATTTGTTGCAATTCTCTCAGGTCTAAAGGATCATTGTGGGGAAAGCTGCCTAGGAAATCCCACAGTGTAGGAAACCTTGGAGATTCAACAGACAGGGTGACCAAGCTGAGGCTGATAGGTCCCCAATCCTAGCCATGTTAAATTTACACTACTATCACTATGCAAAGGGATATTGTAGCATCTTTGAGACTAACTGAAAGACAGAAGTTGGCAGCCTGAGCCTTCGTAAACTTGAGCTTACTTCCTCAGACACACTTCACCAAATGCATCTGAGGAAGTAGGCTCAAGTCTACAAAAGTTCAGGCTACGAACTCTGTCTTCCAGTTAGTCCCAAATGTGCTACAAGATCCCTTTGCATACTGATTTTCCAGATTAACACAGTTATAATTTTTAATTAAACTACTGATAGTATATAAAATGTGGACCTAGAATTTCAGATTAAAGTGGACAACTGTAGCTTTTTACAAACACATAACAGCTAGTACTTCAGAAATGTGAAGCAATTTTTTCTAGTTAACAGAGCAAATACACAAGGCTGGTTATTACAGTAATCAAAATCATGGGAATAGCTTCCGAATGACCTTTAGAAGAAGAAGTGTGGAAAACAGTGCCTTGAAAATATGCCTTCTCCCACATCTCACCTTGCAGCTATGTGGATTTCCAACTCCCAAAGTCAATATTTCCACTTGGATTATTTTTAACTCTGAAGGCAATTCACAGTAGAAAATCTCAAGATGGAAGATGCTCCAGCTTGGGGGGGGGGATGTTAAGCAATTTGCTGGGAGCCTCACAAAATGTCTGTGTTAAGGTGGGACATTGAAGCCAAGCTTTGTGACAATGCTAAATAGGGCCATAATAACTGAACCAAAAGTATCTAATTTATTCTATACTTTTCTGATCAAATAGTTTTCATAGGGCCCCTGTACTATAAAAATAGTAAGTAATGTGTAATGAAAAATGTTTTAATTCTTTAGCCATAGCAGTAATTGTGTCCCCAGTTGGGATTTTTCTAGATATACCAACTCATCCCGTAACAGAGTCATTCTCAAACTGTGAGACCTCCCAGGGGTGTGTGATAGTTGCTCAATAGGGGCATAAGAAATGTCAGCATGCAAGTACAGCAAATGTGAAAAAAAGTCCAAGCCTATGTGCACATGTGTGCACTGTTGAGAATTGACTGGACCTTGCCAAAGCAACACTAAGGGCTGAAACAGATGGCCCATTAAAGACATCTTCCAGGCGTCTTGGGAGTGCAGCATTCACATGGTACATGCTCTGATCATGTCCAGAAGCCAGCTAGCTGCCCAGATGTGGGCAGCTTCGATGCCCTGATAGCATGGTGTTTACATGATGCATGCCACTGGAGCATTTTGAAGCTGCCCTGGGACTGCAGCAGGGCTAGGAATGATGGCTCTGTCCTGGCCCAAATAGGAGCGGATCTCTTCTGCTCCTTTTTGGGATGGGTTCAAGGAAGATTGGGGGGTACTGCATGTGTTTGCTGAGGCCCCAATGTGTCTTCAGTAGTGTCGTTTTCAAGCTTCCCCTTCTTGCCAGTCTGTTCCAACCCTTAGTATCTTCCCCTGTTACGCCCTCCTCCAACCTCAGACATAGTTTCCTCTTTTTTATTCTTTTCTTGCTCAGCTCCTATGAAGGTTCTATTATTGACACAGTAGTCCTTAGGGACCATAAGACATGCAAAGACCAGCCTGTTTGGCTTAGGAGACAGATAAGGAGGAAGACATACTGAAAAGTCCCTAGTGCCACATCTGCATGTTCCCCCATTATGTTTTTCTCCAACCTCAGGCACAGCAAAAAATAGTTTCTCTATAAGTTCCACCTTTCAGGCAGCAGGCATGCTCCCCTAAGAAACTCCCAAACAGTTTTTCCGGTGGTAGAGAATGAACTGAAGAGAAGAGGCAGAGAGTATAAGAGCTAAGTATTAGGTCAGAGGGTGCATGTGGCACAAGAGGCATGTGTGAAAGAAATGCTATTGATAGGATACTATCTGCAAAGTGAACAAAAATATAAAAACACTACAGAACCAAAATATTCTTATTCACACATTATGACAAGAAAGGGATGTGATGTCCCCATGTAGATGGAAATTATTTAAGAACCACTGTCTTAGTTAACTCTTCTAACTGATTTTTATTGCTCACCTTCCAACAGGCTCATGAAGGCACATGGTGTTAGTTTGATTATGTCAACAATCCATGGTTTTTCTTTTTACTTAAGTACATTTCCCCACAAACTTAAGTTCTTCCATTTCAAAGATCAAAAGTTTATTAATACTTATTTTAACATTTATGCCTTGACTTTGTATAAGTAAAATCACACTTAAGATAGGTTACAAATTAAAACAAAAATCAACCAGACTTTAAAAAAAACAACAAACAGCCTTTGATATTGGAATTCTTAGCAACAGCAGAATTCCTTCCTACACTATGAAAAGGTGTAGCTTTACAGCACAATACTCTTTAAATCTGGATCCAACCAGCAGTGTTTTCTTTATTATTAAAGTTCTTTCCAAAACTCATTCCAGCTAAAACTGTAAGTTGTCTGAAGTCTATGAACTTCAGAGGTTTTCTATAATATTCTAAAATCCACAAACTACATTTCATTCCGTCTGCCACAATCTTGCACCACTGGGAGCGAAATAGCAAATGAAAAGTACAGAAATTGCCAGTTGATTTGTAAAGGTCACCCATACACAATAATTTTTGATTACTTTGATTCATCTCTCAAGAGTAATTGTAGAGGGAAATGTGCCCAGAATTTAACACCAATAAATCTGTGTAGGCTCTCCACAGATTGTACCAACAGTATGGGATGAAACCAATCAAAATCAAATCTAAAATTCATGAAATGGCCAATTTCATGGATTTAGCTCATGCACCCTCCATCAGGGTTTGCTGGTGGATCTGCTGCCATTGGGTGGCAAATCTACACCAGATTTTACCACTGCCCTCTGTGCTGATGCTTCAAGTTGAATGAGACATTTGATGCTGGTGGAGTACTGGAAGAGCTCCTGTTCAACTCAGGACAGCTGTGGGAAGGGGAGAATTAAAATCAAGAGTGCATTTTCCTACCCATGGAAGCAGATCCATCTGCTGCCCTACCCTTTGGCCTCTCTCAATGTAGATATAAAGCACATTGGCCATTACCAAGGCTAGTAAACATCCTAGTTTCTCATCCAGCCCAGGTCTTTTGTCAGAGTACTGGGCAAAGGCAGCATGGGTAGCCCACACAAGCAAGGATAATGCTCCAAACTTCCA
Organism: Urosaurus nigricauda; assembly: GCA_034509955.1. Lineage (NCBI taxonomy): Eukaryota > Metazoa > Chordata > Lepidosauria > Squamata > Phrynosomatidae > Urosaurus > Urosaurus nigricauda. The sequence goes on from JAOEGL010000001.1 coordinate 362,869,750, forward strand.
CAGTCCCCTTCAAACATCCTTCTCACCACAACGTTGCTGCTTCTATCACTTATAAGTATTTATGTGAGGTGTGATGAGTTGTTTTATGGCAAGGAGTCATTAGAATGCATAGAAAGATGTCAGAGAGGTACCAAAAGAAAAGGAGGGAGAGCAGACAGGAAGCACAGAGGTAATCCGTAACAGCTTCCCTTAGCAATAGGGCCACCAGACTGAGAGGGCAGAGTTGATTTTGGTACTCTAAATCAGACTGTGCCATGCATGGGATGTTCCAGCATCTCCCAGGTTGAGATTGATTCTGGCCTCTGGTGTTAGCATCCCAGCTTGAACCACATCTAGTAGTCTCTTGCAAGTAGCAGCCTCACAGGAGGAACTAGTTTGAATCCTTCGACATCTTTCTTTCTTTCTTTTTCTTTGTTTCTCTTTGAAAAGACATTTACTACCAGAAGTATCCAGGTTTGCATAGCTTAGAAAGACCTCAGTCCCCTCTCACCTACCCTTCCTCTCCCACTAATCTGAGTGGCCTTTCTCTTGGCTTACTCACCCAGGAGCTTTTGATCTGCCCTCACTGGCACTCCTAAGTGATCCCTCCAGCTTGCATTTTGGTCCTTATTCTCTACTCTCTCCTTTCCACACTTTTTCTTTCTTGTTGGTCTTTTTCTTCCTCAGCCCTTGTCCTCCCCCCCCCCCCTTCACCCTTCCTCAATATCATGGATAACTCTTGTTAGGGAATTCTGACACCTTGTGACTGAAGAAGATTCTGCAAGCTACAGAGAGCATTAAGATTAATTAAAATGCATTGATCCATTTTTTAAAATAATAAATGATACCCCTGAGGTGGTGGTTGTTGTTGTTGTTGTTGTTGTTGTTAACTTTTATTTATATAGCACTGTAAATTTACACAGCCCCTTAAGTGAGCAGCTGGGTGACCCTGTGGACCAATTCTCAGGAATATAGAGACTGCATTTTTGGCCAGAGGCAATGCCACTGTACAGTCAGATAAGGAAACTAGACCGTGAAAACTATCCTATAGGAAGGATCAAAGCTCCCAGAAGGAATGCTTGACTATGGAGGAGATCTCCTTGACAGTATTCATGGCAACAAGAGGTTTCTGCAATCATAGTGAACTACTCCTAAGGAGACTTAATAGTCATATTCTTGGCCCATGGGCCTATTTTTGGCCTCTGCTTCTGTCTTATCCTTGACTGGTATTTCTGCTGGATGCGGGTAGGTGGACTTGACTCTGGACTCTTAGATCCTGCTACAGAGACCTGTCTTCTTGGAAAGAGAATGCTACCTTTGGTAGTTTTGGTGCTATAGTGGTTAGAGACATACTTCTCATTGGTGTAGGAATAGTTACATTTCTAGCCCACTCTTCCTCTAATGATTCCTGATGATGTACAGGGCTCTCCTTGTCTTCATTTATTCTAACAGCAATTCTTCCACATCTTCTTATTGTTTTTCTTGCACACTGGGCCTTCGTGCTCCCCAATGCAGTGTTCATGCAGTCTTTTGCTGTGCTCTCCCCTCCATTTACTAGGCAACAGGGCCTTTCCACACACTCTCTTTTACCTTTTTGAAAAATTCTTCTTAGGGACTTCTGCCACCATGTGACTGAAGATGGTACTGCAGATCACATATAGTTTTAAATTAACTGTAGTCAGTTAAATCATTTAAAAAATAAGCAACTTGAAGTGTTCAACCCTAAGAAACCCCTTGACATGCTCACAAGTTTCAAGCATCTAGGTCCTATCATTCTGAAGCTAAGATGGAGAGCAGGCACACAAATCTCTTTATTTCATTCCATTTGTTTATATTTCTGACTGTCCACGGTATCCTCAGCACTCTTCTGCAATACCACATCTAAAAGGAGTTGATTTTCCTTCTGTCTGCTTTCTATGGATTTCTTTAATATGTGATGGGGGGGTGCACAGAGAATTGCAATAAGTAGTAATCATAAATACATAAAAGTAACAAAGCTTTAGAGGCAGTACACACTGGCACTTTGTGCCGGCCTGACCACATATGAGGGCTGAAGTAGGGCTGAGCATTCGCATGCTCCAAGCCCATCTTGATGATGTCCCAAACAGTGCTGTGCACAAGGGGCATCATAATGCCCTACCACAGTGCTTACGGTGTGCAAAATCATGTAAATCATCGTAATGCCGTACCACAGTGCTTATGGAGCCCTTTATATGGTGCAAAAATATTGCTCCATAGTTGCTCCAGGTGCAGGCTGCGTCATATGGTTGCTGTGGCCTGCTTCTGGGGCTCAAAGGGTTGGTGTTGAGGTGTCAACCCCCTTACTCATACATAACTTCCATATTCATGATCACTACCTAGTCACAACTGTGATACTTTTGACACAATTATTACCTCCTCCCCAATATTTTACTGGCACTGGCTTGCATGGGAAGAGGGACATCCATTTTGCTGGAAATTGGCACATGGTTGAGTTTGTTTGTTTGTTTTGTGGAGGGTTCACACTTTGTGATTATTCCATAAAGAAACTAAATGTGGCTTTTGTACAGAGAACAGCAAAGTACTATTCCCATAAGTACTATTTTCTGTGCAGAAAATGCTGTTATGTGCAAGAAAATGCTGTTCTCTGCACACACACACATGCACACACAAAGACAGAAAAAATGTACATGCAAATTTGGTGCATAGGAAGTCTGTGCACTCCCTGCAGCTTTTTCTGTGCCAGAAAAAGCATTTTGTGCACAGAAAATGCTGCTTCCTATGCAATAAATGTTGTTTCATCATGTCGTTTTTTTTTTTTTTAAGGTTTCAAATACTTTATTCATTTCTATTGGGATTTGAGTCTTTTTTCTGTTTTGAAAGGGCAAATACATCACAATCCCTTTGACTAATTCTTAATAACTGTGCTTTAAAATAAGGAATTTTGGGTTGAAACAGATGGCCCTGAAGGGGCATCTTGAAGCCATTCCTTCCGAAGATGGATTCAGGCCATGGCAACCACACACTGTGGCCCCAATCTCATTTCAACCTGGCCAAAAAAGGAGTAGAAAAGATTCACTCTTTCTTTAGCTGGCAAAAAGATGACTTTTGCTGCCCTGCCATGGCCCCATGGTGACTTCAAGCTGCTCCAGCAGTATGCAACATAAATCCACTGTGCTGCCAGAGTGCCTTCAAGCCACCTACATCTGGGCAGCTGCCCAGCTTCCAGGTGGCTTCCAGACATCATTGTGACATGCAGTGTCTAAATGTCGTGTGCCAATGCTGCCCTGAAGCGGGTGTATTTGAGGCGCCTGTTCCAGCCCACAGTTTGTTTTAGCTTAACATGAACATGCCTAAAAATATTCCTTTATACTTTGATGCAACATTTTAACTTGTGGTTGGAGGAAGAATCTGGCACTGTTAAGAGAATGAAATTGAACCACTGAGATTGTTTTCCATGGCATCTGTACATGAGTCTCCCTTTGTTCCATTGTCCCATTCAATGAAGACCATGGCAGAAGGCTGAGATACTGTGCTGCAAAGAAGAAGATGGCATTTTCCTAGAAAGATTTTGAGTCTGGCTTGTTAGGAACACACATCAGAAGATGGTTGAAAAACGTGCAGAGCATAAAATGCCAAAAACATAAAACACAAACGTTATTAATAATGGAACAATAACCAACTGCAAGGAAAATAAAATAGCACAGTCTTTTCATTTCCTTTGTTAAAGCAAGTTAGTATATCTCAATTTAAATTTCGCATACCGATGCCATCTGGACTAGCATAGTTCAATACTGGTGACAAGACAGTGTCCCCCAGGGGGTCTGAATTTAGCAGACTAGCTGGGTTGAGAATGTATTCCAAAGCCTTCTCACTCACTTCTCTGCTCAGCTCCTGCTCACTGTCTGCTCAACCACATGCTGCAGTGCAGCAGTACTGGTGCCAGTATACATTATGGGAGCACAACAATGCAGGAATATGGTTTCAAGCCCTTTCCACAGGCTTACATTGTGCCCCAAGGAGCAAGCTGTCTAAGCCAGACAGTCCAAGCAAGTAAGAAGAAGTCAACACTGCTAGGGCTTGGGTGGAGACTGGCAGCTCCGGTGTCAGTGGAATGGTCAATCTGCTCCAAGTATGATATTAAAAGGAGGCCTCCAAGGTGCTGAACCTTTCTGGGGTCTGTAGTTCAGCACCTTGGAAAGCCTCAATAAAGCTGGGGTTCAAAACTGGACTGGACTCATTTAAGGCCACCGGTATCCACTGCATGTAGATGAGAATCATTGGTGGTGGTGAGGAACTCAAAAGAAACAAAAAGCTACTTGATATGGCTGCCCAATTTTACTTACAAGGGGCCAAAGCCTGCAGACATTACATTTTGGATGACGACTCCCAGAATCTCCCAGACAGCATGGAATACTTACAGAATCAGTAATTAGATTCTAGGAATGTAGTTTTAAAAGAAATATCTCTGGGGTCTCAAAAACCTGCCCTTGGTTAGGGGTATATGGAACTTTAGAGAGCTATACCCCCTGCTGAGCCTTTTAAGCTACCACATACCCCTAAGGACCATGTGGACAGGTCTGCCACATTTTCCCGTACCCATCACCCTCTCTGGTCATTTCTGGCTCAGGAGAGGTCTTCTTGGATTTAACCTGTAATTTAAAAGATAATGGTAAAGGTAGTGCCTTGACATGAATGTCTAGTCGTAACCAACTGTAGGGGAGGTGCTCATATCCATTACTAAGCCAAGGAGCTAACATTGTCTGAAGACAACTCCAGTGGTCATGTGGCCAGTATGACTGCACCAAATGTTGTTACCTTCTCACTGAAGTGGTACATATTTATCTCCTTCATCTGCATGCTTTCAAACTGCTAGGTTGGCACAAGCTGGGACTAGTGACAGGAGCTCACCCCATCATGCAGCGCTTGGGCCTCGAACTGCCAACCTTCTGATCTTCTAATTATCAAAACTGGTGTCTGAACCACTAAGAAACCATATCCCATAACCTTGAATTAAGCCTATATATTTCTTGACTGTCAAAAAAACCCTGATGAGAAGAATCCTGAACTGGTAAGTATATTTTCATTTTGGGACTTATTCTGAGCAAAGTTTGCATAGAATCCAGAATATTCTGCCATTTCTCCCCAGAATAATTATGGTGGGGATTCAATAAAAGACTATTTTTATTTTATTTTATTTTAATGCTGCCTTTCTCCCAAAAATGGACCCAAGGCAGCACACAATATAAAAACATATTAAAACAAATTTTTAAAAACAATTAAAATAACCTAATTAAAACACTACAAAGTTAAAATTTAAGACATACAAAAGTTAAAAACTATTTATTTACCGGTATTTACATAGCAATCCAGCTTCTATTTGAAAAAAAAAATCCAAAGAAGGAGACTCCAGCACTCCCTGAGGTAGTGGATTCCATTGTCAAATAGCTCTTACTGTCAGAAAGTTCTTCCTAATGTTTAGGTGGAATCTCTTTCCCTGTAGCTGGAATCCACTGCTCCATGTTGTAGTCTCTAGAGCAGCAGAAAATAAAGTTGCTCCATCCTTAATCCATCCCTTCCAATGTTCAAATAGGGGAATCATATCCCCTCTTAACCTTCTCTGCCCTTGGCTAAACATACCCAGCTCTTTAAGTGGCTCCTCGGGATGGTTTCCAGCCTTTTCACCATTTTGGTTGCCTCCTGTGGACATGTTCCCACTTACCAACTTCCTTCTTGAATTGCGGTGACCAGAATTAGATACAATATTTCAAAGCAGAACGGAGTGGTACTATTACGTCCCTCAATCTAGACTCTAGACTCATATTGATGCAGTCTAGAATTCTATTGGCTTTTTCAGGTGCTACACCACATTGTTGACTCATGTTCAGCCTGTAGTCCTCTAAGACTCCAAGATTCCTTTTGCACGTACTGCCATCAAGCCAGGTATCACGCATTCTATATCTGTGTATTTCATTTTTACTGCCCAAGTGCAGTATCCTACATTGCTCCCTGTTGAAATTCATTTTGTTAGTTTTGGCTCAGTTTTCTACTCTGTTAAGGTCATTTGGAATTCTAATCCTGTAGTCTCAGATATTAGCTACCCCTCCTTATTTAATGTCATCTGCACATTTGAAAAGCATGCCTTTTATTCCATCATCCAATTCACTGATAAATATGTTGAGCAGCACTGGGCCCAGGACAAAATCCCGTGGCACCCCACTAGTCACTTCCCTCCAGGATGAGGAGGAACCATTGTTGTGTACCTTTTGTGTTCAGTTGGTCAACCAATTACAAATCCACCAAACAGTTCCATTGTCTACTCTGCCTTTTGCTTTTGCCTTTTTGCAAGGATATTATGGGGGACCTGTTAAAGCCTTACTGAAATCAAGATACACTACATCCACAGCATTCCCTTAATCTTGTGACTCTTGTGACAAATATAAGATTATTCTGCCATGATTTGCTTTTGAAAAATCCTGCTGCCTTTACTAATCACTGCATTCTTTTCTAAGTGCTTACAGACTGTTTAATGATCTGCCCTAGAAGCCTTCCTGGCATTAATGTCAGGCTGACTGAGTGGTAATTATCCCCCCCCCTTTTTTTTTAAAGATAGGGACAACATTTGCCTCCTCCAGTCAGCTGGGACCTCTACTGTTCGCCAAGATTTCACAAAGATTATTGACAATGGCTCTGATATTACTTCTGCCAGTTCTTCCAATATCCTTGGACACAGTTCATCTGGCCATGGAGACTTGAATTCATTTATAGTAGCCAGGTATTCCTCTACTACCACTTGACCTATTCTGTGCTACATTTCTCCTATTGCATCTTCTGCTCAGTTTTTCACTGGCTCAGTACTGTTCTCCTTTTCTGAAAAGACCAAGGCAAAGAAACTGTCGAGTAGTTCTGTCTTTTCTCTGTTCCTTGTTAGAATTTTATCATCTACTCCATGCAGTGGCCCTACCTTTTCCCTGTTCTTCCTGCTGCTACAGACATAAACAGGTGTGTGTATGTCTGCCTTTTGTCTTTTTTGTATTCCTAGAATCTGTGTGTCTTCTACTGTTGTAATCAATAATTAAAAGTAAACATGTCCTTCCCTGACTCAAATCTCCTCCCACAGTAATATGCAAGAGGCCCTTCTATTAAAGCAGCAGGACGAATCTTAGATGGAAAGAGTGCTGTTTAACATCAAAATGGGGAAAAAGGATGATTGGAAGAGGGAGTTTAAAATGGAAATGATAAGAAAGCTGAGGGTTTTGCTATTAAATTAAAGGTAAAAATCACATCTTCTACCAATATATACATATAAATGCTTTTACAGTAATTGTACAGCATTTAGTTTGCTGATACTCTCTCTCTCTCTCTATATATATATATATATATACACACACACACCCAGTTATTTCTGTTATGAAAGTGTAAGAATATGAGTTGAAATGGTGGCTTGTATCACCTAAAATCCCAAGCTGTGCAACATTTTGTGTGTAATTTTGCAGTCCTCGCTTTATTCCTCTGATTCTAATAGCCCCTTCCATGAGTAGAGGTTGGCTGTGGGTCACTTTATGCATGATGATTCCTCCTGTAATTTAGAAAGCTGAGAGAGAATGGATTCTAAAATTATGTAAAGAGACCTACTCAGAACAGTTGCTGTTGTGTGCCTTCAAGCCATTTCCAACTTACAGCAACCCTAAGGTGAACTTAATCATGGAATTTTCTTTGAAAGATTCATTCATAAGGGATTTACTATTGTTCTCCTCTTAGGCTGAGAGAGTGAGACTTTCTGAAGGTCACACAGTGGCTTTGCACAGCTGAACGGGGATTCAAACTCTGGATGATGCTTAGTCACATGTGTCCCAGTTTTCATCTGTGAAATATGGAGAGTATATACAACTGTTACTGAGTTTACAGAGTATGCTGTTTTTTCAAGTTTTCAAATAAATAAATAAAGTTCCTGGGGTCTATAGCAAACCCAATGATCCAAAAGGGTCCACATTTTGCAAAGACGTTGCGTAAAGCCAGGACGTGCCTCACTGTATCAATCCCATCAACTATTAGCGCAAGGACTGTAGTGTGGCTATACAGAGCACAAGCCTATCTGAAAGAAGGAAGGTCACTTGCCCGGGTAAACCAGGGCAAATCAAAATAATAACAATGTTAAAAGGGAATATAGCCAAAGGGGCCCTGCACAGATGGAGAATGGCATTTAAGAGATAAAAATCTGTTCTCTGTCAGCAGCACCGCAAAGAAAGTAGCCGTTGGCGAGAGAAAGCGTTAGACTTTCAGCTACGTCTAAAAGTGGCATTTCGATTTGTGTTTTTTATGCCTTGCAGATATTTGACTATAAAAGAGTAATACATTTCAAAATGAAAGGTTTAAACTTGTACTTTCAGGGTGTTTTTGTTTTATTTCAGCCCCCCCCCCCCCATTTTAATGCTTTTAGAAGGCGGAAGAACAGAAACTGTAAATCACAATAGAAGAAGCTCAGGGAGATTTTTTAGGTTTTTAAATAAAATCACCCTGAACACCCTGTTAGTACAAGTGAGTAGCTTGCAATCTGGTCCAAGGATGTAGTCGCTGTTAAGATTAAGAAACATTTACTTTTGAAAAGAATCACTGAAAGGATGGTAGGGAGAGCTACCATCTCTAGCACTATTATTTATTAAGTGTACATCTTCCCTGTCTGCCCATTGACCTACACTGCAGACAATAGCAGGGGTCCTACCTCCTGGCTAGGTAGCAAGTTGCTCCACAATCTGCTAGAAAAGGTAGAGCTGGCTCTTCCTTCCACTTTTGTCAATTGGTGTCAGCTTGTATCACAGAAGCAATGAGTTGGAAGAGATCTAGTGCAACCCAATCCATGGTACTCCACCTTCCATATGACATCTGTTCAGATGTGTAAAAATGGTCATCATATCACCTCCTTCATCTTCCCTTCTGGAGGCTAAGCACACCTGCATACTTTCCAACTGTCCCTATTTGATAAGGACAATCCTTATTAATCCTCAGTTGTCACACTTTTTCAGTTGCGTTTAAAATGTCCTGGTTTGTCTCTCCTTCTTCCACTTCCCCCTTTCAGAGGGATGATAGAGGATAGGGGGCCTGGAGATGTCTCCTCCACAGGTTCATCATGAGCTGAAGTTGAGTGGTGGGCAACAGTATTGCTCAAGTATACATGTAAGGGAATGGGTGACTAAGCACATGTGTCAACAGGGTCTTCACTACTTGCCAGACTTCTCCATTTTACCACGACTGCCATCCTCTCCTTCTGTGCTGCCCCACCTCTTTTTGGGCAATAGAAGACAATCGTTTTCTAATACAGTCCTACAAAATATCACCATAGCCCAGACAGCAACCTACAATTGCCTAAAGCAAGCTTTTTATCCATCCATTTCACTTGTTCCATTTCTCCTCTTCCTTTGTTCTCCCTCCCTCCCTCCCTCTTTCTTTTTTTCTCTCTCTTTAATACAGACTAGAAAAAATGACATTGAGCAACTTCTTTTCTACTGGAAAAACCATTTATGATGGCACACCCCATTATTCAGGACACAAGCTGAAACTCCTTTGTTATACTTAACAAATTTTAAAAGAGGGAAATGAATGATATTTGAAAGAAAACAGCTCAGCTGACACAATTTGCAAATCCACTTTCTCTCAGGAAACTACTTGACCTTTCTCACAATAGACTGAAACGCAAGAAATTGCGTGAGGATATTGCTGCCGCTGCAGCTTTACAGGTTTCAGGTGGCTTCATTAACGCAGACGCACGCGTGGCAAAAGGAATGCATTATTAAAATGGGCTGCATTGCGCTCTTTTAAATATTAGCAAAATAAAAGCCACTTCGTTTTGCAAATGCTGGCTGCTAAGGATGATAAAGTATGAAGAAAAACAGTCGGCTTTTGAAAGAAGACAGCCTTTTAAAGCTAAATAGTGCAAGGTTAGCAATGCAATATTAATGAGTTCCTCGGTTTAATAAACTTATAGAATTTGCAGAATGATCTGCATCCTATTATTGATCCCCGGATAAAACTCCAAGTCAAGTTACTGGTAAAGGATCAATAGAAGGAAAGGTAAACAGGCAGTGGTGCCTTCCATTTTTCTTGTTGGAAATGCATGCACCCAAAGTCATTTCCTTATATCAGTCTGAAATATGACACACACCAAAGGCACACCATGGCATGCAAATCAATATTATGAGGAGGCTCTGGGTGAAATATGGATAGTCAATGATGATTAAAAATGTTTGGCCTGGATGGTGAGCAGAGAGCCAAGCACACTGAGATCCCTCAAAAGAAACCACCTGCTGCATCTAACAGAAGCATGCCAGAAATGTACTGAGAAAAGGCATGAAAGCACCCACATGGTGTTTGTTAAACCCTCATTTCCAACATTTTGTTTGTGTTTCTACCAGCGAAACTACATTATGCTTGTATCATATCTGCAGGTTGTTCCAACAGATTTTTGTTCTGTTGGGTAAACCTGAAAAAAGATGCTAACATTTTTAAAGTTCTGGGGTCAATTCAGAAGGGTCCTCACTGAATTAAATCAGGATGTAACTTTTATCTACAGTGCTTGGGAAATGAAGCTGGTTGTAGACTGAATTAGTCAGGTGGTGCCTTACTGTTAACCTCACAGGAGAGAGGAAATCAACAGAAGATGACTATGGTATATACCAACTGGCTGGTGTCTAATGTCACCAACCTCTTTGGTAATGGGGACTGAATTTGCAAAGAAGCTGTTTGAAGACTGTGATCCAAAACACACTGTGGAAATAATCAAGCTTGAGACCATTTTAATTGCCTTAGCTTAGTGCTAGGAAGTCCTGGGAATTGTAGTTTATTGTGGAACCAGAGCTCTCTGACAGAGAAGGCTAAATAAATAAATAAAAATTACAGTTTCCAGCATTCCCTAGAATTCAGAAGATCTGGTTTCCATGAAAAAAGGCCCTATGTTGAAATCTCTGAGATCACCAGCTAAACAAGTCAAGTTAAAAGTGATGGAAAAGATCTGTTCCTGAGATCCCAGGAAGTCAGGGCCAACCAGTGCAGACAATATTGATCCAAGTGGACCATGTTTAGTTCAGCATATTAAGGCTATAAGTTCCTTATTTGCTTTGCTTTGGACTTCCAAACACCTTCAAAAAGATGGATTCACTGCCACTGGTGTCATGGAGATAAAGACTCAATCTCAGATGGTATGCAAACAAATTATGAGCTCTACCAATACCCCATGATGCTTCCAATCTTGGGGGGGGGTACTAAGGTGCAGATTTAAATCTGTCTCATTTTAAACTTTTTAGAGGCCTGTTTAAGGAGTTTATGGCAATGATGTATACTTGAGTCAATTGACTGAGACTTAAATCAGACTTAAGTCATGTCAATGACTTAACTGAGCAAAAATGACACACTGACTTGACTTTATTTGAGACTTGTATATTTTTAGTGACTGATTTGTTGGTACCACTCACTTTGCGCAGCAAGCAAGACCACACCAGAGCACTTCTTAGAGGGAACTAGCAAATGCATTAGGCAAAAGTCTTGAGGTGGAAGGATCCTAAAGCTTTTGAAAATAAATAAATAAAAGACTCCTCTAAATTGTAGGCTTGAACAGACTCCAACCCTCACCTTCAAGCCAGTTGCCTAATGTGTTTGCTGTTCCTCTCTGAGAAATTCACCTGTTAAAAGTTGGTCCCCACACTTGAGACTTGACTTGAAAATATCTTGCAAGCATTTGAGACTCAACTTGAAACTTGAAAGTAGAGACTTGAGATGTGACTTGAGACTTTGACTAAAAGACATGAATGCATTACTGGTTTATGAAATTCTACAACATTGTGTATTTTTGGTTTGTCTGTTTTCTTTTGGATTTTGGAAAACAGGCTGATCAGACCTCAGCTTGGGTTATGTTAGCTCCGGGATGCAGATGCTAAAAGTACTTACCCAAATAAATTACAGAAGCATCACAAAATTTGCATGTGAGTGTGCATGCACATATTCACTGAGTTAAGATTTACTACTACAGTGATATGATTACAACATTTTGCCCAAGTACTTTCCTTCTGGAAAGGTCAAACAGAAAAGTTCCTAGGGGACAAGTGAGACACATCAATGGCCACAGCAGCAGGCCAATCAGAAAGTAATGGTAGTCAGAGGAGGAAAAGAACTAGATTTGTATGGGAAGTTCTTGTATATTTCCATTGAAAATGCCTTCCCATATTTAAGTGGGAAGATTCCTTCCAAGCTAAGTAGGCAGAAAACTTAATGCTGATTCATTAATGAAGGCAATAAGACTGCTCATGATCTGAAATTATGATGGAAAATTTGACACAAAGAGGATGCCAAAAATAATGAAGATGATATGACCTTTCTGCATCTGTACACAGAGGTTTGGAGGAGGCAGTAAACCAGGAGGTCAAATACTAGTGAAGTTGCATATAATGTCAAGGAGGTAGAAACACAGCTTGACATAAAGCAGTGTTCTAGGCCAGAATTAGGAAACATCAGAATTATCACTTCTTTATCCTGGCAGGGATATTATTATAGGTAATAAACCATTCAGTGAGCCCATGCAGCAAATTGAATTGGATGGCAGGGCATTTTCATGATTAAACACAAGAAGGAGATCACTAATTTGTCATGGCTATTGTTGCTCCTTATTATCTTGCACAGCTATTTCTGGGTGTATCCTCCACCTCTCTTCCTTCTTAGATGAGATAGATGAAACACATAGCACAACAGCTCTACAGAAGTAACTAAATGAAAGGATTGTGTATATGTTATATGGTGTATATGTTAATATTTTTTTTAAAAAAAGTAAACTAAATGAAAGAGGGCAATCTGACCCCCTAAAGTAGCCAAGCAAGGGCTGAGCAAACCCAATGCCCATGGGATGCTAGAATGATAAACAAACAAACAATCAAACCCAGAGCTTTAGAGGAAAGGTGAATGGAGGGGATTATTGAGAAAGATTATCAAGGAAGGCATAACTGGCTAGATAGCTGGTACCCTGACCAGGAGGTGGGAGGAAAACCTTTCCACAGCTTCAATGTGAAATACAGAACAATGAAAAGCTAAAAAGAGGGGAAAGAATGGAACGGTACAATGAAGAGAGAATGCTGTTTTCTGCACTGTTTTGCTCACATTCCCTTTGTTAGTACCCTTATTTTATTTCTGTGGGTCTTTGTTGCCTCCAAAAGCCATTTCCCTTGAGCATGTAATTTTGATAATGATAATAAAAATCAAGAGCCAGTATGGATTAAGTGCCTGAGTGGTGCAGTGGTCTGAGTGCTGGACTATGACTCTGGAGACTAGAGTTCAAGTGCCCGCTCAACCATGGATACCCACTGGGCGGCCTTGGACAAGTCACACTCTCTTTGCTTCAGAGAAAGTTAAAGGAAAATCTCCTCTGAAGAAATCTTGTTAAGAAAACCGCATTACAAGTTCATTTTACATTCACCATAATTCAGAGACAATTTGAAAACATACAACAGAAAAAAATAACCTTCTTTGGGCACACAATTCTACTATGCATGAGTAAATGCCTCCTTGAACACAGTAGGACTTTGCCTTATGTATGCGCTTCCCATTTACAGCCACTAGACAAAACCAACAGGCCTAAATGCACCACATTCCATGTGATCCTGGAAACTAAACAGAGTCAACCCTGGTTAGGACTTGGAAGGGAGACCACCAATGAATACCAGATGCTGTAGGTGATATTTTTGATAAATGAACTGGTGTTCCTTGCCTAAGAAAATCCTATGAAATTCATGGGCTCATCATGACAGGCAACTTGATGAGACATACACAAATAACACTGAAAGGCTCTCAAAATGCATAACCAGGGTGGATGGGAGAAGAGGGGATCTGCTCAAAAGGGGATCATCCTCAGCATGACAGACACAGAGTCATCTGCAAAGGGGGTAAATTTTTGTCCTCTACTGGACTATGCTATGGCATAGTTAAGAGTTAAAATTACTAGGAGCAGAGTTCTTGAACTGTGGAAAAAATCCATCATCATTATGAAGAGGTAGTAACCATATTTGGGTCTTGAATCCCAACATCCAAATGGGCTTGAGAAGCCAAGAGTGGATTCAGCTGATGCACAAATCATCTTCCAAATGACTTGGGGCACTTAGCAGCTTTCTCATGCCATATGTAAAATACCACCAAAAATACCCTCAGGGTTGAGGATGGAAGAAAGATGAAGACTACACTGAGAGTAGGCAGAAGAAAGAGATTAATATCTTCTCAGTCACCCGAATTATTAAGGTTCTGCCTCTTGATTATTATTTTTTATCCTGGGCAGAGAAGAGTGTCACTTTTTCCATTTCCAGCATGAATTATAGTGACTTTTTTCTGAATTAGTTAGCTAAATAGAAGTTCTTGTCCGGAAGATATGAAGTCCTATTGCATTGTGACAACTCAAAACGCCAGCAATATGGATAGCCAGAGACAAATGTGACCAAAATATTTTATTTTTAAAAACAGTTTCTGGCCTTGGGATATCTCAAAGCACAAAGTCATTATGTAGGAATTAATTTTCCTTTTTTTTTCATATTTGAGATAGCAAATTGTTTGGCTCGAAGGATCAAGTCAGCAGTGAATTTATGTTGCCTTTTGAATGACTCAGAGGTACCTTAGGGATGCTCCAGGACTTAACAAAACCAAAAATGCATCACCAGCATGACACAATGGAAAGAGCAGGCCTTTGGCAAGGCTACTGAACACCCCAAATGTGTTGGTATTCAGAGTAGCACAGAACACTGGTAGGAACTGCATAAAGCAAGACAGATGTCTAAGACATCACAGCAACAAGAATGTTAAGAATTCACAGATTTTTCTTATCCTTGACAAGAAGGGGTAAACTGACATGTTGAGGCATCCTACTGAAAACCTACCAGCCTCCATGAGATTTTTGTTGCTGTGCATGAGGGAAAAACACCAGGACATTTTTTTTCTGTCAGGAGCTGGGTATGTTTAGCCTGTAGAAGCAAAGATTAAGAGGTGATATGATAGCCCTGTTTAAATATTTGAAGGGGTGTCATACTGAGGATGGAGCAAGCTTGTTTGCTGCAAATCTAGAGAACAGGACCCAGAGCAATGGATTCAAACTACAGGAAAAGAGGCTCCACTTCCATGTTAGGAAGAACTTCCTGAGAGTAAGAGCTGTTCATCAGTGGAACAGACGCCCTTGGAGTGTGGTGAAGTCTTCTTCCTTGGTGGCTTTTAAACAGAGGCTGGGTGGTCATCTGTTGGGGGTATTTTGATTGTGAGTTCCTGCATGGCAGGGGGTTGAAATAGATGGCCCTTGGGGTCTCCTTCAGCACTATGATTCTATAATAACATATTTTGCCCAATAACATATTTTTGTGCAAAATTTGTTTTTCTCATTCCCAAATGCAATTTATTTTGCACAAACACATGTATGAATTTTATTTATTTATTTATTTATTTAGTTTGCAAAATGGCTTCAAAGAAAACCAAAACACAAAACCCCAATGATTTTCTATGGCCAAAAATGAGAATCACACCCCGATCGTCACAGCTGTAGTCCAATACCCAAACCACTATGCAACACTGGGCCGCTTCCCTTTACATTAGTTTAAAATGTAAAAAGACTTAAAACATAAATGTTTAAAATGATTTAAAATAATGCATATACACGGATTTGTGCAAAGCCAATTAGGCCCAAAAGGGTAATACAACTGTATTTTTACTTAGCTTGACTAATGTTCCAGGATTGATATTTAACATTCAGCAAGTAGCTCAACTGAAGATGTCAGCATTAATTTAATGTGTATAGGTACTACCCTTTGTTTTTACATCTAGATAGACTTGGATAAATTCTGAATCCCAAACTGAATCAGGCTGATTTGAACACTTCCAAACAGAAATCATGTTTCTCTGAAGTAGACCAAAATAGAATGCTTAGCAATTTCTGTTCAGAAGGACACAAAAACAAAGACAGCTGGCCTCTAAAAAATAAAATAAAAAGCTATCTCCTCACATTATTCGTAGAAACAAAATGTCAGGGTTGAAAGAGGTAGAAGGGAAGTGAGAGTGTAAAGGTTTGTGACTGACAGATCTTCTCATCAGAGTGAATACTTTATCAGGGTTATCCAGTCACAGAAGATGCTGTGAAAGATGCTGGTGTATTACAGGAGTTTATCACATGGGAGGCAAAGTGCCCAAATCCTGCAGCTAAATGGGAATTAAATCCAGGAATATCCTGCAAAAGCGGCATTGTTTTCAGACAACATCCCCCAAAGACACCATTATCCCACATTTAACACATTAATAAAGTGGGCAAAATGTGCTGATTTTTACTTTCGGAATTTTCCTGAAAATGCCAAATCCAGCATTTTAATTAATGGGTTAAATGTGGGATAATGGCAACGTCGGGGGATGTCGTCTCAAAATGATTCCACTTTTGTGTGATATTCCTGGATTTAACTCCAGATTAGCCATGGGATTTGGGCACTTCCCTCCCGTGTGATAAACTCCATACTTCAGGACTGGGGCTGCAGCCTCACTGTAGAAAGAATCCAGTTTGAAACCACTTTAACTGCCATAGCATTGTACGATAGCAGTTAAAGTGGTTTCAAACTGGATTCTTTCTGCAGTGCGGATGCAGGCTATGTTAGCTTACAATCCTCTTTGGGACTTCTCTTTCCCAGGAGTGGGCATGCTAAAATAAAAGGTATTTTTCCCCCACCTTTCAGCCCCTCCAGATTCCCTAAACCATTCCTTTTCTGGCAATAAATGATCTCTCCTGGGACCTTTTCACACTGAACCATTATAGCTTTATGATTTCACTTCAGCTATTATGGTTACACCCCAGGAAAAGTTGATATCTGCAGTTTAGGGAGAGTGTTTTTTAGAATTCTCAGTCCAGCTTCAGTGCCTCATCAAACTACAAATCCCAGGATTGTATAGGATTTTGCCATGGCATTAAAGTAGAATGACTGCTATAACTGTATAAGATGAAAACTGTAGAAATGATAGCTGGTCCCTGAACTGTTTAATATGGTGGGAAGCCCTGTTTTGCAAATCCAGAAATACTGTAGATGTCTGGGGACTTCTGCCCCCCCCCCCCCGGTTGTCATTTTTGGCACTCTATCCATTCTGGGGCCAGGGAGAAAACCAGCCCCTGGACCTGCTGAAATTCCCCATTCCTGTTTATGGGATCCCAGATTCTGTGACTAACCCACTGTTCTTACTTTTAAAGTCACTAGTTCAATTTCCATTGCAGTATTGATCCCTGACCATTCATACCCTCCAGTTTTTGCAGACAGTCCTGATTAATCCTCTGTAATCCCACTTTTTCGGCTGATTTTAAAATATCCCAGTTTCTCTCTATTCTCAGCTAAATTCAATTACTGTACTACTAACTAAATTCAAAGGGCAAAAATAATTTTCAACCTATTAACTCAGCAGTGGGGGAAGAGAGGTGAGAAGGAAGTGGAATCTTTTTCTTCCCAGTAGGATCAGGCAAAAGGAACTACTGGAGAATCTGTCAACATATGTGTTCTTCCTCACTGATAACGTTTGCCATCCTGACCATGCTTTCATGCTGCATGGTTACATGTGTTCCAGTTTTCATCTATGAAATATTACAGCATATGCAATATGTGATGATGTTCTCAGAAATCATACTCTTTCTTATTCATTCCATCTTTTTCTCTCCACTACAAGGGAGTTTTTAAGAGATCTCTCATAAAAAACACCTTATAATGGGGAGAAAGTCAAAGAAGTGACCTGTATCCCACCTGTGTTATAAATATTACAGCTCCTGAAAGACATGTTTCCTTTGCTCTCTTCATTTTGGAAATAGCCCTGAAATATTTGAAATTCTGATAATGCCATTCTTCTGTACTTGCATGTGCCCACCCTCATTATGAATCTTTTAACAGGAGTCTGAATTTCCAAATGTTTTATAACAGATCTCAGCTCACAGATGTTCATTTGACATTTTCTTACCACTTACAAACAAGAAGCATTATGTCATTTTACTAAAGGATGTAGAAACTGTCAACAGTAAAGTAATGGTGAGCACACTACACATTTTATTTTTTTAAAAAAAATGAAATTTAATTACCAAATCTGTTGCATCTAAGAAATGATAAGCCTTCACTTTTTATCAGGGCCTCCATGATGAAAAGGGAAAGATGTGAGAGAAAGGAGGGGGGAGCCCATCTATACACAAAGGGAAAGTCTGTCTGCTGACTTATAGAAGCATTATTTAAGATTTATTGATAGGAAAAAATCCTATAAGTTGTCATATATACAAAAAAGCTAACAATCACTTGAGAAACTTTATTAAAATCATTGATAAGTATATCTGACATTTCTCAGCAAGAAAAGAGAATGCAGTCAGAGAAATCTAAAGGGTAGACTGATTTTATAAAGCTTTGAATGTGGGCTGCATCTACCCTGCAGAGCTAATGCAGTTTGATGCTGCTTTAATTGTCATACCCTGTTTCCCCTAAAATAAGACATCCCCATAAAATAAGACCTAGTAGAGATTTTGCTGAATTGCTAAATATAAGGCCTCCCCCGAAAGTAAGACCTAGCAAAGTTTTTGTATATAAATATATATACAGTATATAATAAATGTTCTTTTTTTCCCCATCAATAAATGAGAATTCTTCTTCATGGAAAAATAAGACATCCCCTGAAAATAAGACTTAGCACATCTTTGGGAGCAAAAATTAATTTAAGACACTGACTTACAGCATTTTCGGTGAAACACGGTAGCTCCATGCTATGGAATTCTGGGATCTGTAGTTTTGTGAGATATCAAGCTTTCTTGGTCAGAGAACTCTGGTGTCACAACAAACTACAAATCCCAGGATTACACAAGATAAACCATGACAAATAAAGTAGTGTCAAACTACATTCATTCTGCAGTACGGCAGCAGCCATGATGGCTAACTTTGATCTATTTTCCCCCTTTTTAAATAGAAGGTGATCTAGCAAGACATGGTGAGAAGCCTACTCACAATATGAACAACATCCAGTTATTAATGTTAAGCACAGAGCTCAGTCAAAATGGCTTTTGACAACTCCAGTATAATATTTGGCTATTCAGTAGAGCTGGGGGCAATTCCATCAAGTTTCTAGGCCTCATAAAAGGGACTGAAATATTTGCATTGTTTGTTGTTGGTGGGGATGACACTCTTTGCTAGACATTGCCATAACTCCTGAAACTAGCAGTAACCTGGATGCAGAATTAGAGACTTAAGGGTCCAATCATCCAGAGCACTAGTGGGAAACTGCAGATCCCCAAGCCCAAAATGCTAGATACCGCCAAGCCTGAAAGGCTGGATACTCTCAAACCTAATGGAGCATAAAAGGCTCCCATCTGATCTCAGATCTCCTTGGGGTAGCAATGGGCAGATACCCTGCTGGACTTGACAGCACTGATGAAAGTAGGATTTTTACACTCCTTGACACTTGTGAAAACATGCACACCTTGCCTTGAGCATTTGCTTTGACAGCAACTGATTTATGATCTATTAATGATTCATTTATGATTGATTTATCACCCCACTATTTCTGCATTAACATTGTGGCTGTCTTTCCACCCACTGAATGGTGTCCAGTCCTTTGTCTTGCTGCAAAATGCACCCCTTTCTTTGAGCATTTGCACAATTTTGTGACTTGCAGGACACTTGCAAGAAATAAAGTAGAGACATAGAACAGTGTGTGCAGTATAGAATATGAATGGCTAAAATCTGGGCCTTGGAGAGAAATACTGGAAGGTGGAACAAAAAGGTTTTGGGGCCCCACAAAATGAGGAAATGGTGGCCTTTCTGGTTACAATGTCAAAGTGAGCCATGAGCAACAACCAGAATTCAGAAGTCTAAATTAATACTCCCCATTTCACATGGTGAAATAATCTCTCTCTTTTTTTTTTAATAGGAATAATAGACAGGGCCTGGTAAAAAGCCAAGAAAATACCTGGAGTTACATGCTTGCTACCCTTTGTAAAATAATGTAATGGAAGGGGGATGTGAGGGTTGTTTTTTGAGAGAGGGAGCATCCAAAACTCACAGCCCTCTCCTTGGCTCTTCAGGAGCCAAACTGATGTACCAGCTGGACATGCCCTCATTGGCCCTATCTAAAATGTTGCACAATGGGGTGGGGAGGTCTGAAACATGCTTTCAGTGGCAAAAAGTTGGATACATTAGGCAAAGTGTAATACAGTAAATGAGAAAAATTGGTTAGGAAAGCATCAAGCTAAATGCCAGGGCAGTGGGGGGGGGAGCACTTCACCATGTGGTACTGCTGAGATTGGATACATGCACATAGGCATTATACCTGGGTGTGCATTGCACATTAAGGTGCACAGTTACAGAACCCCATTGCAGGACTGGCCTCAGGGATTTTTACAGCTCTATGTTTGAGCAAGTGGCACATTTAGAAGGGATGTCACCTGGATGCTACACCACCCTGCCTTCATATACCAATTGTCACATGATTCAGTCTGGATTGGGTGCATGAACTTTGCCTGAAACATATACAGTGGTAATATGAGAATGAATGTTCTGTGAAAACACTTATTCTGCCCCTAACTACCTCATAGATCAAGATGGGCAACCACAGTGTGCAGGTGCCAATTTACCGCAATGGGCTACAGAACCCCAAAGCTGAACAAAAACTAAAACCACTTCTGTTTCCTGACTATTTACAGAGATTACAGTTCTTTTCCTTTCTTTTTTATGAGAGTTAGTGGTGTTCCAGGAGGGAATAAGATAAAAATAAAGACTATTATTATTATTCTTTATGGTTACAACTGGTGCTCCATGTTTACAGATATTTTTATCCATGGACTCAACAGCTTGAAATATTTTAAAAATAAAGACACTTACCTTGATTTTGCCATTTTATATAAGACACCATTTTAATATGAAGTTTATCACACAGGGGAAAATGTGGAGTTTAAACAGTGATTAACCCATGAAAACCATGCAATTGTCATTAACATGTGATTAAAATGAGATTAACACAAGAGCCATTATCCCATGAATAACCAGGGAATAACCAGGCAATAAACAGCAAAAAGTCATTCACAGGAAAATTCCATGAATGATTTGCTGTTGTTTCTTGCCTGGTTATTCACGGGATAAAGGCACTTTAATCACGTTTCATCTCAACGTCGTGTGAAAACCATTGGCACAACTGTGGGATTATCGCAGGTTAATCACCATTTCCAATTGTCCCCTGTGTGATAAACTCTTATGTCATTGTATTTAATAGGACTTGAGCATCCATGGATTTTGGTATCCACATGGGTTCCTAGAACCAAACCCTTGTATATACCGAGGGAACACTGTATTTGCTTCTCTTATTTTTGGATGGTGGTGGTGAATGGGCCAAGGGATACTTGGGGGTCTGAGAGTGCAAGAAGCCCCTGGGGATCCATATACAGCAACGATAGTGCCCCCAGCCTATCATAAATCCTCAGACACTGAGTGTGAACATCTGTATAGGATGTGTAAGCACTGTATATTTAGCAGAACAATCTTACAGAGCTCCTGAGGAGCCCTGTGGCAAGAAGATTCTCAGCTGCAGCCACTCAGCAGAAAGAAGCCTCTTTTACAGAACTTCATGTTCAGTCACAAAGATATATGGTGTGGTACAGGAGGCACTTTTCTAAATGATGAAAAATCTACCTGGAACAAAAGGTTTCAAGACTGGTAGAGAGGTGGAAGCATCTTCCTTGCTTGCCTCAGCAGATAATTAATCAGGTATGGTACCACAGGAAGGGTGGATGATAAACATCTAATTTCTTCAGACTCAGTGAAGAAGGGATCAGCTGTACGGTTCAAATGAAGAGACTTCTTAATTAACCTGCTGATCTTGCTTATTCTTAATTAAACTCAGAAGCAGGTAGGGGAGATAAGTTAAAACACAGATACCATGGTAACAAGTGAGTTTTCTGAACAGAGAGATATGAAGGGAGCCAAAACGCACTATGGGCATCCTAATGAAAGTTAATCATATTGCAGGAATGTATGGGTAGGCATAATTTGGTCAAAGAGATTGCATCAGATAACAGCATGCTGGATAATCTCGGTCTGACTGGAAGCTGTGTCAAACAATTATATCTCTACAGAGGGCCAGTAGATATTGGTGGATTCTGTGTGAAACCTGGCTTCTGTTAAATGGAGAGAGGGGGTATGAGTGTGGTGAGGCAAAGGGGAAGTGAGAGGAAGGAGCAGATACCCAGAAAGAGATTCTGTTCCTAGTTGGTTGGACTAGCAAGGACTTGGAAAATAGAATTTTTCTTCTCTGTTCTTGTTGTTACTGTGGGCCTTCAAGTAATTTCCGATTTAAGGCAATTCGGATAAGGCGAACCTATCATGGGATTTTCTTGGCACGTTTCTTCAGAGGAGTTTGCCATTACCATCATTTGAGGCTAAGGACACTTACACACAGGGGAAAAAGAGGAAGAAAACGGAATAATCCTAGCTAAATCCATCTAATTTAAGATTGTATGTACAGCCCTGTGTAAATTTACAGCTCTATATAAATAAAGGTTAATAATAATAAATAATAATAAATCGTGCAATTGCAAGGAAGATTTTCACAAGACATCGCACACATTCGGGAGTTCTCCTGTGAATAATCCACAATGCTCCAGCAAGAAACCATTCACATGGAACTCATGTGAATTCATTTACGTTAGCAGGAATAAAGCGTGACTGCAACAGTCTCAAAGTTAATCACGGATCATTACTGGTATTGCACAAGCAAACTAGGGATACCCAGAATGCATTGCGGTGCTCAAAATCCATTCTCATTGCCAGGATCGGTTTTCAGTGGATTTCAGCCTTTTTTCAAGCTATGGGGCACAATTTAGTTAAAACTGGATTAAAACTATGTGCTGAAGAAATAAATTTTATTTTCTTTCTTTATTCTGTGCAGCCAGGAACAGAAATTGCAGACATGCACAATTGTGCTAAAATGGCACATACACAAAATGATCAATAGTGATATACTAACAATTCATTTATGGATGAGTGTAAAATGCCACTGCACTATTATTTTTAATTGCACAGTTGCATGACTCTATGAAACCTTTGAGCACTATAGAGCTAGTGTTGCTTTTTATTTTCATTGTCATGATTATTGCTGAACTGGCCATCATGTGATAGAAGATTTTCACACCAGCACTTACCATGGGGTAAGTGCTGGTAGAACACCAGTAAAGCGCTTCTGAAATGTCAGGAAATCGCTCCCTTGCCTCTAGCGTCCTTGAATAGCTTGCAGAGCAGCAATTTTCTATGAACACAAAGTTTCCATTCATAGCAAATGTACTGCTCTGCACATGATTCAAGGATGCTAGAGACAAGGGGATGATTCCCTGATGTTTCAAAACCATGTGAGGCTTTCATATACACATGCTTTCCTGATGTTTTACCAGCATTTTTACCAGCACTTACCCCACAGTAAGTGCTGGTGTAAAATTCCTAATAGTCTCCTAAGACAGTGTGATCCCAGTGGCTTTTTATGGCTGAGCCAGGATTCGAACCCTGGTCTCCCAGTATCATAGTCCAACACTCAACTCATTACATCCTATTTCTCTGTTCTACTGCTGTAGAAATGATTCCTTACTGGTGTAGCTGATCTCCTTGCACTTCTCTTATTGGGACAAAAGTAGGAAAGGTTTTTATAAAACCACAATTTCAAATACAAATATATATGCTTTCTGGACAAATTAATAAAAATATTCAAACATGAAAACTGATTAGAGGAACTGAAAATGATTTTTCTCCTACTCCTTCAGCACTGTCCAAATTCAACAGGTACAGTTGTTCTTAGCATGGAGAAGACTACATTTTACCTGCCCTGGCCCCAGAACCTCTCCCTTTCTAAGGCTATGGGATGCCCCTGGAGTATTCTGGCCCTGAATTCCCCCTGGATTCCCCCAACTTATCACTTTTGCTTTGGGTTTTCACTCTCATACTGAACAACAAACAGCTGTTTTCTACATGCTCCCTGTTTATTGCCCTGCACCACTGCTAAGGTAAGAATGAGGAGTCCAGCCATGTTATCAATGCTGACTCCTTCTGCCCTCAGAGCAACTTGTACCCACAGTGGTGGTATTGGATGGTTCACAAGGAAGATTTTCATACCAGTGCTTACCATGGGTTAAGCATTGGTAAAACACTAGCAAAACGTTTAGGAAGTGTGTGTGTCTGAAAGCCTGGTGTGCTTTCTAAACATCAGGGAATCATCCTCTCACCTCCAGTGTCCCTGAATTGTTCAGGGAAATGGAAACTTTGGATTCATGGGAAATGATGGCTCCCTGAAGTATTCAGGGACACTGGAGGCGAAAAGACGATTCCCTGACATTTAAGAAGCTTGTCAGACTTTCACACACACACGCTTCCTAAATGTTTTACCGGCATTTTACTGGTAAAGCACTGGTATGAATATCTTCAAGGACTACAAGTGAAAGCAGCTGTCATCATCACTTCAAAGAGAGCCCAAAATCCAGTTATTTGAGTTATATGAGTTATTTAAAAGCTAGTTATGGGGAGGAAGTCCTGAATTAGGTGCAGACTTTGTGAAGACCAGATTTGGGATTTTGGTTGTGTGCCATGTAAAGAGGGTGCGGCGAGCCCAGGTGGAAATCAGGATAATTTGTCTATGTAGACTAGCCCCTAGAGTTACAGATCTGTGACTGTATTCAGTAAGATTATGTAGTTTTGCTGTAAGAATATATTTTATTTATTTTTATTTATTTTATTTTTATTCCACCTTTTTCCCAAAGTGGGACCCAAGGCAGCTATCAGTGTAGTACTCCCTACCTCAAGAGCCAGCAGCTGGATCAGGTAAAGAGGTCCATGAAACTTTTGGTTAGGGTGCAAGGAAGATGACATTCAAAGAGAAAGACAGTCAAGGAGAATGGCACTCAAAAGCAGGACTTCTGTCGCAGTCCTTGTTGCAGCTTCCCTTGCTGGCAGGATGGGCGTGGAAATGTCATCCTTCTTGTATTCTGACTGCAAACTGAACAGACTTCCTTTCCTCAAACCAGCAGCTGGCTCTTAAGGTGGGCTGAGAGGGGTTGGGCCAGAAGTTATTATTTAGAATATGGCAGAATATTAGTGAAGAATTTTAAGAGCTGGGTGCTCTGTGCCATAGGCCTTTTTGAATGGGTCTAACAATTTGAGTTTCTCTCATACTCTTCTCTCTCTCTCTCTCTTTCTTTTTCCTTCCTTCCTTCCTTCCTTCTTTCTTTCTTTCTTTCTTTCTCAAATAAAAGCCACAAACTGTTTCTATCCTGAGTATAAAGATATTAATGAATTTTGGAAAATTCTTTTCTAAGCCAAAACCAAAATTATGTTCTCACCTGTTGCTAGACAGAACTAAGTGATGACATACAGGCCTAACTCCTGCCTACTATTCTCCAGCAATAGCAGCTTGAAATTCTTTTCAAAATATGTGGGATTCAATGTCATTAAACCCTAATCCAGCTTCCCCCTCTCAAAATCTCAAAGTGTTTCCAACTACAACTTCCATCACCCCTGGCCATGCTGAGCAGGGCTGATGGAAATTGGGAATGTAAAACCTAAGTTGAGGGAGGCAAAGCTAAGCTTCTTATTCATCAGCTCATGATTCTTGGAGTTAAACAAAAGCTTTTAGCACACTCAGGAGGTTAAAAGTACATGTGTCTTCAAGTCACCTGTTGATTTATGGTGACCCCATGAATTTAATTAGTTTTTGTTAGGCAAGCAATACCCTGAGATGGTTTTGCCAGTCCCTTCCCCTGAAATACAGCCTATAGCACCTGGTATTTGTTAGTGGTCTCCTGTGCAAGTATTAACCAGAAGTGACTCTGCTCACCTTCCAAGATCAGACTGGATCTGATGCCTCTAGGATATTCAGGCCCATTGGAGTTTGAAAAGCCAATTGGAGCTGAAAGAGCTCTCTCTATATAGAAAAGCTGCCTGATATCTTTGTCTGATTTTAAAAAGCATCAGTTTTAGAAAACAAGAAGCAATAGCATTAACTATAGATACTGAAACTCCAAGGATCCACAGGGCAATTTTTGCCTTTTGTAAGTGGCCTTCAAAAAGATATTTTCACCCTAAGAGAGTAAGTAACAATTTTCTATATCCAGCTAGGGATAATCATAGAGATGGAGATTATCATACTATCATACTTCTTGTCCTGATGTAGCATCCTGGGTTTCCAACAGCTCTAGTCTCCTGACAGAAGCATAACTGCTTTCGCTTCTGTGAGAGCAGCAAGGTGGATTAGGAGGGGGTGTTAACAGCTGGGGCTACATAGGCAATGGAAAAATATGGGTAGCAGTAGGTGATGAGCAATTACAGGTAAGGAGCTGAAATGACAAAAATGGGTTCAGAAAGCAATGCAACCTGATACGGGATTCTCCCATTTTCACTAGTAGTGGCTGGTGGCAGAAAGTCAACTCCTAGGTTTTAGTCTACTGAACATGAGCATTGTCCAGACTATCTGAGGATCTGGTTATTTTTCATTTAATTAATTGTATATATCATTCAGTCTAAATGAAACAGCCAAGTGGGGAGCAATAGAAATCTGATATGCAATGTGTTGCATTAGAACTCTTACATGAATCTTACAAACAGACACAGGGAAGCTCAGATGGCTTGGCTAACAGATCAGGGAAAATTTGAAAGGAATTAAATGTAGTGAGCAATAGATAGAAATTCCACAGTGATGGTGCCTGCTTCATACTAATTGGCAGGGAGTACCAGGGAGCCAGAATGATGTAGTGGTTTGGACTACAACCTGTAGGCCAGGATTCAAATCCTTGTTTGATCACTGGAAACCCACCCGGGCAAGGCACACATTCTCAGCCTTAGAGGAAGGCGAAGGCAAACCCTGTCTGAAAAAACCTTAACCTTAAGGCAAGGTGTGCTCAAACTGAGGATAATGGAGCAGAGGACAGAATAGGGGAATTTCAGCACAGAATAAGTAAAGAGATAGTATAGGAATACCTCATTAATCTAAATTAATTTAAGTCTCCAGGACCAGATGAACTACATCCAAGGGTACTAAAAGAATTTGGAAATGTAATATTGGAACCATTGGCAATAATCTTTGAGAACTCCTGGAGAATAGGAGAAGTCCCAGCAGACCGGAGGAGAGCAAACATTGTCCCCATCTTCAAAAGGGGGAAAACGAGGATCCCAACAATTATCGTCCAGTTAGTCTGACATCAATACCAGGAAAGAGTCTAGAGCACATCATTATAGAGCTCCAATTGGGAGAATGTTTATCACATTTGCAGATGACACTAAACTAGGAGGACAGGATCAAAATTCAAAGTGATCTGAATAGACTAAAAAGCTGGGCCAAAGCTAACAAAATGAAATTCAACACGGAGAAATGTAAGGTATGGCACTTAGGGCAGAAAAATGAAATGCACAGATATAGGATGGGGGACACCTGGCTGAATGAAACTACGTATGAAAGACATCTAGGAGTCCAAGGAGACCATAAGTTGAGCATGAGTCAATAGTGCAATGCGGCGGCTAAAAAGGCCAATGCAATTTTAGGTTGCATCAAAAGAAGTATAGTGTCTAGATCCATGGAAGTAATAGTGCCACTCTATTCTGCTTTGGTCAGGCCCCACCTGGAATACTGTGTCCGGTTCTGGGCCCCACAATTCCAAAAGGATGTGGAGAAACTGGAGCGGGTCCAAAGGAGGGCAACTAAGATGGTCTGGAAGCCATGCCCTATGAGAAGCGACTTAGAGAGCTGGAGATGTTTAGCCTGAAGAAGAGAAGGTTAAGAGGTGACATGATAGCCCTGTTTACATATTTGAAGGGATGTCATATTGAGGAGGGAGCAAGCTTGTTTTCTGCTGCTCCAGAGACTAGAACATGGAACAATGGATGCAAACTGCAGGAAAAGAGATTCCACCTAGACATTAGGAGGAACTTCCTGACAGTAAGGGTGGTTGTGTCTCCTTCCTTGGAGGTCTTTAAGAAGATGCTGGATGGCCATCTGTTGGGGATGCTTTGATTGGGAGTTCCTGCATGGCAGGGGATTGGACTGGATGGCCCTTGTGGTCTCTTCCAACTCTATGATTCTATGATTCTTGTCTTAGGGTCACTATAAGTCAGAAATGACTTTGAGGCACACAAGAACAAGGTAGTTCCATACACCTACTGATTCCATGCCTTCTACAGCACTGTGGTGAAACTTCCACTGTTGAACAAAATTATCAGATGAACATACAGGGGGTGTATCAGGGTGTACTACACCAGATTCAAAGAAGGCTAGCTCCATGTAGTTTAGGAGTTTATATACTAACATCAAGTCCTTGTATCTGGGTTGGTAGTATATTAGCCACCAATGTAGATTTTTCAGTATCAGTATTATTTGTGCTGTAGACGGCCTATTCCAATATCAACCATATCTTGTAGACCAGTGGTAAAGGTAGCTGCCCACAGTAATAATCTGTTCTCAAAGTTACCAATATCTGGACTACTGTGGCCAAGTTATCCCAATCCATGTATAGCCATAGGTATTTGGTAAGGCAAGACTCGCCACTGAAATCACCTGGCTCTCAAATAATACTGCTGGGATCCAGGATCAGTACCAAACTGGATACCTACTCCTGTTGAAAGCTGGCATCCAAAAGATTTAAAGATTTTGGGGACATCCTGACTCCCTCTGCTATTTAAGTATGAAAGTGCATGCATGTATACAAAAGCACACACAGCAAAGAAGCAATTGCTAATACAGGGTCATACACTGAATCAGACTGGGAGAACTTTAGCCTTCTAGGTGGTTTGGAAGCTACAGTCAATATATCCAGGATCAGGAATTGTGGGAGTCACAGCACAAAGAAATCTATAAAATCAAAGTTTTCCCCTCCCTGCAAGCAAGAATATGAAATGCGAGAGACAGGAGATGAGAAATCTTCTCATCTTCAAGCAAGCACAAAATAGTATTTTTTTCCAAAAGCATGTATGAAAACAGGGGGAAATGATTATTGGCTGGGCATGTAAGAACCAACTACTTTTGCAGTTCTGCCACAAAAAAGCAACATGATGATGCTGATAGAAATCCAAAGAAAATTAAAACCAAGATAGATTGGTTTGAATCTAACAGTAACACACACTGGAGTATTCTGAGTTATGGCTAAAACCACAGGTTTAATTAAGCCCACTTG
Source organism: Urosaurus nigricauda (assembly GCA_034509955.1). Classification (NCBI taxonomy): domain Eukaryota; kingdom Metazoa; phylum Chordata; class Lepidosauria; order Squamata; family Phrynosomatidae; genus Urosaurus; species Urosaurus nigricauda. The sequence continues at coordinate 362,898,890 of JAOEGL010000001.1, forward strand.
TTAGTTGTAGTGGGAATTTTTAAACATCAACAGAAAAGCTAAAAGCACCACTTTAATATTTTATGAAGAGTTTTCAGATATTCTCTTTTTCACTCCATTCTCATTTTTGCACAAGAATTGAAGCATTACAGCAACTGCAGCTATCACCATTGGTTCTGCAATTGTTTCAGGGGAATGAACTAGGGAAATAAATCTTTGTTTATTTCACTGTTATGTGCAGGAACACAAAAATAGCTGATGGGAAGAGTTATTCACCAGTGAAACAGTCTGTCTCAGAGGGTGGTAGACTCTCTTTCTTTGGAGGTGTTTAAATATAGGATGGATGGCCATCTCTCAGGAATGCTTTATTTGAGCCTTCCTGCATGGAAGGGTAAGAAACAAGGTGGCTGTTATGGTACCTTCTAGCTCTATAATTCCATGAATTAAAGAAATACCAAAGGTTTCCTCCTAAGGGTAAGATTTTTAGACACTTTGTTCCCCATTTGATGATTCTTTTCAAAATCTAGGGCCTTTTCCCACACATTTCATGATTATTATTTTTTTGACTAAAAATACTTTTTTTTTTGCTGGCCCTCCCCAAGAAACAACAACAGCACTGGTTGTGGTTGACAGTTCTTTTTAAACTCATGGGATATCTCTCATCATTTATCATACAAGATGAGAAGATTTATGAACATTCTCTATGTTGCCAGAAAGGACGACTCTATCACAAAGGTTTTCATTATTCAAATTTTCTTTTGGGAACAGCATCTCTTAGCCTAAGAGTGCTTTAGCACAGAGACTTTAAGTCACAAATGATCTCAACCAATTCCCCGAAGACAATGGAACCTTTACATGGCCTGCATTCCCACCCACATATACAAAGAGAGAGAGAGAGAGAGAGAATCACAACCCATGTACTAGGATATAAGGAATACTCACACATTTTCTTATTATTGAGAAAAGCCAACTGGACATTCTCATTGGGGAATAATGGTCAACTACTTCAAGGTGTTTTGTTTTGTTTTTGCATTTTGGAACTTTTTGTAATTTGTTAGCTTGCACATTTCTGTGTGTGTGCAATCTTGCCATCATGGGTTTTACATTATTACGTATTAGAGTATCTCATGCAATTTCGGGCAATGGGGGGGTCATTTTCGGGCAATGGGAAGTCATTCTGAACGCATTCCAAACACAATTAGAATTCACATAAATTTCCTAAACTAGGAAATTTACATGAGTTTGAATTGGCTCCATTCGACATGGAGAGAAATTCCTCCCGTGTGATAAACTCCTATATTCTGATAGCAAGCACATGAGATTGCCAGCATTCCCTGGATTGTCCTGGGCCGGTTCCAGAGGACGATATCATCATTGTGCACCTTCTATCACAACACAGACTGTAGTGATCCTCAGCTTTTCCTCCATCTTACTTTGTCCCACAGCCATGTTGGGAAGGGGACCGGAATTGTCCTCAAAAACTGCACATAATTTCAAAGATATTCCTGCATTAGGGAGAACACTAATTATATTATTCCTTCTCCCATCGTGACAAGAAATAATTGAAATAACTACATCCTTAATTTGAATAAATGGCTTCGTTCTTATCATCTAGAGCATCAGAAAAGAAGCTTGTTCCATCTTCTCCATAATGGCTGTTCTATAAACTCTCAACCTTCTCTAAGCTAAACATATTCAATACCCTCTGCTTTGCTTAAAGGGCTTGCAGTTCCTCCTAGGCCTTCTAAAGAGCTAAAACCAATTGTTAGCCCCAACAAAAATAGAACTATTGGATCAGTGTATTGCTTCACCATATTCCCATTGATGAATTAAGCCTTTCATATGTGTCTCAATGTGTGCATTTTACTGATAGTTACTGGGAGGTAATATTTCGAGAAGATAATGTTTGGAAACAAGTGTTGGTGATTCCATACATTGGTTCAATTAGTGATAGGTTTTTCATATAATTTTTGGTTAAAAAACAAACTAAAGCGAAGATTACCTACTTCCTTCCTTTATATACTGCCCAATATAACCATCACAAGTTTTCTGGGTGCTTTAAAAAACAAAGAGACACTCAAATATAAAAAAGAGCAACTATTTAAGACAGAATTAAAATACAGATTTTAAAATGAGAGGCCTGGATAATAAAATATATGTTGTTTATTAGGCCTGGATGAATAAAAAGGCCTTCGTCTTAAACCAATGCAGCACAAAGATAGAATCAGTTGAACCTGTTTGGGAAAACTGCTATAACCAGGGTGTTACTACCCAAAAGGCCGTGGTTACATAAATGACAGTGTTTCTGATTTTTTACTATTGCCACAATAGTATGTGTGTATTTTGTTTATTTAACAAAAGAAGTAGAAGGAAAGAAAGGGGAGGAAGGAAAACGTATTGTTATCAGCAAATAACACGTGGAAATAAAAACAATAAAATACTATTAACAATGGGAACACTGGGGGACTCCTGTGCTTCACATACCCATGGAGGTATTAACCCTAGAAAATTCTTAGTATATTATCGAACGTGATTACACACAGAAGAAGTTGTAGACTTTGGCATAATGCAGACCTCTGAGAATAATGCAAAGTCATTTTCACAATATTTAATATCCCACATTGGCCACAGTATTCTTCTACACAGTAACAAAGTTATTTGCCATAGCTAGGCTCACTGACTATACATGGTGTAAATCTATGGTCCACTGAAATTAAAGGACCATTGATCAAATGTCAACATAAATGTTATTTGTTTGGGGACAATTGGTAAGTTGAACTGTTTTTTGATGAGACAGCTTGTAAGTGAGTAGTGGACCACAGCAATTGTGTTTTAATTGGATGCTTTACAATCAATCCCATTTTATTTCCGAGAGTGTTTCATTTCCCAGTCTGTGTAAACTACAGAAGGTTGATTACCAAACAAGTATAGACACTGTTTTCTGTAGTAAAACTGTTTCAAATATCCAGTTCTATATTATTTTATTTGTACTTTGATATATTGTGCTACTTTTGTCAAAGCCTTTTTTCTGCGTCTAACAGCAACAGTAAACTTTACATGTTTCCCCATTTATTTATTTATTTTTAAAAAGCATGGCTTTTTGGAGCTTTGACTTCTACATGCCTTCAGTCTCATTCATTGTCAAATTTACTAAAATACAGCTTCTGCCTTTTTATTTCACATAGGCATTGTTATCACAGCTTACAGAACATTTGAGGTTTTTTTTTTTTTTTTAATGACAGAAAAGTACACTTAAGGTGTCTTGAAGAAGCTGAGATCCTGAGTACCTACTCAAAGAAAACTACCACATCCTTGTTCATTTCTTCCCCCACCCCCATCATTCACACAGCTTGCATTTACATCCTTACCTGCTGGGTAGCGTTCTATAACTGGCCAGTTGTCCACCTGTAAGGTGGCATTACCACCACTTCTTGTAAAACGTACTACGTGGTATTTCCCATCATTAATGATTGCGTTGACCTCTTCAATAGCAATATCATCTGTCCCAACATTAAATTTAACTCCAATTTTTCCTTGGTGCTACAAAGAAAAAAACAAAAAAAACAAAACAAGATTAATTCAGAGCTCTTCCAAAACATTTCCAGACATAGGGTGAAGCATTATGCAAAGCAAGATTACTTAAAAATGACACCCACAAATTTGGTCACAGTTGAAATTATGAAGTAATGTCCAAATTTTAAGACTCATAAAAAAACAAAATTCTCAACCATTCAACTCTGGTCAATTGCTGGACCTGATCCCCTCCCCCTTCACCATTCCCTTCTCCTTTTGTGTTGTGTCTCCATAGATTGTAAGCCCGAGGGCAGGGAACCGTCTAACTAAAAAAGCTTGTATGTACAGTACTGTGTAAATTTACAGTGCTATATAAATAAAGAAGAAGAAGAAGAAGAAGAAGAAGAAGAAGAAGAAGAAGAAGAGGAAGCAGCAGCAGCAGCAGCAGCAGCAGCAGCAGAAGAAGAAGAAGAAGAAGAAGAAGAAGAAGAAGAAGAAGAAGAAGAAGAAGAAGAAGTAGTAGTAGTAGTAGTAGTAGTAGTACACCCACTCCTGTTATGGAAAGGTGCATGGATCATATGCTGCCTGTAAAGCACTAAAAGATGATAGCAATTAAGAAAAAAAAAGTGGTAATGCTAATTCATCTCCAGGAACTTGGTTGGATACACAAGGATTCAAACTCAGAATTTAAATAGCTAAACATGACAAGCCCTGAGTCTGGATGAGTGTATCTGTTAGATTTTCTTTCTAAAGAAAGAAGACAAGGGTATGTGTTGCTCTCCTTCCATCCCACCTAGTGCTCCTGTTCTGCTTCTGACACTGCCCAAGGAAACTGTGCATTTCACATGGTCAATATCCAAAATCAACACCAGAAGTCCATAAACTGTGTCATGGCCTATTTATATGTGATACCTCTGCATGGACAATGGTCATCATAGACTACACATGCCAGGTAAGAAACAAAAGCTATGCTCTTTCTGTACACTGCAGACTATCTGAGCCCTATTTTTTGTCCGAGGAACTACACAGATATTCAGAAATGCTAATACCAAAACAAACAAACAAAACTAAACTGGATGTGGTGGGAAGTCCATTTATGGTTTTGAAACTGCTGTTGTTGTTGTTTATTAAAAAGGACAGGGGGCTGCAAAATGTTTAAAAGGTGAATTATATATCCTGGAAATATCCAGGAGATAGATAGAAAGACAGATAAGGTTGGAGGGGGACACAAAGCATGGTCTTAGAGAGTCAAGAGGGTCAAAGGCTGCAACAATAACCTATGGAGGGCAGATTTTGCTCTATATCATATATATGGGAAGGGTCCCAAGACAGAGGTCATTCCACAATAACTATTTACCAAATGCCTTAGCTAAACATAAAGAAGAGTAGGTAGTAGACTGACACATTTGTTTCAGCTCTAATTACAAAAAAACAACAAGACAAAACTATAGTGATCTTGCTGGCAACAGCTGATTTATCTTTCCATGGCAATGTCCCTTCTTCAAGTAAAGTATCCACTTCAAATGCTATTATCCATTTTAATTATTATTGAAAAAGCATCCGTAACTGGGCATTTATACCTTAATGAAGTACTTTGCCAGGTTCATTTAAAAATACTGACTAAAACAATTATTGATTTTTGTTTCCACACAAGATAGGTGAAATGCTTCATTTCTGAATAATGACTCTTATAAAACTGAAATGAAAAAGAAGCAACATTGCAGAGTGCTGTACAGCGAGGGGCAGGAAGGGGGAAAATAGTCACTGCTGCATCCTAATTCTATAAATGTGTCATAGCTTTGGAAATGTCCCCAGGTTCAGAAACAGATGGAAAAACCTTCATTTTAAAATCCAATAATATTTCTTTATTCCTCAACCTCTTGATCTTTTTTTTTTTAACAGCAAAATGTTCTCTCATCTCCAGTTTGCAGAGTTACATGGAATTGCCTTCTCAAAGAAGCATTTACAGTCACTTCTGAATGTCTGGCACGGCCGTGAAACCAGTCTTGAGAAAAATGGACAGAGCAGGCCTGCAAAAGCGACTCTCCCACCCTCGGTCTCATATGGAGAAGCACAAGTAGCTCACATACCATGTAGTTTTAGCTATCTGGCTTGAAAAGACCAAATAGTGGGTGAAGAATCCCAAGAACCACCACACACAGGACACCTGGAATCTTCTCATCCTGCAGACTACACACTATTTTTGGTTTCTGCACATTGTTCATCCTTAGAATGGAATGAAAAATCATACGGTAGGCCCTTGTTAAACACTGGGGGTTGGTTCCAGGACCCCCTGTGGATACCAAGTCCCATTAAATACAATGGCATAGTAAGATGGTGTCCCTTATATAAAATGGCAAAATCAAGTTTTGCTCTTTTGAATATAGATAGATAGGTAGGTAGTATTTTCAAGTAGTGGATGCTTGAATTTGTGGATAACGAATCCATGGATCCAGAGGGCTGGCTGTAAAAACTACACTGGATTCTCTGGAAATGCTGATCATGACCTATAAAGCTCTATATGGATTGGGTCCAGACTGTCTGAAAGACCATATATCTCCCTAAGAACCTGTAAGAGCCTTAAGGTCTTCAAGAAAAGGCTTTCTATTGGTTCCACTCCCATCACAGGCATGCTTGGTGAAGACACGATAGACAGCCTTACTGGTGGCTGCTCTCATCCTCTGGAGGCTAGGCTGGCCTCTCCCTCCTTCTTTTCATCAGCCAGCAAAGACATTTTTTGTTCAAGCAGGCTATAATATGTAATTACTCTCAGCGAGGCCTCTAATAGGGGTGTGTGCTGTATTAATTTCAACTTTTGCATTTTTAATTTAATTTCATACTGTTTAAATGAAAAAAGTTTAATTGTTGTTGTTTTTTAACTAGTTTTATCTGTGAGCCACCTTGGGACCATTCTGGAGGAAAGGTGGCATATAAACAAAATATAAATAAAATAAACAGATAAATAAATAATAAAGACTTAAATTCACCAGGCCCTGTCCCTAAGTCTTAGATTTTGGCCCATAAACCTCAGGCCAGGGATATTCCTCACCCAGGGATATTCCTCACCCTAGCTGAGATGGAGAGGGCACATCTTGAATTTAAATTTAAAGGGTAAGCCAACTGTAACAATTTTAGCTATATTTCTCAAGAATGCCCTACCAACTGATTTTTTATGTATAATTGCTAATCAGTTGTATTTATTTATTTTGTCAAAATTTATATCACTTTCTATATCTGAACATTTCAGGACGTCATACAATAAAATCAACCTGACCGTGTTGTTTCAGTCATGGCTGAAACAACATTTAAAATGGATCAAGATCCATTTTGCCTCATCCTCTCTCCCACATAAACACAATTTTGCCATTTATGAGCAAGTTGAAACAATTTCTGAGATCAATGACATTTCTTGGAAGGTTTCCTCATTTCTACCTTGAAGTCAGCTGGATGGTTGATAAGATACTTTAGGAAAACCATTGCACATTTCTCCTCTAAAACTGGAGATCAATATTCTAGCTCTTTCACTTGGCTGAATTAACCAACATGTGAACTGCTTGGAATACACATACTATGGCCTCTTGGTATCAACAAGGGTGTCGTTCAAGGACACCCCCCCCAATGGATTCCAAAATCTGTCTTTCACTCAGTAAGTCTCAAAGGTGTTACCAGATCCCTTTGCATACTAACAGACTAACACAGCTATTTGTCTCACTTTCTTACCTATTACAGAATCACAGAGGTGAGACGAGAACCATCCAGACCAACCCCGCCGTATACCATTACCATACACCATTAAAGCACTCCCAACAGATGGCCAGTTTCTGAAGAAGGAGACTCCACCACAGTTGGAGGGAGTGTGTTCCACTGTGGAACAGCTCATACTAGCAAGTTCTTCCTAATGTTGATACGGAATCCCTTCCTGTAGTTTCCATGTCCTACTTTCTGGAGCAGCAGAAAACAAGCTTGCTCCATCCTCAATATGAAACCCCTTCAAATATTTAAACATGGCTATCATGTCACCCCTTACATTTCTCTTCTCCAGGCTAAATATGCCCAGCAACCTCTGGTGTTCCTCATAGGGCATGGTTTCCAGATCTTTAACCATTTTGGCCAGCCTCCTCTGGACATGTTCCAGCTTGTCAAAATCCTTCTTGAATATAGTGCCCAGAACTGGACACACTATTCCAGTTGTGGTGTGAACAAAGGATAACAGAGTGGTACTACTACTTCCCTCAAACTAGACACTATGCTCCTATTCATTCAGTCAAGAATTGCATTGACTTAGCTGACTCATGTTGACTCCTAGATCCCTTTCTCATGTACTGTTATCAAGCCACCCATTTTATTTTATCTGAGATTTAGCCTCAGTCTATATTCTTTGGCCAGACTAAGAAACATCATTAATACTGCTGAAAAAAAGTTAAGAGAGTAATTAGTAACTTCAACTCATGTTTAGGGAAGATTAACATAACTGAGACATAGCCATGTTAGTCTAAACAGTTGGGGAAATTGAATTCTCCTCAACTTTTTCTTATCAACAAAGTGGCAAATTGTGCAATTTATGAGTTTCAATCACCCACTTAGTCTCCTATTCAACCCAAAATGAAAAAGGAAAAACTCCAACCCATAATTGCTCTTGTACCACAGCTATCACCCCATTTGCTGAATTACTAACTTCACAAGAACATTTGCAAAAACTTGTGACTACAAAATGCATGTACTTTATTCAAAGTTTCTTCCTGTGAAACCAATTGCTTTGTGTTTTTTAAAAAAATGAAATAAAAATAAAAACTATCCAATTTGGATGATGATCTATAATCAGACTATCCATTCACAGCTGCACCTCTCCTGCATGCTTCTACTGAGTTCCTATGTTGTATACTATAAATGGAGCAAAAGAGGCAGAATATCTTTAAGAAACAAAACAAAATTTTTAAAAAGTAGGTGTACTGAAATGATAGAAACTTGGTGCAGGTAAGTGCCTATGTTTGTCACAACCACCACTGCAAAAGAACATAGCAATAAAAAGGTCAGCCTCAAACACCAACTATAGAATAAAAGGGGACATAAATCAAAGACTGCAGAAAGCATGAGAAATTTATTGTTAGAAAGTAGAAATAAGGTTCCTCACTGCTTTGCAGGTTGTTCTTCAGTTCTTTGGATAATGTTGTAATGATCCCATGAGAGAAATGTATAAAACGTTGTGAAGGGACTCCTTGACCGAGAGAATTGCCAGCATAAGTGGACTGAAACTTCATTTCTCTTTTCTAACAATCACTAGACAAGGAGATTTTACAAGGGGGGTCTGGAGAAATAACCAGGAAGGGGGGAAGGGAGTAGCTACTGGTTCATTTCCAGGCACAACTGAAAGTGCTGGTCATGCCTAATAATAATAATAATAATAATAATAATAATAATTCTATTTCCTTCCCTCCTCTCAAGGCTTGCTGTGGGTTACAATTTGTTAAAATGCAAAAGACATACAACCAATAGTTAAAACACCATTAAAATATACTCATATTATTTCATTTTTTATAATATACCACTTAAAAAGTCATGATTTAAAACTGACTGGGTAGGCCTTCCAGAAGAGATGTGTCTTTGTTTTTATTTATTTTATTTTTTTGTAAATGCCATCAGCATTTTCAGCTGGCGTATCTCTTGCAGCAAGCCATTCTACAGTCTGGGGGCAATAGATGTTAAAGTTGTCTAGGAAACTGTTGCCAGTCTAGTCCTGGCTGGTTGGAAGGCTATATGGCTTAGGTCTGTATCCTAAGACCATATCTCCCCATACAAACTTGTTAGAGTTCTAAGATCTTCAGGAGAAGGCTTTATCTCAGCCCCACCACTATCACAGGCACTCTCTTCCATCGGAGGCTAGCCTGCCCCTCTCCCTGCTTTTCTTCCAACAATAGACAAAGACTTTTCTGTTTAATCAGGTTTTAATGGTTAAGCAGGAAAGGTGTTTACAGTGGGGCCTTCGTGTCCACTGGGGTTTGATTCCAGGACCCATCGTGGATACCAACCTTCGTGGCCGCTCAAGTCCCACTGTATACAATGGCTGGAACTTTGACCACCCCAACCTATATCTATGTAGAGTATGACTCTTGTATCTGGAGGGAATCCATTCCCATGGTTACCATGAGAAAGTATGGTTAGCAGCAAACACTGTATTTCTGGTGGAAATATAGACCACAGAGGTCCTCTCTCTAGGCATCTGTAGGTCCTCCAATGTGAATCTACAGTCAATGTTCAGCAGAAGTCAAGCACAGAGCCATATTGGAGGACATCCAGTTGCCTAGAGACCCCTTTTTTCCAGATGTGGGTAAGAGAAACTGTGGTTACCAGTCCTGGGTATATGTGGCATCATACTCATATAAACTCATATTTCTATGACAAAAATCATAGCAATTCTAATTGTGGTACAATTCCAAAAATATAGTCATATTAGTCTGGATCAGTATACAAAAGGTATTGTAGTACCTTTGAAACTAACTGAAAAAAATAAGTTTGTGTGGTAGGTTTTCATGAGCAGACAGGCAAGGAAAGCATGGACTGAGCCCATGCTTTCCTGGCCCTGGTGCTCACCCAGTCTCTGAGTTGGTGGGAGGATTGGCGGGTGTTCACACACCCATTCCCATGCCAACCATGAACCTGGGATTGGTGTAGCACTCCTTACCTTGTTGGCAACCCATCTGACTGAGAAGCCTACTAGTCACCCAATATGACACGGAAACAGGGCGCCTGGCTGCACCCACATGGCCAGGTGCCTGTTTCCGCATCAGACGTGATGACTGGGAAGCTTCTTAGAAATTCTGTGGAAAACAAAAACAAAACCAACACCATATCATGAACACTTGTGCGATTTTATGCTTTCGTAATATGGTGCTGTTTTTGTTCTAATAATAAAAATAAATAAATGGGCGTATTTTACCAGGTTCTTTACCCTGGGGTCAGACCAGATCCCACAGATCCATGTATGTGCAAGCAGGATCAGGCCCCATCCTGGCCCAGAGGTTTTGCCCTGTGTCATCTAAACTAGACAGCATGAGGCAGAATGAGGGAGCTGGGACTTTTGGCCTAAGCAGACAACTCCTGAATCTGCTTGATCAGATTCAATGGCATCTGATCAAGTAAACTTACAAAAGCTTATGCTATGAACTTCTTTCTCTCATTTAGTCTCAAAGGTGCTGCAATATTCTTTTGCACACACTTCTAATCCTAGCCTTCATGCCAAAAGTCTATGATTTGGAGAAGCTTGACATTTACATCTGAATGCTGAAATTCCCTGAAGAATTCCATGAATACACTGGAGGGTTTTGTTTTTTGTTTTGTTTATTGCACCTGTAAATACTCCTCCTTCTTCTAAACACTCAAATATTGTACTGACTCTGGGACAAAATGTCCAAAAGGACACATGAACTGAAGACTTACCATTGTGAAAGTCCCCTTAACCTGATTCTATTATGCCCTAATGGCTGAGTGCTGTATGGGTATATGTGTTAAGGCTTACTGTGAAACATGGTATCAAGCTCTGAATAAGATCTGAAAAGCCAAAAAGAAGAAAGAAAAAGAAAAAGAAAAAAATGCCAATTGTAGGACAGATCATAAGAGTCTGATATCCGCAGAAATTTTTATTCAGTTAAAATACTTGATGTCTTCTCAGCTCAAATCTGGCAACCAAGGCCATATAACATGAACAGTGGGACCTTGGTATCTGCAGGGGATCTGTTCTGGACCCCCCCCCCTTGCAGATACCAAAATCCACAGATGCTCAAGTCCCTTTGTCCCCAATGTCAGTGCATGCAGATAGCCGTGCTGCCATTAGGGACAGCTCTCGTTGTTCCCAGTGGTGGCAGGTGCACACAGCCGTGTTGCCATTAGGGATGTCAGGACTTCAGGTAAGCCTCCGTTTCCCCTAATGGCAGCACGGCTGCATACAAGCACCACCGCTGGGAACAATGGGGGCTGCCCCAATGGTGGTGCGGTCATGTGCAAATGCCACCACTGGAGAGAATGCAGACTTGCCGTCCGCAGATGCTTGAATCTGCACTTAGCAAGCCCACAGAAACCAAGGTCCCACTGTATTTGTAAAGCAGGCACTGAGGTCTAGTACAATACTGAATAGTGATGTTTCACAAAAGGCTGAAAATTGATCTTAGAGTTGGAAGAGACCACACAGGTCATCTAGTCCAGCCCCCTGCCATGAAGGAATTCACAATAAAAAGCACCTCTGACAGATGACCATCCAGCCTCTGTTTAAAGACCTCCAAAGAAGGAGACTCCACCAGACTCCAAGGGAGTGGGTTCCAGGAAGTTCAAATGGCATATAAATACCATGGCCCTATCCTACAGAATCCTGGGATGTGTAGTTTTGTGAGGTACCAGAGCTCTCTGACAGACCAGGATGAATATCTCACAAAATTACATATCCCAGGATTCCACAAGAAGGAGCCATGATAGTTAAAGTGGTGTCAAATTACTTTATCTCTGCAGTGTGAATACATCCCGAAACACTGTAGAGATGGAGTCTCCCTTATCCAAAACACTTGGGACCAGAAGTGTTTTGCATTTTGGATTTGATTTTTTAGATTTTGCACTATTTGCATATACATAAAGATATATCTTGGAGATGAGACCCAAGTTTAAAAATGAAATTTATTTACTGGTAAGTTTCATATGCATCTTATAAAAGTACTATGTGCATATATCTGATACACATATTCTAAAAGTAATTTTATACAAAATATTTTTACTAATTTTGTGCATGAGGCAAGGTTTGCATATACTGTACCATGAGAAAGCAAAGGTGCTTTCATCCCCTCTTAATGAACATCCATTGAGCCCCAGATATATTAGGAAAAAAGCAGACACACAGAAACAATACCTGGGGTGGATGGCTGGTTGGGATGGAATAAACAGAATGATAAGATGTGTACCAAAATGCCATTTCTGCTTCTTAACCTTTACAAGCCTCAACAGAATACTAAACCACTGTAATAAAGCATGGGGCTAACCTGCTGTTCTTTTATTACTTTTCTTCCCCAAAGTTATCAATTCTCTCTGCTGAGTTGTTAAATACAATTTATAAGTTACTTTCTCATCAAGCATGGAGAGGAAAGAGTGAGGTGTGCCCATCAAAATTCAAATGGGATTTCTAAAATTTATTGATACCTGAATTATTTTTATGCTTAAAATTCAGCACCAAAATCTTGCTAGAACCTCAAAGAAAATATGTTAGTTTTTCCCTTACAAGTCATCTATAAAGTACTGGGTTGAATCCAGAGATATAGTAGTATCACTGTCCTCATGCAACATGGGTTTCCTGGGTCCTTCCTCTGAGGACAGTCCCCAGCAGCCTGTATCCCAAAAGAAAACTCTGGATCTGTGTGTGGTGGCATTATTTAGTAAACAGGGTAAACCCAAGTCAATGTAAGAGAAATGAGGAGACCATTTAAGCAGAGGCTGGATGGCCATCTGTCGGGGATGCTTTGATGGAGAGTTCCTGCATGGCAGGGGTTTGGACTGGATGGCCCTTATGGCCTCTTCCAACTCTATGATTCTAAGATTCTATGATTCTATTCTATGAGGGATCCTTATGGCCTACCATAAAAGATGTTGGTCAGCTTTGCAATTCTAATTTCCCTCAGTTGTAAAAGAAAAAAAAAAAAGAAAAAGAAAAAAAAAGAATTGTCACAATTGCCAACTAAAGCACTAATACTTCAGATTTCATGGCACGGCACTACTAGACAATACATTTGGTGATTACATTTAAAAGTTGGTTTGGGTCCAGGTTGCTTGTGGGATTGCCTATTCCCATATAAACCATCCCATACGCACAGGTCCTCTGGAGGTCATTTATTCCAGTCAGCCAGGACTAGGTTGGCAACTGTCAACCAGAGGACTTTTTCTTCAGCCTCTCCTAGACTGTAGAATAACCTGTCTGAAGAGATTTGACAGCTGAATATGCTGTCCAAATTTAAAACAGCATTCAAGACCAGTCTCTTCCATCAAGCTTATTGGGATGATTTTCAAATTATGAATTTTAAATACGAATTCTAAATGTAGATTGTTTAGAATGTGTATGCCTTATTTGTCCTTTTAACCCACTGAATATTTTAATCAATGTATTTTCATTGATTTTGTGCATTGTTTATTTGTTGTTATTCCCCACCTTGATCCATGGGAAAGAGGTGGGTAACAAAATGTGTTTGTTTGTTTGTTTATTTGGAAACACAACTAAGTTAAGACAGAGAAAACCTGTCCAATCAGTGCAATACAATCCTTTCCAAAAGGTGATTCCAACAGAAAGTGGACCAAACCTTCTGTCACTGATCCAAACATGCCTATACCAATCACCTCCCTGATTCTTCTACTTTTGGACCTGATACATGAGGTGATGCCTTGGCTGTCCTGTCTCTTGCTCCTGTTCCACAAATCAATAAATATTATTGAACCTAAAAAGTTGGCAACTCTAATTGGAAGTAGCCTGAAAGCAGGAAGATTCCTCATCTTCAATTTGTAGACTTCTGAGAGGATATAGTTACTCATGGATAATCTTATCTTTTCATTATACAGTATCCGTCCCCATACTGAAGGTCAATACGAGTCTCATTTGTTACTTAAGCTCCACTTAGGGTCAGAAAATTGGCCTGAAGAGCCATTTAAGCCATGCACCAGCTTTATGTCATCATTATGACTCGGGTAGGAATTAACAGCCCTGCTGGGAAAGAGAATTCATATCCCTGCCATGTCCTTTTCAATGGCTGAGCCTCAGGACCATTCCTTTCATAGAACTACCCCCAAAATATGTCACCAGGGATTTTTCTTCAGCGGCTTCTCCAAGTCTTCCCAAGGTTCTTGCACAATTAAAGACATTTTAGTCAATTAACACTGTGAATTCTGGGCAGAGCTTACAAAATTGTTGTTGTTGTTTTTCTCCACTACATTCTCCTAGAATCCCCTGGCCAGCTGTATGTTAGCATTTTGTGTTTATCCAATAAACTAAGTCAAAGAAAGAAAGAAAAATAAGTGAAATAATGGATATTAAACAGTTAGAAAAAAATTACTTTAGGGACTACAGATTTCCTGGGGTAGTCTAAAAGCCATGCTAAAAGTAGTAGTAGTAATAGCAGTAACATTTCCAGGTTCTAGTTCTAGTTGATTTCTGTATATGATGGTGATAGTAGTGATGAGGAGGAGGAGGAGGCAGAATACTTTTTAAAATGCATATGATTTATAAAATATACAGTGCATTTAAGAAGAGGTGGGCATTATCTTGACAAGTGATATCTTAGTTTAGTCATCCCTGTGAGATTGTGCACATTTTGTGGATATATTGGGGGGCTGGCTGGAGCTACATACCCTCCAACATTTCATAAAAGAAAAACGGGACACTTTTGTGTTGTACAGATGATACAAGAAATGTGAAAGTATGTTGCACATCGATTTGTTCTGCATACACAGTTGCATCTGAAAGCTAACATTGTTTGAATGCTGAAAATGAGATTCTTCTGGCCAAGCAAGCTTAGGGTGTGGCCAAAATGGCAAGTTATCAATGAGGAGCAAATGAAAAGCTAGGAGAGGCTACGTCAACCAACCGTTGCCTGAGCCTACTGGGAAGAGGAAGATTTTGCTCCTCTTTTCCTCTCCCCTCTGTTGAGTTATTTGAATGAAAACTACAGTGGGCCCTTGATATCCACTGGGGTTTACTTTCATGACCCCAGTGGATATCAAAATACATGGATGCTCAAGTTCCATTATATACAATAGCATAGTTGAAATGCTGTCCCTTATATAAAATGGCAAAATGAAGGTTTGCTTTTTGGATTTTTAAAAATGTTTTCAAGCTGTGGATAGTGGAATCTGTGGGTGCAAAATCCATGGATATAGAGGGCCAACTGTACTTTTTTCACTTCTAACTCATTTTGCAGCTATTGAAATAGACTGAGGATAAAGGAGGAGAGAAAATGTGGGACATTTAAAAAGCAGTTGAAAATGTAGGGCGACAGAGGATTAAGTAGGACCGCAAATGAGAAACTGGGGTTATTTGAGTGTATGCTGAGTGTTGTTGAGTGTATGAGAGAAGCTAACAGGGACCACTTTACATCTGATCAAAGTGTGGTTAAGCTTTTTATGAAATAAAAGACACACTCATATCACCTTATGGTGGTGCAAGAAATAAAGCTTTCCCCCCATGGTTTTACCATTCTTTATAACAATAATAATTCCAAAGTCTGTCAAACACAAGCAAAGGGGGTGAATTTGCCACAAAAGTATTTTCTCCAAGAGCTCATATAACCCCAGCTCATAGCTAGCAACCTTTCTCTTATTTCCAGAGAAAAGCAATAATACTGAGACTCCCAATAGTAAAGAATGGATAAAGATTTTTTTTTTTAAAAAAAAAAAATCAACTCTGTATCCTAGAGAATTACTTCCTTATCCTGACAGAAAAGAAAGTAATACAAATTCGACAGAAGGCTAGCTGGCAGATAAATATCTTGTATCTTCCAACAAAGATCTAGGGAGCAGATACCCTGTGTAACACCAACCCCAACACCAACCCTGCAACACCCACACTTTGTCTGAAACAGGACAAAAGAAACATTTGGTGAGGACAACAAAATCTAACTCCCGAGCCCCTGTCCAATGAGTTGTGGGACCAATGTGTATAATTTAGGTAGTGATGACTTATTCTGAAAATGAAGGAAGAAAGAAATCATATCCAGTAGCTCCACTTCTCACTTTCCTCATCCTATTAAAACAAGAGCATGAAAGGAGATGGGAGAATCACCCCCAGAAAAGTGGGAGACAGACTTCTTTCCCAGATCCAAGATTTGGGCATTTATTCCTGGATATAATTCTGGAAATGGTTTCCAGAAATGTGTACAGTATTAGCCCTGGTGGTGCAGCGGTGAAATGCCTGTACTGCAGCCACTCAGTCTAAACCATAAGGTTGCTAGTTCAATAACAGCAAAAGAGCTCAAGCTCAAGGGTTATATTCTTCCGAAGTTGCTAAAATGAGTACCCAGATTGTTGGGGGCAAGTAGTAGCTTACAGTTGTAAACCGCTTAGACACTGCTTAGGCGGTAAGCTGTTTCTTTGTTATTAGGGAATAGGTAAACCCAGGAAAATTGGATATACATATGGAGGCCTATCAGGAATGGATGCATCCAGTATTTAGTTTTATTATATGTTTCATGTTATGAAATCTGGAATGCTTACAGTCTTACACAGGGCTTATAAAAGTGTTTTTTTTTCCCCACTACAATTCCAATAATCCATTCTGACTAGGGAATGATGGGAGCTATAGTCAAAAAGGACACATTTACCCATTCTGGTCTCAACTCACAATCTGGATATGTAGCATTCTTGAGTTCAGAGGACAAACTGGGACAAATATGGGATAGGTGGGTTGTTTAGCTCAGATACTGCACATTCTTTGGGGCTAATTCCAGTCTTTCTTTCTATACCACAGGTGGGCTAATTTCAACCCATCTAAGGTTGCATTTCCCATGAGCCCAAGACAGCATACCCAATAGTAACAAATGACCACCTGTTGTCTCCATTATAAGATACACCTCAAAATGTGTGCTTGACTTTGTCATCTGTATGGACTGAAGACTTTCATAATTGATTTGTCTTTTAAAAACTATAATAAATAATAATAAATATTTATTTATATTCTGCCCATCTACATCCTAGACTTGTTACGCCTGAGAACCACAGAAGGAGGATTATTCAGATTTCAATTGATTATTTGTATTTTCTTTTGAGGTGAAGATGCTACCAATCTGTTTTTATTTTTACTTCTTGGGTTTGGAGATAACTGAATCTAGTTGAGGAACAAGGGCAAAACCCAACCTACACAAAGTAGATTGGCATCTTACACTGGGACTTGATTCTACAACACAAAATAAACCAATCTAATTTGGCTTCACTGGCATGTTTTCCCTATAACAACCCCTATGATTATCTCCAGATTTGACGGCACAGGATGTTCTCAAGATGATCACTGAAACTTTTCAACATATGGGCCAACAGCTTCATAAAAACAGGGATAAACTGAGGCCTGCACAGGCCAGGATACTCCAGGGGTAGCCCAGAGTATCCTGGCCCCACAGCTGTCCTGTTCTGCCTCTGTTACCTTGGACTCCATTTCTGCATTGTAGAAGCTATCTGCATGAGTGTCCCATGGAGCTACTGGTGCATCTGCCGCTGTGGATCACTTGCTTCTGACCTCAGAATAAATGGCCTGCAGCAGTGGTGGACATGCCAGGAAGCTCAGAGGGAAGGTAGACAGCCAAGGCAGCAAAAAAATGGAGGGCTCCACATCTTTTTGGAAGATCCATATCTTTCTATTGTCATCTGGATTGCCCATATCAGAATAGTTTGGGCTGTGTGTTGTCTGAATAGTACGACACTAGAATGGAGAGAGGGGGGAGGCCCTTTGGCCCATGCAGATCAAGTCCAAGATCTCGAGGAGAAAGACCATATCTCCTTTTATGAGATCATTAGAGCTCTCAGATCTTCTGGAGAGGCCCTTCGCTCTGTCCCACCACCTTCTCAGGTTTGTCTGGTGAGAACAAAGGAGTAGGCCTTCTCAGTGGTTGCCCCCAGTCTTTAGAAGATCCTTCCTGGGGAGACCAGAATGGCTCCCTCCTTGTTGTCCTTCCACGAGCAACTGAAAACAGTATTGTGCTGCCATATTTTTGGAAACTGAATGGGATGAGTTTTTAATGATGCCTTTTTATGTTTTATGATCATATTTATACAATGTGGATTTTGGATTTGGATTTGTGTCACATCCATCTCATTCATCTCAATGCAAATACTTTTGTACTGATAAGGGACAAGATCACAGACAAACCATGGTGAGGTTTGTGAAGAGCAGATCCATAAACATACGTACACCGTGGCACATCAATATTTGGCTTCTACATTTTACATCACAAATCAATACTTGCAAGAGTCTCCCCCATCTTTTCTGTTTGTTTGTTTGTTTGATTGTAACCCTCATGTTTTTTAACCAACAAAGTGAAAATTGAATGCTTCCTCTCATACCCCTCAGGTTATATGACATTACATTAGCCACATCATGTTCAATCAATAATGCAATATAAAGTAATATTTAACAGTGCTGAATTTGCTACCTTCCAGCTGTTCTTGATTGGCAAACAGGAATAACATTACTTTCACTGTAACAGTTGAATACATTCTAATAAATGAAACTGGGTTTCACATAAAGTACTATTTGTAGAAAACATTTTTTTAAAAAAAAATACATTCCTACATGGGTTGATTCTCCCTTTTCTGGAATTCTAAAATTTCAGCCGGCCATTTCTATATGCAAGCTTGCCATTTACAGATTGGAGCATCCACAGATGGCCCCACCCCATTCTCACCATGATGTGCATGGCATGCCGTCATTGAAAACAATGGGGTCCCGTGGGTTTAGGCGTGTGTGTGGGGGGGGGCAGAGCAGAACCCTCACATATACAAAGGTTCAAATGTACTCCAAAAACCAAAGCATTTTTCATGTGTGGCTGAGATAATGGCATTTTTGTTTTCTGATGTACACAAACTTTGCTACATTCATACAATTACTGTATTTTTTTTTAAAAAAGATTGTATAAAATCTCCTTCAAGTGGTATTTATAAGGTGTATAGATGAATTTTGTGTTTAGAACTACGACTCATCTACAAGATATAAAAATACATCTGTCCATCCCTCTATCAATACAAAAAGGAAAACCCTTCTGCTCCCAAATATTTCAGATAAGGGATGCCGAACCTGTGTATATCCTGATCCAGCCATTCATTTCAATGTGCAATGTTAGGTGAGTGCTATAAGTAGCGTTGACATATCTCAGGGTGGGTCCTGAGTCTTCAGTTTTTCTGGCTCATCTTCAGTTAGAAAATGAAGGTGCAAATTTTTGTTTTCATGGATTCTGTTTTGGTTGAGAGGAAAAGGCTACATGCAAATCTACACTTCAGCTGGTAGAGCACCAGTCTGATATCATTTGTAAGCCTTATTTCATTTGTTGCTGCAACTGTCAAAGGCTCTCCAGCAGGTGTATGCATTTACTCCTTCCATCCCTCCTGGTCACTGTGGGCTCACCTTCTGCTGTGCTCTGCTTCCAACATCGGGCTAGAAGGAAGTAGTCTATGTTAAAGTCTCTCTCTCTCTCTCTCTCTCTCTCTCTCTCTCTCTTTTTTGGAAGGGGAGGAAGCTTGATATAAATGATAATGATCATGATGATATCCCTTATCCTGTCTCATTTCACCTTGATCTGGGAATAGCCCCTTTAACAAAGATTTTTAAGACTGCTGGTAAATGGCAACTACACATTCCAGGATTCTATGGGATGGAGCCATGGCAGTTAAAGTGATGTCAAACCGCATTATTTCTACAGTTCAGTTGCACCCTTAATTTCCGAAACAGGAAAATGCATTCTCGGTGTGTCTGTGTGTTTCAACAACAAACTGTGAGCAATTGTGGATGGTCTTCGATGGCATCATTATAGGTTGCTTTTAGATCTCAAGTTTTAACTCAGAAATGATCTACTCCTTAGTTACTATATATCTAAAATAGATAACTTTGTAATTTGCAATGATGCTACTGTCTATAATGATGTATGGTTTTTCTTTTTTAATAATAATAATAAAAAGTTTTAACTCAGAAACCTTAGGGGAGAGGACAATTCTGAACTGGACAAGCCTGTATTAGTCAACATTGAAATGCATTTTTACTCTCTAGCAAGCAATGTTGAACATTTCATTTGAAAGAGTATAGTCTTTGATAACATTTTTATATTAAAAACATCAATGTATGCGTAAACTGCTCAGAGAATCTATTGGCTGGGGTTTCTGGGAGATATAGTCCAAAAAGGTAACTTTCTACAAGCCTTAATGGGCTGTATTTTTCGTTTCATGGGTCAAACAGTTGTGCAGGTCTTTGCTAAGGTGTTCTTTTGATGCATCATGCCTGTAATCAGAAGTGATAACATCCTACTGAAGAGCCAGGCTCTAAATGTTGTAAATGGGATTAAATGGACTTAAATATAAGCACTCAAGTTTAACTGGTTGCGGTTGGGTCTTAATATCCAATTATCGCCTCCCATTCCTGCAGATACTTACAGTGATCTGCAACACACTTGATTGAGGCTGGAGAGTTTAAAGCCTGATGTTGTGAATCTCTCCTTCAATTAGCCTGCCTCAGTAAAACCTAATGCCACATCCTTCAGTGAACCTCTCAGGGCCAAGGCCACACATTCTACTGAAACCACTTGGGAAATGGCAAATGTTATTATATCATTTTGGATTTCAAAAGAAAAAAAAAATCAGCTACAGAAATCTGGAATTTAATAAGGGAAGGAGGAGTCAGCACTGTCAGAGATGTTTTTCAGTCTAAGCCCTCAGATTCAGAAAGGTATTGATCTATATGGTCAACAAATACACTTCTTTGTCCCACAGCCATGGGCTTCACCCTGATTGTGTAGCTGCAGACAGCTGGCAGCCATTTTCACCCGTTCTTAAGAGAGCAAAAATTATACAGAGAGTGCTATGAAATTTCATTTTTTCAGGCTTGCAAAGCTGTGGCCTATCACCAGCCATGCATGACAAACTATGAAAAAATTTTTGGGGGGGGGGGGTCGGGTTATGAGGCCATGTTCTAGAACAGTTTATTCCTGACGTTTCACCAGCAGCTGTGACTGGCATCTCCAGAATCATCTCTGAAGATATCAGCCAAAGCTGCTGGTGAAACATCAGGAATTAACTTTTCTAGAACATGGCCTCATAGCCTGAAAAACCCACAAAAAACTACGGATGCCAGCTGTGAAAATCTTCAACTTCACAATGGAAAATATTATACACAGGCTATTTCTGGCAGATATTCTAATATCACTGAGCTTGTTAAACCTCTGACAGGTCAAATGTGGTTCTGGCTTTGTGGATGTCTGACATCTGTATAATAGCATCTGAGTTTGTGATAGCACAATTTGGAGCAGCTTCTCCTTTTCATCTGTAAGTTAAATCTCTAAAAGATTGGTCACACTCTGCCTTGTTGTTTGATGCTGGACTAAATTTAAAAAACAAAAAAACTTCAAATGAAACATTTTTCTCCACTACCGGTTTTTCCTGTGATCACTGTTAGTGGAACTGTTCCAATTATAACAGCACTCATTTGCTTACCTTCATGCCATACCCCTTTCTGGGGATCTTGCAGAACCAAAACAAGCAGTTTGACAATTTCACTGTGTGGTATTGTTGAGATATGTGGAGCAAACCATGAAAATAGCAAGTCCTTTTGATCACACCATTAAGCAGAAGGTGTCAAGAAAAGAAAATGCAACTCAAAACACACACATGCACACACTATACATCAAATGATCACACAAAAATCATTCCCTGGACTCCAAGACCGAACTGGGAGTAAGCAGGCAGTGAACAGTGGAAAACAATTCATCTTGCTTTTCTACCCTGATCAAGATGTATCTCCAAGTGCATAGCTACTGAATGTGGATAAGACTATCAGAGAGCTATCTTTTTACATAAAAAAGGAAATCATCATCATCATCATCATGAAGTTCAAAGTGGGAATTGTTGAAAGGCAAGGATGAGAAATCACAATCCTCAGAGCCAAACCTGCTATGCTACCCTTCCCATGTTCTCCATGACACCTTCATTTGATAATTGTACAGAATTTTGTACAGGATTCCTTTTGTAAATGGTGGTTGTGCCTCTCCTATGGCTTAGGTATTTGCAGTAAGAACTTTACCTTAAAATAGTACAGTATATCATTTTTCATCCTAGTTCCTGCCCACCAGTGGTATGTCTTCTCCCACCTGATAGCTTCCCTGAAATTGAATACAGCCCTCAGTTCTTGGTACGATCAGTCTCTTCCCAGTTAGGGATGTCAGTTTTCATAAATTTCATTCACACAGGCAAGAATGGACAGTTTTACCACATGAGAATTTTACCTTGCTGTAAGAAAGCCAATGGAAACTTCCCAGTTTTTGAAAACTATTCACAGTTTGTTCCCCCCCCCCAAAAAAAAATACTTTGCTTTTAGATACCAAGAAAACAAGTTTGCTGAGCACAAAACAGCATAATCTGCACAGCAATGTTGTTTTCTTTGCAGAAACTATTGTTTCTGTGCAGGAAAACTCACGAACCGCTTTATCACACTAGGGGGCAAACAGGATTTAAACAAGAGTTAAAGAGGAAATGCCTATAATAAACATCATTTAACTCTCGTTTAAATCCTCTTTGCCCCCTAGTGTGATAAAGCAGAACGACTAAGGGCGCCAGCCTCGGGGCAGAGTGGGGGCATAGCATCCGCACAACGCACATCCCAGCCATGAACTTGGCCACACAGTAGGTGGCATCACAGGGCTCTTTTGGTGCTGCATCCAGATGATGCATGTTAAAAGGAGTGCCAGAAAATGCTGCCATGCTGGCAAAGGTGCCTTTTCCCCAGAATGAAAAGGAGTGACATTTTGCCATTCCTTTTAGTGCTGGGAAAAGACCAGATAGGGGCCACAGCACGTTGAAGCAGCTCCGATCTGATGCTGAAAGGGGCAGCAGCAGACCACTCCAAAGGGGCAGTCTGTTTAGCTCCTAAGTCCTGAAATGCAAAAATTCTAGCCCATCTAGGAACCTCCTCATCAGGGTTTCCTGACACTTTAAAAAATGAATTTTTAGTTATTTTTGAAAACTCCCTAATCATCTTTCAGCAAGGTTGAGAAACATATGGCCTTCCAGATGTTGCCAGGCCATGAATCCCATCATTTTCCAGCATTTGCTGTTGGCTAGGATTAACGGGAGTTGCAGTCCAATGACATCTTAAGGAACATATGTTCTTGCTGCAATCCATTTAGGCCTAGATCTCAGATAGAGTTGCCTGCTCAGGATTGACCCATATTATGTGGTTTCCTGGCCAAAACCTGATATAGTTCCTTGCAATTTCATCATGCATTAAGTACCAAATAGAATTGTGTACACACTGATTGGGAATTAAAATAACTATTCCCAGGTCAGATCAAGGTGAAATGCTCCTTCTCACTTACTTAGGAAGATGGCAGAGGGAACATTTCACTTAGCCTTCTAGGCAGAAGGTAGATGCAAAAAAGAGTGGAGCTTGAACCCTGATGCCATACTGACTGGGACTGAAGACACAATCTAAGTTAGTATAGACCATAACTAAGTGAAAACAATGGGTCTTCTTAAGATGCAGCAACAAATGCATTAAAGCTTGCAAACTGTAGAGGACAGGTGTTCTACACAGTGAGATGGAGATGTGCAAACATCTTGCTCAGAAGATAGCTTACTATAAATTGAAAATCTGAACCTTTGTCTCCTGCCTTCTTGGCCATGGAAACCCACTAGGTGATCTTAGGCAAATTACAGCATCAGAGGATGGCAATGGCAACTCCCCTGTGAAGAAACGTCAAGAAAACCCCATGATAGGTTCACCTCAGGCCACCATTAGTCCAAAATGACTTGAAGGCACACAATAAAAACAACAACGTCTGCCTGGAGATGAACCATAAGAACTGGAAATGCAGGGCCAGGCCTTGAGATTTGGCAACCCTAATCACAGGAGAAAGAAACTTTTTCTGGATTGCAGCACTTCTGATAACAGGAATTGACTGGCATGGTAAACAAAGAACAACAAAAACAATTGCTTCCCATAGAAAATCAGCATATTAGAGAGCAGAATTTTTTACTTAGTCTCCCCTTGGCATGCTGTATATGTGTATGGATGTGTGTGTGTTTTCAGGCACACTTTGTCCTGTGAATCCATCCCCACCTGCAAGGCAAAATCATATAGCTGAGTCCAAGGTTGACCACTTGCATGAGAACAAGGTTCTTACGCATATCATGAAATCTGTCCAAGCCTGGGCTTGTCTGCTCTGCTCTTTGACTTCACCATTGCTATTCAGCAGAGAAGAGGAAACTCTTCTCCATTAAACACCTCCCTTACTTACTGTTCCGCTTGTAATCTGGCTTTTGTTGAAGCTGAGTGTCACACAGATAATGAGCTTGTTCTGCTAAGGCAGGAGTGTGAAAAATTGAGGGCAGAGTCCACAATGCATATCACACTAATATGACAGCAAAAGGCAACTCCACCAACTGCACGATTTCCCATTCGTCCAACTGACGGGGCTTTTGAGGAACCAAAACAAAAATCATACTTTAAAATATATATGTATACAATACAGCCCTCCGACACAATAGAGTTTTCCCACTTTACAACAGATGTGTGAAAAACTCCACTTCAATTCTTTAAATAGACAAGTGTATGTATAAAAGTCTTGCAGTTGTCAGAAAGAAAGAATCTGGAGGAAGGGGAGAAGGGATAGCAGCTCAGTTTTAAAACAAGATACTTTATTACTGGCTTGCAAAGTATGTAAAATATTCAGTACCCTAAGGAACTCTAACAGTTGAGAATTCAGAGTGGAAGCCAGCAGAGTTTGGGAAAGCTACTTTTTGGAATATACTTCCCTGACCCTGGGTAGACTACCTTGTGGGAATGAAACCTTTTAAATAAGATTCTATGACTGTAATCCAAAAAAGTAACTTTTCCAAGATTTAAATTTATTCCTATAGGGCACGGAGTTGGACTGGATGGCCCTTGTGGTCTCTTCCAACTCTTTGATTCTATTATTCTAAACTAAGATGGGCAAAGTGAGGAATGTGATCTATATGCAGTCCATTAGGTTCATTTTTGTAGATTTTTTTTTAAAAAAAAATAGCCCCAAAATGCCCTTGGGGGCAGGGGCATTTTTCTCACCATCATTCTAAGGGCTGAAAAGACAACGGTAGGAGTGATCTATTACAAAAGATGAAGAATGATCTCAGCAAAAGTAAAAACAGGAAAAACAGTTTTGCTTTTTTCTTTAAGAGAAAAAGAAAGAAGCAAGGCTACCAGCATGGTTAATACTTAGACTTACTTTTAAAAAATGGAGAAATTCTACTTCTCCCCACCCCCTGGAAATATTTAATAATACCTCTGGCTTTACCTACAAATTGGGTAAGGAATTTTGAGATACCATTTCTGTGAAGCAGAATAAAATGGTTCCCTACAAAGGGAACATTTGAAAGATACCAGAGACCACAGTTAATGCTGATGAAAGAGGGTCAAACCAGATGTAATAGGGAATCCATATTACAGAGGCCTAATGTGTTTTCCTTCCTTTCCTTCTCAGTCTTCAATAATCACACTAGAACATTAAGCCTCTGTATCCATGGATTCTGTATCCACCTATTCAACCTTCCATTGATGGAAAATGCTCAACAATGATGAAAATTCCAAAAAGGAAATCTTGATTTTTATTAATTTATATAAGGGACACCATTTTACTGCACTATTGTATATAATGGGACTTGAGCATGAACCAAACTCCAAACTCCAGTGGAAAACAAGGGCCCACTGTATTCATCTTTGAACAACCAGTCACAAAACAAAGCATGCTAAATCCAAGATACATACATGAGAAAAAATTGTGTTATGAGAAGCAGATTTATAATTTTTTTGTGCGGTTACTGTGTGACCCTTGGTTGGGAGAAATATAACCCACTCACTCCCATGCCAGCATACTCTGAAGATGCCAGTCACAGACACTGGCAAAATGTCAGGAATAAACTCCTCCAGAACATAGCCCCAAAAATCCACAAAATAATATGGATTCCACCATGAAAGCCTGCGACTTCACAGAAGAATATTTATTTTATATCACTTGGGGAAGTACATGTGATAAACATAGCATCTAGTCTGAGCCTCAGGGATAGTCAATAAATGGAACAATATGGCAATGAGCACCTACTCAATATACAGCTTCCTGTTTCATCTAGTAAGACCCCTCTGAGTTCCCCCACAGATGACCAGTGATGACACTCTATTGGTAGAAAATAGGTCCACAAACCCTTGTAAACTTTCCATGACAATCAAAATCATTCATAGCTTCTAACACATCTGTATTTTATTGCTGCAGTTTAAATTTCATCCCAGTTTGCTATTTTTTAAACTCTGGAATTATGCTGGAGAAAATGAGCCCATGGGAGCAACTGAAACAGCAGCAGCAACCATGCTGGTTCTGCAGTCCTATACTCATTTGCCTCTATCCACTCCTGATTAGCAATTACATTTGATTAGTAGAAGCTATAATCTGCCTTTGTTCAAAGGAACTCGGGCTGAGACAGTGTAACTGGCCCACATTCATCCAGGGGATTTCCACACTTAGTGGGAAACTGAATCTGAGTCCGCTTAAATCTCAGTCCACTGCACCACATGGTCTGTCATGTATAGGATCACACTACAGGGATGATATTTTTAAAAGTAAATCTTAATGCGAAAATTTGAATCAACAAGAGGGAACATAGGTCTAAGGTTTAACAGCAGCAACAACAGCAAAAATCTGTGTTTTTTATATATAGGTTTATATAGATCTGTTTTTAAGCATTGTATCTGCACTTAATTTTAGGTTTTTGTATGTGCCTTCAAGTAGTAGTAGTAGTAGTAGTAGTAATAATAATAATATTTATTTCTAGTCCGCCCCTCTGAACAAGCAATCGGGGTGGATTACAACAAGGATTAAAACAATATCAAGTAAAATGTCCCAACCTTTCCCTTACCACCACCCCCCCTTAAAAAGAGATTAAATCACAATTGAATTAAAACAGTAATAAAAACAAGATTAGAGAAAAACGGACCCAGCCAAGGTTATGCAGAAGTAGAAACAGAGAAGGGAGGCTGGGAGAAAAGGCCACTCTAAAGCCTAGATTTGGAGCCGGGGGATGTTTACATTCTCTGGGAAGGCCTGCCGGAAGAGATGCGTCTTTAGGTCACCTGCCGACTTATGGTGACCCCAAGCATTTCATAGGATTTTGTTAAGCAGGGAATATTCAGAAGTGGTTTTGTCACTTCCTTCCTCTGGAATACAGCTTACAGCACCTATTCTTTGGTGGACTCCCATCTAAGTTCCATTAAGGTTGACCCTGCTTAGCTTCTGAGATCAAGGCCTGTCCCTTTTCTTAAAGACAGAAGCTGAAATACCTTTGAACCATTTTGCCATCTCATTTAAATACAGTAAAAGAAAAGATGGTTTGGGAGAAGGAAGGCATGATACTACCATGACACTCTTGTCTAAGTAACACAAGATCATCTTGCTCAAGATATTCCTGTCAAAGTAACATGACATCATCATTTGCCACTTCTTTTTGGGAACTTTGGTGGGCTTTGAGATGCTCTGTTAATTCATGGCTGCTGTCACATAGCATGACACACATGAAATGCCTACAAAGAGCACCACTTTGTTAAAATTTTTCGCTTGGCATGAATCCTGGAAAAATACCCATGTCAAGCTTTCTTTTCAAGTACCGTAATCAACAGTGGAGCCAGATGAACCCTTGAATTCTTTTGAGCATCCATTGTATATGTGTATGTGGCAAGGAGAGTTCACAGGTGGGGTGAACTCTCCAACAAATTGTGCCTTTTTTTAAAGTACCAGTTGTGAATAATGTGTGTTGAACAGAAAATCCAAAATAATATGTGCCCCAGGTTTTTGAGGTGTGGGGTTGTTGTTTTTTAAGTAAGTTAACATAACCAAGTAATTTACAGGCTGAGTCTCTCTTGCCCAAAATGCTTGGATTTTGCATGTATGTACATAATGAGATATCTTGGAGATGGGGCCCAAGTCTAATTTACACATGTCCTGAAGGTAGTTTTATACAATATTTGAAATAATTTTGTGCCTGAAACAAAGTTTGTGTACAATGAATAATCAGAAAGCAAAGGTGTCACTATCTCAGCCACTCAAGGGGAAAAATGTTTTAGGAGTATTTTGGATTTCAGAATTCCCAAAAGGAGAGGCTCAAACTGTATGTCCAAAGAATAAAGGATTCAGCAATATGTGAAGTGGTTATAAAATGTGCTATAGCAACTCAGGGAGTCTTCTATCTTCAGCAAATACCTTTCTAGGCTAGAGAATGTGAATCTAATAGGCCTTCTGCTTGAACATATTTGCTTGAATAAAGGGGATGTGTGTCCCAAAAGGTGTCTATATTCAGTGCCCTGCAGTGATCTGGATGTGTTAGTCATCTTTTCCATTAAAGTGGCACAGCTGGCTCTCTGCATTTGTGGTTTTGACTTTTGCACCTTTGATTATTTGCAGTTTTAATATGTTCTCTCTAGGAATCCAACTCTGCCAGAAATTGACCGCAGAGTTGTGCTGGAGAACCTAGAAGTTGCTAGAGGAAACACTTCTCTAGGCATCTGTAGCTCCCCCAGCATGATTCTGCAAACAACTTTTGGCAGACGTTGACCATAAAGATGCACTGGAGGACCTGGAGATTTCTAAAGAGGTGTTCTCATAGGTAAAAATAACTAGTTTTAACTTGTGGTTTTTCCACAGTCACGGATGTCCTTCACCCCTAACCCACTGTATTTTGTTTAATGTGTGCTTTACTAATACCATGGGACAGACAGTATTCATTTGAAATTAAAAGTGAAGCTAGAACAGAAGCAAACACTGCGTGTCCTCTGGGCATTTCTGGATTGCAAGTTCCAGAAGACCTAGTTGGAAAAACCAATGGCCAAGAATGTAGGGAGCTGCAGTCCAATGACATGTTGAGGGCTGCATAATACTTGATCTAAACGGTTAGAAAACATATATTGTGCAGTGATTTCCATGTTTACTCAGAAGTAACCTCTGGTGTATTTAATAGATCTTAATTGTTGATAAAAGCACACAGGTTGCAATCCCATCCTTATTTGCCTGAGAACAAGTCTCAGGGAAATCTTTCCTTCAGAGCAGAAAGATACAAGAGTGGGTTGTCCATTTTGAGAGGTGGTTTGCAACTGTGGCCCCTCAAACCCTGTTGGACTCCAACGTCCAGCATTGACACAGCCAACAGTGAGGGATGTTGAGAACAGAAGTTCAACAACATCCAAAGAGTCACAGTTCACCTTTTTTGCACTAGAACATAAGGGCATCTCCTTCTGACCCTTTTAATGACATGGGCTTTGGTACACACTCCACAAAGGAATATAGCAAACCCAAATGCCTTGCAAAATGTTTGGCATTTTTAATTATTTTCAAGTTTTTGGTGGACAGGGCACTGAAGCTAAGGCTAAATACAACCTTGATACAATATTAATGCAGCATTAAAATACAGAAAGCTAAAACTTCATTTATTGGCATAATTAGAGAGAAAGAACCACGGGTTTTCTTTTAAAGAAAATCCTATCCAAGATTAATTTGGCATCGGTTTCATTTTGTTTTTCACTTTCAGTGAGAAAGTTGGCCTCTTTTAGAACATTTGGCCTGTAATTAGGTTCAGCATTAGTGATTAACTTTCATTAGTTCTACTTGACACAGTAAAGGCTTTTTTGCCATGACACAGCCTGTCAGAGGTAATGAAGAACTGCCCTATCTCCTGACAGCTGTCAACATGAGAACTTGCACAAAGGAATAGAAGAAAAAGACGATGAGCTACACAGGAACAACCATATCTTCCAACTGTCCCATTTTGACTGGGACAATCCCAATGAATCCATGGTTGTCCCATTTTTTTCCATTTTTTTTTTTTTAAAAAATGCTCTCACTTCCTCCTTTGTCCTCAGCTTGCTTTAATAACTACAGCTGAGTTCAAAATACAAAAGTAGTTTTCATTCAGATAACTCAGCAGGAAGGAAAAGAGAGGAGAGGCAGACTCTTGCACTTCCCTGCAGATCCGGCAAAAGCATACTGCTGCTCATAAAATCATAGAAAGAGACTCATGACCCACTGAATCTAATCCCTGTTCATTCCAGGATCTCCAGCTACAGCACCCCAGCAGGTACCCTGTTTCCCCGAAAATAAGACGTCCGCTGAAAATAAGACCTAGTAGAGGTTTTGCTGAATTGCTAAATACAAGGCCTCTCCCAAAAGTAAGACATAGCAAAGTTTTTGTATATAAATATATATGCAGTATATTAAAAAATGTTCAATTTTTTTGGTTCAACAATAAATGTGAATTCTACTTCATAGAAAAATAAGACATTCCCTGAAAATAAGACCTAGCACATTTTTAGGAGCAAAAATTAATATAAAACACTGTCTTATTTTGGGGGAAACACGGTAGTCATCCAGCTTCTTTTTGAAGGCATCCAGAGGAGGAGACCCCAACACATCTCTCGACAATTGGTTCCACTCTATTTCTGGCTCGTGTGTTCATCCTCATTAATACCTTTGCTATTTTGACCATACTTTCTGATGTTGTCACACATATCCAGTTTAGTATCAATATTGGAGTCAGTGTGGTGTAGTGGTTTGAACATTGGACTAGAACTCAGGAGATCAGAGTTTGCATCTCTGCTCAGCCATAGATCCCCATTCAGTCAGTCTGGGTAGGAGATACTCTCTCAGACTCAGAAGATGGCAATGGCAAAAACCTTTTGAAGAAACTTACATAAAAAAATCACCATAGGGTTGCCTTAATTTGGAAACAACTTAAAGGCACACAACACACATTATAGAAGGAGAAGAGCAACAGCAACAACAAAGATTATAGCAGATTCGACTAGAAAAAGAAAGAGGCTTCTCAGAGCCAGCATATTGAATCTGCCTTCCATCACTATTGCTGTACAACTTTGGAAGAAGTTCAGCCATTTGTGTAGAGCTGTAACAGCATTAAAGTCTCAGACATTAAGGGATGTGGGACTGTAGAGTGCAGAATAGAACATCCAGTAGCGTCCCTATCAAGAGTATATTGAAAGGAGCCAAATAAGATTCTGAACACTGTTCTCCAAGTACTTTTAGCACTTTGGACAGTTCATCAAAGTCTGGAATAAAGTCCAGAGTGGGTTCACTGTACCCCTCACATGGAAATTACCATTCAAGATGGGACAGATGGCTACATTCAGCTATTGCCCTGTGTTCGGATTCCTTGGGTGTTGCTTCTTCCTCTGCACCAAAGAATTGGAAGTGATTTTTCCAGGGAGAAATAGGTTGCACCAGCTTAACACTTGAGCTTCCTCTGTTGTTACCACCACTATGACAACCACTTCTGCAACTCTCTTCTAGCTTTATTCCAGATTGACTCATCAGATCGGTACAATGGAAGTCTCAAAAATTCAGAATTTCTAGATGTCAAGACACAGGAGTAGAGAGCTAGGTTATCCTGAGGATACTAGTGCCCAACACCCAAGAGGGTCCCAGCTCTAGACCTATGCAAACCAGCTATCATCACCTACCCATGAAGTTCTGGAAACTCCAAGCATGAAACTTCTTAGAAAGCATGTTTGGAGCTGAAGGAATCATTGAAAGTTCTACTTTCTTTTTTCTTTTTTTTCCCTTTTCCCATTTTTGCAGTTTAATCTTTATTAATATACTTTCTTGAGATTCTGCTTTCTACTTTCTTGAGACCTGAGACAGCTCAGCTCTCCCATAAGCCTCTGCTCAGAGCTCAAAGGCAGTAGCAGTGCATGGTCTGTTACAAATTATGTTTGCCAGTGTGGTGTAGTGGTTTGAGTGTTGATTTTGAAGATCAGGACTTGATTTCCCATTCAAACATAATGCCCACTGGGTGGCCCAGGGTAGATCGCACTCTCTCAGCCTCAGAGGATGTCATTGCAAACCCCCTTTGAAGAAACTTCCCAATAAAACCCTATGGGGGCATTCACACTTATTTTTTGTCCTGAGGAGGTTCAATACCAGATCGGTGTTCTCACTACCTTTTCCATTTCCAAATCTCTCTGTGGCATTTTAAACCTGGTGCCATTCACACTTGCCACCATTTAAGTTTAAAATGGAGGCACCTCCATTTCTGAGAAGGATGCAGCTTAATCCAAATCAATTTGACAACTTACACTGCTGAAGATAAGGATCATTGTGACTCTTTAAAAAAAGACGTCCTTAAGGACCCAGTGTCAAATACTCCTGGTTAAGCAGGGGTTTCAGTAGTCCCCCCCCCACACACACACACACAAACTGCACCAAGTGCATTTGGGCAAGCATGAATGCCACAAAAAACCCTGGTTTCACAGAGTGAATGGGGCCTATGATAGGTTTGCCTTAGGGTCTCCATAAGTCAAAAATGACTTGGGAGCAAACAACAACAACATTTGTCAACATTTGGGAGCAGATATGTGCAAAGCAACAAATGGAACAACAAAGACAGGTGTAAATAATATGTACTTTTACACCCTTTGAAAATTGCATTGCAATTCAGTCTTTTTTCTTCCCTTCTAGGAACAATTTAACGTAGCTAATGATTACTTCAAGGCGTTATTGATTATATCTTTGCTCTTGCCTGAAATCAGCTTTAGTGACCATAACAAACTCACTGAGCCAAATCACAAAGCTTCAGGCAGTCGTGGCGGGGAGAAAGTACCCCATAATATTGATTCCTTTTACCTTTCTTCTTCTGTAAATGTCTATTGATACACAATGAAAATGGACTTCACTGGCACGGCTGCTGTGAGGGAAAACCCAAGTGCTCATCTTCCTGGCTTAAAAAGCTTAGGGGTGTAATACACTCCAACATTCAAAGCATTTCAGACTTTCATTTCTGCTTTTTTGTTTTTTTAAGATGAAACAAAAAGTAACAGATGTGGTTCCCAGGGGCAAAAATACAAATGGAAGTTTTAAAACAAGTGATTCAAATAAGAAAAATACCCTGGCGGGAATTGGGGGGGGGGGGGGAGAGAAGGAGATTTGTCTACTTCTGGTTCTTGTCATTTTTACACTGTTCAGCTCAATGCTTTATTTTGCTATGTTTCCACTTTAATCTCCACTGAATATCAATCCAATAACAATGACACAAAGACATCATTTCAATTGTTAAATATGTGGCTTTACAGACTGGCAGTTTATGCTGGCCTGCGTGCGTGGTAAGGCTGCGGTAGGGCTGAGTGTTCACATGCTTAAAGCCCTGCTTTTGCCGCCCAGCCACCATCTTGCCACACACCCATCCAGACGGTGCACACCATGGTGGCATCCCTTGTGCGCAGCACCCAAATGGCACTGCACACAAGGGGCATCATAACTCTGGGACTCTTATGGCACCTCTTCTGCAGCGGAAATAGGAGCGGTGTTTTGTGGCTCCTTTTTACACTGGGTTGTGGGTGTGGCATGCGGTTGCTGCATTCCAACCCAGCATTTCCAGGGACAGCATAGAGCCACCCCTTACCAGGCTGTCTGTACAGCCCCTATGTATTTTAGGAGTCCACCAAAATTGACACCATTTCTTCATGTTGTTGTTGTGCTGTTATTGTTGATGTGTGCTTCAAATCAAACCTATCACAGGTTTTCTTGGTAATCTTTGTTCAGAGGAGGTTTGCAATTGCCTTCCTCTAAAGCCAAGACTATGACTTGCCCAAGGTCACTAAGAGAGTTTACATGACTGAACAGAGATTCAAACCTGGTCTGCCAGAGCCCTAGCCTAATACTCAAACCATTATACCACACTGGCTCTCCTTCACCCCATTGGCAATTGACAAAATACAGGTGACTATTCTGATTCCATTTCAGGGGTCTCATAATGCCACATGAAAGCAAACTGGGGGAAGGGAGTTGGCATTCCTGTATACTGAAGGAGGGGAACCATTACCTCTTGCAGTGATTTCTTGTTTTAAACTTTAATTTTTTTTAAAAAAAAATATTTTACTTAATCTACTGGATTTGCTGGGAAACTGTGGCAGTGACACTGCTTTCACTTTCTTCCTCCCGAACTACCTCTGTCAAGGTGACCCATAAACAAAAGTTATTTCAGGACTGTATTTCCCTTTATGAGCCCAGTAGAGTGCTAAAATTTTCTCAATTTTCTTTCCTAATACTTTCTTAGACTCATTTGATGGAAACAAAGGAGCAGGACTTCTTGGTGGTTGCTCCCAGACTTTAGAATTCTCTCTATTTGGAGGTTAGGATGGTCCCATCTTGCTTCCCCTTTGATGGCAGGTAAAAAACTTTTTTTTGCACCATCAGGCTTTTACAGACTGACACTGGCTGGGCTTTTAAATTCTGTGCAAGTTATACTTTAAAGCTTATATTTAGAGAGATCTTGTAGCACCTTTGATACTAACTAAAGAAAGAAGCTGGCAGCGTGAGTTTTTGTAGACTTAAAACTACATCCTTAGATGCATTTAGTCTATGAAAGCTCATGCTGCCAACTTCTTTCTTTAGTTACTCTCAAAGGTGCTACAAGATCTCTCTACATACTGTTTCTACAGACTAACATGGCTACATCTTTGAATTCTACCATTATTTAAAGCTTATATATATGTTTTTAAATACATTTTAATATTTTTAATGTTAAAATTTTTACATTATAAACTTTTTAAAAAAGTTATGCTTTTTATTGCTTTTGTATAATTTTTAATTTATATTGTTTTAAATTTGTTATGAGCTGCCTTGTATCCCTATAACGGAAAATGGTGGGATATAAATAAAATTAATAATAACAGTAATAACAATAGCAGTTTATATATTGCATTTCAGTAAGAAAATAATTTCTTAATGTGCGTGTGACTTACATGTATGTACTAGACTCCATAGAAGCTGGCAAATTTACTTCTTTGGACTACAGTATCCATAGCACCACTGCCAGCATGGCCAATAGTTACTCTGCCTATTTGATTCTGGGAGCTGTAGTCAAAAATATAATTTTTCAGGAACTCTAATACCACTGATTCAAATAAGTAATTTTCAACCATTCATAGTATTCATGGATCAAATATTCACAACAGAACTCATTATGGAAGATTTTTTTTGTTAAGTCTGTGGTACAGCAGACGGAAAAAGAGCTGGAAAAAGTGGCATCACTAGGTTTGGTGTCACCTGGTGGAGGAACTCATGATGCCACCTCCCCCCCCCCCCATTGACTTCCTCCCATGCCACACGATACAGAATCCTTAGTAATGTTTTTGTACTAATGTTACTCATGGTGCAGTGGTTAAATGCCTGTACTGCAGCCACTCACTCAAAACCATAAGGTTGTGAGTTCAGTACCAGCAAAAGGGCTCAAGCTCGACTCAGGCTTGCATCCTTCCGAGGTCGCTAAAATGAGTACCCAGATTGTTGGGGGCAAGTAGTTTACAATTGTAAACCACTTAGATCCTGTTAATTCAGTATGAAGCGGTATAGAAATGAAGCTGTTTATAAATCATAATTTGTATATATAGCTGAATGTAAGTTGTGACACAAACAACTAGCAACATTAAAATTATACCTTTAAATTACAGTATCATGCACACAGCCTAAATGTATTTATATATAGATCGTTTCATGTGGTTAAAGTGAAAACTTGGTAAAATGTAATGTTTTTAAAGAAAATTTAAAAATAAATAAAAAATACATTTTTTTTAAATTACAATTTTAAAAAAACTTTAAAAAAAACCCCAACTTGAGCCTTCTCCTTTCTCCTCCCACTGAGCCTTGCCCTACTCATACCATCTCTTCAACATTTTAAAGGGAGGCAGGTGAATGCCACAGCCCATTTCTGCCAAAAGACGTATCTTTGAAGAGCAGTGATGTAACCCTCTTAGTGTCTCACCTGGTACGATCCACACTTCCTGCAACCACATAGCGATGCCACTGGCTGGAAAGGCAAGAAAAAAGGCCTGGGAGAAATTCACACTACAGTCAACCCTTAATATCGAGGGGGATTCTGTTCCTGAACACACACACACACACCATGGATGTGAGAAATTGCAGGGCATCAAGCCCCGTAGTTTTTAATGGCACCACCACCATTGGGAACAATGGGACAGGGCCATCCCTGTATGCATAAATCTGTGAATGGTAAGCCTGTGG
Organism: Urosaurus nigricauda; assembly: GCA_034509955.1. Taxonomy (NCBI): domain Eukaryota; kingdom Metazoa; phylum Chordata; class Lepidosauria; order Squamata; family Phrynosomatidae; genus Urosaurus; species Urosaurus nigricauda. Next base: position 362,935,180 of record JAOEGL010000001.1, read on the forward strand.
TTAGGGTTGGTGTAGTGAACACTTTCTTGTTCACTCCTACATTTCCTGGATGACAGCACCCTGGGCCTTTAGATCCCACCGCTGCCTCCAATTTATATGTGGTGGAAACCTCTCAGACTCTCTCAGTTCCCCCACCACGTATCTCCGCAGAGGCACTGATATCTTTGGTAGCGTGTTACAAAAGTTCAACAGAGGCCAAGTGGTAATTCAAAACATCAACCAAGTTTATTATTAAATATAAGAAATAAATTATAAAGTAAAGTTAAAGCTTTGTTTGTCTTGTTGCTTAGGTTCCAAAGTTCCTTAAAACATTAATTATACTACAGCCACTCAGGCAATCTTATCTCTAATGCCACAACCACAATCTTCCCTTAACTACTGGCTTGCTTTGAGTCTTTCCCCTAACTCCTTCAAGCCTATCTAGTCCCTTACTGGACTCTTCAAACTAACCTACAATTGTTCCCTCAGGAATCTTAAGAGCACACCCTCCCTCCCTCTCTTCCCCTCAAAATTCCATCCAAATACCACCCTTTCGCTCCCTGCCGAGGCTCTTTTATAGCCCTGCCCAGCCAGCTTCTCATTGGCTCGACTCCTGGAGCTGTGTGATTGGCTGTGTCCACGGCCTGCTCACTACAGTTGTTGGAGTGTACACAACTATAGTGCTACACAACTATAGTGCTGTTCTTCCACTTTAACTATCATGGTTCCATCCTTTGGAATCCTCCTACATTCCATCCTCTGGAATGTAGTGACTTGAGTATTGGACTATAACTCTGGAGGCCAGGGTTCCACTTCTAGCTCAGCCATGGATACCCACTGGGTGACCTCAGGCAAGTTACATGCTCTCAGCCTCAGGATAAGACAAACCTGCTCTAAACAAATTGTGCCAAAAAAACCCCATAATACGTTCTCCTTAGGGTCACCATAAGTTGGAAAGGACTTGAAGGCACGCCACCACCACCACAACAACATCATCAACAAGCACTGTCCCAGGACAATGCGCAAGTCATGTGCTTCAATTGTGAACAACAACTTTATTTGATAATGGTTGCAAGTAAAAAAAAATTACCTTATGAAAAAGTCACTTTGCTAAATAGAAAGGAGGGGGGGGGAAGCATTCACTATTCCAGGACAATGTGCAAATCATGCATTTACATGGTGAACAGCAACTTTATTCCAAAAAGGTTGCAAGTAAAAAAAACTACCTTATGAAAAAGACTATTTGCTTAATAAAGAGGGGAGGGGGGGGGAGAAAAAGAAACAAAACACCATGAACAGAAGTCAGGACTGGTATCACTTTGAGCCCCTTCCTCCTTCCTTGCAATGTGTTTGGTGCCAGTAATGAGCTGGTGCAGGCAAAGGTGGAAAAGAGAACAGGGAAAAGAAACAGAGACAAATGGTGTCATTAGGAGAGGAAAAGGAGGAGAGAGCCATCCTGGTGGGTGCACAGCTTCTGCTTATCCCATCAGGGTCACCACACTGTGCAGCTTGTCACCAGCAGGTGCGTGCAATTAGAGGGGAGCAAAATGAACAGTCTGCCACTTTCCGGCAGACACTTAAGATCATTGACAACTGCCAAGAGTGACAGCAAGAGCAGTGAAAACATAGGAAGCGAGGGCTGGCTGCAAGAAGTGGTAAAAAACGGCAAAGGCCAAACTCAAGTGGGAATTAAAACATACAAGAAACACCAAGGAAGGTAGCTAAATCTAAGACCAGCAATCCCAGATGTCCCATCCAGTGTTGTGTGTATAATGTCTTCTCAGTAGGCAGTCTGACATGGTCATAATCATTATCGTTGTTGCAGTTATTGTTGTTGTTTGTTTATATAGTGCCATCAGTGTACATGACACTTTCCAAGTAGAACAACCTAAAAGTGGGTCTGCCAAAAGTGTCCAATCTAAACTACATGTGTATAAATTATATGTGTATACATACTGAGAGACAGAAGGAAGGAATAATAAAAATATAAAATGGTACAATATAATCTTAAAACAAATTATCCAGAAAATATACAAAAGTATAACATAAAGCAAACTGACAAATACATATAATTGAAATATGTGTTGTTGTTATGTGCCTTCAAGTTTTTTCTGACTTATGGTGACCCTAAGGGTTTTCTTGGCATGATTGGCTCAGTGGAGGTATGCCAATGCCTTTCCCTGAGTCCGAGAGCACGTGACATGCCCAAGGTTACCCAGTGGGTTTTATGGCTGAACTGGGAATCAAACCCTGTCCCCAAAATCCTAGTTCCACACATAAACTTAAACCACAGTGAGTGAAGTATCATAAATCAGAATCTCAGTTATACTTGGTAAGGCATAATATATGTGTGTTTTTTCTCCCTAATTATGCCTCCCAGTTTCAATGTGGCAACAGTTGTTTGGTGAGCTGTGAGGAAACATGGTTGTGATGAAGATAATGTATCACAAAGACAATAATCCTTAGTGTGTGTGTGTGCTTTTAAGTTCTTATTTGACTTATGGATACCCCATGAATTTCATTGTGTTTTCTCAGGCAAGTAATACTCAGTAGTGTTGTGTTGCCAGTTCTTTCCTTCCCTTGAAATATTGCCAACAGCACCTGGTATTCATTGGCGGCTTCTCATCCAAGTATTAAGCAGGGCTGATCTGGCTTAGCTTCATAGATCAGAAGGTCCACACAGAAAAAAAAATGTATGCTCCACATCTGATCAAAAAATCTGTTTTTAAAATACAGGTTGAATCTCTCTTATCCAAAATGCTTGGGACCAGAAATATTTTGGAATTCAGATCCTTTGGATTTTGTTATATTTGCATATATATAATTAGATATCTTGGAGATGGGACACAAGTCTAAACATGAAATTCATTTATGTTTCATATACACATTATGCATATTGGCTGAAGGTAATTGTATATACCAAACTATTAATATTTTTCTTAATGAAACAAAGTTTGTGAACACTAAACTGTCAGAAAGCAAAGGTGTCACTATCTCTGCCACACATGATGACAGTTTAGGATTCTGGAATATTCTGGATAAAGGAGACTCAACTTATGTGTATGTGTGTGTATATATGTATGTGTATGTGTGTGTGTGTCTATATATATATATATATATATATAGAAAAATATCTCTTTAAATAATAGGATTAAATGCATTTTCTCTCAAATTAAGCATTGTAAATTTCATTTTCATACACTTTTTAATAAACCATGGTTTGTGTCCACACAATGAAGAAATACTGCTAGGTCACTAACTTTCAAAACACACATTCGTCCGAGAGGTGTGGATCAGGTCAGTTCATAAAGATAAAATTCGTCAAGCATCCTTAGGTGAGGGCCCTCTTCAAAAAGCACAAGGGTTGGGCCAAGAAGCAGAATCAAACCAGAAGCTTACATCCATAAGTAATGATATTAGCTGGGATTCTGACTTTAATAATATGCCTCACATCACTAAGCTTGAAATATAATAAGAACCTCATTCGTATTCTGCAGAAATAGAGCATAGTGCTATATGGCAAGAGAGGAAAACGGGGGGTGGGGGGATCAAGAAAAGGAAATTATTTGCCATGAGAGCTCACCCTCAATTCTTTTCTTTGTCAGTTCTGAAAAACATATGGGACTATCTACAGGTTAGGGATATACAAAAAGATACACAGTTGAACACTAGAAATGATATTCCTTATCACTATGTACAGTACCATGTGAAGTGAAAAAAGCAGACAAAAAGAAAATCAACTTGTAGTACCGGAGAAGAGCACTGAGGATACAATGGATGGCCAAAAAGGCAAATAAATGCATCCTAGAAACAGATCAAGCCTGAAATACCTCTAGAAGCCAAGATGGTCAGACTGAGGCTGTTGTATTTTGGCCACATTGTGAAAAGGCATGACTCAATGGAAAAGACAATAATGCTGTGGAAGATGGAGGGTAGTAAAAAGAGAGGAAGATCATACGCCACATGGCTAGACTCGGGGGCAGAGCAATCGAGGACAGGTGGTCTTGGTGATGTCTCATCTACAGGATCACTATGAATCAAGGTTGACATGAGGAAAGTTAACAACAACAACAACAACAACAACAACAACAAGGGATCAGCAACTGAAACAAACTTAATATTTTGCCACCTGTAGCCACCTACGATACCTTTGATTCTTTGTTAAAATGTAAATCCGGAGTATGTCACTGTGCAGAGGGCAAGGACAATTTTCCCTCTCTGCACCCACATAACAGGCCACAGCAGTGCATTTTGGCATATGTGGCATCACTTCAAGGTACCATTATAGTCAATTTAACTCTGCTTTTTAAAAAATATTCATAGGGTTAGGGGCAGCAAATCACTAATTTTGATAACGTTTGGGCAGTTTGCAGGATGAAAGTGGGAAAAGACAGATAAAGAGAGTATATCCCCAGTTGTTACCTATAAAATCTCTTTCTTAGCTGTCTACACACAATTAAACTCAGTGTTTTGATATCTATTTTTATGGGTTCTTAAAATAAACTATCCTGATAATAGCTAAAAAATAATTAAAAGCTGGTAAAAATGAAAATAAATGCAAGAATAGATTTAATGTCACTTAGTCATAAGTAAGTGTGCATATAACCGAAATACTAGTGGCAAATTAAATGTATTGGCCCTTTGTGCACATCTTCATCCATGCACACAAATGTCTTACTTTAACATAGAAAGGAATTTGTGAGAAAGGGGTACCAAACCCTCTCCCCTTTCACACTCTCACTTCCTCCAAGTGATTGCTCCTATCCCTCTTTCTTTCTTTACAGCTTATATACTGGAATCAAGCCAGTGGCTAGAACAGCACATAGAGCAGTTATAGAAGTATGGGGAAGAGAAGGGTACATCATCTTCAACAAACATATGAAAAGATCCACTACCTCACTACAGTCACATCAAATTGGTGTCACAGATTACATGATACATTGCCAGTTCTTTCCCACCTAAAGCAAGCAAACAAACACATAGATTTCCAGGCCAATGTATTTCTGATTTGTATTTCTGTACAGTTAAATACCCTAAATGCACCATGTCTGAACATGGATACTAAGCAGGGTCAGCCCTGGTTAGTACTTGTATGGGAGACCACAAAGGCGGGAATTAGGGGCCGCTTGATTGGCCCGTTCGGGCGGCCTGGCCTTCCCTGATTGGTCTAGGCCCTGGGAGGGGCGGGCCTTGCCCTCCCAGGGCTCCTATTGGTGAATGGGCCTTTTACAGGCCTGGGTTGGCGCTCTCTGGCGCCTTTTTGCTGTTTGCTCCCCGCCCTCCCTCCCTGCCTGGTTGTGATTGATTGTCACAACTGGTTGTGGGCAGCAGCATAGGCCTGGATCTGGGGTAGGGGTTTCCAGGGCCTGCTGGCACTGGGTCGGGAGTCCTTGGACCCGGGTATGGAGCGGTTTGCTGTGGCCATTGCGGGGGCCACAGTCGGTTAACACCCGGTGACTAGGATGCCTTGCAATTCGAGTTGAAGCAGCGCAGTTGCCTAACTGCGCAACAGGGCGGAGCTTGGCACCTACGTCATCCCGATGCTTGCAGCTGCAAGCAACCATACCTAATACATCAACCAACCGGGGTGTTGCTGATGTCCAGATCCAGACCTTATGCTTTAGGCCAACCCTACTGTTCTGCTGCTCTGTTTTGGAGTTGATAACAAAGTTGTGGCCTCTTTTCTTCCAATTCAGTGTATTGTTATTATTGGGCCGGACCTACTCAGCAACAAGCATTTCACACACAACTATGAAAGATCTGCTTATGTAAAAATGTTATAGACTTTACCTGGGACCTTTGCATATGAGTCATGTGGTCTCTCATGACTCATATAATCTGCATTGCAGAAATAAAACAGTCTGAAGCTGCTTCAGCTGTCAAGACTCAATGCTATGGAATTCTATGATTTGTAGTTCTGTGATATATTTAGCCTTCACTGTCAGAGAGCTCTTGTGCCCCACCAAACTACAAATCCCAGAATTCCTCAGTATGGAACCATGGCAGGTAAAGTGGTGGCAAACTGCATTATTTCTACATTACAGATTAGATCTATATCGTACATAAAACACACCAGCAGTCAACCATGCCAGTTGTGTATATGTGTCATTTAAAGAAATGGAGGAAGCCTTTCGCAGACATGGAGGGAGGGACCACGTCTTTCGCAGACGGCAAGCAGGGAGGGACCAAAATTGCGGACACAAGAGCATGCTGCCATTGTAACTAATGGGGACTCAAATATTTGTGTTTTTCTGGATTTGCGGGTTGGAGGTCTGGAATGGATCCCCTGCAAACTGGAAACGACTGTACTACCATAATTTCATCGGTTCAGGAAAAGTAGACTAGCTTACAAAAGGGAGAATGAGACAAAGAAATTTAGTATCATATACCTCTGTTCATGGAATTCAAGAGTCTGGCACAAATTCAGGCACCTGATGATATAATTTGGACTAGTGCAAAGGCAACCCATTAGCTAAAATTAAATTCAGTTCAGCCGAGGGAAGGATGTTTGTAAATCCTGTAAGGCAATTAGAAGGGAGGATATGGGGGCTGGGAATATTGAGTCCCAGAAGTAACATTCAAATTATATGTTAACTCCTATTATCATCAAATACAAGATGAAACAGTATTGTCTTGCACTAGCTTAGCTCCCATGTTTCTGATAGATCACAATCTACTAATAAAGGGAAGGATGTAATCCTTCCTCCACATCTCTTTCTGTGGACAGAAGTCCAGTCAGAAATTGTGACAGCAATTGAACAAAGGCAGCTTTGCTCAGCAAGGTGACCTCAAAAGTCTGCACCTGTTTAATTCCTGCAAATTGTGCAGCCATACGAAAAACCAAAGCCTTCATTAGAAAAAGAGACGGAACTGAAGGCAGGGCAAGATTATTGCTGAAACAACCCCCCAACCTTTCCTTTTCCACACTGTTTTCTAACATATGCAGATGACACTGTACTACTAGCAGAAAACTACTAGACTTGGAAAAACTACTAAGGAATTTCAAGGAAGAAAGTGTAAAGGCAGGCTTACTCTTGAACATAAAGAAAATAAAAATAATGACCAGGAAGAATCTACATGAATTCAAACTAGACAACAAGGAAACTGAAATAGTAAAAGAGTTCCCACACCTGGGATCAAATATTTATCAGAACAGGAACTGCAGTCAAGAAATCAGAAGAAGCCTAGGAATGGGGAGGGCTATTATGAACAAACTAGAATATCCTAAAGAGTAAAGAAATACAACTGAGCACAAAAATTAGAATCATACAAGCCATTATATTCCCTACTGTCATGTACGGATACAAGAGCTGGACAGTGAGGAAAACGGATAAGAAGAAAATCAATTAATTTATTGTGTGATGCTGGAGAAGAGTGGTGAGGATACTGTGGATAGTCAAAACAGCAAATGCAGATCAGATCATGCTGGAGATCTCCCTGGAAAACAAGATGGTTATGTGGAGACTTTGGCCACATCATAAGAAAGCATGACACCTTGGAAAAGACAATAATTCTAGGATGGTGGGGGAAAGTACAAAGAGAGGAAGACCACATGCCAGATGGATAGACTCTATTTGGAAGCTCATAGGTGTGAATTTACATCATCAAAGCAGAGCATTGGAGGCCAGGGAGTCTTGGTGATGTCTCATCCACAGGGTCGCCATGAGTCAGGTTTGACATTAAGGCAGTTAACAACAACAATAAATAAAACAACAACAAAATTGTGAAAACTGCAAAATTCAATGGGGGAAAGAGCATCTTCATCTCAAACCAGAAGCAAGATCTTACAAGGAGACTGGAAAATCCTCGAGATGTTGTCTTGTCATGTCAAGATGTCTAGTCTCTATTAAAATTTCTTTGTTCACAGTGAGTTCCACTGATCAGGCTTCATGTAGCTAGCAGAATGTGATGCAATGAAAATAGTATCTAAGCTAGTTTTTTTTCTCTCTCTCTTTCTCTGTATGGAAGAACATGGCCTTGTCATATCCTTCAACCATCTTAATGTGGCAGGGACAGTCCCAATTAATCCGCTGCCATCCCACTTTTCCAGCTACTTTTATAATGTCCCAGTTTTTCGCTTCTCCTCCTAATTTTCCCCTTCATTCTTGTCTTACTTCCATTGCTGCAAACTGTGTCCAAATACAAAGGTAGTTTTCTCTCTATTAACTCAGCAGGGAGGAGAGGAGGCTGAATGTTCCCAGTCAACTCAGAGAAAACTTCATGTTCTTCCTTATCAATATCCATATTTACCACACTCTGATCTTGTTTGCTTGCTTTTCATCTGTGAAATGATGGAAGGTATCCCATGTGTGCATTTTGTCACATTCCGTCTTTTTTAAAAATAAAATAAAATATAGGCTAGTTTGTTTGCTCCCAAACACTATATATTTCTACAGACTGGTATCAGTACTCTGTAATCAAAACCAAACACTGACTGAACTCTGCTGGTTAAGCTTCTGGAGAAAGTGAAAGGGTGCTCCTCAATATTGACTAGGCTTCTGGTACTTCCTTAAGGTTCCCACATGAAGTCAATGGACCTATAGAAGATACTGAAATGCCAGGATACCCTTTTAGACTGCATCTTTTTCCAACATTTGAAGTGCAAGTCCTTAGAAATGTACATATTGGGCCAAGCCATATGAAAAAGAAATGCATATATTCATGAAAGTTGCATAGAACATATATAAAGTGGTCCCCCGGGTTACGAATACCCCGGGATACGAAAACCCCGGGGTACGAAAGAGCCGGGGCCGCAAAAATGGCCCCGGCTTATGAGTAAAACCCCGGGATCCGGAAAAAACAACCTGTGCGGCCCCTTTAAATTTGCCGCACGGTCCGGCAAATAAAGCGGTCCCCCGGGTTATGAAAATTTCCGGGTTACAAAAAGTAATCCGGAATGGATTACTTTCATAACCCGGGGGACCACTGTATATATCTTAGGGATATAAGTGCCATGCAAACTGATGGTGCTTTACAAAAGGAGGAGGAGGAGGAGGAGGAGGAGGAGGAGGAGGAGGAGGAGGAGGAGGAGGGACATTGGGGCTTTCTAGATGGGCAGGAAAGTGTGACATGAAGTTGCCTTTTCCTTAATGCTTAGCAACTGCACCACAGCCTTTAGATGGAGCTGCGCTGTTCCGCAGTTTTTAAAAAAGAAGCTGGGAAAACCAGCACCTTTTTAAAGGTGCTTCTTCTCCCCTAAAATGCAAAAAAAGCATTTTCATGGCACACTTTCCCTTTTTCTCATCTAAAGGCTAGACTTTCATGCAGCCATGAACACACTTCTTTTTGCCAATCTAGAAAGCCCCATAGAATACACAAATTAAGCACATTTAATACAAAAATAGCCCAAAGCAGAAAATAGACAGAAGGGGGTATGATGAGAATATACAAGTTGGGTCTCCCTTATCTGAAATGCTTGGGACCAGAAGTGCTTTGGATTTAACAGTTGTTTTTTTCAGATTTTGGAATATTTGCATACACAAGTCTGTCTTGAAGATGGGACCCATGTCAAAGCATGACATTCATTTATATTTCATATACACTTTACACACATAGCCTGAAGGTAATTTTATACATAACATTTTGTATACAGTATCTCTATGCATGAAACAAAGTCTGTGTACACTGAACCATCAGAAAGTAAAGGTGTCGCTATGTCAGCCACCCATGTGAACAATTATGGATTTTGGAGTATTTCACATTTTGGAATTCTGGATAAGGGACACTCAGCCTGACATGGATTAGAAAAAGACTGACACTTTCAGCCCATTGAAAATGACCCTAGCTGAATGACAACATCTTGTTGCATTTGATCTGTGACCAGGATTTCTCTTGTATGGCTTCACAAAGGCAATCAACAATCCACAGACCATTTGTTTTTGATAATGAAAAGGGGATGGAATGCGGCTGGAGAGAGGCCAATTTCTCTGTATTCCACAAATTACAAAATAAGCAGTTTCCCCAGCATAAGATTCCCCATAAAATGCTCAGAAGCAAAAGAAATGCAATAAACAAGATCACATTGCTATGATTTTATTTTGATTATTTTTTTATTCTGATTATTTTTAAAAAAATCATTATTGCTGGAGACAAGATGGTGCTCCCCAGAATAGCAAGCTGTGGAGGAATTATCGTGGAGTAGACTGTTATGTCATTTTTCATAAGATTTAATGGATACAACGAAAGAGTATTGATAAGAAATTGGACACTAGAAAGCAAATGCCCATTTGCAAAATAAAACAAAATAAAATAAGAGAGACTTTTATTGCTAGAAAAAGGGTCAGCATAATACACAGCAGGAGTACTTTCCTGGAGTACTAAACTAGTACACAAGTATTTGCCAACCATGTTCACAGATTCTGCATCCACAGATTCAACCATCCACAGCACAAAAATATCCTCTTTTCAAAAAACAAAACAAAAAACAAAACCAGTCCCAAAAAGCAAACTTTAATTTTGCTATTTTATATAAGGGATACCTTTTCACTGTGCCACTATATATAATGGGACTTGAGCATTCAGCGATTTTGGTATCCACAAAGGATCCTGGAACCAAGTCTCAGTGGATACAAATGGCCCACTGTATACAATTTTACTTGGGTTGACTGTCCAATAATTGAAGCAGTTTTTTATGATTCCTGCAAGTGGGGTTGTACTGGACTCCTTAATATGCAAGTTATGTGACTCACCAGTTAAATACCAAAATGAAGGCGATGCCATAACAAACTACAATGCTGAGAATCTCACAGAAAGGAGCCATGGCAGTTAAACTGTTATCAAACTGGATTAGTTTCCAGGCCCAGGACAAGGTGTTGGTTATCACCTTTAAAGCCCCAAATGGCTTGGGTCCAAGCTATCTCCGGGACTGCCTTCTCCCATATAATCCTCCCCGCACACTTTGGTCCTCTGGGAGGAATTTGCTGCAGCCTCAAAAATATAGGCTTTCATCTACCTCCCAGAGGGCTTTTTCTGTTGTCACCCCCCAAACTGTGGAATGGCCTGCCAGATGACATTCGTAAATTGACATCTTTAGACAGCTTTAAAAAGGCTATCAAGATGGATCTCTTCCGGCAGGCCTTTCCAGGATAGATACCCCGGCCTCAGGGGCTCCCTCTTTGGTAGACTCCCCAATGTCTATGTAAAAATCAATTAGGATGTTGCCACGTTTTCTTGTTTGTCTTGTATTTTGTATTAATGTTGTTTAAATTTTCGGTTTTAATCTGTAATAGATTTAATATTGTTTTAAGGGGGGAGGGATGTAGCTGTTTTATTCAATGTAATTGTATTTTAATGTTGTTAGCTGCCCCTATTGATCTCAAAGGGGCGGGGTATAAATATTATTATTATTATTTCTGCAATCTGAACACAGCCTTTAGTCAGCCTTGCCAACTACATAATTACATAATCACATGCCCTGAGCCACCACTTCATGGCCCAGGTGTTGCTAAAACACCTAATAGTTTGGCTCCGGAATGGAACAGGGCGGAAGAAAAGGAGCCAATTGATTAAAAACATGAAACAGTGGTCCAAAACACACTGCAGAAATAATCCATTTTTGAGCCCATTTTAATTGCCATGGCTCAATCCTATGGAATTCTGGGGATTGTAGTTTCTTGTGGTGCCAGATTTCTCTGACAGAGAAAGCTAAATGTCCCACAAAACTACAGTTCCCAGAATCCCCTAGCATTAATCCAGAGCAGTTGAGGCAGTCTCAGACTGAATTATTTCTTCAATGTGTTTTGGACCACTGAAAGCTCAAGAACCATGAAGAATGTGAAACTGTCTTTCCCTGCACAGAGAAGTGTCTGATTATTTGGCATGTGTAGTGTTTTGTATTTCCATGTTGGAGTCGGCTTTATCATTGTTTCCCCCCCCCCCTTCCCTTAATTGGTTTTCAGTCAAATCATCCCAGTGAGAATAGGAAACAGGTAAAGTGGATAATGGAAAATGCTGTGCCAGCTCTTCAGAGCTAAAGTCTGTGCACCTGCACTCTCAATCCTTTCTCCCAGCAATTCCTCTTGCAATAATGACCTCATGATTGAAGCAGCTTTTACATACCTTTGTTTGCTTAAGTTGTCTCAACTGCCAGATGTAGAGACAGAACAGCTAGTTTATCCACAAACAACACACACAAACACACACACAGTAGGCTTGCACAAGATCATCTGATGGAGGCTGCTAGGATAATAGATTCACAGGGATTATGTGTAGGAGACGCTGTTGGTGAGGAATAGTATATCAATACAAGGAGTTTTATTCACACCCAGCCTAATCTCTGCTATGCACAAGTGGACATTTTACCTGATGTCCATTCACACTACACAATTCTAGTGCTATTATTCCATTTCATATGCCATGGCAACGTTCAATAAATGGAATCCTGGAATTTGCAGAGGGGGGACATTTAGAAATCTCAGTCAGAGAGCTCTAATGCATCACCAAACTACGAATGCCAGGATTCAATAGGATGGAGCAATTGCACTTAAAATGAAATAATAAATGCTGGGGGGGGGGGGGGGAACAGAATGCAATAGAAAGAGAGGAAGACTGCATGTCAGACAGCTAGACTTGATTAGGGAAGCCATGGGTCTGCATCTGAAAGAACTGAGCATCCACTGGAGGATGGGGGGCTTGGAGATGTCTCATACACAAGGCCGCCATGAATCTACGTCAACTCGAGGGAAGCTAACAACAAAAATGCTATATAGTGGTCCCTCCACATTTGCTGGAGGACCCCCATGAAAGTGGAAAAACAGCAAATAACAAACCACAGTTTGTTTTTATCCTGAGAAAATACCTCTCCAAAAATCTCTAGGTCCTCCGGAGCAAGTCTGCGGTCAACATCATGTTGACCATAAAACTGCACTGGAAGCCCTATAAATGCCTAGAGAAGTGTTTATTTTATTTTATTTTATTTCTTTCTAGGAACCTCTCGGTCCTCCATTGTCACCCTGGAGGATGTTGACTGTAGAGTCAAGCTGGAGGATCTAGAGATTCCTAGAGGAAATATAATAATGAAACCTGCAAAAGTCAAAGCCACAAATGTGGAGGGCTTAGTGCTATTGCATAGTGTGAATGGGACCCAGTTGCTAGGTACTGGATGGCTACCTTGCCAGAGCTCAACAACACTTGTACCGTCCTGCTGATGATGTCAACAGGCTGACTGATGACACCATTTCCATCATGCTACCACTATCTTATTTGCCCAAACATGGTGCATAGAAAGAACATAGCTGACTTCTGCAGAAGTGTGCACCAGGCAGCCTGCTAGGAGCCCATTTCTGCTGGGAACGAATGGACAGGTCCTTCACAGGGCATGTTGCTGAACATAGATACAACTATTTTGCGGTACTAACATCTGGGAATGCATAAAATCCTGTGGGATGCCACAGAATGGCTGGTAGATGTGCATTCAGCCCACAGGGCCAAGTGCTGCACAGATAAACTATCCATGTTTACCATTCTGCAACCGATCCCCTTGCATCACTGGTGGAACCAAATCTCAACAGATCCAAATGGCCCACTGTAAATAATTTGACTTGGGTTGACTGTCCAATGAAACCTGAAACCACTGGTGGGAAACTTTTGGTTTTCCAGATATTGCTGGTCTATAGTAGGGATATATACAGTACTTGAAAACCTTCTAGTCCTCTGGGAGAATAAGTGCATCAACAAAATCAGGGCATCTTATTGAAAAATAGAAATTGTCAACTACCACAACATTTCTCACAATGTGGAATGTTTTTGCCCCCCCCCCCCCAAAAAAAAACTATTTGCCCAAAAGCATTGTTCCCACCCACCCCTGAAAATACATTGATATATGGGGCACAGAAAATCTTATCTTTTCACAAAAGATACTACAAAATAATATTGGGGTTTTATACAAATAGGAGGGGTAGGATGGGGTGAGATTTTGGCAAAAAGTCCCAAAGTATGAAAATTCATTGAAACAATGAACAAAAATTCTCATCATCTCACTTGCTGGCAGAAAACTTTTGATTTTTGTTGTTGTTGTTGTTGTCTGCATGGTCTCTCATTCATAAGGGTCACCATAAGGCAAAGTTGACTCAATGGCAAACAGCAACAAATTTAGGATGGAAAAGAATTTGAAATTTTAAGAAAATAAATATGAGAGAGAAAAAAGTGATATATGGACCCAAGGTTTTGAATGTTTGATACCTAAAAAATCTCTACGTTCAACCACATTTGGGTTAAATTTGTTTTGCTCTCCGTTCTTGTTTCTTCTGAAATATCAGTTAGGTGATACAAGTAAGAAAGATGGCAGGCTGGTACAATAGGAAACCTTTCATGTTGGAAATACCTGCACCTGTTGAAATTGGCTACCGTGGGTGGGTCAGAATTTTATTCATTTAATTTCTGAAACATTTACACGAAATGGAAGAGAGCAAAAGTGAAATGCCTTTATACTTAGCATAGAAATTTTTAAAACTCCAGAATGTAAGAGAAAGAAAAATTGTTTCTCATCCCTCCTAGAGCAGGTAAAGAATTATTATAGAACTGTTACTTTCTTCACAATCATGTGATCTAAAAATTGGCTTTTAAAAGAATGAATGTAGACCACACAGATAAGCTTCGGCATGAAATGCTCCTTATGCGAAATCACAGAAGGCAAATAGCACTGCACCTCAGTCTGGAAACAATAAAGTCAAATGGTGTTTTGGAGAGGATTCTTCCAGCGTATACCCTAGTAATAATAAAATATGCAATTTAATAATGATACTGTTTCATTCTGATGCTTCTCCTGTGCCGAAGAGAATTGTTACAGAAAGTGAGGATGGAGAACATCCAAGCCAATAGAATCAAATGAATCAGGCAATAAAGTGAGCTGGGGTAAATTACACTCCCAAACCAATCTCTCTAAACCACTATACAATAACAAAAAAATAAAAAAAAAAATGGCAAACTGGCACAAAAATAAGTATAAAGGCTCAAACTTCTAAGGTGATCAATTTGGACAGGGATAGAAACAAAAAAAGAAACAAAAAAGAAAAAAAGGAAAAGGTATCCCCATCTCTGGCTGAAATGAAAATGGAAGTATTGATAAAATACCCCCCCCCCCAGCATCTATATTAAGGGAGAGGGGGAAGGGAGATCCCATCAAGTTATCATTTCATGGAGCATAGAGAATTATGTTATACTTTCAAACTAGTGTCCACCTACTCTGCACATCACAGAATCACAGAGTTGGATGGAGACTCCAACTCCTGCTCAATGCAAAAACTCCAGCTACAGCTTCTTCAGTAGGTAGCTGTCTGGTCTCTTTTTGAAGGCCATAGAAAGAAGCCCCAGTACTTTTCTAGCAAATTGGATCAATTGCCAAACTTTTCTTATCATCAAGTCCCTTCTAATGTTCAGCACAAATCTATCCTCCTGTAACATAAAACCATTAGACCTCCCCTTAATGCTTTAAATGACTGTAAAGATTGGATGCATGTGAAATGTTAGGTTATCAGATCTCAGGGCCTGGCTCTGAGTCTTGCTTTCATGGGTCATCTCCAAGCAAGAGATACGGGTGCAAATTCTCCATTTTTAATGGACTCAGGTCTGGGCAGAAGAGAAAAGGGCTATGTGCAAAACTCCAGCTCACTTAAGTAAGCACCAGCTTGATATACTTTTGCAAGCCTTAATCAATTCTGTTGTTGCAGCATGCAAAGAATGTCTGGGAGAGGTTTTTCTTTGTTTTTACAGTACTTCTTCCTTCCCTCCTAATCACTGTGGCACCAGGGCTCACCCTCTGCTTTGCTCTACATCTACTTCCTAGCTAACAGGTAGGTTGGATTAAATGTTCCTTATCCCATCTCCTTGAGAAGGAATAATCCCTTCATCCTGTCATTTCATCTTGATCTAGGAACAGACCTTTTAGATAAGATTTCTCTTTTAATTTGCAAACAGAAAAATGCACTCTGTGTTTGGTCTCTGTGTTTGAATGACAAGCTGTGAGCAACTTAATGCATAACACTCAATGACAACATCAAGGGGCACTAATATATATACACAATTAAATGGTTAACAATTAAACAATTAACAATAAAACAGTTAAAATATAACATGATAAAATATAAACTATTAAAATGTGTATAGCCCAGCATTAAAAACCTAGTCCTTCTCAGCTTAAAAGGCCTGACTGCACAGGAATGTCGTTACCTGGTATCGGAAGGACAGTAAATATGGTGCAATCCTGGCTCTTTGGAGAGGGAGTTTCAAAGCTTGGGAGCAGCCACAGAGAAGGCCCTCTCTCTTGTTCCCACCAAATGTGCCTGAGAGGGTGGTGGGACAGAAAGAAAGGCCTCTTCAGATATCTCTATACTCTCAGGGCTCATACAGGGAAATATGGTCCTTAGGATTCAGATTTGGAAATGTCAGGGCCCGAGATGATTCTGAACAATTTTGAGTATATAGGATATCAGGAATATATGAAGACCCGCATCCAATTTGTCTTGAGTCTCTGTAATTACAATTGTTTGGTGTATATGTGGAAAAGGCATAGTCCATAAACTGCAAGAATTTCTTATTAAAACAAACAAACAAACAAACAGCTTCATTTATATACTGCTTCATACCACCTAAGTAGTGTCTAAGCGGTGTACAACTGTAAGCTACACATCCTTATTACGCAACCTTATTGTCAAGGGACAACCCACAGCATTTACATTTGCTAGTTTTCAACTTCTATTAAGTTTCTGCATTCCCACAACACTAATAGAAGTTGATTTTATCAATATGTTACAGCTCTGCAGTGCATTTTACCACTTTTAAAGTCCAGTTTGTTTAAGTTCTTCAAGGTTATTTCTTTTAGCAGGTCAACATTTTGTTGAAATCTTCAAGCAAGGTTTTTCAGATTCAAGCAGATTCCAAAAATATAAAAACCAAAAGAAGATGATTACTGCATTGTGTTGTCAACTATTTAGTGTGTTGCTCTGGCCTGAACTTTCAATGTGAAGAAAAGGGGGAAAGAACTAAAAAGAAAAATAAACTACCTTTCCAAAAAGTAATCCAGAAACTGGATATGCTTCAGGTTTTTCATGTCGTCTACTTGTCTGGACTGGACTTCTATTGCACATTCTAAATTTGCCTCACTGAAATAGACTCTGAGTAGAATTTAGTGGGTTTTTTATTCGCCTATATTAGTGGAAATCTTATATGTCTTCTGAATCATTAAATGTGCTGAATGGTTGAGTATTTGTTGCACTGAGCAACTACATAAGTTATGATTTTGTTCTTATTTTTTAATGTTTCTAATAAAAGGCCTCTAAATGAGATTGCATTCTCTAACCAAGTACATAAACACACAATTGCAAGCACAATTTGTTTCCCATTTGTCATGCTGCCTGCCCATCATGAGCCATGTCCCTTGCCAAAGCCCAGAATTCAAGCAACACACATTCACACACAAAGAGAGAGGGAGATAGAAAGAGAGAATATTTGAAGAGGGATTTAACTCTGTTTTCCAGAGGAGATTATCACACAGGAGGGACAGTGTCCTTCTCCCATCCTTGAACTCAGCTAATCTCGCAATCGGGAATCACATCCCTGTGTGCTTCTCTCATCCTTCTAAAGTGTCATGGAGCCATCCCTGAATGCTTCTCCTATCAGTAAAGTGTCATGGAGCCTTCATTTGTTATTAATGGAAACTCCCGTTAATACCAAATGACAGGAGAAGGACAGGAGAAGCATGTGGGGGGTGTGATCCATGATTGCATGATCAGCCAAGTTTAGGGACAGGAGAAGGATGCTGTCCCTCCTGTGTGATAATCTCTTGTGTCACCATTGAGCACTGAAACCTCTATGACACGATGGCTCCACTCCTGCCTTAAAATTCAATCTGGAAGCATGCTAGCAGCTGTACTGGAAGTGTATTATGGCTATAGTGACCTTAAAACAAGTGGTGTCACTAGGAGGGTGCTGCAGGTGCAGATGCATTGAGTGACACCCCAGAAGAGGGGTGACACTCAGCTGGACATACCTCTCCCTCCCCTGCAGTGCACTGTTCTACTCATGAGCAGAGTGGCGTGTGGCATCAATGGAGTGTGCACACACAACCCTTTCCTGCCGCAAGCCATTCTACTGTATTCACAAGTACCGTGGCAGATGGTAGCAAGGTGAGGGAGCATCCCCTTTCAGACCCGCCCCAAGAAGCCCTAACCCTTGTACTGGGTGGCACCTTGGACAGGACACTACTGCCTAAAACTGTTATTAAAATAAGCCAATGTAGTAAGCTGCGTAGTTGCAGCTGTCTCCTTTTCTCTCTGTTGCTTGTGATATTCCACCCTGGCATGAAAAATCAGTGTGCAGAATGGGAAACCATCACTGTGGTTTGGACACATGAAGACATGGGATGTTTCAATGCCAGTCCTTCCTCCATTGAGGCACAATGCATGTCTGCAAGCAGACATCACATTTTACTCAGATAGGAATCAGTCATTAAACAGTAGGTGGGAGATAATCTGTTGGCAAAAAAAGCTTTCTAACAACAGCCAAACACCTTCCAAATTAAGCAGGGGCTCTGCTGAATACTTAAGCTCCCAGTGGTTTAAAACTACAACCCTGTCAAACTAACAGTTTTACGAGAGGTACTTAAGCTAATTTACGAGAGGTACTTAAGCTAATTTTTGACACTTTGAATAATTAAGTTGGCCAGAGCCAACTAATTATGAATTATGCTCTTGGCACAAGACTACTCCAGGAATAAGAATTAATCTGCACACCCATTTTTTTTCTTCACTAAATTTTAATCAGAGTCTACATTTTAAAAGGTGGTCTTAGACAGGGAGAGAGAAGCCCAGTTGAACAGAATGGAATTATATTTGTGCTTTAAGCATTATGGAGAAAACGGGAGGTGTGGGAAGAAGACAGACAGGCAAAAGCAGATGAGTCTGACTGAGAATTGCAATTAGAAAACTCAATATACACATGGGCGGACTTGCAAAAATGAGCTGAGGGCAAGCTCATGCAAAATTTAGTTGTTCAGATTCTTTTCATGATTTTCCACCACCATTTTACCATTCTTATCAAGCTTTTGGTATAAAACACCCAGGTCTACTGAAAGGCAACTCCATAATGCATAAGTAAACATGGGGGGGGGGGGGGTAATCAAAAACTAAATACAACACTTAGGGGATTTGACATCCACCTAAGTTAAAACACTGCCTAGTAGCATTTTTCTTTTTATTAAAAAAAGCAAATAAATGTTAACAGTGGGGTTTTTTTTCTGTGTGCATCAAATTAACTGGAAGCAATTTCCAATTTGAAATTGCTTCACTTGGTATCTAAAGATATAGATCTATTACAAACCAACACTGATTTCTTTTAAAATCTGGTGGCTGTAAGTAGTTAAAAGTAGCTTTATATGGTAAAATGTAAGATTTCCTCCTAAAGGAATAGCATACTTTTCCCAAAGAGAAGAATAAATATAACCACCACAAGTAATACCATCCCCATCATTAGTTTAGAAAAGACACTGATTCAGACTAGTTATTTGTCTGAACATAATGGTGTATTTTTCCATTGCTGTGGTACACTGATGTACCTGGTTGGGTCTGACAAGATTTTCATGCTATTACCTCCCTGAGGATGTCTGCACCACTTAGTATGGAGGCATTTACTCTTGTCGGAACTGACCCAAAATGTTACACTTGTGCTTAGCTTAGCTTCTGCAAGCAAGCTGTACCAGGGATCTTTGAGTCATTGAGTGTGTGTACACTGTAGAAATACTGCAGTTTGACAGCACTTTGAGTCCTGTAGCTCCATCCTATGGCATCCTGGGATGTATAGTTTTACAAGCCTTCTCTGCCCAAAAGTGCTGGTGCCTCACCAAACTACAGATCCCAGGATTCTGTAGGATGGAGGCATGGCAGTTAAAGTGGTGTCAAACTCCATTATTTCTACAGTGTAGACACACCCATTGTCTAGGTTAGCAAATAAGTCAGTAGTCTGTGAATTCTGATAAATCCAGGATAATTAATGAAGATTTCCCCCACACTTATTTAAGTTTACAGGGCAGAATTATAAAATCGAGGAAGCATATAAAACCAATCCATTCACCTTAAAAATAAAAGAATATAAAATGTACCATAGAAACCTTATCTGGATTCTTGTTTGAAAAGAATGCATGCTTTTTAGGGGAGAAACTCCATTGATCAACTAATTGGGTGAACCTCCACAATAAGTCTGAATTCTAAAACAATTCAAAGTGATTAAAGATGTGACTATCAATCACACCAACCTTAACATTGCTCCTGATGCAAACTTGGAAATAATACATTTCATTAGGTCTAAAAGATGACATTAATTAGTTACGGTACTTCTACTGGTTCCATTTAAGCTCCAGGCAAAGAGGTCTTTCATGTTAAGTCTGGCAGGTGCTGCAAGAGAAATCCTAATCTGTCTCTGTGATTAACCACAAAGAACAACATTAATAATGCACTGTAATTTCTTTGATTAAGGCAGGAAAAAAAGGCTGAGCAAACTAGATGCTCCAATTCAACAGTAATGAACTTGAGAGGAATGACAGCAAGAAAGAATAAGGGATTTTTTTTTATTGGGGTGGTGGTGTTCTTGATCCCTTTACAAAGGTTGTGGTCAAGTCAGAATGATACAGACATGGGTTATAGTCCATTTTTCCCAGCCACAGCAAACAGAACAGGAGAGGTCAAAGGGAAGCAAGAAACAACCTCTAGAATTACAAAGGCGAAGACAGACATCCCTGGATTACCTTTTTGCTATGGAATGCTAAACAAATCCCATCCGGGGGAAGATCAAGCAAACCAAAGAAAGTGTCTATAAGTGTATTAGAAGTTGCATAGGCAAAGGCATGATCTGTCAAGCACTCATGGAACTAAGCTTGTATAGTTCCACTTTGTCCCTGGCCAAGAAATATTAGTACTGCAATGCAGCAGTAGCACTGTCATCTTTTTGAGATTAAGAAACTTTCTCACTCTGAATCTGACTATAGCTATACCCACCCAACTGCTCTGGTTGACAATGCATCTCTAAGGTCTCAAGCAAGGGTTCCTTCCTAGCCAGGCCACATGTATTTACTACCATCAAGCTATGATGTCCCAATACAGAGATGTATATGAAAAGACAAACAGTCCATCTGTCCCTATACTGTTTCTGATGACTGGCAGGAGCTCTCTAGAGTCTCGAGCAGGCATTTCTTTCCCAGATATCTGGATACACAAATGCTGGTGGTTCACCAGTACAGTTGATGACAGAGACTATGGAGACACTGGAGAATTCATACACTTTGACATCACTTGAACTGCCATAGTGCAATGATATGAAATTCTGGGATTGAGTAGTTTTGTGAGATATTTCACCTTCTCTGTTAGAGAGCTCTGTGTCACAACAAACTGCAAATCCTAGAATTCCATAGGATGGAGCTATGACAGTTAAAGTGGTATTAAACTGCACTAATTCTACAGTGTGGCAGGAGCCAGAGATGCTAGAAGCCCCAAGCTTCCCAGAACCAAGAGGGGTTCTGATGATGCCATGGTTGTCTCAAAGAAGAGATGAACATCAGGAGTTTCAACCTTCTTCTCTAGCCTGAATTAAATTCTAAACCTTAAAGAAAACTACAGTTTATCTAGGAAATTTCAAACTTTATTCCCTTTCCCTCCATCCAGTTTTCCTAAACCCTAGCACTCCTTCCTTTTGTTTCAAATATTCTTTTTGCCAGTAACAAGGGTGTCCCCCTCGAAGCATGTGAATGAGAGATGAAAGGTGACCTTTTCCTCCCATCTCCAGCACTGAATGTACTTTACAGCAGGATGCTTGCCCCTATGATGCTGGCAGATGATGGGAATTGTAATTTACCAAAATATTTCCCTGTTAATTATCTCTGAACACTTGACTTTGGATTACCAGCTTGATGTTCTCAAAGGAAGAGCAGCTCAATAATTGCAGGAAAGCTACTTTGAATGCATCATCCAGTTGTACTGCAGAAATAGAAGACAGAAGAGCCTTTTAGGATCAGATCAAGAGTCTATCTAGTTGAGCATTCTGTTTCCCCAGCAGTCAGAGAGATGCTGATAAGCAGGATATGAGGACAACAGCTCTTGCCATATGTCCATGGCTATCCCACAGCATATTCCTTCTGAACCTGGCTGTTCCTTAAGACCAACATGATGTAAACTTGCTGACAAACCAAATGATTTGTTGAAGCCAGCTGGAAGTAATGAGTTGCAAATAATAATTCAAGTTA
Organism: Urosaurus nigricauda; assembly: GCA_034509955.1. Lineage (NCBI taxonomy): Eukaryota > Metazoa > Chordata > Lepidosauria > Squamata > Phrynosomatidae > Urosaurus > Urosaurus nigricauda. The sequence goes on from JAOEGL010000001.1 coordinate 362,957,381, forward strand.
TATGGTACAGGAGGATATAGCTTGGGCACCACAGTTACAGGGTGCTCCTTTGGCATCCCAGAATAGCCTCCCCTTGGAGACTCCATCATTGCTATAACTCCTCGTTTGATTTTAATGCAATTTTCACTTAAGGTTTTGAGGCTTAATTGGTTTAGCACAAACCCTCACATAGCTTTACATCATTTGAAACTATTTTAACTTGGCTGTCTTCTGTTTGTTTTTAACTTGTTAAATTGCTCAAAATGTTTTTAGCCTTTTAAAATAATCATTTACACTGTTTTAAGTTAATCAGGTTGGTTTTATGCCATGCTACCTTTGGATCTTTAGAAAGACTGTGGGATAAAAACATTTTAACTTAATGAATAAGGGAATATAAAGCACCTTGTTAACTGTAACTCATTCTTCTTGGAGGTTGTAACAAAGTTAGACATAAATCCAGTGTGACAATAAAAGCAAAGTTGCTTCACAGATGTAATAGATGGATTTCTAGTTATTTTAAAACAAATGCTTTTTTTTAGTAGGATGTTTTTGAGTTTTGTGCCATTTTCTTATCAATTGTAAGGGTTCTCCCCCCCTCCCTTCAAGGGCTGAATCTGTACTGCAGAAATAATCCAGTTTGACACCACTTTAACTACCACGGCTCAATGCTATGGAACTTTGGGAACTGTAGCTTTGTGAGGCATTTAGTCTTCTTTGTCATAGCACTCCAGTGCCACAAGAAATTACAGTTTCCAGAATTCCATAGCATTGAGCCATGGCAGTTAAACTTGTATCAGACTGGATTATTTCTGCAGTGTAGATGCAGCCAAAAAGTAACAGAAAGTAACAGAAAAGTAATGAGCAGCACAAGTACTGTAAGAGGTGAACTTTTTTTCTATCATTATAATAAGCATGAGGAACACAGTATTCATTACATAACAAAACAGATTATTTTTGAAAAAGTAACTTTCCAAGTTTTGATGAATTCCCCTTTATACTTAAGTTTTTTGTCCTGGGCACCATTGACCTACTCTCAGATTTTAAGTTTGTTAAAAAGACAGTTAATAGATTATTATTATTATTATTATTATTATTTGTAAGAGAAAGGGAGAGACTTAATTAGTAATTGCTTGCAACATCTTTGCAGAGTCCTCTAGTTTATGAATATTTTACACAAGGGAAAAGCTGCTCGAAAAAACATCTACTATACTAAGGTAGAAGAATGAAGCAAAAATGGCAAATTCCTCAACTTCAGCCTCATTTCTAGAATGAAAGTGCATTTCATGAAACTAAAATATTTCAAAAGTGTCCTTGTGAAAAGTCTGACATTATAAACTATTAAGTTTTCTGTTGCTTCAGTGTCCCAACGTGCCAGAACCAAAGGAGAGAGATGACCAATAAAATGGGAGACACAGAGAGCTCCAGCCACAATTAAGTTTGGGCTCCCTAAGGGTGCTTGTTATGGTGTCCCTTCAAGTCATTTCTAACTTATGGCAACTCTAAGGAGAACCTATCACAGAGTTGTTCAGAGAGGGCTTCTTTTGAGGCTGAGAGAGTGTGAGTTGCCCAAGATCGACCTATGGGTTTGTACCCCTGTGCATGGCTCCTGATCCTGGTTTCCCAGAGTGTGATACCAACACTCAAACCACTACACCATGCTAGTTGTTGTTGTTGTTGTTGTTGTTAACCACCCTTGAGATGATCTCAACTCATGGCGACCCTGTGGATGTGACATCTCCAATGCTCTATTATTTTTCTAAGCTCTTGCAGATTCATACTCATTACCATAGTATGTGGTTTTTCTTTCTATTTCCTTCCTAGCATTATTTCTTTCTACTTCCCTCCTAGTATTATTGTCTTTTCTAATGATTTATGCCTTCTCATTATGTGGCCAAGTATGACAGCCTCAGTTTAGTCATCTTTGCCTCCAGGGAAATTTCAGGCTTGATCCCATTTATTATCTAGGACCCATTTATTTGTTGTTTTTGCCATCCACTGTATCCTCAAGCACTCTTCTCCAGCACCACATCTCAAAGAAGCTTACTCTCTTTTTGTCCATTTTCTTAATAGTCCAGCTCTCCCATCCATACCTGCTAGTACTACATCTATAGATGCTGGCTTTACTGATTTGTAATACTGGATGCATAATTTGTAAAGCAAATAATGATTTATGACAAGATCAGTTCACTCACCAGTAGGCAAAAAAAGCCAAGGCTATGCAAAGTGAGTAAATCAATGGCTTTGTTGAAAAACCACTGATAAAAGGAGGCATTGTTTTTGGTAGAAGGCAAAATGTTTATAAAAATGACAACCCTTTTAAATGGTTTTAACTCCACTCTGATTCCAGGAGACAACATTCTTGAACTCCTACTTTCATACAATTACTGAGGGTTGATCATCTTGCCTCTGGGTATTCATAAATGAATGAACAAGTGCTGTTGAGAACAGCACAACATGGGCCCAGGTAAACCTCATGTTTACCAAAGGAGTAGTAAGCCTGAATAGATTTTGTGCCACCAGAAAATTACCCACCCACTCTCCCACCCCTCAAATCAATATACTCCCCCCTTTTTTATTTTTTCCCAGTGGTGTCAAAGAACATTTAAACTTTAATGTGGATTTCCTGCACACCGAGATTTATAATGTCACTCCCAATCTAGCACAACCCAATAAACTGGGAGAGGCGATGTTGGCTGTTTCCCTTTGTGCAATTTCACATTCCGCCACTGTGCTCAGCAGCTCTTTAAACTCCCCAATTTCAGGAAAGAGCTCCGGCACATCAATTTGAAGAGAAATTCGTACCAAAAAAAATCAATTTGCACAGTAGGAAAGGAAACCGCACCAGGTGCATTTACAGATGTTACATCCTCTCCTCCTATCATCTAGAGCTGAATCGTAAAGGGCCAAATAAACACAGAAGCAGAAGGGGGCAAAGGCTGTAAAACATCACTGCTCTTTTTCTTCAAAGAAAGCAAATGTGCTGGACTGTATTCCATGCCAGATCCTATATTCCTTGAGTAACAGTTTCCATTTTTACAGCTCTGTCTTTGAGAGGAGATTTACCATCATTACCTTGTTTCCCCTTACATTATCCCTGCTAGGTAGGTCAACCTAATTATTCCTGTTTTACAGATAGAGAGCTAAGGAAAGTTGCTCAAGGTCAGCCAAGAAGCCTCATGGCTAAATTCTGGCCTGTAGACTGCAAATCAATAATAGGAACACATATGCAATTCAAGGAAAGGTAAAATTTGCCTCTGAATAGAATATACTTTTGAGGCTGCTCATTACCTTGCAATGTCAAAGGTTTTTCTAATCCCGTAAAAAACAAAACAGAATAACTCTTTCTCATGTTGTTTTGGAAACGAGCCATAGAAATGATCAAGGGGCTGAAGCAAGTTCCCGAAGGAAAAAATGTCACAGTATTTGGGGCTATCTAGCTTAGGAAGAAAGAATAAGTAGAGGGAGACATGATAGCAGTATATAAAATTATGCAGATAGTAGAGAAAAAGGATAAGGAAAAGTTTGTCTTCCTTTCGCATAGCACTAGAACTCTGGGTCAGGCACCGAAGATGAGCAGAAACACTCTGTCACACTGAACATTCTTAACAAGAAGCTGCTTCTCCACAGCAGAAATAATTCACTTTGACAGCAACTGCCATAGCTCAATGCTTTGGAATTCTGGGATTTGTAATTCTGAGAGCTATTTAGCCTTCTGCCAGAGAGTGCTGGTGCCACAACAAATCCCATAATTCCATAGACTGGAGTCAGGCCGTAAAAGTGGTGACAAACTGCATTAGTTCTGCAGAGTTGCAGAAGCCTAGGCAACACTAATAAACCCCATCAGAAGCCTTCATTCCACCTTTCTTTTAGAGGGAAAGGAACAATTCCACCTACAGTAAGCCTCCCTCAAAATAGAATGAACAGTTCAATCATTTGACATGCCAAACAAATAGAGAAAGGGACAGCACAATTGGAGCAACAGGACTTCAGCTGTATTACAAGTGCCTGTTGTTGTTTTTGTTGTGTACTTTCAAGTCATTTTCAACTTATAGCGACCCTAAGGTGAACTTATCACAGGTTTTTCTTGGCATGTTTCTTCAGAAGGGCTCTGCCATTGTTATGCTCCGAGGCTGAGAGAGTGTGACTTGACCAAGTGCCTTGCATTTCCCCATCCCCAATAAGGGCTAGATTTTCCAAATGAGGAATGGAAATGGGAAGTGAGATTCTGATGAAGTCGAATTCTAATTGCTGTCATATCGACTTTGACTTATGGCAGTGCTATGAATGAGAGAGGAATGGAATGGAAATGAGGAATGGAAATGGGAAGTGAGATTCTGATGAAGTCGAATTCTAATTGCTGTCATATCGACTTTGACTTATGGCAGTGCTATGAATGAGAGAATTTAGTCAGCCTGTTATCTGCAGCCTTGCTCAGGTTTAAAACCTAGGGCAGCCATGGCTTCTAGGATTGAGACTATCCAACTGCATCCACCATGGAAAGGTAGTGTCATGGTGGTACAAATTCTGCACAAAGTATTTATATATCTAATTAACATTGGGGCTTTCTTCCAGTATGCAAATCACCAATAAGGTGATTCGCAGGATAAAATAAATGAAGTACAGTGGGCCCTCCCAGGACAGACATGAAAATGTCTGCAAATAAAAGCCCACTATTTATTTTATGTAACAAACACCTGTCTAGATCCACCAGAGCAACTCTGTAATCAAAATCTGCTGGAAGTTGACCACAGAATTGTGCTGGAGAACCTACAAATACCTAGAGGAGTGTTTTCTCTAGGAATCTTTAGGTCCTCCAGCATAACCTTTGGCGGGCGTTGGTCAAAGAATCATGCTGGAGGCCCTAGAAATTCCGAGAACATATTAATCATATCCACAAATAATACCATCGGCAAAAGTCAAAGCTGCAAATGCTGAGGGTCTACTGTACACGTAAAACAAAAATTAACAGTATTTTTTTTTTGAAAAATTAACTTATCCTATTAAAATGTCCCTAATTTAAAATTAAATAAAAACATGTTAAAACAACCATGAGAATAAATGTATAGCGCGTGCACACACATCTATTAAAAGGCTCTTCTGAAATGGCACTCTACTTATGTGAAGTCAAAGGCTTTCACAGTGGGCATCCATAGGTTTTTTTTTGTGAGTTTTTCAGGCTATGTGGCCATGTTCTGGAAGAGTTTGGCAAAACATCAGGAATAAACTTGGCCAGAACCATGTAGCCCAAAAAACCCACAAAAAACTATGGTACTCTATTTACTCAGTGGGACCTTGTCATAAACACAGTCTTGGCCTTTTGCTCCTTAGTTAAAGAGGAGCATGGAAAGTACTGTATATACTCAACTATGGCAACCTCATGTATAAGTCAAGGGCAGGTTTGGGGGCCAAAATTATGAATTTTGATATGACCCGAGGATAAGTCAAGGGTAAAACTTAGGGGAATGTAACAAAAGGAAATAAAGGATGAAGCAAATGCAAGCAATTCCAAAGAACCTGCAAAATTCCAACAGGCATAACTTTTTGCACTCATACTAAAGGCTGGTTGAATAAGGGAATAGATGGGGATCAGTAGTTCCATGACAGATTACGCTCCTGTCTTTCACCAGGGGATGGTTCCTTTTTAAAATAAGAGTTAACATACAGTACTTACATTGACCTGTGGATAAGTTGACCCAGGTTTTGGGGGACAATATTTAGACTAAAATTTCTAGACTTATACATGAGTATATACAGTATGTAGAGGTGCTGAACCTTCTCAAGGCCACAGAAAGAAACCACCACCTTTCTGATTTTTTTTTTTTTTTGGTTTGTTATTCCACAATGCATTTAAAGATCCAGAAAATAATAACAGCCGTGGGAAAAGAATATAATGAACCCTTGCAAGCCTCTTAATTTTCTTTCTTTATTGCCACAGAGGTTTGGAACCCACTTCAAAATAAACCCAATTACCTTTCTAAAAAGGTAAGCTGATGACTTCAGGGAGATCCAGGTGCCTCATCTTTCCCACATTACAAATCAGCAGATAGGATCAGGGGGCTAATTATAGCTTTCCTGTCCACTTATCAACTAGACAAGTATCAAAGTGATGCCTCCTAGAGCACATTCATCAGCCAGGTTTCCATGATTAACCTGCCCCAATTAGGAAAGGAGGGAAAGTAATGCATTAGAAACTAATTAAGATGACACTGAATCATGTTACGTTGGACTGCAGAGCATCTTAAAAGGTCACTTACTCCTGCCTTACTTCTGCCCTGGGGCAGGCCCTAATAAAAGAGAGACAATGTTGGTATAACAACCTCAGCCCCACATACTTATTTTAGACATTTCTAGCTGTGTGCATAGCCTGGCTCAGCCCGAGGATACAGTGAAAGCCATGAAATTATAAAACAATGCACAGAATGTTGTGTATATCATATCAATGACCTATTATATAGCTTAGGAAGCTTTAGTTCAACTACCACAATATCTCATCTGGATTTTTGCCTCGGATGGCCCAAGATATCACTTCACAACTGTCCCACTTTGGCAAAAACAGGACTAATCTTCCACCATCCCACTTTTTCAGCTGCTTTTAAAATGTCCAGTCTTCTCACTCTTCCTTCCATTGTTCTTAGCTGATTTCCACTGCTGCAAAGTGAGTTAAAAGTACAAAAGTAGTTAATGTACAAAGGGATAGGGAGAAGAAGAGTGGAATTGGTCTTCCCTGTAGGCTCAGGCAAAAACAAACTATTGCAGATTCTACTAACCTGTGTGTTCCTCCTTATTAATAACTTTCACCATCTTGAACATATTCTAATATTCCTCAGCCACAAGTGTGCTAGTTTTCATCTGTGAAATGCTGGATGTTGTGATTTGGCTAAAATGAGGACTGTCATACAGGAACAGGACAAAACAATTCACCCATAAACTTGAAGTCATGGCCTCACAGTATCTGATTTCCATTCCTCGTGCTGGTGTCCAATATTTTCAAATATAAGGCTTATAAGCACCTTGCATTAAAAGCTTTATAACAGCTGAAGAGCAGCAATTTAATCAAAATATTTAAAGGCCAAGAGACTAAAAATAGAGATAAACTGTCCTCTTCACTCCTTGGAACTGGTCTCAATGACTATACTTTAAAGCAAAATAACTCCTGAGGAACAAGCTGAGATTTTCCAGGCCAAATCATTGGGACTCAGGATAAGGTGCATCTGTGTTTCTAACCATGGAGGTTTAAGTCAAGGAAATGACCCCATGAGGTTGTTCTCATGTGACCCTTGCCCCTAAGCCCCTCCAATGTCACTTTGTTTAATTTTAAAAAGTGGTCAAAAACAGTTTATTTGCCAAAAAATTGTGTCTGAGAGTTTTAGGCTGTAAATACAGGGCACCTCCCAATGGGAAAAAAACATAAAACAAAAATCACACATCCAAAAGTAAGCACAACTCTCTCTCTCTCTCTCTCTCTCTCTCTCTCTCTCTCTCAATCACTTCCAGTCACTTACCAATGATGATGTCAAAAATGATCTCACAGTCCTTGACATATAACCATTCTGGTTTGTTTTTCAGTTCCTTTTAAAATATCCCATTTTTTTTTCTTTTCCTCCCATTTCCCCACATTTCCCTGAGCTTACTCTGGTTGCTGCAATCTGAGTTCAAACTACAGATATAGTTTGCACTCAGTTAAATCAACAGGAGAGGAGAGAAGAGGAAGGGTAAAATCTTGCCCTTCCCAGCAAGCTCAGGCAAAGGCAAACTGCTGCAGCTTCTACTAACTTGTGTGTTCTTCATCACATTTTGCTTGGTCATACATATCCCAGTTTCTACCTGTGGAGATGTTGGAGGATATGTTCTTCATCAGGTAAAGTTGGCAGAAAAAAACATAGTGAGAAAATGGAAGTGGCATTGTTGAAATAATAAAACTGTAAATCTAAATGTTGTGGTTTTGGATTTTACAGGAAAGTGGTTTTATGCAGTCAGAGATCTCAGCACTGAAAATTTCAGGTTACTCCTCGGCATCTGCCTTAGGTCCATGATACAGCTCTCATTTTTCCTTCACATCCGATTCCAAAAGACTCTCTGTATGCAAAGAGATCTTGCAGTATCCTTGAGACTATCTGGAAGGTAGAAGTCTTCATAGACTTACCCTATTTTCTCAGAGGCATGCATCGTAGACTCAAGTCTACAAAAACTCATGCTACCAAGCTCTAACTTTCAGTTAATCTCAAAGGTGCTGCACCATGCCTTTGCATACTGATTTTTCAGACTAACATGGCTATGTCTTTGAGTTAGCAATAGCAAGTACATTTCTATACCACTTACCAGTGTACTAAGCAGTTTACAAAGTGTAAGCTAATTGCTCCCAACAAACTGGATACTCATTTTAATGACCTACGGAAGGATGCCAGGCTGAGTTGACCTGGAGCCCTTGGCTGGCATTGAACTCACAACCTTGTGGTTTGTGGGTGAGTGGCTGCAGTACATTTAACCACTGCACCACCAGGGCTTTCTGGTTCTCCAGTGTCATCATACACTAGAGCCAAATTCCATTTTCAGTCTTACTCCTACAAGTAACTGATCACCAGCTTCACCCCTCAGTGTACTTAAGAGTAGAAGAAAGTGATAAGAAGGGTTTCTGTGAAATCTCGCTCCCTGGCACCTTGAACTCTGCAATAAAAGACCTGTTCTTTCACCATGATCTTTAGGTTCACCTGAATCCTTCCCATGGTTCGTGAATGACCAGGAAATGATAAGTTCCAGCATCTCTTGAAGAGAAAGGAAAAATGGTGAGTTCAGAATGACGTCAGGTAGTATGGATAGGATAAGTTCCAAGGGAAGTTACAAATTTCAGCACAATGAGTATACTGATGTGTATGTAGAAAGATCTTGTAGCCCCTTTGAGACTAACTGAAAGAAAGATGTTGGCAGTGTGAGCTTTTGTAGACTAAAGCCTACCTCCTCAGATGCTACAAGATCTCTCTACATACTGATTCTACAGATTAACATGGCTATACCTTTGAATTCTAAATTAATGCATGTTTTGTGACTGATGGGAAGTGGGAAGGTTGGATGGGGATATTGTGGGTCAAGGCCAACATAATATCCATGCTGTTCTGCTTGCTCCAAGAACAAAAAATTGAGTTCAACCCTAAGAAAAGAAAGCATTACATCCCTGCCTGGGTGTCACAAGAGGCCATGTGGTGTCAAAGCCACAATGTCAGTCTAGAATTAGGGAGGCCTGGGTATCTATCCTTAGCAGTACAGCTCATGTGATGATGTTGCACCAGCCTATATATCTCTGCTAGAGTTGGCAGACTGGAGACTACCCCTGTATGGTGATGTGGAAGAGGAGATTTCAGAAAATGTTCAAACCAGGTAATTAGCAGGTCTGCTACACAGCTGTTAAAGGTACAGGAGACCTCTCCACTTTTCTGTCTCACAACCTTAGCCTCAGCCCAACCTTGCATAAATGTTGTGACGATGTAATGGTGTTTGTATGTGTAAGATATGGGATATACATGTCATCATCATCATCATCATCATCATCATCATCATCATCTCACCATTGTTAGTTATGCTGTCAACCTCCTATGCATTCCTAAGAAGGGTTTTTTTTTTTTTTTACAATAAATAAAATGTACCTACTGCTGTAATTCTGAGATTGTAACATTGAGAAAAGGCTTACATACATACCTTTCAAGCCAAAGCACTCCACAGATTTATTATCCCCACTGAGTCATTGATAATGCTGCTTTTGTATCAGCAGCAGTGGTATTTAAGAGGACTCTGCAGCATTCAGTGTGTTTATTATTCAGTGTTTGCATGCATAATCTTCTAAAAAGCATTGCAGATTAGGGATGTATTACTAAATACAAAGCCAAATATCCCCCCTTCTTAATCCATTTATGTGTAACACATTTGTTAGTTAAGCCACTTATTACCACTTTCTGACATTTCCAACCACAATACAACATCTAGCATATATGTCTCATAACAGGAGTCTGATTGTGTTGGGAGTTTTCTGATGCTGACTTACACATTGTCGCTTGAAAATGGATTAAAAGAAACACACACGCACACACAAATACACACCAGTATTCTTTTAACAAATGAAACAAGCTTAATCTAAATACCCTTATTCTTACACTTTATTTCCTCAAATGTAATGGACTTTATTTCAATTAATATTTTAATTGCTCTACACTCAATTAAAAAAAGGCCAACAAAATTTAAAAAATTACACAGGGCTGGAAGACTTCATTAATTTTGCAGCAAATCGATGCAATGCTGTATAATTAATAAATGGAAATGGCAATGCTTGTTGGGAGCAATTCATTTTGCAAGTTACAAAATAAAGGAAACTATTCTGATACAGCAATGTTAACATAACTGTGATTCTTTCTCCCACCCTCTATCATTTTGTGTTGTGTATTAATGGAGGTAGCTCTCACCTGGCTGTGAAGGGGAACAACTGATGCATTAGCCACTGAGTGACAATTCAGATTTTAATTCAAGCAGCACCTATTGTTGGAAGCAATAGGTGCAAACAACTCTACGGAGAGATGTCTTCAACTAAAAACATTTGTTAAAATCTCCCAAAACACAAGAGTTACCTCTGGCTTAAAACACTACCACATATGTGTACAAACACAAGAACTTAACAGACAATCTGTTTCTATTGAAAGGGGATTCCTTTGTACTTATCTCTAACGTCTATTAGCACTAAGGACTTGGGAAGAGCATAAATGCTTGACTTGACTCTTTCATTCCCCCTTCAAGGATGAATAATACTCTAAAATGTTCTGTGGGGTATTTTTTTTTTCCTCTACAGAAAAATATTTGGGTTTTTTCCCACCTCCATCAAAAAAGAAAGGTTTTCTGTGCAGAATATCTCTAAGCACAGAAAAATAGTCTGGAACAGTTCTGGATTTGTTCTCTGGGATTTAGCAACCCTGAGAATTACATGGGACCTCTAGCTTGATCCAACAGGGTTTTTGTTATGTAGGTGAGGGTGAAAGAGGTGATTTTTACTCTAAAATCTTAGACTTCAAAGGGATCCCATGGGTGATCCCTTTCTATCCATGTCTTGCTAGTGCAAGAATCCACGGCTGAAACATTTTTGACATTTTACCATCCAACCTCCAATGGCAGGAGGATCTGCTGTTCACCACTGAACAATTCTTACAACCGGGAAGTTCTTCCTTACTTCTAATCAGAATCTGCTTTTGTGTGATTGGAATCCCTTGGTTCAGAAAACAAGTTTTCTGAAAAACAGGTTCACTCCATCTTCCAGATGACAGCCTATCAGGTATTCAAATATATTCAAAGCCCTTCTTGCCTTGGAGGTTAAGAACAATAAAAAGGGCTTTTTTTTTTGGATATGTCTGCAGCAAAAGGAAGAAGAAGGAAACGGTAGGGCCACTATGTGCAGAGGATGGCAAAATGCTAACAGAGGACAGAGAAAAGGCAGAATTACTCAATGGCTTCTTTGCTTCAGTGCTTCAGTCTTCTCAGAAAAGTCAAGGGGTGCTCAACCTTAGGATAATGGAGCAGAAGGCAGAATAGGGGAATTTCAGCAGAGAAGAAGTAAAGAGACAGTACAAGAATACCTGGTTAACCTAAATGAATATAAGTCTCCAGGACCAGATGAACTACATCCAAGGGTATTAAAAGAACTGGCAAATGTGATATCAGAACCACTGGCAATAATCTTTGAGAACTCCTGAAGAACAGGAGAAGTCCCAGAAGACTGGAGAAGGGCAAACATTGTCTCCATCTTCAAAAAGGGAAAAAAAGAGGATCCCAACAATTATCATCCAGTTAGTCTGACATCAATACCAGGAAAGATTCTGGAGTAGATAATTAAATAGAGAGTCTGTGAACATTTAGAAGGCAATGCCATAATCACAAAAAGCGAACATGGGTTTCAGAGAAACAAGTCATGCCAGACAAACCTAATCTCTTTTTTTGAAAAAAAAATTACCAGCTTGGTAGATGAAGGGAATGCTGTGGATATAGTATATCTTGATTTCAGTAAGGCCTTTGACAAGGTCCCCGGTGACATTCTTGCAAACAAGCTTGCAAAATGTGGGCTAGAAAAGGTAACTGTTGCATGGATTTGTAATTGGTTAACAGGCCGAACTCAAAGGATGCTCAAAAATGGCTCCTTTTCAACCTGGAAAGAAGTGACAAGTGGGGTGCCACAGGGCTCTGTCTTGGGCCCAGTGCTATTCAACATCTTTATTAATGACTTGGATGACAGAATTGGGGGTATACTTATTAAATTTACAGTTGACACCAAATTAGGAGGAGTAGCTAATACCCCAGAGGACAGGATCAAAATTCAAAATGACCTGAATAGACTAGAAAGCTGGGCCAACGCTAACAAAATGAAATTCAACATGAAGAAGTGTAAGGTACTGCACTTAGGGCGGAAAAATGAAATGCACAGATATAGGATGGGGGACACCTGGCTGAATGAGACAACATGTGAAAGGGATCTAGGAGTCCAAGTAGACCACAAGTTGAACATGAGCCAACAGTGAGATGTGGCAGCTAAAAAGGCCAATGCTATTTTAGGCTGCATCAATAGAAGTATAGCATCTAGATCAAGGGAAGTAATAGTGCCACTCTATTCTGCTTTAGTCAGGCCCCACCTGGAATACTGTGTCCAGTTCTGGGCACCACAATTCAAAAAAGATGTGGAGAAACTGGAGTGTGTCCAAAGGAGGGCGACTAAGATGGTGAAGGGTCTGGAAGCCATGCCCTATGAGGAGCGCCTTAGGGAACTCGGGAAGTTTAGTATGGAGAAAAGAAGGTTAAGAGGTGATATGATAGACCTGTTTAAATATTTGAAGGGATGTCATATTGAGGGTGGAGCAAGCTTGTTTTCTGCTGCTCCAGAGACTAGAACACAGAACAATGGATGCAAGCTGCAGGAAAAGAGATCCCACCTCAACATTAGGAAGAACTTCCTGACAGTAAGGGCTGTTCCGACAGTGGAACACACTCCCTCGGAGTGTAGTGGAGTCTCCTTCTTTGGAGGTCTTTAAGCAGAGGCTGGATGGCCACCTTTCATGGATGCTTTGATTTGGAGTTCCTGCATGGCAGGGGGTTGGACTGGATGGCCCTTGTGGTCTCTTCCAACTCTATGATTCTATGATTCTCTTTTCCAGGCTAAGTAAACCCAACTCCTTCAACAAGTCCTCAGAGGACTTCATTTCCAATCCCTTTAGCATTTTAGTCACCCTCCTCTGAACACATTCCATCTTGCCAATAACCTTCTTCAACTATGGTGTCTAGAATTGAGCTTGCTGAATTTTGCCTAAAAATTTTCACATTTGAGGGATCTTAGCACAAGCTTCAGTGCCCAGGTCCAACACTGTATGCATATTTAAATGTTTGAAATTAAAAGTGACCGGAGAGGGGAAATACATGAAGGTTTGGGATAAGAAGGTGCTCAAGAGAACCAAAGGGTACTCTGCTTGTTTTTGAAGTACACAACTAGCAAAATGCATATTTTGCAATGCTATTTTAAGGAGGAATCATGTTTGTTACAGGAAATGGTTTTCACTTATGATTTCATAAATATAGCTCACCTCCACCCCTGCTGAATAACCAAATAATAAATAGCCATCTTCATTATATGGTAGATGCTTTCAACCTGGTTCAGTAACATGATAAATAATCAGCTGAAATGAAATATTGTTAGCAGATTGAGAAAGACATCCAAGTCTCTCATGTCAGGATGAGACTAAACTGCAGGAAATAGGGATGGCCATACGTCATATAACATTCATCACTGGCAAGGTAACTGACTTCTTCTGAATCCACTGAGGCAGAAAATGAACAGCTGCCAATGCTGATCAGGGAAAAGGAAAATATAGCTTCCAGGAATGACCCCCCTTCCTCCCAAGCAGCCTCTTGTTTTCATTGTCTTTAGTTAAAACAATATTATTCAGGTAGAGAAAGGAATGCAGTTACAACAAAGGGCTGAATAGCATTGAGTTCTTATATAAAAATTACCCTAAAGCTTTGGGATAAAAAGCCTGCCTCCTTTCAGCATTGTTAGCATCACTAAAGTGGGTCACTGTGAGCATGTCCAAATAGTAGCATACCCTCCAACTGTCCCAATTTGGCATGGCCACACACATCCTGGTTTTCATCTCTGAAATGTTGGAGTGTATGTACTATGCACTACTACTAGCAGAAAATAGCAAAAACATGGAATGATAATTGGAGAAAGTCAAGGAAGAAAGTGCAAAGGCAGGTTTACAGAACTTTAAGAAAACAAAAATTAATGACCACGGGTGATTTACATAACTTTAAAGGAGACATTGGAGACATTGAAATAGTTCAATTTTCCATACATTGGCTCTCTCATTAATCAGAGTGGAGACTGCAGTCAAGAAATCAGAAGACTGGGACTTGGAAGGGCAATTATGAAAGAACTAGACAAGATCTTGTAGTGTGAAGATACATCACCGAATACTAAATTTAGTTTTTTTCATGCCATTGTATTTCCCATTTCTATGCATGGTTGTGAATGCTCAACAGTGAAGAAAGCTGACAGAAAGAAAACCGACTCATTTGAAATGTGGTGTTGGAGAAGAGTTCTGTGGATACTGTGTACTGCCAAAAAGACAAATAAATGGGACCCAGAGCAAATCAAGCCAGAATTCTCCCTAGAAACCAAGATAACTTAACTGAAACTGTTGTACTTTCACCATATCATGAGAAGTCAAGACTCACTAGAAAAGACAATAATGCTTGGTAAGGTTGAAGGTAATAGGAAAAGAGGAAGAACACATTCCAGATGGATAGACTGAATCAAGAAATCTGCAAATGCTGAGCAGGACCTGTTGAAGGTAGAGAGAATTGAAGGTATCTCGTTCAAGGGATTGCCATATATCGAAGTTGACTTGACAGCAGATAGCAACAATAAATGTAGTATGCTTCCAGCTGCCTGCTGCTGCCGAGTTACACCAGTCTTGGTTGATATAGCTCAGGTCCAGGTTATCTAAAGGATGTATTCTGCTATATGAGTTTTAAGATCTTCTAGGGAATAATTCCTTTCCATCCCATTGCCCTCACAGTTACATCTAGTGGGAATGAATAAGAGGGCCTTCTCAGTGGCTGCTCTCAGGTTCAAAAAATCAAATGGCTACTTCTATAGTATCCTAACATTAACAGGCAAAGACAGGCCCATTCTGATACACCTGAAAGAACAGACTGAGACAGATGGCTTTTAATCATTATGCTGTACTTTTTTCTTACCTCTTCCCTTTTTAATTGACATGTTTGGATTGCTTTTAATCCTATATCAATTTGTACAGATTTTTATTGATGAGAGCTTTTATTTGTAGCTGTTTTAATTTTGTAAACTGCCATGCCTCCCAAGACTGGGAGAAAAAGGTGGGATGTAAATGAAAAACATAGAATCATGGAACTGGAAGAAGCTACGAGGGCCATCCAATTATTATTATTATTATTATTATTATTATTAACCTTTATTTATATAGTGCTGTAAATTTACACAGTGCTGTACATACAATCTTATAATTAGACGGTCCAATCCCTTGCCATGCAGAAAGTCAGAAATAACTTGAAAGCACACAGCAAGTATCCAAACATACATGAATGGGGATCATTCATTTGACTTGGGGATCATATCTAAGATATTTCATTACTGATATTCATTACTGCTATTACATACTTATAGTACTAACATTTAAAAAACACTCTCAATTGTTTTATTTAACCTGTGAGAATACTTCTATAGGAATCTCTAGGTCTTCCAGCACAAGTTTGTGATCAACATGTGCAAGAAATTGATCACAGAATTGTGCTGGTGGACCTACAAATGCCTAGAGAAGTGTTTTGTTTAGGAATCTCTAGGTCCTCCAGGACAACTTCTGGTGGATGTTGACCATAGAGTCACACTGGAGGGCCACAAATCCCTAGAGATAACATATTAATCAAATTCAGAAAATGCAAAGCCACAAATGTAGAGAGCCAGCTGAATATGCAAATACAGGTATTCCAAAATCAAAAACAGATTTTGAAATCCAAAACACTTTGAGTCTCAAGGTTTTCAGACAAGGAAAATGATAATTTTGTAGTGTGAATGGGCCCATGTAAGTGAGAGGAATCCTGAGTTTTAGTCTATTTAACCTAATTTAGAGAGAGGGCTGAGCACTTTCTATAGCTCTTTAAAAGTCAGGTGAAAACCCAGTGTCTGATTCACCATTCAGTCTCATGGACAATGACAAACCACCAATGCATGGGATACTGTATGCTGCCAGTCAAGGCTGGTCAAGATGAAAAACCAAGAACTAGAACAAAAAGAAACAACCAAGCAGAAGTAGGAACCCAACGGTAGGACTACAACATCTACCATACCCACCCAGCTGGTTTGAGTCCACCAATAGAGTTCAAAACCACCAATATCTGGAGTGGTTTTCAATTCTGAGATACAAACACAGACTGACAGATATAACTGAGTTCAAACATAATTTAATCTGAATGGACTTCTCTTTACAAAGCCATTGGCTGCTGTGAAATCACTCTCACTGAAAGACAAAGGTGAAAAACCTTTGGCCCTCCAACTGTTTTGCCCTACAGCTCTGACTGTTTCTTACAATTGTTCATGCTGGATGGGGTTTATGAAATTAGTAGGCCAAAAAAGGAAAAGCCCTCAAAGGTCAAAGATTACCCACCCCTAGTATGGTATTGTAAAGTAACCCAAAGCTAATTGCAGTGTGCATTTGGCCTTAGTTCATGTTTGGGCCTGCTGCTCCCATTATTCATGCCTGAAACTCCACTGATCTCTGGAGGTTAGAAGTAAGAGCTTGCAAGGCTGGCTATAACATTGGAACCCATAAAAAGGAAAGAAGAAAAAGAAGAAAAACAATTAAGATGACCCACTGAGACTGCAAGACATCAAGAGGAGACAAAGGGTAGTAATTTGTGTGGAAGAGAGCGGAGGCAGAAAGCTTCTAGGATGGGCATGGGAGTCTCGGAGCTTTGCTTTCGCCATGACACAAAAAAGCACATCATTATCAGGAGCTATGGTTTCTTCCCTGCAGTTGGTCAAAAGAACAGAAAGAAAAAAAATGTTTGAAGGGAGGGAATAATCTATCAAATAATGTCTAGATAAGCCTATGTTCAATTCTGCAGAATTTTTGTTTTCTTTTTAAAAAACACACACCCCACACAAACATTTCTGGAGAGAATGCTGTAATTTACAGCACAATCCTACACATGTCCATTCAAAAGGAAAGCTTATTGCTTTCAAAGAGGCTACTTACTCCCAGCTTGTTGTTGTTGTTGCTGTTGTTGTGTGTCTTCAAGGTATTTCCAATTTATGGCAACCTTAACACAAACCTGTCATGGGGTTTTCTTGGCAAGTTTCTTCAGAGTGGGATTGACATTGCCATCCTCTGAGCCTGTGAGAGTGTGACTTGCCCAAGGTCACCCTGTGGCTTTCCTGGCTAAATAGAGATTTGACCCCTGGTATCCAGAGTCATAGTCCAGTGTTGAAACCACTACAGGATGCTTGCTCTCAATGGAAAAAAAACCCAGTATGTCTCTGCTCTGTGACAGCTACGCATGTTTTTATCTGTCAGTCCATTTTTCCCAATGTTTGAGATCCTATCTGGCACTGACAAAAGGCAAAGCTTCACCAGGTACATAAGTTCAGGACAGCAACAGTTGCAAGATGAGCAATGACATAACAGAAGCTCTGCCCTGTGGCACTAGGCACTAGGTGGCATCTACTGGGAACCATGGGAAGATGCACAAAGATGCAGTGGATACAGATAGACCTCAGATAATAAAGTACAGTGCACCCACGTTAAACGTGGGTGTGCCTGACATGGTTTGGCGCACCCCGGAAGGGGTAATGGCACACGTACTGCATGGCACCACAAACACAAGCCCCATTATCTTTAATGGGGCTTGAGCATACACAGAATTCCCCCTTATGCGGGGTGTGTGCATCTGCAACAGATCCCCCACGTAAGGGAAGAGCCCACTGTAGATGTGTTCCTGGGCATTACTCTTCTAAAAGAAAATTTGGTACCAGAGGTATGAATAACGTGGGAAGAACACTATAGATTCCTAAACAACAACAACTAAAAAGCATTTCAAGATATTTTACCAAACAAAATAACAATATGAACATGTGATAAGGAACAGACTGGTGAGGTGAAATTTGCATAAGTAAACAAAAACAAAAAGATTTTGAAGGCTAATTTAATCAAGGCTTCTTCCAAAATGCATCCAGGGATGCCTTTTTTCCCCTTTCACCAGCCTCCACTGATCTTATCATTTCCATTTGGTGGCCAAACTCATAGATCTATGTTGTTGTTTTAACATGCTGCAGGGACCTTACCTGCTTTCCCCTTTTGTCTCTGCTTTGCTGTCCATGCATATTCAGTAAGTGATTCTTGAGGCAGCTGAAAATGTACTTTGCCTCTTGTTGGCAAGCACTGATGGCTACAGTAGGATCAGCTAGAGCAAAATCCTCATCTTTCCCAGTTCATGCTTTCTTTATTGAATTGATTACTGCACACATAATCAATGTGTGATAGCCCTCCTTCACCATCCTCTCAAAGCTGAAGCTGCTAAACACTTCCATCTGGGAGTGGTTCCCAACTTTGGTCCTCCAAATGTATTGGGCTTCAACTCCCAGAAACCCCTGCCAGCCTGCCCAATGGTTAAGGATTCTGGGAGCTGAAGTCCAAAACATTTGAAGCTCCAAAATTTGAGAATCCCTGAGCTAGACAGAGGATGAGAAGGAAAAGTGTTGCCAGGCAGGTATAGGGAGCATTTATAAAAAGGAATGTCTGTGATAATGCACTCATACATGATCTAGTGACTGTGAACCAAGCTACATCCAGTTAACCAGTTAACCAGTTGATTTACCACTTAGGATGGCAGAGAGTTACGTAAGATCAGAGGAAATACCTTTTGACAACCAAGCTTCCTATGAGTATAGAGATGCTAAAACATCTGGAAACTTTGGAAGTCAGGGGATAAAAGTTTTACTACCTGTGTACTTCAGGGGCTATTGGTCTGTTCTTTCAAGCTCTCCTTGGGATACTAACCATCAGCATGAGGAAGGCTGGCAGAGGCTGATCTCAGAAGGGCCAAACTCCTTCTTCCTTAGCCATGGGAATATCTACTTCTACATATGTAAGTGGCAAGGGACCACTTTTATTTAGGGAATGTCAGAGATTTTTCTGTTGTGTTTCCCTGGCTAATTGTCGGTTTCAAGGTATTTTGGGGATACAATCTGTTTCTGTAACTTTGAAACTTTCTAAGCTATGCTTGGAGAAGGATGTTTCAAGATATCAGGCCCAGGAACCGGAACCTGATGTAACCCTTCTTACTTTGAATAATAAAAAAGACTTTTTTTTAAAGGTTCAAAGTGCTTCTGACTATGTGGCACACACAGGTTCCTTTCTTCTCCAGGTGGAGGAATGGGGAAAATTGATTCACTTTGTCTTACTCGTATCTCTGCCTTTGAAAGGTGGAGAAGAAGGTGCTGAGGAGCACATGGGTAGGGTCAGGGAATTCCTGTTGGCTAGTCCTCTCCTCTTTGCTCAGGGACCTTAGAGAGAGGAAAAGCTATGGCAGATTCACAATCAGAACCCTTTGTTAATTGGAGTGTGCCTGTGCTACTTTTGTTCAACATCCAAACAAATGCTGGCATAACCCCTTCTTCTACCCTCCTAAGTGCCCAGACAATCCCATCCAAGGTTTATATCCCCGTCTATAATTTAATAGCCTATATACAAATTTGTGTTGATTTTCATCAGCCACTTTCCCCAATGCAAGCATGCTTGTATATATATTTCTGAGTTGAGAAATGCATCACACCATTTTTAGAGGTGTAGGGCAAGTCATGCTCGCTTAGCCTCAGGATGGCAATGGCAAACCCCCTCTGAAGAAACTTGCTAAAAAAAACCTGTGTCAGGGTTGTCATATGATGGAAGTGACTTGAAGGCAAACAACATATAACACACACCTGATGAATAACTGGTTGTTTATTCCCCATATTAATTTCAACATAGTATAGAAGGCCATTTTCCTTAAAAAAGAAAAACAGACACAATCTCTATCACTGATACTCCCAAGTAAGTGGATATAGGATTGAAATCTAACAATATAAATCTGTATGTGTCAAAACATAGGTCATACTGTTTAGTATGGTTACTCTTAGGCAAGATGAATGCAGTTTAGGATTTCAGCTTAAATCAAGTAAATGTTATTTGCAGGAAAACTACCAAAAAAAGGATGTTTGTCTCGTTTCTATCCTATTTCAGCTTCCAGTATTCTGAGGCAATTTATGAAAACGATATGAGCGAGCAACATTTAGCAATTCTTAACCACCTTGGTGCCATTTGTCTGTCATGTAGCACTCTCATCTAATTCCTTTTCCCAGAGTCAATTATTTGATGTAATAAAAATAAATGTCAATGCAATTATATGATGTGAACTGAGAATGCTTATAATGGAATATATTTTAATGTGATGTAAATCAACCGAGCCTTATATAATCTGCAAATTAGCCTAATGCAACACAAGCAAATAGGCAAGTGAGATACATTTGATAATGAAGAATATATTCTATAATACAGTATACCCTGCCTGCAAAAAAATTAACACACACACCTCTTAAATTATGTGTGGAGGGTTATACTCCATACCATTACCCCTCCACACATCTTCCTCCTCAACAAATAACTGCTTAGCAGACCATGGACACTAAGCACACTTCATCTTCAACAAGTTATTTTTGTCCTCACTTTCTTCAGCCCCCACTCCTAAAGAGATGCTGTGTTTCAGCAAATCTTTTGATTTACCAGAGCCTACCAATACTTCCAGTCTGTACACAAGAAGATAAATGAACATAAATCTGACATTACACATGGCAGCACTCAGAAACTGGTAGCAGAGCATGTCAACTTCCTGGACATACAGTCTCTGATTTACAAGGAGTGGTTCTCAAACAAAGAAACAAAAAAATTCAAGGGAACATTAGAAAGAGGAACAGCTGAACTAAAATATAGTCGCAAATTCCAATCAATGTCTCTGCATAGTAATAATGGTTTCCTGGTACACTATGTACATTAATATATGAGTCCTGACAACTATATAGGCACAGTTCCATCATGCCTAGGCCCAGAAGTAGATGAAAGGCCCTCCATCCATCCCAACTGCCACTGTCCTGACCTTGGAAGGAGAGAATCTTATCTGCTGGACTTAATCCCTATTGCCATTTCCTTTTTTTATGTGTCAAATCTTAATTAGATCATAAATCAGTGGGCATGGAACTGTCAAATTAACAATGTGTAAGCCTATGGTGTAGGGGTTTGAATGCTGGACTATGACTTTGGAGACCAGAGTTCAATTCCCTGCTCAGCCACGAAACTCACTGAGTGACCTTGGGCAAGTCACACACTCTCAGCCTCAGGGGAAGGCAATGGCAAACCTCCTCTGAACAAATCTTACAAAGAAAACCCCATAATAGGGTTGCCTTAGGGTCCCCATAAGCTGGAAACAACTTGAAGGCACACAACAACAACTCTTTACGGCTGAGACTCTTTACGGCTGAAGAGTGGCGCATAAATACCCTAAATAAAAAGAACAGAAATTTCCTCAGAGAAGGATTTTACTCCAAGGAAACTTAGTTTTGGTAAGTAGAATTATTGCTCTCACATGTCAATACTATTAGACCAGCTACTTGAAAGATCTGCATCATATCCAAAAATTCTGAGGAATTGTGGCTAGGGTCACAATTTATATCTTTCTCTATGCTACTGCGTTCTATCCCACTCCCACAACTGTGTAATTCTGCTTAATTACCTGTGGCATTAATGTGACTTCAGATGCATTAGTTAAACCAAAGAAGCAGACTGATATCCACAAAAGTTCATTCTAAAATGCACAACTTGGTTTCAAAGTGCTTGTTTTTGCTCCCTCAGTATTTAGCAGTATATGTCTATGTCTGAAATCCAATATCACCTCAGTATAGCATAAATATCTGCATGTGGAGATATGCTATGCCGAGACTATCCAGTCTCCATGCAGAATACCAATATTGTGCAATACAGGTCAATGATTGGGTTCTGCTGTGTAATGCTAAATGTGGAACTTCAATGTCAAACTGTAACATGTAACTGCAGTGTGAAATACACTTCTGCTGCTGTCAACATAATATGTCCGTTGACTCTGACGAATAATCTGCCATGCATGTCCAGTGTGATGTATGCATGCATGTGGCACTAACAGGATGATGACATGTATCTTCTGCTACTGTCATGTCTTTATTGTACCTATTGTATCAGGATAGGATGTCAGTAATTTAAAACAGGGAAGATGCATTTATGTAAACACAAACACACAGAAACAGGTCCAATCCTGCTACCTTCAGAGGTGGAGGTGGTGTCTATGATGTGTGGTTAACTTGCAGTCCCATGGGTGCCATTCAAGATGTCAGCACAGAGCCTTATCATTCCTCAAACCTCAAAGCTGCTAAAATACACAATTATACTTTCGGAAGAAAAAAACACTCATGGTAATCAATTAACTCCCTTCACAATGGCAATTCTGGCTCAATGTGCCTTTGGAATAATTCATGAGGAACTTTGCAAGATGTAAAGTAATTTAATTGCCTCTAAAATCTGTTTGTTCCCTTAGTTGATTGGAAAATGGGTTTTATTAAAAGTCTATTAGTTTACATGTTTTCCTGTGAGAAAATCTTTTAAAACATTATATTTATTGGGGAAAGTGTAATTGTTTGTTGTTGTTTTTTAAAAAAAATAGCTCTGAAACCTAACAAAGACATTATAAGTTTAAAACATTCAGTAAGGTGTTGTATAAAGAATTCAGGCCAGAATTTTGATGCAGAACTATGGAAGCATAGAAGGAGATCGCTGATATGGTTCTGAGCTGGCTGTTTGTTTTTTCCAATGAAGAACAACAAGAAAAAATAAAGAGAAAAGGGAAATTAAAAATAAAAAAAGTAAAGGATATACACAATTATGCATAAAACAATTTATACTTAAGACATACACAGAGACATAAACATAATGATTATACATACTAATATAACAAAATATTACAATATAAAGAAAATAAAAAAATAAAAAAATAAAGATACAAACAATTCCATATATTTTAACCACCTTTAACCTGTCACCCAAATGCATTGTTTAGCTTTGTGTTCATCTGTCTCATAGTTTTATGTACTGTATATACTCATGTATAGGTCTGGAAATCTTAAATCTGAGTCGACATATCCACAAGTCAATACAACTACTGTACCTTAACTGTCATAAAAATAGAAAACATCCCCTGGTGAAAGGCAAGAGTGTAATCTGTCCTGGAAGCACTGACCTTCCTCTATTCTCTCATCCATCCATACTTTAGTCAGTGTGAAAGCAAACAATTATGCCTCCTGCAATTTTATAAATTCTATTGTCTTCCTTTGCTTCATCCTTTATCCTTTGTTAATGCCCTTAGGTTTTACCCACCACTTATCCAAAGGTCAGATCAAAATCCATAATTTTGGCCCCCAAACCTGCCATTGACTTATAAATAATGTTGAGTTATAGTCGAGCATATACAATATATACTTCCTAATGTTACTCCACTTAAAGAGAGGGAGGGGGGAGGGAGGAAAAAGAGACAGAAGTGAAACCATTATCTCCATTATTTTTTCCATTATTAATAATATTCCCCACCCAAAAAAATTGTTGCTGTTTTTTTTTTAATTCCTTTCTCTTCCCCTCTTTGAGCTAGATGTTTTTGAATGACTGGCTTCCAGGGAGATCTTGGAAACAAGGCATTTTGGAAGGGCGGCTGAGACAATCACCCATGGCCAGGACAAGCAGTTCTCTCTCCTACTCCTGCCGAAGTGCTTCAGTACTGAGGACCATCCTCCAGAAGCCAAGCATTTAGAAGCAGAGAGCAAAAAGCCAGGAACAATCTCCTCTCACCACTGCTGCTCACTTTGGTATGTTTAGCCTAGAGAAGGTTATGATAGATATGATAGATCTTTTAAAATATTTAAAGGTGTTTCATATTGAGAATGAAGCAAGCTTGTTTTCTGCTGCTCCAGAGAATAGGACATGGAGCAACAGTTCCAAGCTACAGGAAAAGAGATTGCACTTCGCTATTAGGAGGAACTTCCTGATAGTAAGATCTGCTTGACAGTGGGATACACTGCCTCCAAGTGTAGTGGAGTCTCCTTGTTTGGAGGTTTTTAAGCAGAGGCTGGATGGCCATCTGTCAGAAGTGCTTTGATTATGTGTTACTGCATGACAGGGAGTTGGACTGGATGACCCTTGAGGTCTCTTCCAACTCTATGATTCTATGATTATGGTGACCCTGTGTGTTTCTTGTGTGCCTTCCAGTCATTTCTGACATATGGTGACCCTAAGGTGAACCTATCATGGGGTTTTCCTGGCATGATTTCTTTAGAGAATTTGAAGCTGAGAGTATGTGACTTCCCCAAGGCCACCCAATCGGTTGTATGGCCAAGCTGGGAATTGAATGCTGGTCTCCAGAGTTGTAGCCCAACACTCAAACCATTACACAACACTGGCTCCTATGGTGACCCTAAAGTAAACCTATCATAGGGTTTTCCTGGCAAAAGTGATTCAAAGGAAGGGAGTACCTTTGCCTTCTTCTGAGGCTGAGAGTGTGTGACTTGTCCAAGGTCACCCAGTAGGTTTCCATGGCTGAGTGTGGATTGGAACCCTGGCCTCCAATGCTGTAGTCTAATGCTCAAACCACTGCATCACATTTACATTTAATATCCTGTCCTATATTCAGAACTCTCAGGGTAGATTATATTCAGTAAAACCATCTTAGAATAGCTGCAATTACATTTTAACCAATTTTTTTTAAAATGGCACATAATCCCACTGACTACTGTGTCTTGTCCATTTTAATAATCTTAACTGTATAATTTTATTGTTATTGTTTATTGTTGTGATTATTGGTTATGGTGGGTGGATGGGTTTATGGAACACTGTATTTCATTTTATTTTAAAGTTTTTAAATATTACTGTAAGCCGTCTCGATCTCATTGGAGGGGTGGGGTATAAATATTTATTATTATTATTACTATTATTATTATTACTACTACTACTACCAAAAAAGCAAACAAAAAAAGAAAGAAAGAAAGAAAGAAAGAAAGGGCAAACCTCAAAATGTGACAGACCACAAAATAACGCATGACCAAGGCCCTCCCAAAAACATGGAGGCACTAGCTGCTTTCAGCTTGGTATTGACATGGATCACATTGACATGGTCCATGACAAGGAGATTCCTCAGCTTGGCTGTCATGTGTTTACACGATTTATTTCTCTCAATTTTGGGCCATGGAGTAGAACCTCCTTGGCTGCTACCAATGCTTTGGAAAATATATTTAAGGACGAGGTACTACCTCAAGCAAGAGCCAGAGTGGTGTAGTGGTTTGAGCACTGGACTATGACTCTGGAGAACAGGGTTCAAATCACCACTTGGCCAACCATGGAAAACCCCCAAAAAATGATTCTGGAAATGACATTGTGTCAGTTCCAGTGTGTTGAAATGTCCCAGTGAGGCTAGCCAGAAAGGCTACAAGGTATGGGTCTCCATGCCCTCAGTAGTTGCCCACTCCTGTGGTACAGAAAAACATTTATAAGCTATAGGTACAGGTTGGAGCTGGGGTAGAGATTTTTGGCAACTAGCTTCCTAGTGAGGATAGGACTTGTTGACAGCTGGGTGCTGTACTTTCCTTCGTGATGGATTTTGCAGTTGTGTTTTAATTGCTTATACTGACAGCTGGCTTATCAATTTCTCCCCTGAAAGAAATGGAGCCCATACTCAGGATATGCTCCTCCACCATAAAGTGGGAGCCAAGGAAATTAATTAGAAAGAGATGGGTAATGGTGATAATTTCTTCTCTTGGACTTTATTTTTATGAGCCTGTCACCGACTGATATAAAGCAGCTGTGCAACCAATACCTTCATAAAGGAGGCAAATATTCCAAAATAGTCTGAGTTTCATAAAGAAATGTTTACGTTCGAAAGCAAATGATAAAGCCACAAAGGCTTCTCTGTAGAGCTCTGATAATATGCTGGAAATGGCTAGATTTTGTCTGCTTGTACAGCACATTTTGTAAGAATGTTCTTCTGTTGTAATGATATTGTACCATAAAAAACATTAATGAAATCAAATTCAAAGCCACAAAATGGATGCAGACTGCAGCTGACCTTTAAAGTTTGAATGTACTGCATGACTTTCCTGAATTTTAGGATGAAATACTTTTGCTATAATAGTAATTGAACTGAAGACAACCGAAAAAGAGGAGGACGAAGAGGAGAAAAGTAAGAAAACCTGATTCAAGGTGCATCTACACTGTAGAAATAATGCAGTTCGACACCATTTTAAGTGCTATACCTCCAGTCTATGGAACTGTAGAATTTGTAATTTTATAAGGTCTTTAGCCCACTCTCCCAAAAAAGTTCTGATACCTCACAAAACTATAAATCCCAGGATTCTGTAAGATGGAGCCATAGCATTTAAAGTGGTGTCAAACTGCATTATTTCTACAGTATAGATGCACCCTCCATCACAGATGATGGTTTCCATGTTAGTGAAGTAAAGAATCTCCTGGAAACATCAGTCCAAACTGTAAAGAAGCTACCCACAACTGAACACTTCATGCAGTTAATGGTGCTGTCCTAGTCTTAGGAATGGGCTAAAGTTACAAAAGAAAAAGAAATGTGCATTCACTGAGATTTTTCCATAGATTGATCCAGTTTGTGTCCTCTGAGAGTACTCATGGTCTAACGGAAAGCATGTTTCTCTCTTTCAGTGTCAGTGCCAAATTCCACTCACTTCCTCTTTTTTTTTTTTTTCTTTATTTCAGTTTATACAGAAGAAAATATGCATAACTAGAACATGTTTCTTTGGAAAATCTGCAGAAACATCAATGAGGCAAAGGTGCAAAATTGCATATATTAAGAAAAATGAATTAGGAGAAATGGGCACCAAATTAGTTATAAATTTCTGAGTGATAAAAGAAAGAAATGAAGTCCCATAACTCAAGATGTGAAAAAGATTGGGGGAAATGTAATGGGAGTTCAGAGAAAAACACCAAAGTGGATGCTGAGAGATTTTCACATGCCTAATTCTAATTAAAATTGTTGTCACTGTCCTTTGTCCCAACAATGTCTTCTGAAATATTGTTCAAAGACAGCCCACAAGATGGAGTTGCAGTGGAGTCTGAATATCACCAAGATGTGTATGACTGCAACCACTGGTGTGTGTCCTCTGTAAACTTCCATCTGACTTCATTGTATCAAGAAAAAAAATCATAGCTATTGTGCCTGCTACATCTCTGTACCTATTATTATGGTTTCTCTCTTGGGCTTTCCATTTTCTCATTGTGATGTTTATCTCAATACGTTCTTCCTGCTTCACTCTCCACCCGTTTAGTGTCTTCCTATAATTTGTCCACACAATGGCAGAAGATTATGATCCACAATCATCACTCTATTTTCTCACTCCTTAATGGACTGCTTTCACTGCTCCACACACATCTCAGCAACAGATTTCAAGTGAGTTATCTCCAGATAAACATCAGGGGCATTGAAATATCAAGAAATGGTTGTTTCATGAAGATCACAGTGTAAATGGGCCCTAACATAATTAGATCCTCATCATTCTAAGATTTGTAACGGGCTCCTTATGCTGTATTTTACATGGAAAATGTGGGCTTGTATTGTACAGCCACTCAGGAGTCTGAAATGAGTAAGATATAATGATTTCAAAACATAATAACAATTTTTCAGTAAGGGAAGAAATAAACGTATGAAGAGATTAGCTTTTTTTGCTTTACAGAATAAGAAAAGTTGTATTTGCTGCAGTAACAATTTGAAAATGCAAGAAGAGACTGGCCGGTTCAGACCAAAGGCCCAGCTAATCTAACATGCAAATCCAACCAGTTGACTTTGAGAAGTCTCGAAACAGGATCTGAGTGCAAGTGCACTTTTGGTCTTGCATACCGCCTCTAATACTGGAGGTGATGCACTGACTCTCTGAGTAGTAGCCATTGATATCCCTAACTTCCATAAATGTTTCCCTTATAAAGCTATCCGAATTGGCAACCATCACAACACCTTGTGGCCATGAATTACTTAGTTTTAACTAGGTGGCATTTCACTTTGAAGTTCCTTCTTTCTTGCAGCTTGAATCTCCCACCATTTATCTTGGATGATTCAGTTGCAAGAACTCAGAGAGAGGATGAACACTTTCTCTGAAATCTAGTTTCTCCACACCATCCATATTTTTATACATCTCTATCATGACTGATTATTTACCCCTTTTCAGAGCCAAACCATCCCAAATGCTGCAATTTTAATTCATAAGGAGTATCAGTAAGCCTTTTCATACAGCATACTTCAGATTATGAATAAGGATGTGTGAATCTGTCAACTTCAATCTAATTGAGATTCTTGTTTTTCCAGGCTTATATGACTTTGATCAATATTGGTTTTTGAGACTACCCAACGGTGGAAATTCATATACTACTTCTCAATTTTTTTTTTCAGATTTTATACCATCATTTCTTTTTATTTAATTATTTATATAAAATAATCTTTCAATAAAGTAAAAAAAACACAGGGAAAGAAAGAAAATTGAAAAAGTACAAGGTGCACAAAAGGGAAAAAAAGCATGTTGATGAAATACAACATAAAAGAAAATAAAAATAGGTATGACTCCCAACTTCCTCATGATAATCATATATAACTAAATAATGTAAATTTTTCATACGTACTGTTTTTGTACTTCTGCTGCTAAATTTAAACTAATCATTTAAAATGCAAAATCGACATTATTTTATATAGTCTGCAAAAAGCACTAAATGGTAGAATTTATACCACCACTTCTGCACATTTTCCAAATGGTTACATTTTTATATGCATGTTCTTCCATTGACTTAAAAGTTTCCATGCACAGTTGAAAAGAACTTGACATGTTTTCACAAGTAAATCCTTCGTTCTCCAGAAGTCAGACAGAAGATGCCCACTTCAGATTCCCCAGATTGATACTGCACCTGTTTTCAGCATTACAGTCATCCCTCCGTATCCACGGACTTGCCAGTCATGGTTTAGATTATTCACGAATGGCAAGCCCACAGCTCCCTCTCTCCCTCCTCTTTCTTATGGCCAGTGCGGCCTTGCTCCAGTTGGTGCAGCCTTCCTCTGGCAAGCACAACCATTTTCCCGGCTGGCGCAGTATTGCTCTGGCTGAGACGGCCGAAGTAAGCCCACACCGGCAGAGGCAAGGCTGGACTGGCTGAGGCAAGGCCTTCTTCCAGCTGGTGTGGCCTTGCCCCAGCCAACAGGGCTATTTCCCCTGCCAGCGCATCCTTACTCCAACCAAGGCAAGACCATGCTGGCTGGAAGAAGGCTGTCTCAACCGATGCAAGGGCTCTTTCCAGCTGGTGCAGCCTTGCCCTGCTCTGGCCAAGGCAAGAGCTTTTTCTGGCTGGTTCACCCATGCCTCAGACGGCATGGCAGTTTTCTTGGCCAGCATGACCTTCCTCTCACCTTGGCAAAGTTGTATCAGTTGGAAGAACAATGCACCAGCCAAGACAATGCCTTCTTCCAGCCAGCTGAAGCAAGGCCACTTTGGCTGGAAGAAGGTGCGTTGACTGAGGTAAAGTGTTATTCCGGCCAGCAAGGCTTTGCCCCAGCCAGCGCGGGCTTGTGGTAGCCAGCTTCATCATTTTCCAAGCCTCAGGTAAGGAGTGAGGGAAGGGAGGGAAATATTCAAATCCCATTGTCCCGCAAATTTGGAGGGACATCTGTACACTGCGGAGTCCAGCATATGAATGTAATATTGTCTCACAAACTGTTTTGTCTTCAACAAGAAAGGATGTCTTGACACAACATGTCTAAGACAGAGCTTCTTGTCTTTTTACGTAAACCCACCTTCCAATACTCCTTTTCTGTTTCTGTTGATGACACTTCTATTCAACCAGTTCAGCAAGCCCACAGTCTTGGTTTCATTTTTGATTCTTCTCTGTCATTTATTCCCCAGATCCAGGTCACCACCAAGGCCTGTAGATTCTCTCTTTACAACGTTGCTAAAATCTTCCCTTTTCTCTCAGCCTCTACTGCCAAGACTCTGGTCCATGCCCTATTGGTATCGCAACTAGATTATTGTAACCTTCTTCTGACGGGCTTCCTCTCTCTCACCTCAATCCTTTAATCTCTGTCCAGAACTCAGCTGCATGTATTATCACATATGCTCGCTGCTTTGACCATGTTTCTCCTCTTTTATCCTCTCTTCATTGGCTCCCCTTCCTCTTCCACATCCAGTACAAGCTTTTGTTGTTTACTTTCAAAGCCCTCCATGGACTGGCCCCTCCTTATTTATCTGAACCTCTTTCTCCTTACATTCCTACTCGTACCCTCCGTTCTGGTAATATAGGTCTCCTGTCCCAGCCTCGGATTTCCACTGCTCCATCCCGGATTCGTCCCTTCTCATTTGCTGCACCTCACTCCTGGAACCTTCTTCCCCTACATGTGTGCCTCATCACTTCTCCAACCAGTTTCAAAAATTAGTTAAAGACTATTTTATTTAGGGAAGCATTCCCAAGTGTGAGCCCTTCTCTGTGCCAGGATGCCTCATTTTAACTATCCATTAAGTAGCTGAGCCCTCCCTCCAGTCCATCTGCCTTGGTCCAGGTCTCAGAGGGAGAGAAGAACTGCTGGACCTAATCCCTTTCCCTACCACCATTTCCTTCTCCTTTAGTGTCATGTCTTTTTAAATTGTAAGCCTGAGGGTAAGGAATTGTCTGATTAAAAAGATCAGACAGTACAGCACGGTGTAAATTTACAGTGCTATATAAATAAAGAATGATGATGATGATGATGATGATGATGATGATGAAACTGAATAAACAATTTGTCAACCATGCTAAGATTTTTCACATTTCAATACTGTTTTTGTGAAAAAATTATTTGTACCAAAGGATTTGATTTTATGCACAATAGCAGTGCATATTTCACTTTTCTTCTTCTTCTTCTTTTATAAAAAGCTATGGGGCTATTTGTGCCAATTATTTTTCCCCTCATAAAACATGAAGGGTCATAGAGAAGTGCACTCTTATAATCTCACCTAGCGTGCAGAAATCTCCCCTGAGTTCTTTGTTCTTACATCCAAGCAGAACAGAAACAAAGATTTCCCATTTTTAACCAAAGATTTCTCCTCTTATTTTCAGTTCATTGGAATATATCCAACCATTAATGAAACCCAAGAAGGCCTTATTCAACATAACAGAAAGCATTCTCTCACAACACGTGGATCATAAGTCTTTCTTTTATTATTGTTAGCCATGTGTAACCGTTTGTTTGTTTTTTGTGGTGGAAAGGTATGATATCAACAAATAAAAAAAGAAAATATGCTTTATAATATCTTCTTATTTTATTCTTTAGCTGAGTTTCCTTTCACCTTTTTCTCACTTTTGCTTCATCTCTAGTCCAGTTCCTTGTACACCGAGTATTTGTGTAATACCTTCTACACTTCAGTGCAGGTCAGACAAAGAAGATGGCATGGTGTGTGTGTGTTTATGTTACCTGATTGTTCTATGGTAGATCAGATCAATTTGTCACAATGAGTTGCTATTAAATCCTATTGGGAAAACAATAAATGAATCCTGACATTATAGGCATTGAGAATCCCAGCTACAGGAACCATTATTTTAAAAAAATAATAATAACAAGAATCAATGCACACACATATTGTACATATGACTTATTTCAGTTGATGAAATGCAATATCAGAGGCATGATCCCTCCCAAAAGCCAGCTTTAACATTAGACAATCACTGGAATCCATACTACTTTTTTGCTTTAAAAAATAGCATTTCTACCTAATGATTCTACTGTCATACTGAAGAAAGTTTGTGTGTGTGTGAGTGTGTGTGTTTTACTACAGAGGCAAGACTCTGTAGACTAGAGCACAGTAACACTATGAATTCATAGTTTTGCATTAAATGAAGCAAGATGTTCAGGATCAGGATACTGCACTAGTGCAGCAAAGTGAGAGTCTGCACAAGGAAAATATAATGTTGTGAAGTGATTGTCCTGCTGTGACGTAAATGCAGTGCAGAGTTAGATAGACAGAGCTAAATGCAAGCAAGCAGTGGCCTAAGAAAGCAAAATCAATGACCAGGAGATTCAAAATGCTGAAAGAGAACAGTTTAAGGTTAAATTCCTGGTGATTCATGACTTTCTGGAGATCCAAGTTTGGGTCAACAGATGCGGCTTTAAAAAAATCCAGGTCATAAACAAGATATTGGGAACAGATAGAGAACTGTAATGGAGAAATTAGGTTGCTTTGAACCACAGGTCAAAGCAAATGAAATGCTTTCAAAGCTGAAGGCCACACAGTTACCAGGTGCCAGTAGTCAGTGGTTTTCAGATTCTCTTTGCCTGAAGAGTCCTGCAATACAGCCAAACACAGTGTCAGAGGAGGAAAACTTGGGTCAACCTCTTTGGCCAGCATTGTACAAGGGAGCAGTGTGTGTTACCTGGTAAATTCAAATGGAAAAGCAAAACTTTATTGTCTCTGAGCTAGACTTTGTTCCCAATCAGCTTTTGGCCCTAGGGTAGCCTTATTTTGTACCAGTACAAAAGGAAGGCTGGTTGCTGTGGTATGGATATAAAAATGGCCACAACTATATTGCATACTTGAGGAGTAATAAATCATTTATACTACAGTCATAAATCAATCATTATATGGTCATAAATCAATCATAAATCAGTTATATATTAATTATTTGTCTACCCCAATTAATCTTATTGTTGTCATAAATAAATCATAACACCATCATAAATCAATCAAGCTGTCATAATAAATCAATTGTTGTTAAGCTATTACAGTCAGTTATGAAAGGCAGCCAAGACCCAAATGGATGGCCTCAACATGTCTAGGTCATATATAGGCCCAATAAATTCTGATCCAAGCCTCACAAGATCTCTAGCCCTACAAGACTTGGTTGAGATCTGGAGTGAGATCCTGTGAGTTGAGTTGGAGCCATCTCAATACTCAAAGCAGCAACCAGCACTGGACTACATGATGACCTGGCGCAAAAAAGGAACCCTCTGTGACCGTAAGTAATTAGTCCTTCCATTTACTTAAACTTTCTATAATATTTGAAAGGAAGAATGTAGACTCTCTGACCAGACTGCTGCCACTTACCTCCCCCTGCTTGCCATTTTACTATCTTTGCCTAATGAAGACACCTATCACCTTCAAAAGCTGCCATGATTTGGTTGGTTCTCTAAAAAACTACTCCTACTCAACCCCTCCCACTGTACATACAACTGGGACCAAGGGGCTTAATCCTTGATTTCCTTGTTCTTCCATATGAAAAACAAAACAAAACATATGTAGAGTCGAAGGCTTTCATGGCCAGCATCCATAGTTTTTTTGTGGAGCCTTCAGGCTATGTGGCCATGTTCTGGAAGAGTTCCTTTCTGACGTTTCGCCAGCATCTGTGGCTGGCATCTTCAGAGAATGATAGCCTAGAAAAGGATGTAGATATATATATCCTGTCTGACCGTGGGAAGGAAGGAGTAATTTGCAAATGTATTGTTCTGTTGCTAATGGCAGTTCTCGGGGTGGGAGGATATGCAAACAAGGATTAATGTCTGCTAACTGGTGCTCATTGTCTGCTGGGAATCCCCTGGTCTTAGGCTGTTTCTCATTTGCATAGGTTGAGTCTTGACCTTGTTGTCCTTCAAGACTGGGAGCCATTTACTCTCAGGGTTTCCTCTTTCCTGTTGAAATTGTCCAGGTGTTTATGGATTTCAATGGCTTCCCTGTGCATTGCGACATGGTAGTTGTTGGCATGGTCCAGAATTTCAGTGCTTTCAAACAGCATTTTATGCCCAGGATGGTTTATAGCATGTTCTGCTACTGCTGATTTTTCCGGTTGACCCAGTCTGCAGTGTCTCTCATGTTCTTTGATTCTTGTCTGCACACTGCATTGAGTGGTCCCTATGTAGACCTGTCCACAGCTGCCTGGAATGCGGTAGACACCTGCAGCTGTGAGTGGGCCTCTCTTGTCCTTGGCTTAGCGAAACATTTGCTGGATCTTCTTCGTCGGTTTGTTAAACCATTTGAAGGTTGTGTTTCTTCACCACTTTCCCTATTCTGTCTGTGACTCCTTTGATGTATGGTAAAAATATCTTCCCTTTGGGTGGTTGCTTGTCTTGAGTCTTCTGGGTTTTTCTGGGCCTGGCAGCCCTTCTGATGTCTGCACTGGAGTAACCATTTTCCTGTAGAGCCCAGTCCAGGTGTTTCAGTTCATCTTCCAAGAAGTGGGGTTCACAGATACATTTTGCCCGGTCTACTAGTGTTTTTATAGTGCTTCTTTTTTGTCCTGGGTGATGGTTGGAGTTCTTGTGCAGGTATCTGTCCGTATGCGTAGGTTTTCTGTATACTGTGTGGCCCAAACATTGATTTGGTTTGTCAATGACTAGGACATCCAAGAATGGTAGTGTTCCATCCCTTTCTTTTTCCATTGTGAATTGGATGTTAGGATGGATGTTATTCAAATGGTTCAGAAATACAACCAGATCTTCTCCATGGCTCCAAATGAAGAAAGTGTCATCCACATATCGGAACCATGTTGTGGGCTCTTTCGGTGCTATTTCCAGGGCTTGTTTTTCAAAGTGTTCCATGTAAAAGTTTGCTATCACAGGGCTCACAAACCAAAGCATATTTTCCCTTCCTCTCCTGCAAGGGATGAGGTACCTTCTCCCAGTCTCAAGAGAGTCTTTGGATATGAGATAATTTTTCTGCAATGTGAGTCAACTGTGAAAACTGCATAACTAAACTACAGTGGGTGTTGAGTTGTTGTACAGAGTAGATTAGAAACATCAAACAAGTTGTTTCCCAATCTCTGTCCTTTGCTTCATAAAGAGAAGAGCACTGGCCATTTCCAACAAATTGCAGAAACCTCAACCAAAAAAAAAAAAAAAAAAAAAACCAAAAAAAACCAAACCAACCACAAACTTTGTGCTGCATTCTTGGGGTGAAAGAAAAACTTGGGGTGAAAGAAAAATTCTTCTGTGGGTAATTCTTCTAATCTCTAATATGTAGAAAAATCTTGTCTCACCAAAAGCTATAATTTATCAAGAATTCTTTACATTCCTAATGTGAGTGTCTCTATACAAACAACAATCAACAGGGAGAAGATGAGCATGTTTTTTTTCCCCTGCTACAGACACTAACAGAGTAGCAAAAGTCTAAAGCAATGGTTTCCAAAGTTTGGCTCTACAAATGTTTTGTACTTCAGCTTCCAGAATTCCTGACAATTGGCCAGGCTTCTGGGTTTTTGGAAGTTGAAGTACAAAACACCTGCAGAACCAAAGTCTGGGAACCACTGGTTTAAAGGGTAAATAATTCATAAATTGAAATGATTTCAGGAATTGCAATCCCAGAGTGGTGGATCATGCATTGTTGCTATTTTGTGCCTTCTAGTCATTTCTGACTTATGGCGACCCTAAAGCAAACCTATGATGGGATTTTCTTAGTAGGATTTGTTCAGACAGGGTTTGCTTTTGCTTTCCTCTGAAGTTGACAGATTCATCTTGCCCAGGTCATCCAGTGGGTTTACATATCTGAACCAGGATTCAAACCCTGATCTCCAGAGTCATGGTCAAACCACTGTATCGTACTGGATCTCAAACTGTGCACACATCATTGAAATCTGCAAGGCCTGGGAAGTGGTTTTCTTACTGATTCGTAATTTATTTTATTTGCCAAGGATCTCTATGCATTTCATGAACATCCATAATTAAAACCACTTCTACTTTACATCCCTATCCACTGCTGTAAAATGAGGGTAGGGGTGAATAATGGAAAGGGAGTGTGAGGAACAAAAGCAGAACTAGAAGAATTTCACATCAGGTACCACTTCAGTGGTTGCCTGATAGCCTGGAGGGGAAGAGGGGGGGAGGCTATGTAGGCTATCTTTATAACCTTTTTTTTTTTTTTAATTATGCATTATCCTTGACTGTTCACAATGCAAAGCTGGTTTTCATGAGTCCATTTCAGGATCTCTTCTTTGAATTTCTGGTAAGCTTAATTCTGGAATTATCTGGCATCTCCCTGAAAAGCTTCAAGTCTGTGTTAGCTTTTTTTTCTTCTTTCTTCACTTTGCTTATAACCCATAAATATATAAGGCTCCAGAAGAGTGGATTATAGACCAGGCCTTTAAAAATGTTTACAAGCATCTACTGTTATTGGGTAATCTCTCAAGGACATCCCATCATGCTGAGTTATGTTTGTAATTACCACGCTGAATCTCAGAACCTCATGAAATCTGGCACAGGCTTGACTATATTGCATTGTGTCCAATCCAAAGATGCTGCTTTGTGCTTTCACAATGGCATGAGGCTTAGTGTTCTCTGCACAGTTTTACATTATTGCCATTTAATTTGTTTTTGGTTTAATTTTTTAAAAAATCACAGATACACAGCAGGAACTATTTTGAAACTATTTCTTCTCTACCTCTGTGTGTATGACTTCTTCATATAATTAACAGTCAGTTCTCTTAGCTCCTTCCTAGCATAGAAGGTGGCTTCCATAACAGTGGGGCAATGTATCCATTCTGGGTTGTAGACCAAACTTTAAAGGAACTGCAGAATCTGTCATAATCAGAATGCAATAGCTCTCTCAAAGTGTGGTCTAAAGCCTGTACCACATTCACTGCTTCACTAACATAGAAGTTACCAGTCATCACTGTCCAGAAGATAAAGATTCCAAAATCCATATTGGACTGATATAGCTTTATAGTATCCTTGGTTTGAACCCTGTATTACAGAATGTTCTGTGTCTAAGCAATCAGCTTGGAATGGCATTGTCTTCAATAATCCACATCTGTTTGAATGATCCCAACTGCAAACAGGAGTAACACCACCTATTATACATGTATCTAGCTGCCACATGCTGTGCTGCACTATTAGTTCATCTTGCTGAGTATTGCATTCTCAGGTTGACAGGAAGTTTCCAGGATCTAAGAGATAATAGCTTTAGCCCCACTTACCCAAATACTAAGGAGTAAACATTGTGCATACAGAGCAGGTACTTTTTCACTGAGATAAGGCACAGAAATGGACAAACATAAAGAAAAATTTGAGGAGTGGGGAACATCTTTGAGAAACTTAGAGAAATGGAGAAGAAAGAAAGTATGACACCCCCCCCCCCACACACACACACACTTTTAGAATGAACAAAATGCTTTTAAAGGCAAGGATTTATTCACCCAAAGGCCCAGGGAATGCAGACTATGAAGATTATTGCACAGGAAAGTGTGCAGAATGTTTCTGTTTTTCTTCTTTTTGTTGTTGTGTGCCTTCAAGTAATTTCTGACTTACGTCGACCTTAAGGCAAACCTATCACAGGGTTTTCTTGGCAAGATCTGGTCAGAGGGGTATTTTCATTGCTTTTTTCCAAGGCTGTGAGAAAGCGACTTGCTTAAAGTCACCTCGTGGGTTTCTATGACTGAGCAGTTATCTAAACCCTGGTCTCCAGAGTCACAGTCCAACACTCACACCACTACACCACACTGACTCTCTCTTTAGAATTAGAGAACAATAATTCCTAATATAAACATTAAACATAGAAAACATTCAGATTCAAGGTGCATTCCTGCACCTTCTATATGCTGGCATTTACCTGAGAAGAGCACATGGAGGTCCTTAATTGCTTACAATGATTATACACCATTGGAAAGTTCTGAATTTTCAATGTTGAGTTAAACCATATATCTACATGTGCTGCTAGCTTAGTTCTTAAGACTAGGAATTTCTGTTTTAATTTTCTCCCTTACTTCTCCAGTGACAACAACCAAAAGAGAGATGCTTGGGTGGTAGAGTGCATTGCTGCTGCTATCTCTTTGGTCTACAGTATATTGCTAATTTTGCTTGTGCAGAATTAAGGCTCTTGTATTTTAAAATTCCATAAATCTACAGAACAGTACAATCTGGTGAGCTAAGTAAATGATTAATGCTACATTTCCAGTTGATGTGAAAGTTAATATTTTATTTTATATCTTCTCTGTGTACATGAGTGTGTTTTTTTCTTCCCAAGGACAAGAAAAATGTCTTCCCCCAGTTTCATTTTTCCCCCAAAACAGGTAGAAGGAGGTGAATTTTAATTTTTCAAATGTGCAGTTATATCACAGCATGTTTTAAAGCAGATATTCCAATCACACAAATTTCCTCACTCTAAAGAGGAAAAAACCCATAAACAAAGCTTCTATGGCTCCCTGCCTCACCACTTATAGAGGAAACAGTACCTCTTATCTACTATACAGTAAGAATTCATTTATGAATTTGCCTGTTTTGTTAACTAATGTGACAATCCAACTCTGTGACACTCCAACTCTGTGAAGGGCCATTCCTCCTGTTTCATCAACTTTGTATTGCTAGAACTGGTATCTCTTCAAAACTTGGCTTTTGTTGTTTTCACCAAGATTACCTGAGAAACACTGTCACTTCTTTGCTTAATATGAGAAGTGTCTCAATGTCCTGCCCCTTTTCCAACTGCATATGATCAGTTTTGCAACTACACATATTTCCCAGCTGCACATTTTGTGTACACAAAATAAAGATGGGGCCGGGCATAGGGAGACTTAACTGGAATTCATGACAATGTGATGATAGTCCACAAAGAACCAGCAGGACAAAAACACAAATCCCATAGAAACCAATGCTCCTAATTGCAATTTTATGGAGACACAAATTTCTAACATGTATGATTTCTTGTTTCTCTGACAGATTCAAATGATCCATTTCA
Source organism: Urosaurus nigricauda (assembly GCA_034509955.1). NCBI lineage: Eukaryota > Metazoa > Chordata > Lepidosauria > Squamata > Phrynosomatidae > Urosaurus > Urosaurus nigricauda. Next base: position 362,996,247 of record JAOEGL010000001.1, read on the forward strand.
TGTGAACATATAATACACATCAAAGGGGCCATGCCATATCAGTATGACCTAAGAAATCTGATGATTACTGAAACTAGTCATGTCTGTTTCCCAATAACATTTGCCAGCCACCCTGATGTAAGAAGGAATCTAATTATGCAATGGCATAAGGCTCAATTTGTATGGGACAAAATATTCCCTACAATGTGTTCTGTAGCTTTAAAGCATCATTCAGTCAGGTCTCTGGTAGAAGGTCTCTTCCATCCACAGCACATATCACAAATGATGCTATTTTTTTCTTTCTGATACTGACTCCAGGTGAGTTACTTTTCTCTTCCAGACACAATTCCCTCCTGAGACTTTTCATCAATAAATAAAAGGACATACTGCTATCGCAGCTGCTAGGTGTCTACCAAACCTCTCATTAGATTGTAGTTTTAGAACAAGAATGAAAAAGGGAAAGTTCTGGTGTATGTGGGGGGGGGGGGGGGGAGTGATACCTATTCTTAAAGAAGTCTACAAAATGAAAATTTAAAAATATGTTAGCACTCCACACACAGGAAATTTATCTCCCTCCAAAAGGAAAATAGAGAGAAAAGAAAGCAATACAAGTTAAATACATACATGCATACATACATAAAATTAAAACCATCTCACTACACCTTACTTAGGTATGTACTGATACAATGTAATGCCCAGAACAGATATGATTATGAGTTTATGTGAGCAAAGAATACCTTGTGAATATACCAAAGGTAGATGTTGGGCTAAAATACTACCACAACATCCACAAAACCTCAAGTGTTCCATCATCACAACTCTAGCTGAATGAAAAAGAGACTGTATCTGGATGGGATAAGCAGATTTCCCAGTATTCTCACGACAACATATCTATTATTACTAGGTCTCAGCTAAAACACTAGGTTGATCATCATGGAGGGAAGAAGAGGAAGAACATACACAATAAAATTTATTCACTCTCTATATGTTTTAGCATTATTATAATCACACTTATCTTTTCAGTAAACCACGTGGCTTTGATAATTCTGAAATTTGTTATTTTGATTAACTGCAGCAGAGAAAGCCATTCAAAGGCACCTTCTCCATCACTGAATGCATATTTTATGAACAAAACCTCTTACTAATTACTGATAAAACATAAATCTTCCAGTTTAGAAGTGGAATTGTACATGCATACACAAAAGTTCTGGAAACTAGCTATCCCTACAGAGTCTGTCAAAGCATGCCCTGACTGTATTTCTAATATATCCACATATTGGGAAAACAGATACATGGAACAATGATCCAGTGACTCTGCTGTTGTTACATTCTGATCTTTATCAGATGTCTGAAAATATAATGAATCATTATTGATACTTACTAAATTGCATCTACATAGATTGCCAGGATATTAATAAATACTATATTCCTGGAAAGTGCACATAAAGAACTTAGCCCAAGTACCTAATGGGTATGCTATCATGTTTGCACCTGAAGGCTACACCTCAAGCATTCAGCTGATTTTCATCATTATTCCAAACACATTAATGTTTGGTCTACGATGTTTCAAAGAAGCCCATCTCAAGAAACAAAGGGTGATCTAGAGGGGATTATCTCTTTCCAGGGAAGAGGTTAAGCTTCTGACTTTGCTTCCCATTCTGAATGCAGCCTTTTTTGCATTGCCACAGTACACCACCTCTGAAGGTTTCCAGCATCCATTCAATACCTTTCAACTTCCTTCATGTCTATATTCAGGCTCATTCTATATCATTCATTTTCTATGTGACCCTGGAAATGTAGGCTTAAATCTAATTGTTAGCCCCAATTACAGCTGATCTATTGAATCAAAGAGGAACCTTCTAAATTAATTCTCATGTAGGTCCCAACATCTAAACAGGTCAACTGCAGTTGGAATAATAATGGGATTTAGGAATCTGTCACCCCATCTCTGGGACTGATAAAGACACCTAGCATTTTAACATGTTCTTCCTCTCCCCCAAATGATATTAACCCCCCCCCCCCCGCCTCTTGAAGCACTGTTTCAAATGCTAAATAATAAAAATGCTTTCCCTCAGAAAACTTTCACCTCTTTTCATTACTGGACCAGAGACTTTTGATTATATCACCAGTGTTCCAGCCATCCACCTTTCATTAGAGCCCCAAGAGACTCAATTGAGAAGGCTCTGATGGAGGCATGACAGCTAAAATGGGGCCAATATGATCATGAATAATATAAAGTACCTGTGGGCTAAAAATAATGAAAAGTGAATGGACCTTGACTTTAAAATAAAAATGAATGAGGATCCATAAGCACCACCACTCAAGGGCAACCAAAAGGGAATCTGAGTATACCAGTGCAGCAAAATAAGCACAAACCCTGATGTTAGCAAAAAAGAAAGAAAGAAAGAAAGAAAGAGGAAAAAGGATAAAAACCAGAAGGCTCAGCACAGTGCTCAGCAACACAAAGCTGCAATTTCTTTAGCATCTAATATGTTTGAGACAAGACCATAATAAATGATATGAATCCACAGGGAAGGTTTATCAAAGGAAATTATATACTGCACATGGGATTCTTCCATAAGAAATGTTTTATTCATGGAGCTGGTCAATTTTCACGTGTGGTGTTGTAGACTGGGAATTCTGAACAACCAGGTCTTTTGTGGATGAACAGTCTCATAAATGTTTGCAGCAATACAAGGATATTACTCAAGGATTTGTTGTCAAACTCAACCCAAGGCAACCCTGTGGATGAGACATCTCCAGGAACCCTTGTCTTCAATGGCCCAATGCTCAAGTCCTGCAGGTTTAAGCCTATGCCTCCCTGATTGAGTCTAGCCATATGCCATGTGGTTTTCCTCTATTATTACTGCCTTCTGCTTTTCCTAGTATCATTGCCTTTTCCAAAGATTCATGCCTCCTCATGATGTGGCCAAAGTATAACAGTGTCAATTTAGTCATCTTGGCATCCAGGGAGAGTTCAGGCTTGATTTGTTCTAGAATAATTTGGTTTGTTTCTTGGCCACCCATGGTATCCTCTACACTCTTCTCTGGCATCAAATCTCAAATGAGTTTATTTTCTTTCTTCACTGTCCAACTCTCACATCTATACATGGTGATGGGGAATACAATGATTTGGATGACCCTCACTTTATTGTTCAGAGAAATATTTTTACACTTTAAGATCATGTCCAGTTGTTTCATAGCTACCTTTCCCAATCCTAGTCTTCTGATTTCTTGACTGCAATCTCCATTCTGATCAATATATCTGATTCAAGTTGTGCAACTCTTACTATTTCATTTTTCTCATTATCTAGAATGAATTCTTGTAGACTTTGATTTCACAATTCTTATAGATCTTCTATGGCTATTATTTTTGTTTTCTTAATATTCACCATTAAGCCTACCTTGGTACTTTCCTCCTTGACCTTTATCAGTAATTGCTCCAAGTCTTGGTTAGTTTCTGCTAGTAGTATTCTGTCATCTTCATATCTTAGGTTGTTAATGTCCCTTCCTCCATTCTACACTCCTCCTGCCTCTGTGAAAAAGCTCATTTTGAGGTCCACAGTTCAATCTCGAAGAGGTGGGTGTTGATTCCCTGGACTTACCCTGCTGCACTAAGCCACTAAGCAGCATGGATGGCACAATCAGGTGAAGAAAGAAGATACCAGAATCTAAGGAGGAGAAAATCACTTAGAGGACTAGCTACTGGTGCTTTCCAAGGGATGGAAACCTTTTTCTAAAATATTTGGAAAAATGTGTTCTTGAGTGTCAGGAAGCCTGGACTGATTGCATTTTCCTTGCAGAAAACACAATTTTCTGTTTTGTTTTGTTTTTTGTCTGTACAAAAGAGAACCATGTGTGAATTTTTTGGATGAATAAGTCCTTCCCATAAGATGAAAACTTTAAACATAATTTGTTGTTTTCTTCTAAAAGAATTACATTCTTAGCTTCCCTAAAACAATTCTTTTGCAAAACTTAACATATGAAGCATTTCCAGGGAGACGATCTTTAATCCAAAGCCACTCCAAATGAAGAGACATCCTCTCCATTGGTTTATATCCTAGAGTGATTTCAAAGGTTGCACCAGGATTGCAGGATCAGAACAGAAGCAAGGAAGCAAGAGATCTCCTGCTTCAGCCTACCAGTTTTATTGTTATTTTCTCTACAGAGTGGCTGTAAGGATCATGAGAAAATTGTGCATGTGAAGCAATCTAAGAACTGGAAGATAACCCAGCACCCATTGAGAGGCACACACTTCTCACACATCATAGAATCATAGAGTTGGAAGAGTTCTATTTTGATATGTGCTTTTACATGGGTGACAAATCATCAGAGACCCTCAATCTACACAAGATACTTTCTGAAGTGTTTGCTGGTTATCACCATTGGAAATCAATCCTTCTAATCAGCTAGAGTCCTTACAGGATGTGACAATAAGATATGTGGCTAAATAACATGGAATCAATAAACCTTTTGAGGAACAGAAGGAATGCCAAATAGGGCCCGATTAAGTGGCCTGTAGCTAATGGTAGTGGAGACCAGATGTTTGATTGGTAAGATCCTGAATGATGCAGTTTTTTCCAATTCTGCCATTAAGTAATGGTGCATCTTTTCCTGTCATGGAAATTAGTGACTACATCTGAATACCTCATTTCCATGAGATTGGAAAAATACCCTCTGAACATGGAAAACACTGTATAAAAGAGAAGCCTAGGTCGTATTTCACTTGGACATCACTGCAGCTTTATTTCAGAGCCAAAACTGAAGGGTCCTGAAGTTATAAAGCATGTATTAGAGGTACAGGTATGGTCACATATGAAACTGGCTTTGTCCTGAAAATCTGTTCAAAATGGAGAATGGGTTTATAGAAACAAGTTGGACACTATCCACAGAGACAGATGCTCATGTATTTTAAAAGGTTGCTTTTCTCTGAAAAACAGTTACAATATCCTGGAGAAAAGCTTACCTTGCACTCTGTAAACCTCATACATGCCAGAGATCTGTTGAGAAGGTGTATAGGTTAAAAGTTCATGTTACTCAGACTGGCCTCAACTGCCTGTTCCCCTTACACTGAAAGATGGAGAGAAGTAATTTGGAAAGACACTGCTATCCTCAGGTTAATAAAATAAAAATTCTTTGCTAAGTTTAGATCATTTTGACAGGTCAATATGTGCCAGATACTGCAGTCCCTTTTATTTTTATCTTCAGTTCTTTGTGGTTGGCTCCCCCACCCCACATCATGATTATATCTTATTTTGAAATAATTCATCTCTACTGAGCATTAGAGAAAAGGCAAAACATAAAACAGGAAGGGCAGCAGCAAACTGAGTTTTCCAGGGAACAAAAGGGGCAAATGCTTTCTGAATCATGAACTCTATAACTAGGGTAATCAAGTTTTCATCAAGTCGTAACTCGGGAGATTAGGAGATTGCTGGTGCATTACTCTAGAAATCAAATCTGATTAACATTTAATTGCAGTGCTGTGCCTAGGTATTAATTAGGTGTATTTTTCTAGGAGTCATAAATAGTTATTAAAGGGAAAAAAGCAGGAATAATTTTGAAATTAGCATAAACAGAATGGCTCACTTGAATAGTAAGCAATGGAGATAATGAATGGACCTTGTGAAAACAGAAGAAATGGGCAGTTAATTAACATGTTAATTCCAATACACAACTCTATTCAAACAATGAATATGAGTCTGGGTTTATACACAGTGGCCGTTCTTCTGAAACAGTTTGGTGGGATGCAAGCAAATCTGATTTTCATAATTAAACAGAAGGTAAGATATGCATTTGTCTCTAGTCCTCAAATGCCACACTATTGCATTGTTCGGCAGGATGACAAAATATTTAAGTTGAGTTCAAAGATATAGCTGTGTTAGTTTGTAGAATCAGTATGCAGAGAGATCTTGTAGCATTTTTGAAACTAACTGAAAGAAAGAAGTTGGCACAAGTAGTAGAGTGCCAACTGAGGGTGTGTTGATGTCAAGTAAGGAGCTGCTTTACTTGCAAGTAGAACTGTCTATGAGAAACCTGTTACTTCCAAGGAATTAATTACAAATTACTGGTTACTTGTCCAAAGTGGGAGCCACGTCCAGTTCATTTCTCATTGGTTGTTGTATCATATGTTGGATAGCTGCGCCTTGGACTTCTCGGTTGGCACTGGAGAGACTTTGGAAATGTTCAGCCCATCGATTCAGGATGGAGGCTTTGTCTGTGATTAGTGTTTGACAATCCGTATATACAAGGAGCTTTGGACCTGGTAAGTAGGTCCAAACACTGCTTTAAGAGCTTCGTAGAATCCTCTGGAATCTCCCATATCTGCACAACGTTGTGTCTTTTCTGCTAAATTGATCCACCACTTGTTCTGAATGTCTCAGAGTTTTTGTTGGAGTTTACTGCATGCAAGACGGAAGGCTACTTTTCTTACATGGCAAGATGGCTGAGCAAGGTGTGCCTGATGAGCAGTTCTCTTCTTTGCCAACAGCTCCTGGATCTCTTGGTTGTTTTCATCAAACCAATCTTGGTTTTTCTTGCGGGAGAACCCGAGGGATTCTTCCGCAGACTGCAGGATACTGTTTTTGATATGTTGCCAAAGCACTGTAAGAAAAGAATCTAAAGGATGGTCTTCAAGTTTTGATTGCAGATTTGCCTGGAAGTTATCTCTCATGGCAGCTTGTTGAAGATTGTTGACTTGGAGTCTCCTCTTTAAGATGCCACCCCTCTTAGGTTTGAACTTAAGATGAAGATTTAGTTTGCATCTTACAAGGCGATGATCTGTTTGACATTCTGCACTGGGCATCACTCGAGTATGACGAACATAGCAAATGTCTCTCTGGCGCACCAGAACATAGTCAATGAGGTGCCAGTGTTTGAATCGGGGATGCATCCAGGTTGTCTTCAAACTATCTTTCTGCTGAAAGATAGTGTTTGTAATAGTCAGCTGCTGTTCTGCACAAAACTCTAGCAGGAGGCGTCCATTATCATTACAGTTTCCAACTCCATGCTTGCCTAGAACACCTTTCCAGGCTTTGATGTTCTTACCTACTCTGGCATTGAGGTCATCAAGAGACTAAAGATCACAGATTAGCAAAGGCATATAGTGCATTCGGAAGGCTTCACAAAAGAGTCTGGAGTAACAAACACCTGAGGCAAAGCACAAAAATCAGTGTGTACAGAGCCATTGTATTGTCCATTCTCCTCTATGGGTCTGAAACATGGGTCACCTATCGCCAACATCTACGATTCCTCGAATGCTTTCATCAGCACTATCTATGCACAATCCTAAATATACACTGGACTGACTATGTGACAAATGTTGCTGTCCTTGAGCAAGCAGGGATCACCAGCATTGAGGCCATGCTACTGAAAACGCAGCTGTGCTGGGCAGGTCACGTTTCTAGGATGGAGGACCACCGCCTCCCCAAAATAGTACTCTACAGTGAACTCGCCATGGGTCAGTGTAATAGGGGCGCCCCAAAGAAGAGATACAAGGACTCCCTGAAACAACATCTCAAGCTTGGCCAAATTGATCACCAACAACGGTCTGCCCTGGCCTCACATCGGGAGGCATGGAGACACACTATCCACAATGCTGCAGCCTCGTTCGAGAACTCACGCCGAGTGAGTCTTGAAGAGAAATTAGTCATCAACGCGCTTGTAGTAAGCGTGGTATGAGCCCTTCCTGAATCTTCATTAGTGAAGAAAAGCCAGAGAGGGTTACTTGTCACTTTTGTTGTGTATAGAAGTGTAGCGGAACAATAGTAACCAAGGCTGCTACCACATTGCAGAATTAGTGCAGTTTGACGCCACTTTAACTGTCATGGCTCCATGCTATGAAATTATGGCATTTGTAGTTTCTTGTGGCACCAGAGAAGGCTAAAGGGTCAGAAAACTACAAATCCCAGAATTTCATAGCACTGAGCCATGGCAGCAAAACCATGTCAAACTGCATTAATTCCACATTGCAGATGCAGCCCAAGAATCAGCTACAGAAATGATTTGGCTCCATCTACATTCCTGAGCACTTTATGAAGAGTACTGGATCCTGCCATGGTGTGCCCTTCCTACAGTACATCCTTCTCTAACTGCTACACGAGAAGGCTGTCCAGATGCTCTCTCCATTCTTAAAGATAAAAATAGTACAGGGAGCCAATTAAGATTGCTGGAAAGGGCCAAACAATAAAACAAAAATTGGTTTGCGAATAAAAGTGGCACCTTTGCAGCGTCTCTGGGGGTCAAAAGTAATAACCCTGTCACACAGCTAAGATACCTGATATTACATTTGTTTTGGGCAATAGTGAAGATTAATACAGTAATTAGAGATGCTGAACAACAGTTCTGATACGAGGGATACAGGAGCTGCTCCAGAAGAGATAGCAAAGCAACTGGATTCTTTATTATTCTTCCACCAGCCATTTTGGATTTTCTCCACCCTGAGCAAAAAGAAGTTTCAAGGGAAATCCCATCCAGGGAGTGTAAACAGCTCCTGATCCTGATCCTGGGTGGCTAGAGGGTGGGGCACAAAGAACTGCTTGTTTGTTGGATGATTTCTTAGTTAGCTCTACAAGGATTTGCAACTCCCAATGACATAATGGGAAGAAGAAAAATGTTCTTCACAGAGATGCACCCCAAATTATACTGTCTAGCCCATAGTTAAGTCAGATCTAGATTTTTACTTATTTCATTTTTAGGCTCATGGGGTGGAAGAGATAAGTGATTCTACAAATGACTCCCTCTAGCCAGTGGCAGCTGGTGGCTCTCAAGTCCATGGTTGGTGGAGAATGTGTTCTGAAGTTTAATGAAGCTACCCAAGGTACTAAACCTATTTTGGGCACAGGGCTCAACACTTTGGGTAACAAGTTCATGCTAATATTCAGAGCAGGTTACCCCACTGAAATCATTCAGTGGGAAGGAAGGAGAGCAGGAGAATAGAACAAAATGGGATTGTATGTATGTGTGTTTATGTGCGTTAAAATATAATGTGAAGTGTGCATGGAGAAGAATATATGAGCAAGATGCACAACTGCCATCGCTTTTTCTGTCTACACAACCTGGGAATTTGGAAATCCCATGGCATTTTTCTCCAAAGTAAAGATCCACTGAGTTCTATGAGAGCTTTACTCCCTTGTGTATTTTGGATGGCAGCCAGAAGTACACTTAAGAAGGAGAATGATCCACTTACCCAATCAACAGACTTCTGTGACATTTTTCTTTTATGTAAACCTTGCATAATGACATGCCAAAGGTGGACAAGTTTCTATGTGCTTCTTTTTGATCTCTTAACAGGTGTGCATTGCTTACTGAGACCCAAAAAGGAACATCTTTGGTTCCCCCTTCTCATCCCTAGTTTCCTGAAAGGCAGATACTGATTCCCCACCAGGAAATGTTGCATGGGATCTATTTCTTTGCTGAGGTGGCTGCTTTTCTAGGGAGAAGGTATATCTAGAGAAAGAGAGGAGGTGCTCCCTTGTGCATTCTCTCTTCTTCTTCCCTCCACAGTAATGAGTAAGGAGATGCAAACTTGCTTTTTCTCCCCCTCTCACTGGGGTATAAGGAACCATGGGTTCCTGAGCAACCAAAGCACCAGTGAGGTTTAGCAGAGAGATAATCTAATACGTTTTTATTTCAAATAAGAAACATTACATCAGGCTAGTAAGGTATCACACAGCTTGAATATCATGACAATCTAAGAGGATGGAGGATGTCAGTTGTGGCACCCCCACAGGATCGTCACACTGAATTATTCAACACGACTAACCACCTAAATTTTGAAAGAAGCAAAACAACTGAAAGAGCATGTGAATGATTAGAGGCCTCACACTGACGGAACAATGGGAACTTTGCTGAAAAGTATGGTGAATAGCTACATCAATTTAAGATGAATCAGTTTTCTAAAAATTACTGAAACATTCTAAACTGTGAAAATTATATATCTGCACATGATTCCCCATGGGAGTTGGGAAAGAATGCAATATATTTAGGAAAAGAATTTTGGCATCAACTTTTTCCTGACATGCTGATAATCAAAATATGGATGAGTGGCATAAACAGGAAATTTCATTCATATGGCCTTTAGTGAGACATGTAGCACAAAGTCCACAAAATTGCCATCTCAAACAGAATTAGGACTTAGTGAGTAGAATAAGCCAAAGTATTAGGTGATCTGTGTAATCAAATTCTTTCTACTGACTTAAATTAGATTTAGCTCAAGCTTTTCTTTAATAAAGTTGGCCCTCCATATCCACTGATTCTTTGTCCATGGATTCAATCATCCACGGCTTGAAAATTTTAAAATACAATGTAAATACCAAAAAGCAAGCCTTTGATTTATAAAAGGGACACCATTTTATGCCATTGTATATAATGGGTCTTGAGCATCTACAGATTTTGGTATCCATGGAGTGTCTTGAAACCAAACCCCAGAGGATATCAAGGACCCACTGCATATTGGAAAGACCCTGCACAATATAGAAGTAAAAGCAATTCTGAAACTGATAAAATGAACTAAAAAAATTCAGAGCACAAATTATATTAGAGATGACAAAAGACATAGGAATGACAGAAAAATAGAGGGATAGAGATATTTCCCAGAGCTATCCTCAATAAATTTGACAGCAAACACATTATACATAGAACAAGGGCTTGAGCCCTACCATAATCCAATTCACTGTAGAATATAAAATAAATAAAACCATACTATTATACCTCCCTCTTCCCTCTTGAATGAATTTATTTTTATCTTTGTGTGCAAACTGTGAACATTTAAAAATTAAATAAGTTGTTTCCTTTCTTTTCCTTTTCCATATTCACATTAATATTAAACTATTATCTGCCTTGTTCTTTTCTAAAATAGTTAAGCTACCATTACAACTCAGATAGATAGATAGATAGATAGATAGATAGATAGATAGATAGAGGTCAGATATAGATATGTACATGCATACATCTACACACAATACAAACAAAATTAGAAATTTAAATAATCCTTAAATTTGCTTCACTGAGTTCTCTGGAATTTTTTTTTCCCCTTTACTCCTTTAGAACTTTTTCTCATATGAAAGCAAGATTTTTTTCCAGTGATGTCTTACTATGTTCCATGAGGTCCATCTCAAGATTCACCTCTATCTGAGTGTGTAACCATCTTATTTTAGACTGCAAGCATATAACAGATAGCTTTATTTTATTTTTCCCAGACATAAGCAATTAGAGCATTGGAAAATAGCACGCTGAATGCTCTGAAGAACTGATCCAGGGAGAGCCAATCTAGCAGTAGCAAGCAACTGTACAGTCCCCTGACACTGCTCTGAACAAAAGTTATCACTCATTGAGCACAGCAACTTGCAGACATGTACACAAACCTTTGCAATTAAAGCCTCCCATTGCAACATAACGGATGGCTTAGCTGGCGGCTAGTGGGAAACCCCCCCACCCACCTTCTGCACACAAGCTGAATTTATCAAATAGGCATAGAACAGAAATAAATCATGTGAAAATGGTAGAAGAGATGGGGAAAGGTTTTCTATCCTCATCTGGTTTCTAGACCAGAGGTCTTCTGAAATTGGATCCAGGACACACTACTTCCTAAAAAGGTTAGAGGTCATTCCACCAAAAGCATGGGAGATAGGTATAGCCAGACCTGGAACCATGCCTACTCCACATATGCAGGGACCTCATATCCATTGGGATGGCAACAATGTACAAAACTCAGTTGGAGTAGAATACAATAATCTTTTCCCCTACTGTAACATTTGGAACTAGAACCAAGCAATTCCATACTTCCATATCATTTGGGTCTACAATCTATTACTTTGACTACAATAGCTCTCCCTCCACCAGCCCTGAACCTTTGAACAGCAACTCACCCTCCCTCCCACCTTTGAATCTATATCAAGATGGTAGGAATGGAAGGGGAGGGGGATATACAATCCTCTTTGAAATTAAATGACACCGACCCCCATGGCTTCTGATCTGCAGAGCCACAAAACACATCAAAACACTACAAAGGCAACGAAATTGAGAGAGGGTCTGTAGGGAAGGAAATGAAACAAAAACAACTTGTCAAGCGGGACTCCCTGCTGCCAGGTGCTGCTTGGCACAGCAGCGGGTTGCATAAGCTGAGCCATCAAATCTGCTGCCGAACATGAGATGAGTTACCATGATTTAACCAGTCCACCGAGTACTTACTCTGACACAGAACCCTCTACTACACGACACTACACACTCCATTATTAAATTATTTTCTTCTGGAACAGAAAATTTGTATGATGATAATTGGTTTAGAGAGAAATACTACTAACAAAGGGGTGGTTCTTAAAAACGATAACATTTCTGAACTCACACCATGTAGTACTGGAAGGATCTTGTCCTCAGCTTCTGGTATGGTAGTGAATTCCTCTTCATTTGAACATTTATGCACACAGTTGTGTTCAGATACTCAATGCTGGACAACTTGTGGAATATTAGTATTGTAGAATGCCAAAGAAGCAACAGTGGGTCAAGTGGAGAAACACTTAGGGTGAGCTATTTTGCAGAAGAAAGTCCTCTATTTGAAAATGTAACTAATTTGAATGACTGTCCAATCCCAGACCAGTTTAAAGCTTTAAAAAACCTCGACATTAAAGTGAAGGGCCTTGAAATTCTCACTATAAGTCTTCAGCAAGGCCTCCTTCTCCCTCTACAGTGTTTGGACAGCAGCTTGGTCCTGCCTGAAAAGGTTTTTGCCAAGAAAACTAAGATAAATGTATGGGAAGCTTTTCTGAAGATGAAGAGGAACCACCCCTGCATGAGAACTGTGTAGATTGATGGCATACATAGGTCAGTGATGGCTTGTGTCATCGGTATCAAGGTGTTAGCTTGAACTCTCAAAGGAGCTATCAAAGTGCTGAATTATAGCACCAAAATAAGCTCACCACTTAGGATAAAGAGTCATGGAGATGGAAGAGACCACAAGGATCATCCAGTCAAACCCTTACCATACATGAAGAAAACACTCCTGTCAGATGGTCATCCAGCCTCTGTTTAAAAATCTCCGAAGAAGGAGACTCCACCACACTTCAAGACAGCGTATTTCACTGCTGAACAGTTCTTAGTGTCAGGAAATTCTCTCCAATGTTTAGGTGAAATCTCTTTTCCTGTAGCTTGCATCCATCCTCTTCAAATACTTAAACAGGGCTATCATATAATCTATTAACTCCTTCTCTTCTCTAGGCTAAACATACCCTATGCCACTCGTCATAGGGCATGGCTTAAAGACCTTTCACCAATTTGACTGCTCTCCTCTGGACATGCTCCAGCTTGTCACCACCTTTCTTGAATTGTGGATATAGCTCTGTTAAAATTCAGAATAAAGCCTGAAACTTATTGCTCTGCTAACATGAGCAAATAGTACTGACAGAGAAGACTGACTGGATTTTCCCTTTCATATTATCAATAGAAAATTGGTACCTGTGAGGGATTTGAACTATTTAAAATACTAAAAGTGGGACTACTGTTAGAGGAGATATGAAAAAAGCCCCCTAATACCTATTTAGTTCTATGAAATGTGGGGGAAGGTCTTCACCAGAGAATGATAGGCCCCCATGACTCTGAAATTTGTTGAAAGAATAATTCTGGGAGCATAACTAGTGTGCATATTATCTAGATGCTCATGCCAAAGAACCTGATTTGTTTTCAGTGCTAACTCAAGGGCACCAAGGAAGGATTTCTCATGCTCTCTTCAGCTTTCGGGTCCAACAAAACCACTGATGCGGAACATCTCTTCTTCCCATCCTTCACAGAACGGTGAAATTTAGATATATAATATTGCAGTGTTTCACGCATAGGCAAGTGGTCACTGTCTTTTAATTTGATTTAATTCCATCATGGCCTTGAACAGATACAAATGGGATTCTACATTATTTTAAAATTATCATTAGAATCTTTATTATCCCTATGACTCATGCTGGAAAAAGAAGAAGGCATTAATATGTGTGTATGTATGTGTACACTAGGGGCGTAAAAACATCTATAACTTTTCTCATTCTCAGCCCTTCAAAAAACAATGTTGTGATAATAAGGCCACATCATCAGAAAACTTCCCACACACAGTGAGACTCTTATAAGAGTTTTAAAAATATTTTTGTGAGGGAAAATATGCAAATACAAATTGTCTGTTGAACATCAAGAGGTTTTTTCATATATATAATATATATATTGCACAGAATATATGGTTTTCAGTACCAAAATCTTGTTTGTGGGAAAAAAAAATATTTTTGCACAAACCTCATTCCAGTCTTGCCCAGGAAGGAGAAAATTTTCAGAATTATTTGTTCCTCCATTTGAAAAATAAATAAATGAATTATGTCCCTGTTTTATAAACACATCAGCCCTAGGGCTGTAATTCTCTACTAATTTCATTCTTGAGGACCAAATAAATAATTATAGCAAATTTCTTTCCACTGTGAGAAAATTGTCAAAAATTGTGCACTTTTCGAAGACTGTTCTATCCCATGCATGAAATTACAAAAATCAAGATTTGTTTTTTGATTTATTTTTTTTACAAACATTTTCAAGCTGTAGATGGTTGAATCCATGGATGCAGAGGGCCGAGTACACTGCTTTTCAAACAAAAATAAGATTACAAGTAAAATACTGTCAAGCTGCATAGGATCCAAGGATAGTCACATGATGCACATGCCCCGAACATGGAAAGTCCCAAAGTGCCTGCTCTTCCATCAGCAGTAAGAACACAATAAGAAAAAGATAAAAAAGCCAGCAGCTGTTCATTTATTAACATTTCATACATCCACAACTGTCTTGATTTAAGGTGGCTACTTCTCTCTGCCTAATGGTATGGCCAACCTTGATGAACAGCAGGGTGTTGTCAAGGATTTGACAGGTCACACAATGCATGGCTGGTAACGCAAGCTACGTTCAGCTCAATGGGCCTCAGACTGTACAGGTTTAATTAATGTTTTTCAAAGCTTCCTGCAAAGCTTTTTGCTCATCTGTTCCTCCACTCCACCCACTGCCTATTTTGACACTCTAACCCTGCTCATTAATCTCTGCCACTCCTTCTTGCCATTTGCACCTGCAAATATCGGACTGTCCTTATTTCTCAGGATGGTTGATATTGCAGCATCATAGAATGTCAGGTTAATTAAACACAACCTTGTTGACTTATGTGGATCTCAGTTGTATTTCATCTAGATTCATTTCACACAGTAAAGCCACAATGCCCAGATATCAAACTGGTTGATTATTCATGTAACTAGGCATGGTCACGATGCTTTGTGCAAGCCCAATGGCACCATACGGCATACAAAGACAACAAAAATGCAGGAAAAATATGTAAAAATGTTCAGAAGCTTATTGTTAACATATAGAAATATCTGTAACAAGAATTTGCTCAGAAGTGTAAAAAACCAAACAGGTCTTCCTCATGAGATGTATTCTGGTCATTCTGGGTACACTTTCTGTGCAGATTCTTGGGACAATTCAAGAAAATCAGACTTTGCCCCTGCAACATGCAAGAAGGAAGGAAAGGCCCCAAAATTCCCAGTCCCTATGATCTCACAAATTAATTTTTGCCATGAGCAAAATGTTTTAAAAAGAAGAAAGGGTGTTTGTTTGTTTTTTTCAGAAAAAGAAGCTGTGCATATTTTTTTAAAATCATCAGACATTCTATCAAAAACATGCCTGTGCCAGATATGTTTCTGAAACAAAGGCTTTTATCTGTATCTTTTTTATTTCCTTTTGTGTTGTCTTTTTGTTGTTAAATAAAAATATATAATTAAGAAACAACATTTCCATGCAATGCAGACATAGTTCCAACAGAAGAATAGTAGCCCACATATGAAAAGCAAAAAGTTAAGATTTATATTTAGTCCACATATTTAGTTCTTGGAGAGGAGAGACCCACCATATGCGTACTGACTAAACTAAAATCTGAGACCTAGGGCTCCTAATGATGCCATTAAGCATTATGCATTAAGTATGCACCAAATTTCCCCACAGTTTGTCATTCAAGTACATAGAGAGAGAGAGACCAAAAGAGAGAACATATTTTCCTCTTTAGACAGAAATCCTAACTGAAGGGATTCTTCTCAAATCAAAGTGAAATGAGGTGATTATACCTACTCTATTACTTAGGGAGATGGGGCAAGGAACATTTCGTCTAGTTTGCTGGCATTTAGCCAGCCAGTGCAGGCAGAGCAGAGCAGAGCAGAGCAGAGGGTGAGCCCTGGTACCAGAAAGATTAGGAAGGAAAGGGAAAGATGACTAAGTAGACACATAGACCTCCCTGGAAGATAATCTGCAGTTCAATTAAGCCTTGACAAATTGTATCAAGCTATTCTGTAACACTGCACATAACTCTTGCCCAGAGCTAAGCCCACCAAAACTGGAGAATTTGCAGCCTCACCTCCTGCCTGGAGATGACCCATGTCAGCTCAGAGCCAGGCCCCGGGATATGGCAACCCTAGCTTACACATAACCTTCTTGACTCATAAAAGCAGCTTATGTCAGGGTGCTGGATGAGTAAAATGAGTAAGAATTGTGATGAGAAAGAGTAATGATGATTGCTTTGTGTGCCAAGTTATGAATCTGCTTCAACAAAAACATATACAGTCAGCCCTTCACATTTGCAGACTTGAGATTTGTGAATTTGGTTATTCGCAATCTGAGTGTGAACCCTGCCCACCTAGTCCTCCCATGCCTGGGACAGATGGTAGGTGGGGCATCCCGCTGGGATTGGGGCAGAGAGGAATTTATCCTCCCCACCCTTTTCCCAGTGGGATTGCAGCCTTCCCAAGGCAGCCACCACACAAGGAAAGGGGACGGGAGGGTGGGGGAAGGAGAGATGCATGTGTGCTCCTGCTCCTCTTCCCCCACCCACCCATCCCTTTAACTGGTTTCTTGGGGGGGGGGGGTATTTGTGATTTTTTTACATTCACAGGGTCCTGTGCCCCTAACCCTCATGAATGTGAGGGGCCAACTGTAATAGAAATATATCTACTTAAAAACCCAGAAACCTCTCTGCCTTTCAATGTCTGTGAATGTTTCTGGCTAAATATGATTGAGTAATGTGATCCAGTGTGTGGTGATATTTTATGTCCAAGAGTTATTAGATGAGATAGATTATCTAGATAGGGGGCAGGAATAATTCAGCTCCCTAGATGTTGCTGAACTTCAAGTTCCAACACCCTAGGCAGACTGGCCAATTGTGAGGAAGGCTGGGGGCTGCAATCCAACAACATTGCAACCCCTGATCTAGATCCATTTCCATTATCTTATTATTCTGTTTATCTCTTGCTTTCCAGTCACGAAATGGTACTCAAAGTGGCAAACCATAAAAAAACAAATGAGACCACAAATGCAAACAGATTTAAAATGCAAAAAGATTTAAAATGCAATTTAAAAATGAAAGGAGAAAATGTGCCTTCAGCCCTTTAATAGCAGCACAGCTCAGCCTGCCTGGATAAGAAGTGGAAAAACAGAGGAGAGACCATGTAAGTCTGCCATAGCAGACAGTTCCCAAGGTCACGAAGGGTGGCAAGACCAAGGGAAGACTAATAGGCTGTTATGAACTCCTGGCTCTTCACACATTGAACTGAACCTTTAAATAGTTAAAACGGCTTAGCGTCTGTTCAGCTCATTACTTCTAACAGCTTTTAGGCATTGCAATCTGACACATCCACCCCGTGTGTCTGTGTGAGGCTTTAAAGGTCACTTCAAGCCTTCCCATGCGAAAGTACAGTAGGCCCTCTGTGTCTAAAGGGTTTGATTCAAGGACCCCATGTGGATAGCCAAAACTGTAGATCAGTGAGTCCCTATTAATAATATGGCTGAGTATGGCTGTGGAGGAGGTGGCAAGCTCATTCATGGGGTGGGGGCAAACTGAGACCTCGTGGAAGGAAAGAATGTGCTGTACTTCAATGGCTTCACATTCTATATTACAATTATGTAGGTGGCCTGTAGTCATTATTTTTGTTTTCTTAATGTTCACCTGTAAACCCACCTTTGCACTATATGCCTTGACTTTCTTTAACTATCTTTCCAAATCTTTGATATTTTCTGCGAGTGTGCAAGACTGCACACCTAAAGCAGCCTGTGGTGTTTAGAGATACAATTCTGATACCCTGAGTATCTTAGAATATCATAAAATTCAAGGTGCTTTAAACTGTTCCATGGATTAACAGCAGTTAATTTCAGGAAGACTATTTCTGTCTAACTAAATTGTTTTATTAGTCTAATATTAAGGACTAATTCAGAGGGTCAAGCACCCATCAAATAGCAAATTTCCAAAGAACTGGATTCCATTACGTTTACATTCATCTTTGTAAACTGGGTAATACAAGGAAAGTGGACAAGTGTTTTATTTCTCTGATTGAAGGTCAGTTTCTAAAATGAAATGGTCTTTCCAAGAAAAAAGGAAAAGATAAAACATACATACAAGAACACTTGACTAGAAATGAGAGCTAGCATGGTTTGAGTATTGGATTATGACTCTGGAGATCTGTTTCCTGCTCAGCCCTTTAAAACCCCTGGTTGACCTTAGGTTACTACACTTTCTCAGCCCACCAAAAAAACATGTGACAGAGTCACCTTAGGACTGCAATGCTGGAAATGACTTGAAGGCACAAAACAACAAGACAGATAGAGATAGGTCCCTGTATAATTTCAGATAGCTTCAGGTAGGAAAGAATCATGGAGCGCAGGGGTGGGCAGAGTGCATAGGAGCACACCTGAGTCTTATGATATTTAGAGGAGGGCAAAAAAAATCTGTGAACCTCACTTCCTGGAAGATGAATTGAAACACCTAGACTGCATTCTACAGGCTAATGTTTGCTCCAGTTCAGACCTCAAAAGGCCTGCCAGACCCAGAAAACCCAGAAGAATGAAGACAACCACCCACCCAAAGAGAAGGTATTTTTACCATACATCAAAAGAATCACAAACAGAATAGGGAAACTGGTGAGGAAACACAACCTCCCAATGGTCTACAAACTGACCAAGGAAATCCAGCAAATGCTGCTCTCACTGAAGAACAGGAGAGACCCTGGACAATTTCAACAGGAAAGAAGAAACTCTTGATATAAACAAAGTTTGGCTACCAGTCCTGAAAAACACCAAAACCAAGACCCAGCAAATGCAAATGAGGGGGGTTTCCCAGCAGACAATTGGCCATGAATTAAATAGACACCCTGAGGCCTTGCCATTCAAAAACAGAACAATACACAGATCAACATGTAAATGGCTTCCTCTCAACTAACAGTATATATATATCTATATATCTGATCTATGGAAGGGCGGTATAGAAATAAATCATATTATTATTATTATTATTATTATTATTATACTCCACTCTCTTTCATGGCAGCAATCTCTGAAGATGCTGCTTCTGATGAAATTACAGGAATAAACTCTTCTAGAACATGGTATCATAGCCCAAACCCACAAAAAAACTATGGATGCTAGCCATGAAAGCCTTCAGCTTCACTTCTGGGGAGGGCTTTCTTCCTGTCCCATCACCCTCATAGCCTTGACTGGTAAATATATGGGATAGTCTTCTCAGTAGCTGATTCAAGGCTATGAAACTCCCTTACAAAGTAGACAGAGGTGCTCCCCACTCTTTGCTCCAGCAGGCAAAGACCTTCATAGAATCATAAGAGTTTATCACACTGCGAAAAACTCAGGGTCAACCTGTCAATATCACGTAATCTGACAAAGAATATCACATGACATCATGCGATGTCACAAATATCCCATGATTATCCCATGAATACAGAGGAATTATAGGGGCTAAACAGACAGGCAAAAAGCGGTGCTTTCAGGCGGGCTTGAAGGCATGTCATTTAAATGACATGCCTTGAAGCCAGCAGAAAAGTGCCCTTATGCAGAGAAAAGCCGTTTCAAAAAGAAGCAGCTTTTTCCTACTTCTTCCTGGCTTGAAGCCATGTCATGTGGTCATGACATGAGCACTCCATCTGCCTTGGGAACTGGTGTTGTCGTTGGTGGGGTTTCAATGTGGCTTCAGAAAAGGCAGCTTCAAGCCACTTTTTCCTACCTATCTGTTTCACCCCATAGTTAAGCTTTTTATTCACTTGATTTTATCATTTTATCTTTGCCAATTCATGCAATATTGATGGGAGCATAGTGGAATGCTTCCTGCTATGCTCCCGTCTTTTTCCCCAGTGTGATAAAGTCCCTAGAGTTGGAAGAGACCACAAGGGCCATTAAAATTCAACCCTTTGCCAAACAGGAATATACAGCCAAAGCACTCTTGACAAATGGCCATCCAGCCTTTGTTTAAAAACCTCCAAAGAAAGAGACTCCATCACACTCCAAGGTGCAATATTCTACAGTATTATCAACTAGTTCTTACCAACATTAGTTCTTCTTTCTTCCTAATGTTTAGGTGAAATCTCTTTTCCTGTAGCTTGAATCCATTGCTCCATGTCCTAGTCTCTGGAGCAGCAGAAAAAAAGCTTGGTCCATTCTCAATATAACTCCCCTTCAAATATTTAAATACAGCTACTATGGCACCCCTTAACCTTCTCTTCTGTGCGCTAAATGTATCCAGCTCTCTAAGCCACTCCTCATTAAGCATGATTTCAAGACTTTTATTTACCAATTTGGTCCCCCTCCTCTGGACATGTTCCTATTCAAGCAAGTCTTCAGCCTTTCGCTGGTACAATAAGTGTGCAGTTTCCCTTATGTAATATGTGGTTAATGTGTTTTAATTGTCTTTAAATTAATGTTTTAATCAGCTAAATTATTAATGCCTTTTAATTTTTTTGCATCATGTACTGTTTCAGCTGTTTTGTTTTAACTTACATTGGAAGCTGTTTTGGGTCCAATATTGGGAGAAAGATGAGATATAAATGAAATAAATAATCCCAACTGTTTGCTGTGGACTCTGAAGCTTGGACATCCTTAGATCGCTCCTCCATTATTATTGTTTTCTCAATTTAATCTTCCTAAATTGCCTGCAGCTGCTGGTAACTGCTGCAAAATATAGCTCTTTTGTTCCTAACATCACTTGATTTCCCTACACCCCACCCATCGACCCCCATCCCAAAAGAAAGCAAGAATAATGGTTGAACTCAGTTGAAAATAAAGCCAGAAGTAAAGTCATGTTTCTTCTGGTTTGGATGTGCTAGCATGGTGTGACAAAGAAGGATTTTTGAGGGAAGGATGAAAAATGGCCCCATCCAGTGCAGTGATCCATCTTGATATACCAGCTGATAAGCAAGACATTTGCCTAGATTCTGGAAACACCCTGATCCTCAACACAAACAATAGAATGGCCAGTGGATGTGCTGGTTTATGGATTCTGAAACAGACAATAATTCATGAGATCATAAGACCAGAAAGAAAGACTAAATGTGGATTGTTTCACACAGAAAGCTTTTGCTCTGCCATTGAGCTATACCCTTCTCCACTGTAAAGTTAGGTGATTAATTTTCTCTTTCTCATCTTCGCTTTTCCCCTTCCTCTCTGTGTGCGTGTGTATGGCCCTTCAAGCTGCCTATTGACATATGGTGACCCCATGAATTTAATAGGGGTTTCTTAGGCAAGGAATGTTCAGAGGTGTTTTTTGTCATTTCCCTACTCTAAAACATGGACTACAACCTACCACCATTCATTGGTGGTCTACTATCCAATTACTAACCAGGGTCAACCCTGCTTAGCTTCCAGGATTAGACAGGATCTTTTGTTTTTAGGGTATTTAGACCCTCTCTATTCCATTCCCCTCCCATGAAAAATGATTGGGAAGCTGTGTCATTCTTATCTTTAGGAATGGGTCAAAGATATGTTAGATTTGCATGTTAATGTAAACTTACCCAGTTTGTACTTTCTAGACCTCAGGGTGAACCTGAGCCTAATATGTCACTTCAAATGTATGCTTTGCACAGAAAATCGTACACATTATAAAACAGACAAAAGGTTCACATGGACTCAGGTCAGGACAGGCTTAAGACAAGGAAAGTTAGGATTTTGGTAGGAGTGAGCCTTTCTTAGAACAACTTTAGACTAAAACTCAAGGCAAGAGTTACAGGGAAAATGTTTGGCCTTTCATCCATCCCAGATGGCCAAAAAAAGCCATCTTTTCATGTATTCATCTTTTACTGAACTAAGTGTTTAAACTGCATCTATATAGCTTTATTTCATGCAGTCCTTTGTTAGGATATAAAAGGCAGCATACACCAAATGTTATATATCATATTGCCTTGCATCACAGTTATACTGTATTACTTTTATTTGTTTCACACCTTCCTTCCAAGGCAGTTTAATGTCTATTAAAATGCTTAATAAAACACAATAAACTTATAATATAAGTGTGTTACAGTGGTTTGCTTGTTGGACTATGAGTCTTGAGACCAAGATTCAAACCCCTACTCGGTCATGGAAACCCAGTCGGTGATCTTAGGCAAGTCATGCTCTCTCAGTCTCAGAGGAAGGCCTGAGCAGCCTGCCCCCTGAAAAAAATCTCACCAAGAATCTCCTGTCACTATAAACTGGAAACAATGTGAAAGCACACATTAAAATACAGCTGGCCTTCCATATCCATGGATTCTGCAGGAACAGATGCCACCATTCATGGCTTGAAAATATTTTAAAAATATTTTTAAATATTTTAAGGTAGAATTTTGCCATTTTACTATACTGTATACTGGAACATGAGCATCCGTGCGTTTTGGTATTCATGAAGTGAGGATACCAAGGGCATGCTTTGCTTGGAAGTGTCTCCTTAACAAATGCATTGAAATATTCCAAGTCCAGTATACTAATTTAGCCCAAGTTAGTTATCAAAGGTTTTAGAAAAAAAGGGCCTTTGCCTACTGGTGGAAAAACATCACAAAGGGAGCTAGCCTAATTTTCCTGT
This sequence comes from Urosaurus nigricauda, assembly GCA_034509955.1. Lineage (NCBI taxonomy): Eukaryota > Metazoa > Chordata > Lepidosauria > Squamata > Phrynosomatidae > Urosaurus > Urosaurus nigricauda. The sequence continues at coordinate 363,019,096 of JAOEGL010000001.1, forward strand.
GGACATTCCATAATCCAAAATCAGCCACGAAGAAGATCCTTTCCTGTGTCCTCACCAAACACATATTTGAAGGTGGTAGGACTGAGAAAATGGCAACTCCTGCAGATCCTAAAATAGGGAGGTACAGATTATCTGGCAAATAGTTATAGCCAACACTCTGAACTGTGCCTGAAAATACACCAATCACCAAGGAAGCCATGACCATTATGTGTGTGCACGCGCACACCTACACACATGCACATACATACACATACCTGTTTCTTAAAGATGCTGCACCCATAAAGTACAATGCCAAAGCCACCATATCATCATACTATCATTCCATTATCATTACACACAAACACCCTACATGAATAGCTGAACTAGGAATACCAAAGGACCTAGGGAGAGGAGAAGTTTAAGCATAAATAGCCAGCCTCTATAATTCACCTGGATGGCCCAAAGTACTTTGGAAATAATCACAAGAAAACATTTTCCGAGGGTTAAAGAGTAAATTGCTAATAGATCAATAAGTAATTTCTTGCAAGGGGAAGTATTCATTCTTCAGCAAGTAGTAAGGTTATTAAATCAAAGTCGAACTTAATATATTAACAAAGCTGAGATTAATCTAAACTGTGGAAATTCTCAACTGCCCCACTCACGTTTATCTCAACTGATCAATTATTTATGATGCCATAAAAATCCAGACACTTTCCAGGGTGATTGCAACTTGTACTCTCTATGGCAACTTGAAATTACTCGATTAGACCTCTTAGGGTGACAACAGTGTTTTTCTGCTCAAAATTTATCACCGCACAGTAATGGTAGGATCATTCTGCATTCATCAGGATTAAGACTTTGTCAGACTAAACAGGGTCATCACCATTCTTCTGACAGATTTCCTTTGAAAATCTGCTTGTACTAATACAAGCATCCCTGACATTCACAAATCAAAGAGCAATAATATTACTACAGTGGAGAACAATGGCAGTGGATAGCTATAACACAGCATGTTTCAGGCACTGGATCGGGGACATTTTGCCCATCTTCCATAGATCTATTTTGGACTGAAGCAATTTGAGAAGGATGAAAATGAGAGAGGAGTTGCTAGGTACAAGCTGTGAGGCATTTAGTACATCAGATGCCAAGAGGGAAACTAGATTATACACTTAGCCCATATTTAAGCATGTGTGTTCCTTTAAATAATGGAAGATGTCCGTTTGTCCTAGTAAATGTTTTCGTTCAGCCCTTTTATCTTGCAAAGAAAGGTGCTGTATTTTGTGAGTGATCACCAGAAGGTGAACAATCTGCATGTTTTATTGCTTAGCCACACAGCTCTGAACAAGAAAGCCCAGTGTCAGATGGAAAGGGGTGCTAATAGCATGGAATATGCCTTTCTTACAACATCTAGTTTGGTACCAAGTTTAAAAACTGACTGGAATATGCTGAGCAGGTTTGCATCCTCATGTACATTTTTGTTATCACATCTCAATTCTCATAGCTCACTGCAACAGTTGAAAGAAAAATCCCAGTTTTACCAAAATGTCTCAGATCCCAGTCTGCAGCCCAGCTAAACCCCAATGAAATCAGCAGCTCTAAAACAGCTTAAAGCATTTTGCTATTACCCAACCGGATTAATCCTCCAATGCCAAAATCTCTTCTGAAAATTGGATTGAAATTTATAAATCACTGAATGACTTATTTAATTTTTTTGGAGGGGGAGGGAGAGATGTTACCCAATGGCAGGGAATCAATTTCAGCAATGGACAGTATTGTAATTGGCATTCTGAAAACTGGAATTGAAACATAAAGATAAAACAGCAAGATTACGTTTTGCTGATGGTACTTACGATGTGAAGCTCTAAATAATCACCAAGCCCAGTAGAGCTATCCACTCGCACCAAGACTGCTTCTTTCTGAACTGTGCTAAACCCTATTGCCAGTCTATCTGCTCGCGTGCTGGGCCGATCGTTGGGAGGCCAGGTATATGTAATCTGTCCGCCGCCCTTGCTAAATATATATGTTGTTCCCGCTGTTAAGAGAAAAAGAGAAAAGCATAGTTAGGCTCTTTGTACCAGTTTAAATACTAATAAATACTAAAACAAAAACTGAAGATTAAAAAAACCCTCCTATACAATGTACAAGTTCATCTATAAGCATTACTGCTAATGTTATTCAAGAATCATTTCAGGAATTATAGTTTTGGAATTATGGTGCTCTTAGGAACACTCTGACCTCTTTGTGCTTTGTGTTGTCAAAGGTGGCTTTCTATTCAGTCTCCAAACATAAAATTATCTACCAAATTGCATGAATATTCATCTGAGTAGACATCCACATAGTTGCTCTATTAAAGCCCTGAACAGCATGGTACAGTTTATAATATATCACCACAATGACCAAACAGGGTGGGGTGGGGATGCCATGCACTCTGTTAATGGGACACTTACCATCCTTTGGCCTCACCCCCCCCCCCCTTTAAACAAAGACTGAGCAAATAGAAGCATTTCAGATGTTGGCGGGCATCTCCCAGAAGTCCTAACCAGCAATGATGAGGAATACTGGGAGCTATAGTCCAACAACATCTGGAGAACCACACTTTGCCCATCCCTGCTTTAAAATCTTCTTCTCTGCCAGCAATACTCTTTAAGTCTCAAGTCTACAGACTAATTTGGTTTATGTCAGATGGTTCCTTTTGTTCACATGTATATTTAAATGTTTTCTTCTCCTCTGTAACAAATTTCTGTACTTCTGAACAGTCAAGAAGCTTTTTTTCCAGGTAGGTGGGAAATCATGTGTTATCATAGCCATGCAGGACTAGAAGGTCAGAGGGGACTGCTGCGAGGTCTGAGCACACCCTTCACCTTGCTGCCGTGCCACAATTGTGCATGCCATGACAGTGAGGTGGGCGGAATGCCCCTTTGGCCCCACCCACCAGAAGCCCTGCTGTTCACAAAGGGTGACACCCTGGGCAGGGACGCCATTATGTTCCACTACCAAACCATTCTTCCTGTAATTTTAATCAATTGTTCTGTGTCCTAGGAGTTTAGCTCCCTGTCTTTTATTCCCATGCTAGGTGCAGGATGTAAATGCACGGGTACGGATTCTAATGCACAGCTCCATTTGCGAGCAGTCTTCAACCCGTACCCAACCCAGGTTTCTCCTGGGCCTTTTAAAGAATGAGAAAATCCCATTCTTTAAAAGGTCTGTGAGTAGCTCAGGTCAGGGACAGGATGAGGACTGACCAGGGATGGAAACCCTGCCTGTGCATTTACATCCCGCACCTACCATGGGAATAAAAGCAGGTGCACTAATCTCCCTAGTCTCTGGAGCAGCAGAAAACAAGCTTGCTCCATCCTCAGTATGACATCCCTTCAAATATTTAAACAAGACTATTGTATCACCTTGCAACCTTCTCTTCCCCAGGCTACCAACTACCTAAGCCGCTCCTCATAGGCATGGTTTCCACACCTTTTACCATTCTGGTTACCCTCCTCTGGGCACACTCCAGCTTGTCAATATCCTTCTTGAATTGTGGTGCCAAGAACTGGACACAATATTCCAAGTAAGGTCTGATGAAAGGAGGGGAATGGGTGCTTAGCTCAGTTTTGCAAAGAATAAGTAGACAGGAATACAGCAACTCAATACCTTTAGGCCAAACTACAAATTATTTCTTGCCCCACCCTCCTCCCAGTTTGATTATATAAATTGGTTGGAGGAAAGCTGGGCCCATTGGTGACACTGGATGCTATTTTTCTAAGCCTCAATGTTCTAAATTGTATTTCACACCTGTACAGTGGCCCCTTCCCATCCACAGGTTTCCTCCCCCACCCCAGTGAATGGAGGAGGAAAAGAAAAACAAGATGGTCATTCCCCATAATATTCATCCACGTGTACACACCACCATTGAATAATATGGGGCATGGCAATTCATGGTTGACCATATCCGTGGATTGTCAGCTCATTAATATGAAGGGCCCACAGTATGGAGCAAAGGGGAGGACCATAACAATTTGATTATGCAGTATTTTTATAACTTCCCAAGTACTGTTTGCTCAACACTGCTGTTAAAAGAAATGAAAGTGCTTCGGCTTTTTACATTTATATTTGCGAGGTGGCTAGTGGATCTGCCATGATGTAGTGGCAAACCCATTCCTCATGTTACCATTGCAGTGGTAGAAACTCTGGCTTGGGGCAGCTGTGGGAGGAGGAGGAGTAAATCAAGAGTGGATTCCCTGCAGCAGTGGATCCACTGGTGATCCATGTTGTCTGCTCAACTACTTTCCCTTCTCACCCGTGTACATGTGTATCTACCAACTCAGGTAATATTGAAGCTCTAGAGCCAATAAATAAAAAAGAATGATAGAAAAATATGACAGACAGATGACACCAGATGAGAATATAAACCAAATAAAGCTTGTTCTTTAAAATTCTGCAAAATGCTATGTTTCTTTCACAGTACAGCCGTAGAGCATACTGGTCACATACCCCATTTGTTTAACTTTCACAAGATCCTTGTGGTCCTTCATTGTGAAAATTAAAAAAAACAAAACACTCAGACAGACAGACAGGGAGAACAAGTACTCTCATAAGCACTAAAATCCACTGTGAATGACATCTAACTGTACACTGTTCTCATATCTTCCAGGAACCATATACATGTTCTCTAGTCATTTAGCAGCTGTTTTACACACTTATTTTTTTTTCCTTCCATGTTGCGCCCTATCTAGGGCATGCAGAAATTTTCCAGTCCTGAAGGCCATATCCAAGGTCAGCTCTGGGAAAGGAGGCTGTATGCATGTAGAAATATACACACAAACATTTGGCCACACACACACTTTTCCCACCTACACCTCAGTGTGCTCGCAGTGTGCTTTCTTGTTCTCTTACATGTACACACATCTCTTCCTGCCAATTTCAGAGGCAGCAACCAGATTACAGCCAAATGGGGTCACTCAGAGGTATCACCAGTAGAAATGTGTTTATTTAAATTACGTGTTTTCACAAGGGAGAACAAATAATTTTCTCCCCACTGTGCAGTTTTCAAAGAGGTTTTCTCAGAGGGAAGAAATTCCCCACCACCACCATTTCAACCCTTTGCCCCAAATACAGCCATTCAGTACCAAGGCAGGGGGAAGCTGAGGATTGTCGCTAACACCAGCTGTGTTCCAATATCTTGCATGTAATAATGAAGTGGTCCTCTGAGTCTTCTGAAAGACTCCCTGGGTTGTCTCAGAGAATGCTTGCAATTTCATACATCAGAACATAGCGAGTGACACTTCTTAGTTGGTTCCCCCTTCTCCCTAGTCACCACATGGCTGTGCCATGAGGGGCAGGAAAAATATGAGTTTAAGTTGGTAGGGAGCAAGAGTACCCTTCTGAGTTGGCAAGGGACTAAAAAAGGAGCATCAGTAATCTTCTCCCTGTTGGGATTTCCCAAGAAGACCTTTTTTGAGTCCACACAACTATTCACATGCTAATAGTAGAGTATATGTAATGTCAAAAGTTCAGAAGCCAATTTTCTGCTTCTGGGATTCTGTGTGGACAGCATAGACTGCCAAAAATACAAAAAAAGGTGGCTGGAAACCCACGTGTGACTTTGAGAAACTTCCAGGTTCAATTATTCATCTCTTCTTAGACAAAAAAAGAAAGAAAATAAAAGGTAGTCTGCAAAATAGTCTTGAGGGCACATGTGCTACCAGAATTACCTTTTGCCTATACTTATCCACAGCAGCTTACAGTTTCCAGGAACAAAGCATCACTTCAAGCTGAAAACCTGATCAGAAGCGGTCTTGCTAAAGAGCGAGATGTTGTAACATTTTGTTGTCAGTCCCACTTGCATTACACTAAATGCCAACTGTTGAACAGGAAATGTCACGTTGCATACTTCCAAGAAATGCTAACATTTTTGATCCAGACAAGTCAATTGGGGACAGTGGGTGAAACAGTCTGGAGATATAAATACGGCCTGTCATGTGGTTATGTCTCTCTACTGTCTCCTGAACCCCATGAGCTTGTTCTCTGAAGTGTCACAGTAAATGAGCTGCAGCTTCTTCTTCTCCATTTTGGCCTTGCTTTGCACAGGAGTATCGCCAGTTGAGCCCATTCGTTTTGCAGTCAAGCAGCTTCTGATAAGTCATTTAGCAGGCTGCACTGTTGGCATTCCCTCACCTCCTCCCTCCCCACTCCTCCTGCACACATATTTGGGGTATTTTCTTCTTTTTCTTTTAAAACTCTGGGGAACAAAAGTGTAGCCAACGTCACATCAATAATCAGGTTTGACTACACTTACAAATCTCTTGGCCTGCTTCTGGATGGCAAATTGCCAGCCTGCATCCTCCGCAAGCAAACCTGTCAACCTCTTTTAAACTCAAAGGACAAAGAGGATTTTGATCAACACCCCTGGCACTGAAAAATGGATACACATGTAATGACCCATTTTATGTGGTCCAGATCACCTTCCAACTAGGAAGGGGTGGGACAATCCCATAAAGCCTATTTCATGCAATGTGTACAAATATATGGGAGATGGTAATTTGCATTTGAATACAAGGACAGATGTTTGGTCCAGATCTCTGGATTGAGAATTTTTACCCTTTTCAGTCAGAGCTTGGATAAGATGCTTTGAGGACAGTAAATCCCAGAATTCTCCAACTACTGGCATGCACACACACACACACACACACACACACACTATTAGTTATATTTGTTCAAAAAAAATGAATTGTTTAGTGGCTTTCACTGTTTTATTGTTTTATCATTATTATCCTTCTAAAAGCACTTCCTCAATAAACAGCCAGTTCCCAGAGATCTGTCAAAGCACACAAAGAAAAAAAGAAAGAAAAGTGTCTTCATGAGCTGCTAAAAGCAAACTAAGGAGAGGCTGGTCATCTCCATAGTCAGCTTTCAGCAGCAGGTTAAGACATGTTTTGCTTCAGCAACTCTTTGGGAACTGGCTGTTATATGGGGGAAGTGCTTTTAGAAAGATAATGAGGGAAGTTCCAGAGACAGAAAATAATACTATTCTTCTTAGAATCCTAAGGTGTCTCAAAGCCATTTATCATAAGGTAGGTCAATGGGAATGGCTATCTAAAACACCTGAAATTATTTGTTTTTGCAGGGGACAACAACTGAATGAAACTCTGCAGCAGTGCCAGTGCTGGCAATTTAACTGATTAATTAACCAAAGCTCTACAAGGATAGCAATAGTAGCTTCATTTATATACCACTTCATACTGCACTGAGCAGTCTCTAAGCAGTTTACAACTGTAAGTTAATTGCCCCATCAAGCTGGGTACTCATTTTAGCAACGTCAGAAGGATGCCAGTCTGAATTGAGCCTGAGCCCCTGGCTGGGATTGAACTCACAACCTTGTGGTTTGTGAGTGAGTGGCTGCAGTACTGACATTTAACCACTGCACCACCTGGGCTCATTATGGATGCCTTCCAGAAAGTTGACCATAGGTCTGCAGCAATGCACAGTACATTCTTTGGGTTGAGTACATGCCATAGTATAAAAGAAAGGTAAGGTTGACTAACTTGCTTGGAGCCAGCCTCTGAGTCCATGTCACAGATCAGCTTAGAACACAGATCATTTCCGGTTCACATTCAGGAATGCTGTGCTACCCTACATGCTCTGCTGTGCTAGCCCCATGTTAAGGTCACAACATAGCCTTGGAAAATCCCAGTGCTATTCTAACCATGAGGGCATAAGGCAGCCTAATCAGAGATTGCAAAAGGTTTTTCTAACTACAACTCCCAGAATGTCCCAGGCAGTAGGACACTAATATGGTCAATGGAGAAGTATTATTTGGAAGGCATCAAGTTGGAGAAGGATGAAGTGCAGCAGAAATAGACAGGATCAAGAGTCTGGAAGATCATGCCACTGATTTAATCCCCTCTGGATTCCAAAAGGCCACAATGTGTCATGATGATATACACTGGGAGAACAGAAATTGTATGGTATCACTCCAGGTTGCCTTTGGCCCTATTCTACATTGGGTTTACTATTTTAAATTGGGGGAGGGCTGAAATATTATTTTAAAGCATTTTGAATCATTTTAATAAGATTTGGCTAGATCAGTAATTCCAAAATTCTAACCTCCAGATGAGTTTTAAACTTCACCTCCCATAAATCTCTAGCCTGGGATTCTGAGAGCTGATGTTCAAAACATCTAGAAGGCCAGAGTTTGGGAATCACTGGGCTAGATGGTAACTGCCAAAGATCCTTAGGCTGCTTCCAGAGTATTCTGGTCCAGAAGCTGCCTCAAATTCCCCTGTTAACTGGGCACTCTGGAGCAATGCTGGGTGGCTGTCTATACACATGTCCCTATAGGCCACCCTGCGCCACCTCCACTGGTGTAACTTCCTCTGAAGTTGGAAATCAGGTGCCCAGTGCTGAGCACATGACTGGGTGCCTCATTGTGACCTCAAAGGGAACAAGTTGTGCCAGAAGAGGGGATGCAGGGGAGCATAGAGAGACACATGTGTGGACAGCTGCCAGTATCACTCTGAAGTGCTCTGGATTTTCCTAGAAGATCTGGAGCAAACATCGAGATTTTCAAAAGCAGATTAAGGCAGGGATGGCCCAAATTCAGTACAGAACTAGCCTTCCCTATGTAAAGACAGTCCACACTTGAAATGGGCTTTTGTCCCTTCCTCATGTGGGCAGGGTGACGTAAATAGCCTGTGTAGATATGCCCCCAGAATATCGGGGGGGGGGGGGGAAGAAGCCCTAATTTTGTATTATGGTGGATGAAACTGCAGCAAACCACAACTAGTAAGAATTATGCACTCCAGAAACTGGACCTAGATGGTCATATCCAAGCTTTGTTTTTGTCTACGTTCATTTTGTTTTAAAGAAATCTCAAGTGCTTTCCATTTTCAATACAAAGAGATGTGTGAATCAGGGTAAATTTTTGTCAAACCTGGACTGAATTGAAATTCTAACCCATCCATAACAAAGGCTTACAACCCTACACTCTTCATTAAATGGCTGGAAAACAACATAAGACAAATGGGACTTTTTCTTTCTTTCTTTTTCCCACTAAGGGAGATTTAACTCTCCTTCTGCTCTTTTGCCTTCCTGCCCATCCCTCCATGGCCAGAACACCAGCTGAGATTCAGATAACCGGCTAATTAAGCTGCGTTGATGAACAGTAGACCTTCTTTTGTCTAATCCACAAAGCTGCTATTCTTTGAGCTTCCCATGTTAATTATGCAAAAATGGGCTGTAAGCCATCTGAGAACAGGCCCCTTAGTGTTTATATTTCAGGAAAGGCAAATATAATAATGTAAAATTCATTACTTGGGAACGATTGGCGGTTTATTGTCCTGCCCTCCCATTAACTATTAAAGCCTACAAAGAACCAAAGCAATTGTTCTAATAAAGCATCAGGATTCCTATCAATTTCAGATCTGCAGAGGAAGGATAAAAGAAAGGGCTTGGGGAGTTCTAATGGCTTACCCCCCATTTCCTTCCTTGGGTGTAACCTTAAAGCCAAATGCAATACCACAGCTTGGAAATGACTGTTTCCCCCATAAATTAAAATGTTAAACAATGTTAATTAAGGGAGGAGGACTTTCAAAAGAAATAACTGTCTCAGAATTTTAAAAAAGGAGGGAAAGGGTGGTGGTAAGGTGAATGATTTATTTTAGCTTGAGAATGATTTATTTTAGCATGAGATTTTATAGATACCAATCCACTTCTTCAGATGCACTTCTCTCAGGTAAGAGCCCACTTAGATGCCGCCAGTGTAGCAAAGGTTGACAATAGGGTGTCCAATAACTCAGTGAGTAGGATTACACTGGATCAGTTCCAATTGGTGAGTACCACAGATATGGACAAGCTTCTTGGGCCAGTAAGGAAGACAACTTGTCATCTTGATCCTTGTCCTTCCTGGCTGGGACTTCAACTACAATGTAGTATTAATGCATCTCTCAGGAAGGGAAGTTTTTTAACCTGTTAAATAGAAGCAGTGGCATGACTACTTCTTAAAAAGCCCTCCCTGGACTTCCAACAACTATAGACCAGTTTCAAATCTACCTTTTTTGCACAAAGTGATCAAGAGGGTAGTTGCCTTCCAACTCCTGGAAGTCTTAGATGATACAAATTATCTAGACCCATTTCAAACTGGCTTCAGAACAGGATACGGAGTTGAGACTGCTATGGTCATCTTAGTGGATGATCTTCACCCAAACATTGACAGGAAGAATGTGTCTTCATTGGTTACACTCCTCCTGAAAGACTGTGTTCACAGTTTCTGGATCAGTTGCTTCAAATGACAGTTCAGATAGATGCAACAGCCAGGAGTGCTTACTGTCAGCCTTGGCTGATATGCCAGCTGTGCCCCTTCCTAGAGGTGGAGGACCTAAAGCTGGTAGTGAACACACTGGTAATCTCAAGACTGAACAACCGCAATGCACTGTACATTGGGCTACCTTGTACCAAATTCAGAAACTTCAGCTAGCTAGAAATATGGCAGCCAGATTGATTACTAGGACATCCAGGAGTGATCAAACTGCAGGATTAAAGGTATTCCACTGGCTGCCAATAAGTTTCTGAGCAAGGTACAAAGTGTTGATTGTTACCTTTAAAGTCCTACATAGTTTGGGTCCAGGTTACTTACAAAATCACCTCCTCCCATATAATCCGCCCCATGCGCTCAAATCCTCTGGCAGACATTTACTCCACTACTAGCCTGGCAACTGTCAGCCAGAGGACGTTTTCTTGAGCCACCCCTAGATTGTGGAATGACCTGCCAGAAGAGATTCGACAACTGAATATGATGTCTGAATTTAAAAGAGCTTTAAAGGCCAGTCTCTTCTGGCAGGCTTATCCAGATTATTTTTAAATTGTGAATTTTAAACGATGAATTTTTAATGTTTTTTTTTAAATATTTGTATATCTTATTTGTCCTTCTAAACTGATGTGTTTTAACTGATGTGTTTTAACTGATGTGCTGTAAGTATTAATTGTCGTTCCCCACCTCGATTCATAAAGAGAAAAATCATCATCATTATTGTTAGGGACCCACTTCCTTGGGAGGATAGGCTGCTTTTTGGTCACATCATTTTGGGGTTGGTCCCAATGACCACTAAGGTATGGCCACCAACACCTTCTCTGAAACTTCATTTGGCTGTCAAACTAAAAGAGGTCCCCAAACTTGGAGTTAGGCCACTCTAAACATCTCACACAATCTCTTTTTTTTCAGCACAGGTACCATTAATGGGCCACTTCCACATAGAGAGTGAAACCAAACAGTAGTTTTCTTTGTACACCTGCATTATATATGAGAAAATGGTGTAATTATCTTTCACCAAAACTTTTAAACTGCAGTAAAATGTCACACAGCTGCCAAAATTAAAAACAACAACACTCCATTTATAATTCTATTAAAGGTAATAAGGATACAACATGTTTTTCTCTGAATGCTTGCCAAAACATCAGATGAAAATTAAAAGTCAAACATCTATATTTAAAGGAAGAGTTCACCCCTCCTACATCCTACCCACTATATTGTTGGTTAAGTGCAACTTTCTCAAAGAGGGGGTAATTTTCCTTTGGTGAAAATGACATCAATTCACACTATCAAAGATTATGAAAAGATATTATGTAATTTTCCATAGGTAAAATTCAAATATTACATTACCAATTGCCTAATTTGTTTCTTGCCTTAGAAATTAAGGGACTTACGGCTGCGTATTGACTGAAATGCCTATTAATATAAATGAGCATTACACATGGGGGACCAGAAAACTTGCATTGCCTACCAATTCATTCCTCATGACTTATTAATTGTACCAGATGCTCAAGGAGTTGAGTTAAGGGACTGGTAGGCACAGCCAAAGTGACGAGCAGTAGAAGGCAGAGCCAGAGAAACCAAGTTCAGATTCTACCAAGCTAGACAGCAAACAAATAACTCCACCATCTGTTAGCACTCTACTTGAAACAGCCCAGCAGTCCCACTTTAGGGAGCCTGAAATCTACACTGGAAACACCTGGCAAAAATGAAGTATTTTGCAAGCCAACAAATACAAGAAACTTTCTTTCAAGAAGCTTTCTTTCTGACAGGTAGACCTCCCTCCCTCTGTGCTCATTCAGCCACAGAGAACATGTCATGCAACACTAGGTCTTCTCAGAAGTCTCCTTACCTTGGAGAATATGAACCCCTAAGGCCCATTCACACAATATATGTGTTAGGAATCCACCTGATTCTTAAGTGCACACTTACAAAGTGTCATGTGTGGATAAAACAATTAGTTACTGCATATACTCATGTATAAGTCTAGAAATTTTAGTCAAAAATTGACACACACACACCAAAATCTGAGTTGACTTACTGATGGGTCGATGTAAGTAGTGTACTTTAATTCTTATTTTAAAAGGAACCATCCCCTGGTAAAAGGCAACAGCATAATCTGTCCTGAGAGCACTGACCCTTCTGTGTTATCCATCCAGCCTTTAGTATGAGCGCAAACAGTTATGCCTGCTGGAATTTTGTAAGTTCTTTTGCATTGTTTTCCTTTGGTTCATCTTTTAGATCATTTGTTACATGTTCATAAATTTCCACCTTGACTTATCCACAGGTCATATCAAAACCCATCATTTTGGCCCCAAAACCTGACCTCAACTTATGCATAGTTGAGTATATATGGTATTTGCAAACATGTACTGCATTCAACTAGGTCCAATTCAGACAATGAGATAATACACAGAATTTAGAAAGGTTCCTTTTTTAACACAAGAACCTCCTGAACAACATGGTTACCATGTTATTTGGGGATGCTGGGAGATGGAGTTTAAAAAGGAAGTTTCCCAAATCTGCAAATATAATATCAGAGTATGCATTAATGTTGCCTTGAGCATAGTGCTTCTCAATGGAGACAGTTCAGTCAATCAGCTCCCACCTATTGCATATAAAGGGAATGCAGAGAAATCAGGTGATTTCATGTAATTATGCATGTCGTATGATTTCACACATACCTGAACCAGGCTACACTCATCAGTCAGAACTGGCCACCGCTCCCTGCAAAATACACTTGGTAGAAAAACTTGGAATAAAACCAATGAACCTTCTGAAGAAGTGAATCTGAATTTTTATAACCAGCTCTCCATGGGCTCTTTGTGGAATTTTTTTTTAACAACTTAATAAATTTATAGGAAAATTAAACTGCCAAATCTGCCTGGAAAGGTTATCCTCTGGTTCCAAAGCTTCCTTAATATCCAGTATCTGAACTCTTTGGGCAGTTACTGGATCCACAAGAAGGGGAAATACAATCTGTACCTATTCCTACTTCTTACGTTTTGGCATTTATGTGGCACTTTATAGTAAAAGAAAGAGAGGGAGGGAGGAGTTGGGAAAGGAGAAAGACAGAAAGTCAGACCAAGATTATACAACAAAGTATTAGCACTGAAACGTGGGACACTGAAGTGTTTGAATTTCAGTTGTTCACTCCAATTCACTGTTCCAGCCAGTCAACCATCTCCATCTCTATGAAACACCATGCCATTTTTGCCTCCCACCCAGTTCTCCATTCACCTGATCCAGCAGTCAGTCTGCATTCAATCCCGACTGAGAACACTTAATTTGGACTGGGCTATACGAACTGGAGATTTTCACATGGGGGCAGGATAGAGACAGGATTTCTCCTCTGACCTTATCCCATCCTTAACCTGTCTATGACTGCAATGACACAAAAGGTTTTCAAATTGTAGCACCAAGTGTGCCATTAATTTGTCAAAGTGGCAATGCATTAATGGAAACTTCTGTTAATGCAAAATTCTGGCCAATGTTGCTTTAATGACAGGTTAATGGTGGGATAATGACGGAATCTGCACAGCTTTATCTGAAAACCTTTCATGCAATCGCTGTCATTCAGGACAGGATAAGTGTAATCCCATCTGAAAGTCGTTCTTGCAAATGCACAGGAAGGACAGGAACATGATGGGTCAAATCCCCATTGAATTTGACAAGTGATGAAGGAACAGATTTTTTGTTTCAGAACAGAGATGGGCAACTATCCAGAATTAGGGGACAGCATTAGTTTGCCCCTGGGGAACAGCCTAACCCTGAAAAAAATGTTTGCATCAACACCCCTAAAGGTTTTGGGGCAATTTTGCCATGCACATACCTCCCAGCAGATTGTGTTGGTTGTTCATATTATTGTTATTAGCATTATGTTCAGCAGAATGGGAAGATGCAATTACATGAATATAGACAGATACAGATATAGATATATAGATATAATTTCTTGTCCCACCCCATGCCTGCATGGCTCATTATTAGCTGTCAGAATAAGAAGCAGAATTCTTTTAATTGGTGTCAGGTGGGGTTATATCGCCCATTTTAGATAAGCACTCTGGTAGAACCATGCTTAGGCATTCACAGTTCATTTGATTTGCAGAGTAATGACTGAAGAAATGGAGCCTTTAAATTACTGACACTAAAGTTCCCTCATCAATGTGAATAAACTCAATACTGGAAAGTCACAGGATGTTGAATGGCAAAATTAATGTCTTGGGATGAAAACAAGCAACAAAGGGAGACTCTAAATGATATGAAAGGCTCCCCGCCCCCAAAATTAACACTACCAAGCTATAATTTTGTTTGGGGTGAATGCTGAAATATTTACAGCAGTGTCTGTTGAGTCTTCTGTCCAGAAGGAACTTCACATTGACTTGTGCTGTAAAATTCAAGCATGCTGCAGGGGTCTTTGGGACATTTTACAATGATGCACTCACTCCATTTTGGATGCAGACTTCTACCACCTTCATTAATTTATTTATTAAGCCCCAACATTTGTTCACTGCCTAATCAATATAGCCCTCTGAATGCTTTACAGGAAATTAAAACTGTAGAACAATAAAACCTAAATATCAACTAGATTAAAAGTCCTCACTCCATCGCACCGCCCACAGGAAGGTAACATGACTGAAGCGACGTTTAAAACCAGCAACAATAAAAAACAACAACAATAACTAGACCAAACAACCATGTTGGCAAATAAAATCCAATCTCTCAAATACACTTCAATGACACCTTTATTGGACCAAGCAGAAGACCTTATGCTCCAACTATTCTGATTTGGCAGAGACAAGCGCCATTAATCTTCTGCTGTCCCACTTTGCCAGCGGCTTTTAAAATATCCCAGTTCTCTCTCCTCCTTCCCCAGCTTTTCTCCTTTGTAGTCAGCTTACTACAACTGCTGCCAAGTGAATTTAAAATGGAAAATCAGTTTACACACAATAAATTCAGAGGGACAGAGGGGTAAGATCTTACCCTTCCTGAGAGGCTGAGGCAAAAACAAACTTCTTCAGCCTCTCCTAACTTGTTTGCTCTTCACAAATAACTTTTCACACCTTAACTTCCTAATGTTTCTTGGCCACACGTGTTCCACTTAAAACACCTCCATGTTACCAGGAGTTTACAGACTGACTAGGGTTGGGCTTTAAATGTTCATGTGATCATTTTAAGGTTTGCACAAAACTTTTGATGATTTTTAATATTTTTAATGTTTAGTGTTAACTTGAGTCCCACTATTGGGAGAAAGATGAATACATGAATGCAGCAACAACAATAATAATGTGATTCTACCAAAACAATCCCAAAGATATATAAAGATGGGGCAAGGAGTTTCCATACCAATAGATGTTTACAAGTTTGTGGATGGTTCTTCAAAAACTATGTGGGGGGAAAAAAATCTTCCCCTATCTGCGCTAGTTAAATGCAATAGCCAAAGCCTTTCCCAGTGTGGAGAAGATCATGGTGTTCCTGTTTGCCATATAAACAGGAAGAGCCTCTCAAGAAAGAAAAAGAAAAAAAAAAAAGGTAGGAGCTCTAACCCATTACCATCAACAGAGATGAACATGCAAGTATTAAAACCCAGAATAATTTTCTCTTACATTCATTTACACACGCACATGCACACACACACACACACACATGGAGGACTTTGCAGTCCTGTATATCAATGGGGCTTTCTAGATTGGCAGGAAAGTGTGACATGAAGTTGCCTTTTCCTTAATGCTTAGCAGCTGCAACGCAGCCTTTAGATGGAGCTGCGCTGTTCCGCAGTTTTTAAAAAAGAAGCTGGGAAAACCAGCACCTTTTTAAAGGCGCTTCTTCTCCCCTAAAACGCAAAAAAAGCATTTTCATGGCACACTTTCCCTTTTTTCTCATCTAAAGGCTAGACTTTCATGCAGCCATGAACACACTTCTTTTTGCCAATCTAGATCAGGCCTAAGTTTTTAATAAAAACCAGACTGAAAAAAAATATCACTCATCCCTACTTTTAAAATAGCAGTGAGCTGAGGGGGGAAAAACAGACTCGGTGACATTTGGAGCTAATAGGCCACAAATCTGTTAAAGTGATATGTGGAAAGTTCAAGCCAACTTTCCTTTTACCCTCCTCCCCTTATGTTAGATCAGATTACTAATATCTTCTCCCCACCACCACCACCATCTTCCCTCTTTCCAAATTCTAGCTTGGCACACAGACATACACAAATGACATGCTGTGTCATTATGGTAATTGCTATCATTCAGCTTTGGAAAAGATTTATCCTGCTCTTTTTGAGTGACAAGTTAACTGCCATAGTCCAAGAAAAGGGTTCAGGAGTGACAAATGAGTGTATTATGCTTTGAACTATTTGTTTTTCGTCGTCTCGGTAATTACTGAGCATAGGCTGGTCTACTCACTGAAGCCCATCATAGTGCTCTCTGAAATGAGGACACTGTTGTTGTTTTATCATCAGTAAAATTGATATATACTCTACTCTTTATCCATCAGCACGGCAGGTTTTTAAACATCGCCTCTCACATAACACAGTGTGAGAACAGACAATGTTAGGTCTATCACCAATTCATCATAATGGACACATTAATCTCCCACAGATAAGCATGTAAGTACATGGTTTTATACTTTCTGAGATCATTCCATCTACTTAGCCCCATTCGATATACTCTGGCTGACAGTAGTTCAACTTTTCAAATGAAGAATTTCCATTCCTGTCATCTCAGGACCACATCATTCATAACTGGAAGACCAGTTCCAGAGACTAGCATCAGGGACCCCTGTTCAGCCCTATGGTGATTCAGGTGTCCCAGGTTCCATCTTATTCCCCATGCTGTTCAATAGCTACATGAAGCTGCTGGGAGAAGGCTTAAGGGGGGTTGGAGTAGGTTGACATCAGCATGCTGATGACACTGAGCTGCATTTCCCCTTGTCATCAGAGTCAGTTGAGCTGCATGGCAGACAGTGAACTGAAGCTAAATCTTGATAAGACAGAGGATCTATGAACTGGTGGTTCTTGGGTCCAGGAATTGGTTATACAGCCTCTCCTAGATGGTTTTGCACTCCTCCAAAAGAGAAGAAACTTGAGAGTGCTCCTAAAGCTACCCCGGCACTGGAAGCCCAAGTGGACTCTGTGACTCAGATGCTTGGTGCCAGATTCAACTGGTAAGGCAACTACAACAATTCCTGGACAGAGATATAACCTAGCAATAACAGCCCATGTATGGACTATTATTTATAGTTGTTAAAAGTTTTAATTTTAAAAAAATCTGTTTTAATTCTTTATATTAGTGTAATATGTTTTTAACTTATTTAAACTGTCTTACTGTTTAACTAAAATATTTATACAAGTTAAATACGGCAGGGAATAAATATTTTAATAAATAAATAAGGTAAGTGGTTTTGTGGATCATGACAGACATTTTGACTGAAAAGACATGCTTCATTTTAGTTTTCAAAGGGGTGCTGTGTCAGCTCTGTTACAGGGGAACAACTAAATATCATGAGACACTTTTCACAGATAGAGGGGCTCAACAAACCACCCCTAAAGGGTGGCTCTGTGGCACCCCTTTCCTCACCGGTTTGGGTCTGCAGCAACCACACATCGCGGCCCCGATCTGACCTTTCCACAGTGCAAAAATAAGCTGAAAAAGAGGTTCCCTTTTGCACTGTGAAAATGGTGCTGTAGCTGCCGCTGTGGCTTTTCACTACTTCTTCAGTGCAGTGCATGAAAAATCTACACCGAAGACGCAACATGATGCCACCCTCTGTCTAGTCAGGCAGGCAGCATGGGGGTGGTGTGGGGACAGAGTTGGGGTGGCCAGCATGCATATGCCATCCCTCCTGCCCCCCCGCCGTTCCCACGCCAGTATAAGCCTGGTCTGCCGAGCCCCTAAATCCAATTCAGGCATGTATGTCCAATGTGAGAGCTATAGTGCTTTGAAAACTGGACTACAACTCTGGAGACTAAGATTCAAATCCTGAGCAATAGAAACATACTGGGTGACCTTGGGCAAATCACACTCTCTCAGCCTCAGAGGAATCAAAGGCAAACTTCCCTCTGAAAAAAGAAAGCCCTGTGATAATTTTAGGATTGGGAAAATAATATTTTTTTTAAAAAAATCCTTTGTTGCTTTTTTAACCAGAGTTTTGCTTGTTTTTTAAACCAGGGTTTTATTATGGATTTTTTTTTGTTTGGGGTTTTTGTTTGTTTGTTTTTCATTAATGTGTACAACTACAGCAATACAGGACAAAATCAGAAAATAAAGCAGCAAAATGCTCTGATTTGTCAGGAACGTACAACCATTGTACACTCACTGGCAATTCCAGGTTTGCCTCTGAACAAACTGAGAAATGCTGCACATATCATTCTTTCAATTGCAAATCCCATGAACTGAATCTGGGACCTTTTCTTTGCAACATTAGTTGGTTATTAATCATGGATGTCTCCCTCCAGTGAAATATGATCTGTCCCCATGCGTATTCTACTCACAGTAAATATTATGGAAGATTGTTAAATCAAATGCTACTCTTTTATGAGAACAAGCTGAAAATGTCATGACTCAATTTTCCTGGATTTTAACAACCTCCTTGTTCAGCAACCAGCAACTTTGGGCCAAATGTGGACAGAGTAACCCTAGTTTCTTACTATGGGGCTTTCTAGATTGGCAGGAAAGTGTGACATGAAGTTGCCTTTTCCTTAAAGGCTTGCAGCCTTTAGATGGAGCTGCGCCATTCCGCAGTTTTTAAAAAAGAAGCTGGGAAAACCAGCACCTTTTTAAAGACGCTTCTTCTCCCCTAAACCCCCCCCCCCCAAAAAAAAAAGCGTTTTCATGGCACACTTTCCCTTTTTCTCATCTAAAGGCTAGACTTTCATGCAGCCATGAACACACTTCTTTTTGCCAATCTAGATCAGGCCATAATATGTGACCACACAAATAACTACTTCTTCCCCATGGGAGAGTAACTTTATTACACAGATGAAAGAGTAATCATGTAGATGTGTATTCAGAGGGCAAAGAATATACAGAATCTCTTTACCTCCTCTGAAGTATGAGTGGAAGGAAATAAGCCTAGTATGTAGAAATACTGGGCAGTCTATCAACAGATGTGTATGCCAACCTTGTATAAAACACAACTTAATTTCATACAGCTGGTTGGTTTCACAGTGATTATCTGATATGCTAGCATGCAAAAATTTGCAGAGGTATTGCTCAAGCAAACATCTACAGAGATGGCAAACCGTAAGAACTATAAAATGTCTTTGGAGTGCATGGCAATACAATCCTAAAACTTGTGTATTAAAACATGCTTTAATCCCAATATGGAATGTGATGGTGAAACATCACAGTTTTGACAAAATCTGAGTGGACAGACCCACCTATTCCTACCTCAAACTGCTACAAATACTCCTGCCACAAGGTTGCATGAGATTGGGATACATTACTAAGGCTATATGAATTGTGGTTCCCCATGTTGAACACATAACTGGTACATAGGTGTAGACTTCTGTAGAAAGGAAGGAGTTGCATGAGTTCAAGTATAGGTTTCCTCTTTGCAGATATTCATATGAAAACAGGGACATTCATGTGGCAAGGTCATGAAACAGACTGAAAGCAGAGAGCTAGTAATCAATGTGTGGAGCTTCTTAATGAATGTAATGCACCTTCTCCCTAACTTTTTAATGTTGTGTGCGTGAAATTGAAGGGATATGTTCCTCTTGCTCAAGCCAAAGGATAAAAAATAAATACTGTACAAGAATTTGTGGGAAAGAAAAACATAACTTGAGTATGAAATTCAGCAACATTTCAATGGTGGAGAGAATACCGATAACATATCCCATTTGTTATTGTAGTATGTCTTCAAGTCATTTCTGACTTATGGCGACCCTTAGGCAAGCCTATCGTGGGATTTTCTTTGCAAGATTTATTTGCCTTTGAGGCAGAGACAGTATGGCTTGCCCAGTGCATTTCCATGGCAAAGCGGGGGGTTGAATCCTGGTCTCTAGAGTCCTAGTCCAATACTCAAACCATCACACTGGCTGTCTACATATTGTAGATTTCCCAATCATGCTTATCCACTTTTTGATGCAACATTATGGCTTGGTACAATTGACCCTCCTTATCCACAGATTTTTTTATCCATGGATTTTAGCATACATGGCTTGAAAATATTCCCAAAAAGTATAAATTCCAAATATCAAACCTTGATTTTCCATTTTATATATGGGACACCATTTTGTTGTGCCATTATATTTAATGGGACTTGAGTATACACGGATTTTGTTATCAATGGAAGGTCCTGGAACCAAACTCCAGCGGATAACAAGAGTCCACTGTACAACACTGCCACTCCACATCTGGCAACAAGTAATGATACTAAGCCAATGAAAATTCACTGGTTCTCTGCTAAAGGTGGTGCAAAGTACTGATGCCCAACCACAAGAGATAATGTATGTGTACAGGGTACACTTGATTATAATAAGATAAAAATAAGATTTCTAACTGATATGTGTGGAATAATAAAATAATAAAATTTTTAAGATGATGTGTAACAGTAGTGATAAAAAACAAGATATTGTTTCTCTTATTTGGTCATCCAAGCCATAGTATTTCCATTTTCTGCGCGTTGTTTCAAAAGCTAAACTGTGGAGAAAGATAACAACAATAAAATCAATTCATTTGAAATATGGTGCTCGAGAAGAGTCCTACAGATACAATGGACTGCTAAAAAGAAGAAGAAGCAGAAGAAGCAAAATGGGTCCCAGAGTAATTCAGGGCTGAATCCTCCCCATCAACAAAGATGGCTAAATTGAAGAAGTTGTACTTGGGACATATCATGAGATGACATGATTCTCTGGAAAAGATTATAATGTTTAGTAAAGTGGAAGGCAGTAGGAAAAGAGGAAGACCACACTAATGGTTGATAGACTCAGTCAAGGAAGCCCTGAGTCTACAAGACCTGAAGTGGGATGCTGATGACCAGGGTTCTTGAAGGTCTCTCGTTCATAGGGTCACCCCAGGTCGAAATTGACTTGACAGCAAATAACAAACAAGCAGTGGATACAAGTAAAAGCAAAGGTCTGTACAATGTAGTACGTGACCACTTCCTCTCTGGATCCCAAGGCTTGAGGAGCTTCACCTACCTTTTTCTGCACAAACACAAACAGAAAACCCTGTTCTTCCTGGCTTCCATGATCTCTGTTTTCTTACTGGAGACTGCCAAGGGCTGGGTGGGATTTCATCTATCATGCATGCCTTCCCCTGACAACAACTGATATACCTCTCAGGGGAAAAAATGTTGCACACTTCTGGGTTTCAAGGAAACAGAATGGTTCCAAACTAATGTAAAATGATTTGAGTATGGACCATTTGGTAAACAGTGAGAAATCATTGCTATAAGCAATGAAATCTGAAGTAGCTTTTACTCTCTCTTTGTTTTAATGAGATAAAATGGAACAGCAGCAACCAGCAGTCAGTTGACTGACGCAGTGGAGATATAATCAGTTCTGAAATGAAGGCCACTGGAAAAAAAAGGAGGGGTGGTAAGTCTTGGAAATCTATAAATGACTGTATTGCTTAGCTTTAAAATTTGTTTAAATTAATCTCTACAGTCCATATGGGAACAGCAGCACTCATCATGGCATAAATGTTTATCTCTGAGACATCAATCAGTAATTAAGCTGAATTATTTAAACCTCTTTTGCAATTGTTGTGGTTGCTGCTGAGTTCTCCGTTCTCAGAAGATGAAGAGATCTCATACCCACATGGGCTCAATTGTAGGGGAGAGGACTATAAAGTTAGAAGCAGAATCTATTTGAAGGTTTTGATTTCTTTTGTTGGTGTTTGTAGCAAACAGAGCCCTCAAAAAAAAAAAAAAAAAAAGATTCAGAGCACCATATTTTTGGAACAGCCAACAGTTTAAAAGTGCATAGTGAATACTAACATATTCCAGTAAATTAGTTTGCACTCATTATCATAAGCAATTACTTACTGTTTAGATGTTGCCAGTATTAAATTGGCAAGCAATTTGCAAGAATTAAAATGCAACGTTATTTAAAAAAAAATAGAAAGCTCTCCTGCATTCCAAGGCTATAAAAAGACAAAACTACTTTGGAAGAGTCAGAGGACAAGCCTTTCATATATAAAGTCAGACATCAATATCTAAATGGTCAACAGACTGATGGGAGGTGCAGATCTGGGTCTGCAGTTCACACTTTACAAACTGTCAATATGATCTCAGTATAGAGGACATTATTTGCATGCAGCCAGGACTGGATATTTAGTCCACCATCCTGTTTCCCACAGTAGCCAGACAAGAATCTCTGGGAGGCTCACAAGCAGCCTGTGAAGGTGACATTCATCTATCCATTAGAAGTATTTATAAACTCCCCTTAAATCAAGCCAGGAGAATCTCTTCCAGCCCAAGGATCAAATTCAACTTCGGAGATGTTTTGGGGGCACATTCCAAGGGGGGGGGGTGTTGATGGCAAAACAATAGACTGAAAATACTAACATTTAGGGATCAATGCTACCTATATATAATAACCAAAAGCTGTTTTTCAACTTTTTGGGGAATAGTGCGAAACCTAACAATGGTACCAGGGGGAAGGGAGACAGCCATGAGAATTCCAGAGGGTCAGCCCTGGAGGAAAAAAATCAGTACCAGATCCTATCTTGCCCCACTCTGGCACTATAGAATTAGGCCAAGAGCAATGGTAACACAATTCATCACAACTCCTTGGGATTGCAGAGGTAACCAAATCTTTCAGACTGGTAGGAAGAGAGCAGAGTTGTGCTCATGTGCCTTTCCAGGAGTTTCATGGGCTCTTATACAACCTGAGAAAACACTTGCATAAAAGAAGTCTTGGATACTGCCTTCCAGAAGCTGGTATAAACATCCAACGGCTTGTGCAATTATCCAGTTATGCAAGTATAAACCGCCAATGGCTTTAACACATTTTATTAATGTTTCTCTCAACTTCCATATCTTTCCCCCTAAACTGAAAAAACAAGAGTTTTCTAAAGAAGATGTTTTTAGTCTCTGAACCCTTTGCTTGTGTGTGGGGTTTTTTTTTGGGGGGGGGGGGGTTGTTTTGTTTTGTTTTTTTGTTTTTTGTTTTGTTTTTGGTATACAGTGGGCCCTTGTTATTCAATGGGGTTTGGTTCCAGGACCCTCCATGGATAACAAAATCTGTGTATGCTCAAGTCTCATTAAATATAATGGCACAACAAAATAATGTCCCATATATAAAATGGAAAATCAAGGTTTGCTATTTGGAATTTATACTTTTTGAGAGTATTTTTGGATGCTCAAATCCATGGATAAAAAATTCGTGGACAAGGAGGGCCAAATGCATTCCCTCCTGTTATCTTCTTTTTCCAATGGGTCATCAAGACTATGTGTATGCTATAGTTCTTATTTGGACACTACACAGAAAATCTCTGCTGAGTTCATTTTCATAATCTCTTAACATATTGGTGTGCATGTACATTTTTTAAGGAGATAAACAAACATTTTTATATCTGTGTATCAAAGCAAGATTACCTAGTGGAGGATTAAGAACATCGTGGCTGTTGCTCATTCCATAGCTCAAGCTCCGAAAAACTAGTGAGGGGGATGAAGTTACAGATTTCTTCTTCAAAGTAATGAAATCTTTAATGTATTGTAAAAATCCTTCTGAACAAAATAATTCCACCCAATTAAAGCCGTACTTTATAAGAAGGTCATGATACCCATTATTAAGTATGGTCTCTTGACTTCCAGTGATATTCATTCTGAATGTTCATTACAGCAGCTTCATGTTTTAAAAGGGTATATTTATATGGTAATACTACAGGCATAGCTCATTTAACAAAGTCTCAGACCGAAGTTCCTTCTTTCAAAGGCTTTTATGTCTGCCCAGCCTTCTTGTCTTCTTTCTCCTTTGTCTAGCTGGAGAGGGTTTTTTTAAGCAGCATTAGCATTGGGGAAGATGGTGAAGGAAGGTCTTAATCATGAAAGCCCACTGTGTGACCTTGGGCAAGTCACACTCTCTCAGCCTCAGAGGAAAGAAAAGACAAATCCTTTCTGAACAAAGTTTGCCAAGAAAACCCCATGATAAATTAGCTTAATATTTGTCATAAATTAGAAACAACTTGGAATATACACAGTATTGCTGTGTAAGGTTCAGAATGAGGCATATGGCTTATAAAGGCCTAAATAACTTAACAACTAAAAGACTACCTTCCTCCATATGTCTGAGTTATTATATTTGAAGAGGATCTTTCTGTCAGTCCCACTAAGGCATATCTGCTAGGAACTTGCAAAAGGACCTTACTCCTAATGTCCTATCATCCCTCCATTCTCAAAGGATAATGGGAATTGCAGGCCAGCAGAACCCAGAGGGCCAGAAATTGAGCACCTCTGCTACAAAAACAAAGCAGACTACAGATACAAGTGTACCATGGTGTGAACTAAAACCCATTTCATGCAGTGCATGTCTCACCACTGAATGATTGTAACCTGACATATTGCATTCTGTTGTCTCATCTGTATTGGTTTAGCACCTAGCTAAAATGGGGATTAACATTTTCATTCATGCTTGATGCACTGTTTTTGGTCACCCACCAATGGATACAGAAATGAACAGGTGTTTAGCGCCATTTATAAAAATGAAGCATCTGGCCTGTGCACTGGGGAGTGTGCTTCCTCCAGTCTACTAGTAATGTTACGAACACGTGGAATTGGAAAGAGAGACACATACCATAGAATTCAGTTTTGCACTAAAACAAAGAAGATGAAGCAGCCTTTCCCAGCCTGGTGTCCTCCAAATGTTTTGGATTACAATTTCCTTCACCCGCAGCCACTGGAACATATTGGATGAAGTTGATGGGAGTTGCCACCCAAAACATCTGGAGTCCAGTAGGTGTGGAAGACTGATATGGCTCTTGCCATGACAAACAGAACCTTCAAATTGGACCTGCATATGGAAATTATTCTGAAATATGGCTTGTACTTGTAATCTGTATTGTGAGGGGGAAAAACAAAACAAAACGCAGATCACTAGATGACATTAATGAGGTTTCCTCTTGCAAGCATTTTTGTATATAGGTCTCAATTTACAATAAAGTTTCCATAGCCACTGAACAAAAGATATGTAAGCTTCAGGATCATGCCTGTGTCACATGTCATGTATAGCCTGCACCAATAGCACAGATCATAGAATCATAGAGTTGGAAGGGACCCCAAAGGCCATCTAGTCCAAGATGGAAATTCTGAAGTGCTTGCTCTCATAACAACAGTTCATAAAGCAATCCCTTATTGTCAAAATATGTGCATGATTCTGTAGGTAGTTTATTGTAACGCTAATGGGTCTTAAGTACTCAAGATCAAGCACCCTCAAAATTCTCTGGATATGTGCCTTCAAGTTGCCCTACAATTTTTGGTGACTTCATGAATTTCATAGGGTTTTCTTAGACAAGGAATATTCAGAGGTGGTTTTGCCAGTTCCTTCTTCTCAAATACAGACTGCAGCACCTGGTATTCATTGGTGGCCGGTCTCCCATCAAGGTACTAACGAAATCTGACCCTTCATCAGAGAAAAGGCTTTTTCCCTCCAGCTTGTGGGGCTTGCTTAAGAACTCACAGGGAACAAAGGAGTCCAGGGAAGTAGATGATGCCATACTCCCTGATAATCAAAAAGTCACAGCACTTTGATCCTGTCATCCCTGTATTCGCTGCACTACTGGCCTGCAAATAACTACACCACATGCTGCCTTGGAAGGCTCATCCAACAATGATACCAGAAGGATTAACAGATTTTGAATCATGGATGACAGAGAAAGCCACTACAGAGTAGAGGTTAGAGCACAGAAGAGAGAGGCTAGAGTGAAACAACAATTCCACCTCCACCCTGTACTGCTCACATTTGAACTGAGAGTGAGTGAGCATGCCAGGAAGGGGATGAAATCCTGGTGTTATTGTGTTGCCAAGTTGCCAAAACAGCAATAAGGGACAGTCAAAATTCATGACATGCAACCAGGAAGCAGCAATTAACAAGTTTATGCTCTATCTAACTATCAAATGAAACTATTGATTTTAGTTAACCTAGCCATGCATTTCTTAGTAAAATGAACACATTATTCACATTCATAAATGATATAATGCATACATTTCTTTCTTTATGCAGGGCCCACACTCAAGAATGCAGGGGGCCCTTATTATTCACTGGCATACCAAGGACCCCCTCCTCCCCCCCCCCACATGGATACCAAAATGCATGAATGTTCAAGTCCCATTACATATAATGGATAGTAAAATGGTTTATATTTATATATAGCCCTTATATATTTGGATATTTTCAAGCCATGGACGCTTGAATCCATGGATTAAAAAAAACCATGGATATGAAGGGCTGATAGTACAGGGGTATTTCTTTGCAGCTCATTCAGTTGATATAAAACAAAAACCTTTGAGCACTCAGTAGAGGATAGACCTTACAATAAGGGACATTCTCCAGTCCTATCAGAGAAAGACTTCGGGCTCTCAAATAAGGGCCACCCCTAATAATGAGAGACATCTGGCAACCCTACTGTGCCAGCTCTCTTCACTGATTCCCAATTACTGGGAAGACTAACATTGAAGAGTGGATTCCCACCCTGAATTAGAGTGTTTGTCTAGGATAGAGGCATGTGTCCAAATCTCAACTCATCCCAGAAACTCATTTGCTTCATTTCCTTAAGTTATCAGTTACTGTGAGTATAACAGTCCAGAATGGTGGAAGGACCACTTGTTTTCCCCAGGTAGAGCTGGATCAAATAATGAGAAAAATTGCTACTGATATCTGTGCCTCATTGTTTCCCAAACTGATTTAAACTGCTTCTATCTTCCTCTTTTGCAGCTGCCACTTACCTGCCACTTAGGAAGTTCATATGCAACATGTGAAAAATAATCTAATCCCAACAGATGCATGATTGGGATTTCATCTCTTGGGGGGAACAATCCTTGCTCCCACCCAAGGAAAATATTTTAAAAGTTGGCCCAATGGGATGAGAGAAAAAGTCGCATTTTGTGAGGCAAAGAATTCTAATCAGCTGCCAAATCAGGCAAGAGGATTCTAAGAAGCAGAGGCAGCAGGTGGGCGGCACAACAGGCGACAATGCCAGGGAATCAAAAACAAGAAAGTGATGCAGTGTGTAGCAAGCAGGTGGAAAGAAACCATCTGGTCTGGGTAGAAAGAAGGAACTAGTTTGGTAGCAGAGATCCCATTCAGTATGCAAGAACTTACGGAAAGTACTGACCGTCTTCCATAAAAATAGGTGGAAGCTGTGTCACTGAGCAAAGTTGGCAATTCTCTTCTCAATAGGTGCACCTCTGAATTTGTCTGGCAAGTTCTTACGCTTGGCATAAACTGGCTTGATATTTTCCCACACTATTAATATTACAAACCAATGACTGGGGAATGGAGTTTGGTAGCCTCCACCAATGAATCTGCTCTGTAGACCAATGAATCTGCTCTGTTTCCTAGTTCAAACTTTAAAATATAAAACCCAAGATGCCACTTATTCAGGTTTCAGCAATTTGGATAGTATGAAGTTGAAGGCTTTCACAGCTGGCATCCATAGTTTTTGTGGGTTTTTTGGGCTATGTGGCCATGTTATTGAAGAGTTCATCCCTGATGTTTTGCCAGCATCTGTGTCTGGCATCTTCAGAGAATGCTTGCATGGAAGTGAGTGGGATGTATATACATACACTATATGACCCTTGGTTGATAGGAAGTGATTACATGTTAATCTCTGTGTTGGTCTGTTGTTAAATGGCAAGGTCTCAGAGTGTCCATTTAATTAGTGATCCATTGTCTCCTGAGAAACCCCCTGAACCTGGATGGTTTTCATTTGTACATTTTTATTTTGGTGGTTTTCATGACTCGCAGCCAAACTGCTTACTTGGAGGGTTTCTTCTTTCCTGTTGAAATTGTCCAGGTGTTTATGGATTTCAATGGCTTCCCCATGCATTCTGACCTGATAGTTGTTGACATGCTCTGGAATTTCAGTGTTTTCATTTTATGCCCAGGATGGTTTATAACATGTTCTTCTATTGCTGATTTTTCTGGCTGACCCAGTCTGCAGTCTCTCTCATGTTCCTTGATTCATGTTCAAACACTGCATTTGGTGGTCCCAATGGAGATCTGTCTGTAGTTGCACAGTATGTGGAAAACTCCTGCAGCCATGGGAGGGTCTCTCCTGTCCTTCTCTGAGCGCAGTATTTGCAAGATTTTCTTGGTTGGTTTGTAGATCATTTGGAGGTTGTGTTTCCTCACCAGTTTCCCTATTCTGTCTGTGATTCCTTTGATGTATGGTAAAAAAAAAATGGGATGAAGTGGCTCAAGTGGTTAAGATGCTGACTCTGTTGATTGCAAGATTGGCAGGTTGGCAGTTCAAGGCCTGGGTGTCACATGATGGGGTGAGTTCCCATCACTAGTTCCAGCTTCTGCCAACCTAATAGTTTGAAAGCATTCAAATGCAAGTAGATAAATAGTTACCACTCCACTGGGAAGGTAAACAACATTTTGTGCAATCATACTGGCAACATGAACACAGAGTAGTCTCTAACAACACTGGCTCTTCAGCTTAGTAACAGAAATGGGCACCACCCCCTATGGTTAGACATGACTTGACAACCTTGTCAATGGGGAATACCTTCACCTTTTTAAAAAAATAACTTCCCTTTGGGTGGTTGTTTATCTTCACTCCTATGGGTTTTTCTGGGTCTGGCAGTCCTTCTGATGTCTGAGCTGGAGTAACAATCAGCCTGTAGAACCCAGTTTAGGTGCTTCAATTCATCTTCCAAGAAGTGGGATTCACAGATCCTTTTTGCCCAGTGTACCAGCATTTTTACTGTGGTTCTTTTTGTCCTGGGTGATGGTTGGAGTTCTTATGTAGGTATCTGTCCATGTGTGTAAATTTTCTGTATAGTGTGTGGCTGAAATTTTGGTTTGGTTTGCAGGTGACCAAGACATCCAAGAATGGCAATGTTCCTTTCTTTTTTTCTTTTTCTTTTGTTAATTGGATGTTCGGGTGCATGTTGTTCAGATGATTCAGAAACAGTCAGATTTTCTTCTCTGCAGCTCCAAATGGTGAAAGTGTCATCCACATATTGAAACCATGCATGGGCTTTTTTGTTGCTGTTTCCAGGGCTTGCTTTTCAAAGTGTTCCATGTAAAAGTTTGCTATCACAGGGCGCAGAGAGCTTCCCATAGCTACCCTTTCTCTCTGCTTGCAGAATTCATTGTTCCACTAAAAGCCATTTGTGGTGAGGCAATGTTCCAACAGGGCTGTGATGTCTTTGGGAAAAATTTGTTGGATGAGTGCTATGATGTCCATTATGGACAGTGGTTTTTTTTTGTTTTTTGTTTTTTTGTTTTTTTTGACAGTGCTTTTAGATTTCATATTA
Organism: Urosaurus nigricauda; assembly: GCA_034509955.1. Lineage (NCBI taxonomy): Eukaryota > Metazoa > Chordata > Lepidosauria > Squamata > Phrynosomatidae > Urosaurus > Urosaurus nigricauda. Next base: position 363,048,798 of record JAOEGL010000001.1, read on the forward strand.
AAGCCCAAACTAGATCCTTCACCCCACTATATGGGCAGAAGCTACCTGCCATCACTACAGAGACCTCAGGGCCACCAGCTACTCCCCAAAAGACAGGAAAAGTAGGAAGAAAAGGATGGTGGAAGCCATCACAATCTGCATTTGAGATCTGGGATTGGGGTGGTTAGCCTATTGATCTCCCCTTTCTTCCAAAAGAGAGTTTCTTATAAAATGAGGGTTTTATCTTAGCATGTGATTCTTGATCCTGAGGCAAGTGGCATTTGCCATGCAGTGCTGACCTATGTAATTTTTCTATTCATACTACAATAAAGACTGATGCAAAAGCCACTTAACAAGCTATTTCACACAATATGGTGTTCAAGAGTACATTGAAGCTTTCTAAAATATGAAGAATCACATATATGTAAATTAAAAGCATGTATTGACAAGTTGCTGGTCTGTTGAGAACTGTGTTGTAAAGTACAATGTGTTACAGTTACCTCCTTGCATGTGAAAACACCCCAATGCACACAAGGGAGAGACCTGTAACCTTCCACATGTTGTTGGCCTATGATTCCCACCTTCTCATCCACCAACCATCTGGCTGGAGCTGATGGGAGCCTGGAGTCTAGGAAATGGAATCCAACAGAGTCCAGGAAAGCCACAGGTGTTTCCCCCCTTTCCTAATGGAGCCAGCAAAATATTCTTAAAGAAAGTGATACAGAATTCTACACGAAGAGATGAACACAAGGATCCCTGTGCCAAGTTCAAGCAACGATCAATCTAGCTCAGCAATCTGTCTATGAACAGCAACTGGCCAGATGCCTCAGCAGCTGGTCATGGTGGCAGTGACCATCTCCTTTTGTAGACCACAGAGTCAAGTGCTCAACCAGTCTTATGCTTCTGAAATTTTGGCAGTAGGATCATTTCCCTAACAGAAGGGCTAATCACCCCCCCCCACACACACACACACACCTCCTCCTGGGAGAGAAGAGGAGGAAAAGGAGGCAGAAAAGGATTAGAACACACTAATTGCACAATATAAAAGTTTCAGAGAATGTAGGTGGAAAAGTCATTCATTTAAAGGAAAAGTGAAACTTGAGATAATTACAGACTAATTATTTGCCTCTAACAACCGGTCATTGTGTGTTTGAAGAGGCAGTCTAGTACCAGTCTAGTGGAGTTTCAGGGAATGGATTCAATTTGCTCACAGCAGCATTGTGCAATATATACCCCAATTCTTGATTACAGGACAGAGACAAGAGGCTCCACACCCATCAAACACCGTTCACAGGCAAAGGCAGGGGGCCTCAAGGACTCTTCCCCTACAACATACCTAGGCAGATAACTCAACTGTTGGATAATTTCTGTTTTAAAAAATCCTGCATGAATGCTAAGAATATAAATTGGCAAACCTAGGCATAATGCAATCATATTTGTCAGCAGGCTAGGATTGTTATAGTTGGTACAAAACCCTGAACAATTTGTAAACCATCTAAAAAAAATTAAGCACTCATATTTCAAGAAGTTTCTCAATTGGTAAAAGAATGAGCATGGTGGTTTGAGCCTTGGAGTACAACTCTGGAGGCCAGGGTTTGATTCCCCACTCAGCCATGGAAATTCACTGTACTCTGCTTTGGTCAGGCCCCACCTGGAATTCTGTGTCCAGTTCTGAGCACCACAGTTCAAAAAGGATGTTGAGAAACTTGAGCTTGAAGGTAGACAGCGATGACGACAACAGGGTAAAAAGAGATATGAAGTTGTTTGCAAGGATATCAATAAACATATATTCAATGAAGCGCAGAGAAAATAATTTGGGCAGGAGCTATCAGAACTGTTGGCTAGAGATACAGAATATCATCTCTTCAGCCTCATTCCCAACACTGTCACTGGCAGGAAGGTAAAATGCACATACTTGAACTGAGGTAGTTTTTGGTTTCTGGAAACATTCATCACCAAAAGTCAAGAGGGAAATATGTAGGGATATAAACAACAGTCATAAATATATCCTTGACAAATAAAATGTCTTGACATATCAAGTCATCCCTCCACAAAAATGGTCAAACAAGAGATTTGACATATTTGGGATTTGTGTGTGTGTGTGGGGGGGGGAATCCTACAAACTTGTTTTGGACAAAAAAAAAATGCCAATTTTGCATGGAAAAATTGCTGACTGTAAAAAATCTCAGTTCATCAGTTCTTTGTCACACCCATCAGTGATCCATTATACATCTGCATATATATATATATATATATATATATATATGAGGAACAGTCTCATTCTGTGACCTAGATAGACAGATAGATTTTTTAAAAAGCCCTTGAAAATGAAAAATCATAAATGTGCACCAAGTCTTGTAATCTGATCCAGCAGGGAGATTTTTTTTTTAAATTATTTGTTCTTACACATAAGAAATAACTAGGTATGTGCCCCTACAATGTCAATCCTCCCCCCCCCCCGCCCGCCATGAACCAATGATTTTTCAGCATTTTCTTTGAAAATGACATTTCTGGTATATGGCACCAAAGCAAAATCTACCACTTGGGGTGGGGTGCATAGTGGAATTCTACCACTGAAAAAGCTTGGTTTTGGTGTGGGGTTTTTTTTTTAACTATTTAGTGTTCATTCCCCTATAGCCACAAAGCAGCGTTCAGTTTGGCCTCAGGTGACTTTTTCCTTAATACACAACCTAAAGTTTAATCTCTACGTTTGCTTACATTAAAATTGTCATATTTTTCTTGAGCTTCTACTCTGTTGCTGAGTCAGGAAACTTCAGCCAAGGCAATGAAAAGTCTGCTGAGCTGCACCCGGCCTCTTTCTTTTTCAGAAATGGAGATCATTCATCAGTTGTTTGTCCCACTGCACACTATTAGGTATAACCTGATACTAGCACACCTACTACCAGTGATCAATTCAGTTTGTACTCTCCATTATGGGACTTGGTATATATGCATGTTTCAAGGCCAAAATATGTTACCTATGTTTATTTATTTATTTAGCTTCTCTGATTCTTCCCCTGTTCCTTCCTTTTTTGGGGACAGGGAGACTAATGAAAAGTACTTGGCTTGCACATTTTTAGTAGTGTTTGGTCCTTAAAAAGGTAATGCCCAACTGCAAAGTTTGTGGAGTTTTTAAAAAAAAATCCACAGAAGCTTTGATAAGCTATCACCTGCTTTTAGAAATAGGTATGTCTTTATATACAATATACAGAGAATGTATCAGGCAAATGTGTTAACTCTTCAACTGTATTAATAAATTAATATCGACCTAAAGCTAGACCAATAATCTTTTTGAAAGTGGCAAACTTGAAATATCAAGGAACCTGTCCTTTCAATCTTAGCTTTGTACCCTTTTACTAAATTTCTGTGGGCAACTCTGAAGCATGCTTCAACACATAAATAATAATAATAATAATAATAATAATAATAATAATATATTTCTAGTCCGCCCCTCTGAACAAGCAATCAGGGCGGATTACAACAAGAGTTAAAAACAGTTACAGTTAAAATATCCCATCCTTTCCCTTACCACCCCCCTTTAAAAAGAATTAAATCACAATACAGTTAAAACATAGAATAGCTAAAATAGGCAATAAAAAACAGCAGCAGAGAAAACGGACCTAATGCCTAGGTCATCTAGGAATAAGGTACAAGGGAAGGAAAGCAGGAAAAAAGACGATTCTAGGGCCTAAGGTTAGGCTCAGGATTGGAGCTGGGTGATATTCACATTCTCTGGGAAGGCCTGCCGGAAGACGTGCGTCTTCAGGGCTTTTTTGAAGCCTTCTAGGGATGAAATGAGACGCATCTCATCCGGCAGGTTGTTCCACAACTTGGGGGCGACAGCTGAAAAAGCCCTCTGGGAGGTCTGCACCAACCTTGTCTTCATGGGCTGTAGCAGATTCCTCCCAGAGGACCGAAGTGTGCGGGGAGGTTCATATGGAAGGAGACGGTCCCTTAGATAAGATGGACCCAAGCCATGTAGGGCTTTAAAGGTTAAAACCAACACCTTGTACTGAGCCCGGAAACTGGTCGGTAGCCAGTGGAGAGCTTTTAGCACTGGAGTAATGTGCTCTCTCCTAGATGTACCAGCAAGAAGCCTGGCTGCCATATTTTGGACCAGTTGAAGTTTCCGGGTTAAGCAGAAGGGTAGCCCCATGTAGAGCGCGTTACAGTAGTCCAAACGTGAGGTTACCAGCGCGTGTATCACAGTTTCCAGGTCCCTCTTCTCCAGGAAAGGGCGCAGCTGGCGTATCAGCCGAAGCTGATAACAGGCACTCCTGACAGTCGCATTCACCTGACTAGTCATGTGAAGCGACGAATCAAGGAGGACCCCCAAGCTGCGAACACAGTCCTTAGAGGAGAGTGTGACTCCATCTAGGACTGGAAGTTGTATTCCCAAACCTGGTTTCGGGCCTGTGACTGTGAGCACCTCTGTTTTGTCTGGATTAAGCTTCAATCGGTTTTTCCTCATCCAATCCATTACTGCCGCAAGGCAGTCGTTGAGAGGGGAGATGCCATCAGAGGTCTGTGCAGACGATCTGGTCACGGAGAAGTAGATCTGAGTGTCATCAGCGTACTGATGACACTGAGCTCCGTGCCTCCGAATGATCTCACCCAGCGGCTTCATATAAATATTGAATAACATCGGGGACAGAGTGGCGCCCTGAGGGACGCCACAGCTAAGCTCGATTTTAGAAGAGCAACTGTCCCCGAGTCTCACCCTTTGAGATCTGCCAGAGAGGAAGGATCGGAACCACCGGAGTGCGGTGCCTCCGATCCCCAACTCTCTCAGCCGATCCAAAAGGATGGAGTGATCAATAGTGTCAAAGGCCGCGGAGAGATCCAAGAGCACCAACAGGGTCACACTACCCCTGTCGATGCTCAGGCGGAGGTCGTCTGTCAGAGCAACCATGGCAGTCTCGACTCCGTACCCTGCCCTGAAGCCGGTCTGGAAAGGATCGAGATAATCGGTTTCCTCCAAGACAGCTTGGAGTTGGGAGGCAACAGCTCTCTCGATCACCTTGCTGAGAAAAGGCAGCAAGGAAACTGGTCTATAGTTGTTTCTGTCCAGGGGATCAAGGGAAGGCTTCTTCAGGAGGGGCTTCACGGCCGCCTCCTTCAGACATGATGGGACATTGCCTTCCCTGAGGGACGCATTGATCACATCCCTAAGGAATGTTCTCAATGCGTCCCCTCCCTGGATGACCAGCCAAGATGGTCCCGGATCGAGAGAGCAAGTCGTCTTCCTCACACATCCAAGCAGCTTGTCCACGTCATCGGTACTCACCGGTACTCATCGGTACTCACCGATTGAAAAATACATATGCTAGGAGAAACTGTGTCAGTTTACTTTTGCCTGAGTCTACTGGGAAGAGTAAGATTCTCCCCCCCCTCCCCCCTGCTATGTTAACTGAGTGCAAACTACTTTTGCATTTTGAACTGTTTTCAGACACTGAAGTAAGCTGGGTACAAGAGGAAAAGTGGGAGAAGGAAAGAGAGACTGAGACATCTTAAAAGCAGCTGAAAAGCGAGATGATGAAGAATAAATTGGAACTACCCCTGCCAACTTGGGACAGTTGGAGGATATGCTAGTGCCTTCTTCTATTAGCACTGCTACTGCCTGGTGATGATTGTATTTTTGCAAGGGAAAAGGAAGCAAAGTTTGGGCTGCCATGCTTGCTCAAGCGGTGAATCGCCTCAATCAGTCACTGAACTGCCTTACCTGAAGAGACCCATTACAGATCCAACAGGAATGATTAATGATTACGTACAAGAGCACCTTATGCCTACACCGTGTTTTCTGAGTCACCGCTGTTGTCTGTCTTTGCTACAAAAAGGAAAGGAAAATCAAGACAACAGCCTCTGGGAGAAAGGTGAACGGAAGCTGATTGTCTTCTATCAATGTGTAGGTTGCAAAGTGGAATATAAAAGGATTTCTCTTCCTCCACACAGCCTAGAAAAACGATAGAGGAAGAGTGGTGACCTCAAGGCATGAACATCATGAGTGCCTTGCAATGCAAAGTTAATTACTAAGACTTTTACTGGCAGAAAAGAGTACAAGTGTGGCGTATGACAATACAAATATAAACCTCCACAGAAGATAAAGGTAGACAAAAGGGTAAAGATATTCCAGCAAGATGGCAATAAAGTATTTGGCAAAAAGTCAATACTTATTCAGATGTTTCACAACATATGAGAACCTGGAAATGAGATTAGCTGCATATGGAAATGGTAGAGAGATGCAGAAACTTTGCGTTCAGAGGAAATTGCTTCTCCACAAATGATTCAGGGATGCTGGAGGAGAGCTGACGGTTCTTAGATGTTTAGGAAGCATGCCAGGCTTTCACACATGCATGCTTCCTTAATGTTTTAGTGGCAGTTTACCATCACTTACCCCATGGTAAGTGTCTGATAAACTTCTTTGGGCCACACTTCTGGCTCTTTAGACCATAACTTTATGGCAGCTTGTCACATCGTGGAGACTGGGCCTGCTATTTGCTAAACATTAGCACCAACAGTGCTATTGACTGGAAGGAAATACTGCACGTTGCCAACCCAGCAGGTATCAGAGACAGAACCAGACAATGGGATTTCACCTGGCCCTTCTTGTAGATCTTTTCCTTATGAACAATTAAGATTCAGGGAAAAAAGGGAATAGGACTGTAGTGAGCAGGCTGTGGAAACAGCCAATCACAGAGCTCCAGGAGTCCAGCCAATGAGAAGCTGGCTGGGCAGGGCTATAAAAGAACCTTGACAGAGAGCAAAAGTGGGTTTTGTTTTGTTGAAGTTTTGAGGGAAGAGACATCTTTGGAGGGAGGATGTGCTCTTGGGGTTCCTGTGGGAACATTTATAGGATAGTTATAGGCCAGGGAAGGGTCTGAGAAGTCCAGTAGGGAGTAGAGAGGCTTGAGGGAGTCTGAGAAAGAGAGGCTCAGAATAAGCCTGGAGGTTAAGGAAGCTTTTGGCTTTAATGTTGGAGAAGGTTGCCTGAGTGGCTGTAGTATTATTTTTAAGGAACTTTTGTAACTAAGGAATAAGACAAACAAAGCTTTAAGGATATTTCAATATTTGTTTCTTTATTTTATAAATAAACTTCATTCATGTTTTGAAGTACTGCTTGGCTTCTGTTAAACTATTGAAACATGCTACCAAAGATAACAGTGCCTCAGTAGGAGATAGGGGGTGGGTGAACAAGAAAGTGTTCACTACAAGGACTACAATATTCAATGTATTCTAATGTAATGAACATGATAATATTTTAAACATGTACATCCAAAGTCTCAGAAGGGACACCTACATAGGGCACCTACATATGCATAGTTTTGCCACTCAATTAGGAATCTCATCCAGTTGGGTCTCTGATCACAAGGAGAACCTATGAGCATAAAGTACAATATGGACATGCAAAAGGTGTCATTCTTCAAGATTTTCCCTTTCAAGGAAAGGTTGAGAGAAGTGGTACATAAGACACCATGCGTGGAACTAAAGTCATTAATTGCAGACAAGGAGATCTGGACTGTAAGACTGTGAAAAAAACATGAGAAAGCTAAGCTGCCTAGCATCCTTCCTCAGTTCATACACCATGTCTGTTTGGTTGCTATTGGTCTTCTACTACCTATCTGCCTTTAAAGTGCCGCTAGAGTGTGAGGTCAGCTAGCCATAGGAAGAGAATCAGCACATGCAGGATTTTCAAGCAACCTCTAAAACACAACAGTCTTATCTGCATCAAGCCAAGTCCCTCAGTTCTGAATGAGCTTGTTATCAAAAGGACTTCTCTATTCCCAGTTAGTCCAATCATTACAAATTAGGGATTCATAGATTATTGAAGTGCCCATGTATATGATTTGACTAGTCATTACACATTCACTTGTCTTCAAGAGGCATGTTTACTCAACATTCTGTGCCCTGGAAGGCTGAACAGAAAGGGAAAAAAAAACTTTATTGAGTCAAATCAAAGATTTATCAAGTCCATAACATATTTCCCACATGAGAAAGCCCAGAGCAGGAGTCCTTCCCCACTGTTACTAGTAGTGAAAACTGGACCTTTCATAGGAATCAGATCAACCTTTCTCTTGTCAGGGTCTGGCTGGAGAAAGGTCACTTGGACATACTAGAATAATCTAACCTAACAATTTGGCAAAACAATGTGCAGCAGTGTGTGTGTGTGTGTGTGTGTGTGTGTGCAGTCAGTCCTCCTGATTTGCAGCTGTGACTTTTGTGGCTTTGATTATTCAGGGATTGATTAAGATGTTCTCCTTAGAAATCATTTGGTCCTCAGTGCAACTCAATTGTCAGGGTCTGCCAGAGGTCATGCTAAAGAGAACACTTCTATAGGCATTTGTAGGTTCCAGTAGATATTGGCCACAGACATGTGCTGGAGGACCTAGAGATTCCTAGAGATGTGTTTTCTCAGGTTACTTTTTTATTTGAGATTTTTCCACTTTCATGGGGGTCCTGCACCCAGTAAATGTGGAGGCTGCACTCTATATGTATGTCTGTGATTGTGTGAGTGTGTGATTTGCTTGATATAACACTGCAAAAATCTTGGTCACTAAAGCAGCATAGTTCTCCAGATCTGAAAGAATAGACATTAGAAAGCAACAGCCTTCTACGAAACAGAAGTAGATAAAAGTAGGGGAACCTGGTGGCCCCATACCCTTGTAAAGAGTGTGGGGATTTTTAGATGAATTCACCACTGGTGGATGTTAACAGTGTGATCACTGCAATAGGAGTATCACACAGACCAGTAGTCATACCTACCCATATTGCTGCTCTATCTAGCCACAGGAGTCTGCCTTCTAATATAGTAAATGGTAGAATAGTAAATATTGTGCACTTTATTATCCATCAAAATGATCTATGAGAGATCCAGTAAAATAATCCCTGGGCACTGTAAAGCACTTGGAAGGTTTCTGCTGAGAACGCAGTTGATACTGTAACATTTTTCAGGAACGTTTGGGACACAATAGCATTTTTAATGTATAGCTTTAGTTTATATAGTGCCGCCCATAAACACATCACAGGACGCAGCACATTATGGCTGAACGAGAAATATGATTAAAATGGAGCCTTGAGAATCCATTCCATCAAGGTTTAGAAAGCAACTCTTAAAATCTACTGCTTCAGTTTAGGCTTAAATGGTGACATAAAAAAAGGGAGGACGCGTTTCAGACAGTAAATGGGAACTAAGAACACAGTGGAGAAACATCTAAGGGCAGTCTTGGGCCCAGCATGGTCATAAAGAGGGTAGCAAAAGAGTGCAAGCCTTGAGTAGTTCAGAGTTAAGGGATAGTTGATTTTCAGTTAAGTAAGTGATCCACAAGGAGGCCTAAAGGCACCAGATCCTTTCTGATCCTCGAGGCTAAGCAGAGTCAGCTCTGGATGGGAGACTGCCAATTGATACCAGGTGCTATAGGCTGTATTTCAGAGGAAAGAGCTGGCAAAACCAACTCTGAGTAATCCTTGCCTAAGAAAACCCTATGGAAATAAAAAGACCAGTATATGTTAACAGATGACTTGAAGGCATGTACATATACAAGCAAACCATGTAGACAACTAACCATGTTTACCTAATAGTTCAGAATGAGATTTAAGACTAGTAATAGTAAGAGCAGCTATGAAAGAACTAAACGAGATCCTAAATATATAAAACTGAGCACTAATGTTAGGGAATAGCATGGTTGATCATACTAACATCATGTAAGGATGTGAGAGCCAGACAGTGAAGAAAGTGGATAAGAAGAAAATCAACATTTTTGAGAAGTGGTGCTGGAGAAGACTGCTTAGGATACAATGAACAGCTAAAAAACAAACAAACAAATGGGCTTTGAACAGATTAAGCCTGAAATCTCCCTGGAAGCCAGGATGATCAAACTGAGGCTGCTGTACTTTGGCCACATCATGAGAAGGAATGACTCATTAAAAAAGCCAATAATGCTAGGGAAGGTACAGGTAAGTAGAAAGAGAGGAAGACTATACATTAGATGGATAAACTATCTTAGGGAGTTTACAGGTATGAATTTACAGGACCTAAGCAGAGCAATAGAGGACAGGGAGTCTTGGAGGTGTCTCATCCACAGCATCACCATGAGTGGGAATCGACTCAAAGGCAGTTAACAACAACAAACAGTTCAAATTCTTAGTATTTTGTGGGGTTTTTGGACTATGTGGCCATGTTCTAGAAGAGTTTATTCCTGACGTTTCACCAGCTTCTGACATTTCACCAGCACCAGCACAGATGCTGTCGAAACATCAGGAATAAACTCTTCCAGAACATGACCACATAGCCCAAAAAACCTACAAAAACATTATCAATGCTAGCCATGAAAACCTTCGAGTTCAAATCCTCTTCATGTCATCTCTGTCTTAACTTCACTTGGATGGCCCAAGCCAAATCACTACCTCTTATACCCTAATCTATAAAATTGAGGTAACAACACTGGTCTACCCTAATGGATTTGTGGTAAAGCAGAAGGCACAAATAGTGGCCTATGGGGCACATGAAGCCACAGAGCTGTTATTCTGGCCCCAGGGCTCCTAGGGTGAAAAATAAAGTTTTCAATCAAAATATAAGATTGTATGTACAGCACTGTGTCTAAATATAAGATTGTATGTACAGCACTGTGTAAATTTACAGCACTATATAAATAAAGGTTAATAATTATCAATTTATTTTCCCCAAAATGCCCCTTTGGAGATAGGTGGAATTTTGCCACATTTTTTGGCTAACTCAGGCCCAGGAGAGGCCTTATTTTGAAAAAAGAAAAGAAGCAGGAAGAGACTTCTGCTCGCTTTCCTATTTGATGACATACCCCTCCTGGGCCTACCACTTTCCCTAGAGGGAGTGTGGGGGCAATTCAGAGGCACAACAAAATTTTGATTTTGTTGTTGTTGTAGTTATTGTACGGGGGTGCAAGCTATCCAAAATCTCGGGGGGGGGGCAATGTAATCCCTTAGTCTTCCATAGTTGCCCAACCCCTGTAAAGATACTTGGACATATGCAAAACAATTTCATAAGTGACAGCATCATCTTATGAACATTAACACAAATAAAAAAGCCATTGAATTTACTGAAACTTACTCCAAAAGAAAAGACGTTGGGGCCACAACTTCACTGCATAATTAGACTCATATTTCAAATGATCTGATTTTCAGTGAAGCTCGCTCAGAGGTTTAACTATGGTAGGGTAGTCATAATAAGGGCATTCTCTCCGGCCCCAAAAAATAAGAATTCTACCTGCCAAATGACATTTACTTTCAGTCCTCAATTTTATAGCACAGCAGAAAGTGACACATTGAAAATCCTTTACAACTAGAACTCATATATTTGCTGTGTTTGCATTCCCTTGGGAGCTTTGCCTGCCCCTCTATAAACTCTATTTCTAAAGGCTCAGCTGAAATTTTAAGTTACTGTAATGCTAGAAATGCTAGAAATTTGGAAACAGACAGACAGACAGACAGACAATTCATCCCCAAATGAACAAAAATGTAATAAAGTAAAAGAAGGAAAGAAAAGAAAAGAAAGAATAATCCATGTAAAATGTCCAAAGCCTTTGGGAAGAAACAAACTGTCCATTATTCTGTTCAGTTCCACTATAAAACAAAACTTGGCCAGAATTATATATCACTGTCAAATACTCAAAACAGATAAATTGTTTCCAAATAGAACCTTTAAGTGATATTTGTGTAGCCGATCCATAATTCAAGCAATACATCTTAACTTTAATATTGCATCTACCAACTGATTTATTGTGTTACATTATAGTTACCCGAGACAGAAGAGCACAAAACAGCACAACAGACTGAACGAGTTAAAGGTTATATTTCCACCATTAATAATTCACTCAACCAAAGTTGCTTTGTAAAGATTTCTTTTGATAAACTCATATTACCACAGTGACAGCTATAGTCTTCATGCTCCATTCTTATTAGAGTCACAAAGGATAAATAATTCTTGAGAGGTTCTCCAGCTGAAAGCAATATCTTTCTTGCCACTGGTCCACATTTAGGCTGAACATTATTTATTAAAAATGTATTCACCCTGGGCAAAAAAGCTAGATGAAATGGACAAAATATCCCAGGAAACTGAAAGTCTTCCCTTAGCACAAATACTGAAAAATGACTGGATAAATTTCCATGAGATAGTTCATGCAAAGGCCTCCTGTCTTCTTTGCCCCCACCCACTGACAGGTAAAAGACCTTTTTGTTTAAACAGGTGATGATTAGTTGGACGTAGAAGAAACATTTTTTAAAAAGATAGGTGACACTATATTTTTATCTTTATAGATATGTTTTAAAATTATGTTATACTTTCTAGAAGTTTCATGTTGTTTTCTGCCTTTATGTCATTTCTGACTTATGGTGATCCTATCTCAGGGTTTCCTTGGGAAGACTGATTCAGAGGAGATTTGGCACTGACATGATCTAAGGGTGAGAGAATGTGCCTTGTTTAGGGTCACCCATTGGGTTTTTATTGGTGAGTAGATATGCAGTGCCACCATATATGATAATCCATTTTACAGTTAAAGTCATGTCAAACTGCATTAATTATGCAGTGTGGCAGCAGCCTGAAGCTGCTTTTTTTTTCAAAAGGACAGGTCAGCGACTATAATATATTGTGAGATTGTTGGGGATGCTTTGATTGTGAGTTCCTGGATGGTAGGGGGATTGGACTGGATGGCTCTTGTGGTCTCTTCCAACTCTATGATTCTATGATTGCATAGGAAATGCAGAGATTCAGTTATGATCATTGGTTAATTTTTGATCTCTCGAAAACTTCTACACTCGCTAAAATATTTTTAAAATACTGAATAATTCCAACAAAACTGTATTTTGTACTTCTTCCACAACAGCAGTAGGCATTTATAACCTTCCAAAGTTTACTTTATCTATTACTTTTCAGTCACAAATATTTCAAAACTACTCTTTATAACCAATAATCTGATTAGTCCACAAGGTGACTTTGGTTCATTGAACTAATAATTTATACCACAGGAAAATGCAGTAAAATTCTTTCAGCAAAGACACTGAATGTGATCCAGAGGGTATATCAGCTTTATTAATATGAACACTTCTTTGGGGGGATAGGATACTGATGGCACTAAAGAGTTATACTTCAAGTGCCCAAAACTGGCCCTGAATTTGGTCAAAAAAAATGAGAAAAGCTACATTTTTTGTATTGGCCATGCAGAATTCTAAGAACTGTGGTCCAAAAAAGGTAGCTTTGTTTAAACCCAGAATCTAAGCTAATTGCACTATAGGGATTTAATCATGACTAACTACCTGGATTAATAATATGTAAATGGTTGAAGCACTTTTGAGACTGTGCAAAAGAAGTTGTAGCATGAGCCAAGTCTACGAATGCTCATGCTACAGCTTCTTTTACACAGTTTTTCTCGAAGGTGCTGTAAGATCCCCTTGTTGACCGATATTCCCTAACAGGGCTACATCTCTGAATTCTACCTGGATTAATGTTATAAGTGCAGAGAACTGATTTCCTTCCCCGGTACATGCATAAAGGCAATCTATTTTCTGTTCTTCTCCCAGCAAAATACATCCACATGGCATATCAACTTACTGCTTCTGAAAAGGGAATGTTAAATGGGGGGAAAGAGTCATCTCAATGCCAAAGATCCTCATTACTACATGGGTCGTGGGTTTTAATGGTTCCTAAGGAGCTGTTTTAATCTAAGAAGTCAATTATCCCAGAATGAAGAAAAATGTCCATTAATATTTTGTAAGAATTATACAGGACCTTACAGTAATTCACCAGACTATGAAACCAAGACTTTACCCATCCTGTGTCTACAGAGGCTAAACAATCTCCTATGAAATGCTCACTCTGCTCATCTGGATAACTGTTATAACTACACACCTGTAATAAAAAATATTTGTTGGTCTGTTGAACTGTAAAAGTAAATACATTCCCCAAAATGGTATGTGTAAGCTGCAATATGCTTAATGACAATCATTTGGAAATGATCTGAAATGGCAGACGTTTCTGAAAACACAGAAGACTATAAAATGAAGCCTGGAGGCCCTAATTGGGATGTTTTCACACATTAGGAAGTTCTATGCATGAAACCTTTTTGATTCTGGTGATACAAGGACATAGACCATAAGCAACCAGAAGGTCACATCTGAGTATGAAAATGAATATCCATTTACCAGTGAGAAAAATCCAAAACAGGTAACCTAAATTGTGGTTATTTAGAGTGGTAGGTATGCTCTCATCATTCAGATGTGACCCAATAAAGGAACCCTCAGTTTGTACTAATATATATTTCATAGGGAAGTAACAAACACGTGGTGCTCTAGGCTGTATTTCAGAGGAAGGAACTCACAAACCACCTAAGACTGCTGGTTGCCTAAAAAACCATATAAAATTCATAGGGTCACTTAAAGCAACAGGCCACATGAAGGCACATACTGGGTGCCACTGGGTGCCCTTAGGCAATTCACACTCTATCATCCTCAGAGGAAGGCAAAGGCAAAGTCCCTGTGAACAAATATTGCCAAGAAACCCCTATGATAGGTTCACCTTAGAGTTGCCATAAATCAGAAACAACTTGAAGGTACACAATAATAACATTTTTTCAGTGATTTTTAAAAATTGGTAAATTTAGCAATTTTCTTCTTTTGAAAACTGCAGTTTTCAAAAACTATTCAAATTTCTAGACTTATATATGAGTAACTCTGTGATTGGAAGGAAAAAAAATCTCTGTGCTTGCTGGTGGCTGCAGTGGTTTTAACTTTAACTTTAAAGTAGATGTCTCTGAAACTATTGCAGAGATATGGTTCAGCACTTTGGACAGCTGCTGTAAAATTAAGGGCAAAACATTGAATCGGCTCACTGTCCCCCATCACAGCAGCCACCAGCCACAACTAACAGATTTTTAATAAAGTTTCTTCATTTACATAACTCACTTCCAAACAAGCACGTTCAATTTAGGGGGGAAATTATCAGTAGAGAAATGGTCTTCTCATAATAAACCTTTATATCATTTTCAATCTGGCCCACATCTTTTTGTACCCCCAGCTGATCTAGTGGCTGACACAAATGTACTTCTGCTGCTTACAGGCTATCCATGGCACCACTATGCCAGATCACTGAAAATGAAGTTATATGGGCCATGATTTCAGTCCCATTTTGGGAGAGAGGTAGTTCCAATAAATAAATAAATTGTTGAAAGAATGAAAATGGTGTGGATGAAAAGAACTTAACAACAAGTGACACTAAGAAGAACAACACTCACTGAAACAATATGATGTGTTTGCAAACAGGCTCAAAAATCATGATATGCAGGACCCACTTCTGCACACATACAAACAGAATATGGAATGAGATACTCTAGAATTATTCTTGTTATGTCTTTAATCATTCTGCATTTGACTTCCCTGCCTCTAAATGTAGTTGTAAACTCACATAGACTTGAACATGCCTCTACTTTTCCCAACCTGTACAACAGCAACGACTTCACAGTCCAATGAAACAATGTCTTCTTTACTTGTTTATACTTTGACATTCCCTAATCTCTTTTCCTAAATGTAATCCCTCAAATCATTCTGAGGAAGAAATTTTTAGCTCACTTTCCTTTGTCTTATCAATCAGCAATCTAAAAATTGCACAGACAGAAAGCTGCTCATCTTATGTTGTACTCATTATTTGGGAACAATTTGAACCAAATAGCTACTTCTGTTGTTTAGTGTTAGAGGAGGGATTGAACAGATTTGTTTCTCTAAGCATATACATGCCTTGAATTTCCTCGAAATGGATTTGTTTTCCTTTGAGTGAACATTATTCTATAAAAGTCTGGGTTAGTCTCCTACTACATTGGGTTTTGCTGAGCCTTTTAAAATGCATTTCACCAGCCAATGACAACAGTGAACTGTGATGTATGGGATACTATTACTAATGTCCTAAATGATTTTCTAAAGCCCACACAGAAAATAAAAACTAGACAATGGTAATAATAAGACCCTGAATAATAAGAATAATAATCTGCCAGGAAGAATGCAAGTTGGCATCTCTTCCCACTAATGAAATACCCAAGAGACAGATGTATGTAAAGTGGAGGCTCATTGTTTATCACTCTGGGAGAATTTATGATTTAAAAAAAAAACCAAAACATTCTTAACTGTAAGAAGAAAAAAGTTTGAAAAGTTGCTTTGCCTGGGGTGAGATTATAAGAATTTGGCACGTTCTTTTTTGCATTTTTCTTTCTTTTAACAATTTTGTTATTTGTGTAAATAATACATCATTTGCATAAATGCAGCTTTCTCTCTCTCTCTCTCTCTCTCTCTTTTTTTTTTTTTTGCCATTGCAAAGATTTGAAGTTTCTATCAACCTTGTCCAATCCCCCAAATCCCCCAGGGAATCAACTTTTAGTGCTGTAGCTACCTGTCAATGGCTGTTAAGTGGCTAGTGGAGAGCAGGAGACATCAAACATCTGGCTATGTCCCTGTAACCAGATGCAGAATGATGGCACCATGCATCTCCAAAGGACACCAAACATCCTAGAGGATGATGTTGGCATTCTACATCTGGCTGTAGGGACATATCCAGATGCTTCTTGGGTGATTTCACCCTCCACTGGCCACTAAATAGCTATGGGGGAGGGGGATGCAGAAGCTAAACATTGAGTCCTGGAGGGGCTGAGAGGGAAGAGGTATCATAGTTCTGTCTGCAAAACTTTACAGTAACATCTCCCAATGAAGAATCTTGGCCAATATTTTTATTCATTCATTCATTCATTTTAAAATCTGTTTTTGTTTTCAAGTGAGGTAGCTATTTCTGTTGCTGATGAAAAAGCATTTTTAGCTTCTTGCACTCACATAAAGGGAGAAAGATCTTACTGCGTTCGACAATATTTTTGATGGGGTATCTTTTACGTTTTTGAAATTCCATGTTCTCTGCATAAGAAAGGGGCAGTTAGTTTTGCACTGGCCAGGGACAGCTGAATCTCAAGGGAAGTTACTTTTCTGTTGCTGAAGTTGCAATATTATTACTTGTCAGTTATTGCTGTTTGTTCCTTGTCCCCCCATGGCCAAGAAGGCCTACACTGAGATCCCTCAATACCATCTTAACTGAGATCTGAGACAAAACGTAGGCCTTTGACTCTAGCATCTCCACGTTTCTTTTCCTGTATAAAGTTTAGCATCTTTCCTTGATGAAGATGCCATTGAAGCTTTGGAAGCTTATATGATGTATTTTATGCTCTGGAGTTGGCCCAATAATGATACCACTGCTTTGTGGATTTTGGATTTTTTTCATATTTTTCTGCATGGTCAACACAGCTACCCTTGAATTTGGCTGATGAGTTGAAACACTCTTTCTTACTGAAGGGGGAAAATTAAAATAGTATTAAAATCCCTAAAGTGGGGGAGAGGGGGTTTCTTGAAGCAGGACTGGAAAAAGTTGTTAAATCAAGCATTATCATCCTTCCTTTTTCCTGGAGATATGAGTGATAGATGTGACAGTTAAAGAACTCAGAGGAGTAGTCCTACATGCTGTTATAGGATCTACACAATATCTTGACAGCAAGCTTTCACTTGGCTCCAAGCCATCCAAATCCATCCACTGATCTGCTTTGGCAACAGGTTAAATACATGCTGTGTGCACAAATGGTAACACTAACAACATAATCCACCCAATGTTAAACATGTTGAGATCCAATTGGTCCCAATGTGAGGAAGTGAAGCATGTGTTTAAGTCTCTTTGTAGAATCAACAGGGCTTCAAAGTGCTAAACTCTGCCTAGATCATGCGGTAACCATTAACAACACACTTTGACTGTACAAATTGCCCCACCATTCAGGATGCAGACACTTTCAAGCTTCTAAGGATAACATAAGAATGCAGAAACACAAATGTAGATGAGTAGGTCCCTGTTTCTTCACTTCTTCAAGGAATTGCCATTAAATGGACATCTAATGATTCTGATCTGTTTCTGTATCACTTCCTTCAGGTGTCCAAAGAATTCATGATGGGTGGGTCTATTTTGCTACATTTTAATTTGTCAATCTATCTGATTTTTACTGCTTTTAATTGTTGTTACCTGCCTCGATCCAATACAGGGGGAGGCGGAATACAAATTATTATTATTATTATTATTATTATTATTATTATTATTATTGGGGCTCTGCATGTTAACTCCATTCCTATTGCCCCTGTACCTGAACTTTATGCCACTGTTTGGAGCAGCTTCCCTAGCAAAGCAGCCCTCTCTTATCTGACTTTCCAACTTCATTCTCATTCATTCCCATTGACTTTGACTTTCCCCTTCTCCTTCTGTAGCAGTCTCTTTCATTGGGGCAGATAGACAGGCCAATTTTTACAAGGTTTTTTCTTCTTCTTTTAAATTCCAACTAACCCAAGTCTCTAGTGAAGCTCATATATTCAATATCTCCTCCTCCTCTCTTCTCCTCCTCTATCGCCACCAGCGATCACCACCTTTTCCTCCTTGCTGTTAACTCCTCTGTCCCTTGCTAATTGCATGACATCCAACAAAGAGGCAGCACAATGTAACCTTTTATCCTCATCTTCCCATTGCTCAGACTGAATTCAGTCACCAGTAACTGAATTACCCACATCTGTTAAAAGCAAAAAAAGACTGTAACATAATTCTAGTTTGTTACTGCAAGGAGTGACTAGTTACCAAAGTAACCTCCAAGCAGTGCCCTTAGCCAGCATACTAAGTCATTTCTCATGCACAGTTTCAGGTCCAGCTGGTAAAGATACTTTATTGCCTTTTTATAGGACACATCAACACTGTTTGATGGGCATGATATTGTTTTCCAGAACATCTGATTCTGCCTCCCCCAACTCTTCCAAGATTTAACTGCCTTTTCACTTCACATTAAATAGCCCATCATATCTCATGAGGTTTATTCCTCTTTATTTCACTCTTTATCTCACTATAGCTGTAGTATAAATATGATGAAAAGGGACTTGGTTTGGTAAGCATGAAAAGGATACTCACATAACTTTTTGTCTCTCTGTGTCTTGACACAGCTAGATGCCCATTAAAAAATGGTCTACAATTGCAACATTTTTCATCTTTTGTTACTCCTTTTGCAATAAATAAATAAATAAATTGTACAAGAAACTATCTTGCACAAAAGACATTATTTTCTGTTTTACAAGGCAGTGGTTTTTAAGCATATCATTTTTTACAATCCCCCCAACAGTAATAAAAATTGAAAAACTGCAAATATATATAGTGGGCCCTTGGTATTTGCTGAGGTTTGGTTCCAGGATCCTCCCTGGATAACAAATTTTGTGTATGCTCAAGACCCATTAAATATAATGGCACAACAAAATGATGTCCCATCTAGAAAATGGAAAATTAAGGTTTGTTATTTTGAATTTAAACTTTTTGGGAATATTTTCAAGCCGTGTATGCTCAAATCTGTGGATAACAAGTCCGTGGATATGGAGGGCCAACTGTATATCATAATCAATCTCAGTGGGGAGAAAAGTTCTGAAATTCAAATAATTGAATCCAGTGGCAATTACAATTAGAAGTGCATCACTCCCTAGACTGGTTGACTTACTAAATTAAATCCCACATCTGTATCTGCGATGGATTTGGATTGTCAGCACCCTCAACAGACGAAACAGAAGGAACAACATGGATTCTACAAACATAGCTGTTAAATAAAGTATCTTAAACAGATGCATAGCTAGATGATATGTGTCTATGTTATAACTTAACTGAAAAAAGATGCATTAATCACAAAAGCATTGCTAAAAGTCTCACAGATGATCACATGAGTAAAGACAGGTGTCTTTAAAAAATAATGATAAGATAACAAAGGATAATTAGATATATGCTAGCTTCAAGCCAGGGTTGGGGTGGGGGGTTGATTCAGATGGAGATGAGTAAGTCAAACAGAGACACATGGCAGTACACTAACAAGGTTCAATAAAAATGATGTAGCTATGTATGAAGACTTATTTCCTATTGCACCAAAATGTGCAAATCAATATTCATGTTTTACAGTTTATTAAACCCAGAAATGAGTCAGTCAGAATAGTTTCCTAGCAATTGAAGTTTCAGCAAGGGAAACAATGAGACTACAGACTGTTTATGTGGCTGGAGCACTCAGTTCTAATTCTGGCTAGTGGTATGTTGCAAATGTGTAACTTCTCATAAGGTTTCACTGTGGTTATTTACACACATGCTATCCAATCATAAAGGTTCAGGATGGAGTGAAATGCATTCTTATATGTATGTATATGTAGGAACCAGTGTGGTGTAGTGGCTTGAACACTGGAATATGACTCTGGAGACCAGGTTTCAAATCCCCGCTCAGTCATGGAAACCCATTGTGTGACCTTGGGCAAGTCACATTCTCTCAGCCTTAGAGAATGGCAAGGCAAAACCCCTCTGAAGAAATTTGCCAGGAAAAAAAAAAAACATTACACAGTGGCCTTAGGGTTGCCTTAAGTCAGAAACTACTTGAAGACACAACAACAACAACAAATGTATTTATGCATTGGATTTATATTAAATTTTTCTCCCAAGATGGGAGGCAAAATAAATAAATTCTCCTTGAGAGAACAGGAATAAGTTTTGGACAGCAACACAGAGACTGACATTTATCTAGCTTTCTGACACAATGCAAAAATAAACATGGTGATCAACATGAAATGCCTCAAGTTAACTACCTAGAATGGCATCCTATTGGTAACATGTCACTACAGGGAAAGTCTTTCTATAGCCATCAAGTCCTCCTTTTCCTCTTTGGCCTCTGTCAACCTAGTGGACAGGAAATACTGGCAAGAAATTCCACAATTGGGTTGGCAGCCTAGATGAATATCTTGGCTCATGGTTTGCTTGACAGGGTGCTGAATGTTATTCCACATTTTAAAGGAGTTATTCTATTTAAAGGAGGTGCTAGATCTGGTTTGGAGACAGGATTCACTACCTCGGATAATTCAGGATTCACTACCTCGGATAATTCTCTGTAAATCTGGAATAAACATATGTTTAGATGAATCACACTTTAGATGTAGAAGGCACCAACATCACTGTCTCTCTGTATGGTATTCTTTTCTGATTCATATGACAACAGAATCAACAACAATAAGAAGAATGATATGAAGACATCATGTGCATGTTCCCCCCCCCCCCCCCAAAAAAAAAGACAGTATTAAAAGGGTTTCCTCGGTGGATTTCAGGGCTCTTCCTATAGAGAAAGGCACTCTGTGACAAATACGTTATTGTGTATGTTATTAATATGTCAGACTGACTGGGTGTGTAATTTACTCATAAAATGATGCACAAGATCACACTTAATTATCTTGGCTGTTTGCTTCCTTCACTGAACCAGATGTGCAGGCAACTCCCATGCAAGGTCATAATAAATCACAGCCACACAATCCTTTGATGGCTGGCATAAAGAATAGGCAGCTATTGGTATAATAACTCTTAACATTTTACCACCATGGCTACAGTGATCTTCCCTCTAACTTTCAGAACTAAAGTCTTGCACCTGCAAAAGGCAAAGGCCAGCAGGTCTAAATGCCCCATTACATCTAGCAGTTTATGGTCAGAATACCAAGCTTCTCTAAACAGCATCGGCAGTCTCAACTTACTTTTACACACGGTGATATGCAATTTTAATTTAAATGTCAACATGCTTCAAATTACACCAAGGCTATCTTATAAAAATATTTCTTCTTGTCATGACACTACTCAGCACTAAATTGCAGACACTGGTTAATATCCTGCATCACCACCATAACGCTGAGCAGGGAGCTTCATCATCAAAGTTACAACTGACAATGCTCCCCCAACTTACCTTTGAAGCATGGGACCCCCTGACTGACACTGAAGCACTGGAGAGCAGACCACTGAGAAAAGAGCATCCACAGTGCACTTCCAGAGTGCATCCACACTGCAGAAATAATATGACTGGACACCACCAGTGCTGTAGAGCTATCCTATGGGATCCTAGGATTTGGAGTTTTACAAGGTCTCTAGTCTTCTCTGCCAAATATTGCTTTTGCCTCACAAAACTATAAATCTGAGGATTCTTAGGACAGTACCATGGCAAATGGCGTCAAACTGAATTATTTTCACAATGTAGCTGCACCACCCCACCCCGTCATAGACTGTACAGTGGGCCCTTGTTATCCGCTGGGGTTTGGTTCCAGGACCCTCTTTGGATAACAAAATCCGTGTATGCTCAAATCCCATTAAATATAATGGCACAACAAAATGGTGTCCCATATATAAAATGGAAAAATCAAGGTTTGCGATTTGGAATTTATACTTTTTGGGAATATTTTCAAGCTGTGTACACTCAAATCAGTGGATAAAAGATCCGTGGATAAGGAGGGCCAACTGTATTGAGATATTTCTCCAGGTCCTGCCACAATTGCTTGTCCCAAGGCACCACATGAGCAGAAGCATGGTGCAGACAAAATTTCCCAGCAGTCCAATTGCCAATGCCTCAGAAACACTTTGGCTGGGATGCTGCCAGGCTGCAAAGAAAGGCATTAGGGTCACATTTCGTTGCTTATGACCATAAAGATGAATCCTCAACAGTTAGCATGTTGTAAGTCCAGCTTATGATATCGTGACTGCTAAACAGCCAGCATCTTACTACCATCAAACTTGACTCCAGTGCTTTCTCCACTATAACATAAAATTCAGGAGGGAAAAGCAAGGTTAAGAAATTACAATCTGCTCTTTATTTTTTAAAAATATAGTAGCACTCTGAAAGTTCAAAGCAGGCTAGAGTGGGCCTTTGGATTCTGCTGGGGTTTGGTTCCAGGACCCCCTGTGGATACCAAAATCCGTGGATGCTCAAGTCCCATTAAATACAATGGCAAAGTAAAATAGTATCCAGTATATAAAATGCACAATCAAGGTTTGCATTTAATATTTTCAACCCACGAATGACTGAATCCATGGATAAGGAATCCAGGGATATGAAGGACTGACTGTATACACTTAGGAAACCTACCAAGAGAGCTGTATCCTTTTGTTGTCTTAATTCATTGAAGCAAATGCTACTTTAATCACACCCAAAATAAATAAATATATAAAGGAAATATTCAGTCGGTCAAGAAGAAGCTGCCTTTGAGTTATGTCTCACAGGAAGCAATACTACCTTCTTGTGCAGATTAAAGCATAGGATTTAATAAAAATAAAAATATTATTTGTAATTAGATTTTTTACTTTATTTATTTTTAGGAGTACTTAATTGACATTAATCCTTATGCAGTTACAAAGTAGTCTATTACTAATTCTTTTGAGGAAGTTATGGTCCCAATCCCAAATCATGAAGAGGAAAATGTAGTGTAGGTTCCCCCAGATTGAACTATGTTAGATCTTCTGCTTCACTTCCCACAAAACCTACCTTTCAACTGATGCATCCAACCCATAGAAATGGACATTTATTGGCAACTAAAGCAGGGGTGGTGGTGGTGGCAGTAAATAGTCTAACTATGTCCCGATCACAAGACACACATTATTGGATCATTTCCCAGGATTTGTTAACTATTGAAGGTATAGAAGCCATGTCCCATATCCAGCTGAGCACCCCTACAGTTGAAGTCAAACAGGCTGAATAATCTATGCAAAGAGGAATCTTTATTCTTTCTTGTCCCTGTGTAAGCTGTGTAAGTCATCATCAACCACAACAACAACAAAATATAAAAGAAGCCATAAAAATACAATCACTCCTGGGGCTTGTGAGGGACCCCAGTAGATACATAAATCAGATACATGTTGGACCTGTTTAATGATATCATTCAGTGCCTAAACTATATCTATTATTTGATTAAGAGGAAGATAGACCTTTTAATAGGGCAGGTTTAACGGGGCAGGTTAAAGAAAGAAGCACAAAGACAAATATTAACTTGGAGACCAAAAATAATATTTGCTATAGTGTTGTCACCTAATAAACAATCCCAAATATTTCTTCCTCCTCTTTAGCTATGGATTATAACTTCAGATGTATCTTAGAGACATCCCACTGCTATAGATTTTTAGTGGTACAAAGTCGTTTGATTTTCAGAACATAGGAAGGAAATGCAATCTTTGCTAATCTTTGGTAAATTCATTAAATTTTTAAAAGGAAAATAAAAAGGGAGAACATTCAGAATTAAAAGCCTCAAATGAGAACATTGCTTCCTGAGAGATCCAGGGATAGTCTGGGATTGTCATGTGGAGTTGTTAAAAGTAATTATTATTATTTTAAGCAGAATGTTAATGGCAATGTTGCAAGGAAATTGAGCAAAATAATATCTTTAAAAGACAGAATTGGTTTCCTATTTGTTCTGATAACCAAAGTGGCTTTTCACTGCTGCCAATAGTATGGGGATATTTGCATGCACAGAGAGTACTGGCAGTTAGATGAAATATGGAGCCATTTCATTTTGCCAACTTGAGTCAATGTAAGTATTCCCTTCTCTCTCCCCATCTCTTCCTTTTCTTTCCTCATCATACATGTTAGATTTAATTGCCAGATTTATCCAAAGCATCACAGGCAACTGAGGCTGCCACTGAGCACTAGATACAAAGCATATTAGCTAACTGTGATCTAACAAACACAAACTGCCAATTAGTGACATGGCATCTTTATTGCTAGAAAAATATTGATTCCAAAGCAGCAATCAGATACTCAATGATGCCAAAATACCATCCATCAGAAGTATATGAATATTATCCCAGAGAGCAAAGAAGACATTTTAAGCAAGAGGCACAGAAAGATTGCTGTTATGTTTCCCTGCCAGGAGCAGGTCCAAGCACCAGTATTCAGCAATTGCTTCTGCAGTTTCTCAGGGGCATTGCTCTGTAGGTTAATCATATTTCAGGCAATGCAATACAAGATTAAAAGTAAGTTTCATACTGCAACTTGGAAATTATGTTTGGAAACTAATTATGCTGGGTGCTATCCTAAGGAACTGTACACTTATTTATGTTTTAGGAATTCAGTCAGCAACTACTTTTATCAATGAGACTATCACATTAATAGGAAATAAAATCTATCGTCATTCTCACCACCACCTCCAATCCTTCCACTAACATTCTGAGAAAATGAAAGGTGTTGTTCACAGATCTGTCTTCCTGCTCTGAGTCTACATGTTGATGTTTATTAGTCCAGAAGGAGAGGACAATGTGTTAGGTGCTAGATGATTGTTTACACACTTGAAGAAGGATAGTGGACAACTGGTATAAGAAAAGAGAGCATGGACAGAAGACTCCAGTATTCAGCCATAGATTCCTATAACTTTGGTAGATGGCCCCAGTGATACCTACTACACATGGTGTATGGCTTCAGACTTTTGACTAAATTGAGGGTGTCATAAATTGAACATATCCTGAAATAACATAGGTCACTGGAAAATCTTGGTGCAGCAGAAGGCAGAAAAGAGGAAGGCCTCATTCCAGATTGCTAGACTCAATCAAGGAACCCATCAATTTGCAAGACCTAAATAAGACTGTTGATAATGGAGTATGTAAGGCCTGCCTACAAAAGGCCCATTTGCCTCTGGTCTGGCATCATCCAGGCCAAGAGTCCCAGGCTTGGGATGATCAGACAAGAGGTCATTCTGGCGGTTCCAGCCCAACCCAGGCTCAACTGGCCCTTAGCCTGATCTAAAATGATCATCTGTTTCTTGCAGAATTTCCCAGAAATTTCACTGTGATAGCCTTTAGATCAGATGGCCACTCACACCCTTATGTGCCATCGCTGTTGCCATTATACTCACAGTCCCCAGTCATGGCCTGTGATATTGGAAAGGGGCACCTGCCCATGTGGATGAGCCATGGCGGGGGTATACTATTAGAATGGTGGCAGAAGGAATGGGTGAAGCAGCAGCAGTAGCAGCTCCAAGGCACAGCAGCAGGTGGGTGTCTGAACACCCTCTCATCACCATGTTGGAGCTGGTAGGTGCTGGTGATGGGAATGGACTGGATCTGTGGGCACAATACAAATGAGATTGGCCATTGTATCATGCCCATGTTTGGGCCCATAGTCTCTCATTTATAGATGTAAGTTGTGTGTCCCTCAGTGCCATCCAGCATATCTGCCACCACTACGGGTCACTCGACTCTGAGGCCAGAATGGGGCACCCAGTCCTGATCCCATAGCTGACCATTTCATTCTGATCTCAGACCGAGTGACTGAAAGCTGCAGAGTTCAGCGTGACATGTTTTAAACATCTGCTTGGCACTGGACCAGAGGGCTCCAGATCTTCCGAGAAGATCTGGAGCAAACAGGGAGATATTCCCCTGCGGTTTAAGAAGAGTACACCCAGGTTATGGTCCTGAACACTAGAACATCCAGTCTACCTGCTGAGAGGATAAGAGGAGGCCATTTTATTTGGTACATGCCAATAGGGCCGAAGCTATAACAGCATGGGTTACTGCAAGACCTCATACTAGGAAAAATGCAATAAAGACATGAGACACTGTTCTATGGAAATTCACTGGAGAAAACTGGGAACAATCACAACTGGGAAACTCTAGCAAAATATCATTAGTATGGCAATAAATACATAAAGCAATGTTGGACCCCTACATTGCAATACAACCCTTGGAGACATTCTGCAATATTTGTTTCTTTGGCCACTTCTGGATTTTAAAATAATGCTGCACCGTTTAGATATTATGGTAATATCTTTTATGGCTCAGTTAATTTTTATTGTAAGCTACCCCATCAAGAATGTTTATTAGTGCTTAGGCATATGAATATTATTAAATAAATAAGTAAAACACTAGGCTGCCCACCATGGGATACAAGAAGCTGCATTACTTATTCTTTTCCTATATGAGCATTCCACATAGAACTGATGCATGCATTCTAAAACTGATTACCTCTACTTGTATTGCTCACATGAAATAATGGGGACTCTCTTGTCTCCAGCTGTCCTCCTGCCAGACAGTGGAAGGGGATTAGTTGGTTTATGGTCTTTCCAAATATGTCATATCCTCTGGGATACATCTTGCTCAAAATAAGGCAATGGCATGTCATTTTTCCTCACTACTACAGAAACACATCTCTTGTTATGATGATGCAAAACTCCAGGCTGTGAAATGCCATTCCCACAATTAGACACTGTGTGAATGGTGAATGGCTTTTCAAACATACACAACAAAAATACAAAAAATATCTGAAAAAATATTTTAAAACTTTCATAAACTTGCCCAGCTGTGAAAAAAAATTAAATTCTTCATTCCTGAATGTGAAAAGGAAAGGGGGAACATTGACATCTCTAGCAAGAGTATTGGAAATCTTTTCTAAGATATCCTCCTTCATTTTCCACTTCCACCCTTCCAATTATGTGTTGCCAATGAACATGGCAAGTCTTCAAGAAAGAAAAACATAATTATACCCAATGAGTACACATTTAATGCTGGTGTCTGGTACACTGGGGAGGGAAATTATTATTGTCTGTTCCCCAAATCAGGTAGTCCATGAAGCACAGGAGTAATGAGAAAATACTCTTTATCATGAACAAGAAACACTAGTCAATATGCTTGTAGCAGCCCAGAATATCAGTTCCTGGGATTTCATAACTGATTGACCATGACCAGGCTGACTCCTGAAAGGATCAATTGTCTAACAACCTCAGGTATATTTTCCAGACTGCTAACATTTTCAGAGGATAGTAGTGTTTGAATCTTAACCTCTATACAAAAATGGATAAGGGCCATCTGAATCAAGACCTGGCCAGCAGAAGCTATGATGAATCCAAACCTATCCCAGCAAAGTGATTTTGAAAATGACTTAGGACTACCCTTGCCCATGCTGGCATTGTGGCTATCTATACAACATATGAAACTGGCTTCTCTTATTGACTGTCTGGAAAAAGGACTGGGCAAAAGTGTGTCATTTTTCAGGATATGGAAGATCGTAACAGTGCTACAAATTCCCCTGCAGTCTGGCCATAATTGCATGGTTTATAATTTACAAAAAGCCAAGGTTGCTCAAAATTGTAGAAAGTATCATTTTTATTTTTATTTTATTTATATTTCCATTCTTCTCTACTAAGCTTACATCTTTTATCTCTTTATAATTCACTTTGAGCTTTTATAACATGTTGTCTGTTTTTGCTCTATTTAAAGATAAAACATACTCATCCCAAACATTTCATGCCTTTTGTTAAAACAGTGACAAAAACATTATGAGCCCATCTGCCACCTATGAATTATGTTAAAGGATTTACAAATATACTGTGTCATAAGCTTCTATAGAGAATCAGTTTCATCAGACTGATGAAATGGACAGCAAAGCTCATAAAACTGAAAGTTATTAAGGTGCATCCCTAAAGAGAAGTAGAGTTTTAATGTTACTTTTAAATTTTTACTTTAGTACCAAGGATTCTAGGAAGTAATTGGTAGTTAGTGTAGCCATTATAGCTTTTGAAAGTAACTCTTTGCCCTTTCTCTGAGGAAATTAACATATTTAAGTACTGTAATTACTTTAAAATATTTGAATGCTACCAGCCCCTAAGAGCCAACATAGTGCAGTGGTTTGAGCACTGTACTACATGTCTGGATCCAGGGTTTGAATTTCCACTTGGCCATGGAAACTCACTAAGTGACTTTGGGCAAGTCACACTCTCTCAGCCTCAGAGGAAGGCAAAGGCAAACAAGGCTCAAGGCTTGGACTATGTTTTTCTGGGCAATGGCAAAGCTCCTTCATTGTCCTGGCAGCTAACTGTAGCCTGGATTAAGGAATCCTGCTGTTTCTTAATTTCTCCCTCAGGGATGTCAGAACTGTATACATTAGCATAAGCAATAGGATCTCTACCGCGTTGCCATTAACTCTTTTTCTCAGTAGTAGCTATTGAATAAGGCAGTATGTGGTTTGAGTACTTTATAGCCTTATACCTGCTCCTTTACAAATTCACTGAAAGTCTTCCACTCATGGTTCATAACAAATGTCTCCTTGGTTGGGGGATTCCCTAACACAGGTACAGATTAAAGGCTTAGATTTTGTGGGGCCAGGGCAGTGAAGGATGCCATTCATCATATGGGTCAGAGGCCTTTCAAATACCCATCCTAAGAACATAATTTCAGCTTGCAGCTTGACCATCCCATGCAAAAAGGCTCATTCTGAGCAGGTACACATCCTTCCGGCAAGCAATGATTTGTCTATTACACAAAGGATCACAAAATTGGCTCTAACTGCTCAGAAAATTGGAATGCGGCATATAAAAGACCATGGGGTGCCTTGTGTTTTTTGATCATATGCTTTTACATTTCCAATCTTAGTTAGCAGGGTATCTGAGGAGTTTTTTTTTCCCTCCTTGTTACTTTTTATCATTATTTTTAACCTCTAGGGGAGAGAATCAAAGTTAACATTTAAAAGAGAGGCAGAGACTGGGGGATTAGCATAGGTCCCCTGACACCAGGAGTGCAGTTAGATAATTTAAGACTTTGGACTTAATAGACATACAAACGTCTCTTCAGATGTATTATGGCCAAGATTCTACGTTGTGCTTACGTAGTATGTAGTTATACATTAGTGGTGCTATACTATCTGTATTTTGATTATTAACATTGTGCAAACAGCTGTATATCTTCTAATGTACTGGCCTACTGTCCTGTAGTGCAAAGTACAATATCAGTAAATCAAAGACACTGGAGAATGCACCATCAAAAAAATGTGTACCTACATGTGAAGCATTTACACGAGTGGAACACTATTTATACAATAGCATCGAACACATGAACTGAATCTGTTACAGACAGAAGGGCTGTACAGACCACCCCTAAGGGGTGACCTTCAGCCACCCCTTTTAGCACCAGATTGGGGCCATGGCATGCCATGGCCCTGATCTCGCCTTTCCACAGCACAAAAAGGAGCAACAAAAAGTGGTTCCTTTCTGGACTGCAGAAAGGGTGCCACAGTCACTGCCGCCACAACTTTTTGGAACTCCTTTGGCACTGTGTCATCTAGATGCAGCACCAGAGGCATCACGCCAGCCTGGGGGCAGAGTCAGGGCATATAGATGCCACACTCCAACTCCACCTCCAGGCCAGTCTTAATGGCCAGTCTGTACAGCCCCTGAGTCTCTCTTATCTAAAATTCTGAAATTCGAAATACTCCAACAACTGAAACTTTTTTCATGAGCAGATGAGACAGTGACACCTTTGTTTACTGATCACTTAACATAAACATGTGTGATTTCATGTACAAAACTATTAAAAATATTGTATAAAATTACCGTCAGGTTATGTGTATGAGGTATATATGAAAAATAATTGAATGTTGTATTTAGACCTGAGTGTGAGCCCAACAGTTTTCTAGACAATGTGTACCAGAGCCTGGTCAAATTACTTCCAGCACCAACTCCCATATTTTGTAAGGCATAGACAGTTACCATGAGTATTTTGGTAGCTGTATTCCAAATAAAGAAAAGAGGTCTGAGTGCTTGAATCCAGGAATTAAAGACTTGAATGCCTACTCAGTCATGGAAACACACAACAGCAACATTCCAAAGAAAGGTTTTGGTTCAGTTCCATGCAAATGTAGTCAGCCTGCTATATTTGGGAAGATGCACAGCATCTGAGGGAGTCACCAATTCTGCAAATTGGAGTGCTGGGCTCTTGACCTTAAAAAATTCATTAATGGAACCTCTGATTAAGGATGGAAGCTAAATTTGTGTATCCATATGGAAATATGAACTGTACACATGGAAATATGAATTGTACACATCCTGAAACTGGCAATGGGAAAGAGTGTTTCTTGCCTCAGAAAGCCTACATCTGCACTGCTGAAATAATTGAGGTTGGCATTGCTTTAACTGTCATGACTTCATCCTACAGAATTCTGGGATTTGTAGTTTGTTTTGGCACCAGAGCTCTCTGGCAGAGAAGGCTAAATATCTCAAAAACTACAAATCTCAGAATTCCATAGCATCAAGCCATGCCAGGAAAAGTAGTGTCAAACTGTATTAATTCTGCCATCTGGATGCAGTCCAAGTCATACATTTCTGAGGCCTTTGGTTTGAAAGGGATTATTTTTAAAAAATAATAATAATACATATTTATATGTGTATTTGAAAGACATATGCATGACTGACAATGCATACATTTGAAAAATGCACATACACATCCCTTAATCCCTGGAAAACACATACAAAAGTATATACCCCAAAAACACTTACAAAAGAGGCCATCTTGACAACATCTTGGCAAAAATATGCACAAAATACATATAAATTTCCAGGTTGGGGGAGGGCAGATTTTGGAACCTGATACAGAAGTGAAACAAAACAAGAGTGTGAGGCGCATTCTGAAAAACACAAGGAAAATGAGTCTTTCACATCCTTTTGCCCTGATGAGCTTAGCAGAGTCACACAAAGGGGCTTGATCTGCAAGGAACGTGGTGCCTTCCCTAGCAATTTATACAACAGTGTTTCATATTTTATAAGGTTTCATTTAAAGAATTAAGTAGATAGGGATCAAAAACACACTGCAGAAATAATCCAGTTTGAAACTGCTTTAACTGCCCTGGTTTTAATGTCAGGGAATTCTTAGAACTGTAGTTCTGTC
This sequence comes from Urosaurus nigricauda, assembly GCA_034509955.1. Lineage (NCBI taxonomy): Eukaryota > Metazoa > Chordata > Lepidosauria > Squamata > Phrynosomatidae > Urosaurus > Urosaurus nigricauda. The sequence continues at coordinate 363,080,302 of JAOEGL010000001.1, forward strand.
AGACATCTAGCCTTTTCCATCAGAAAGCTCTGGTGCCACAACAGAGTACAGTTCCTTGGTTTCCCTAGCCCTGAGCCAGGGCAGTTAAAGTGCTTTCAAACAGGATTATTTCAGCTATGTATTTTGGATCCTTTTTTTTTTTTTAAAGGAGCAATCCATAGCAAGAAGTAAAAAGAAAAAAGAAATCTCATCATGATTTCCTGGAAGAAGCTGAGTGCATCTTCCCAAATAGTGCTGCTGTTTAGGCTCTATTCATTATGCAGCTATCCCACACAAGGCCTGTTGCAATGAATGATGGCTGTGTAGGAAGGAGCAAAGCTTGCTGAATACACCAGATGTGGACAGCAGTCCTGCTGGCCATGAATGGACTGAGTCATTTACAATGATTTCCTCTTTCCAACCTCCTCATGCCTTTTTTTTTTTTTTTTCAAATAAAGAATGTCATGCATATACAGAGCTCTATTGTCTCTTCTTCTTCAACCTCTGTTGTCATCTTCTCATCAAGCAGATCCATAAATTAAGGAGTCATCTCTGACTCAGCCACTTGTTGGATGTAGACTGTGCATATCTTCCCTTTAAAAACATCACCAACACCCAAGGGTTCCTTGCCATCATTACAGTTACAATTTCTTCCATGGTGTCATCATTCTGCACCCAGATTATTGTACCTTCCTCTTTCTTTGATCTTTGGAAACTGAAATATCCCCTACTGCTAGTTTCCCCAGGCAGTGCAGCTTATACATCACTCTGGAGTCTTCACTCTTATTTCCTCACTCCTTCTTTATCACACTATCTGACCTTCAATCCAGGCCTTTTCAAGGCTCACACTATGCACACTGTCTCTTGCAGAATACAACACTGTTAGCATTGATTCTTCCATCTATATTAAGGATAGTATATTAAGCCTCAAGCCCCTGGGCTAGTTGGCAGTTATGAAAGCTACTACAAACACCTGCAACTGGATGACTTCTCCCTGCCCTCCCTTGTTGTGCATTTTTTTTTAAACGAAAGAGAAACACTGGAGCCAATTCACATACTCTTAGAATCATAGAATCATAGAATGACTCTTGTCTGTGCTTTTTCATATTACTGTTGTGCCTTCAAGTCATATCTTGATTTATAGCAACCCTACGATGACCCTATCATGGGTTTTCTTGGCAAGAGTTGTTCATAGGGGGCTTGTCATTGCCATCCTCTGAGGCTGAGAGAGCATGACTTGTCCAGGGTCATCCATGGTTCATGGCCAAGTGATGATTTGAACCCTGTTCTCCAGAGTCATGGTCCAATGCTCAAACCATTAGAGGAAGTAAAATAGTAGCATTTGCATCTTAGGTCTTACTGTTTAATCTGCCTCACACCCTCAATCTAGAAAATTATTTTAACAAAATTAAGAATTATAGTCATGCCTCAAGAGTAATTTTTACCATTATATCCTCCAATTTTAAAAGTAACTATTTTCTCATATTGAAATTAAATGGAATTGTATTTTTTCCCTTGGATGTCACAAGACCCTATGGATAGTAAAATGGTGGTCCTTATATAAAATGATAATATCAAGTCTATTTTTTGACATTTATATTTTTTAATATATAAATTTCGGATGTTTGAATATGTGCATAAAAATAAAATAGTGGATATGAAGGGCCAAATGCATTTGTGTCATGTGAAAGTGAACAAAGAAAGCAGCCAGGGACAGAAGAAGTGGAAGCATTGATCCCTGCTTGGGCAGGCAAGGGAAACTCACCCTAGGTTGGTACACTGGTTTCCTGAAAGACTTTACTAACTGATGGAAAATGAGCCCTGGTGGCACAGTGGTTAAATGCCTGTACTGCAGCCACTCACTCAAAACCATAAAGTGGCGAGTTCAAGACCAGCAAAAGGGTTCAAGCTCGACTCAAGCTTGCATCCTTCTGAGGTCAATAAAATGAGTACCTAGATTGTTGGGGGCAAGTAGCTTACAGTTGTAAACTGCTTAGACACTGCTTAGGTAGTCTGAAGTGGTATATAAATGAAGCTGTTTGCTGTTTTTTATCCTTTGAAAGGGAGCTGGCTGAACAAGGATATTATGAAGCAGTCTACCTGTACAGAGTCAGACCACTGGTTATATATTATCAAAATACCTCTGATATATAGTTGCTTTCTAGAGTTAGAATTCTTTCCCAGCCCATCTACATTAAGATACATTAAGGGCTAAGAACGGAACTTGTCACTTTATGCTAGGGGTGTAGGTCTTCACTAAGTTTCTTTTTCAAGATAGCAACACATAATTTCAGTAACTTTCTTCCTGCTACAAGAAAGTCTTCAAAAACCATGCAGTTTTTGAAGATTATTCACAATTCAGTACTTATCTGTGCAAACTTTGCACATGGTTGCTTTGTTTTTAGTCCAGGAAACTGTATTTTCTGCATAGAAAATAATATTTCAAAGCAGAAATATTAATTTATGTGATGCAAATATTGCACAGAGTAAGTCCTGAACTTTAAAGATTCTTATCCATCCAGGATTCTTCCCATCAGGATTTCTGAACATTAAAAAAGAGCATGTTTTTGACCATTTTTAAAAATATTTTCAAATATTTTTCCATCCCTACTTTGTGTACTCAACAATGGAACTACAGTGCCCCTGTCATTAGCAGATAAATATTATCATATTGCTATTAGCAGCCTTAATCAGGGGTGGAAATCATATGGCCTTCTGGATTTTGTTAGGCTACATGACACGGCAACCCTAGCCAACAAATGGGAGGAGAACTGGAAAGTGTTGTTGTTCTTGTTGTATTTATTTATATCCTGCTCTTTTCCCAGAATTGGGACCTAGAGCAACTCACAACATTTGTTACAATATTAAAATATAATGCTTATTAAAATAATAGAAATAGTTAAAGAGATAAAATTGTCTAAAGCACTTAAAATGGTACAACACCCCACGCCAGTCCTTTAAAAACATTCTTGTTTTAAAAGCTTGTCTGCCTGCCTGCCTACAAAGGTTTTAACTTGCTGGCAGAAGGATAACAAGGAAGGGGCCATTCTGGTCTCCCTGGGAAGGAAGTTCCACAGTTCAGGGGCCCTGGTGGCACAGTGGTTAAATGCCTGTACTGTACTCCCAAACGGCAAGGTTGGGAGTTCAATACCAGCCAAGGGCTCAAGCTTGACTCAGTCTTGCATCCTTCTGAGGTTGCTTAAAATGAGTATCCAGCTTGTTGGGGGCAAGTATTTAAACATTGTAAACCACTTAGGGAGTGTGTAAGTGCACTGATAAGCCGTATAGAAAAGTGCTTGCTATTGTTATTCAGGGGCAGCCACAGAAAAGGCCCTATCTAGTGTCCCCCCCCACCATGCTTGTGATGGGGGGTGGGATTGAGAAAAGGACCTCTTCAGAGGATCACAGGGCCCAGAGCAGCTCATAAAGGGAGATACAGTCTGCCAGAGCCATAAAGGACTTTATGAGTCATAATCAGCTCTTTGAATTGTCCCCAGAAACAGACTGGCAGCCAGTGGAGCTGTTTCAACAAACTGCAGTCCAAAAACACCTCTTCCCTAATTCCAACTCAGCCGGACTGGATTAAAAAAATCAGTGAAATCTACCAATGATCCAATAGGTCTAATCGACTTAAGTAAGAGAGCACTTTTTCTCTTCTCAGATAGTCTTGATTTTCCAGTTCACTTCACCCACAGTTCATTTCTCATTCATGTCTACATCAAATCCCCTTGAACTCGCCATAAAGGTGTTTGTGCATAAAGTTACCCTGAAATCTGTATTAATTGCTAACAGAAATCAAGACATGTGCATCTGTCCATGCTCTAAGATCAGCAGGGGAAGGTGTTCTCCCAGTCACACCACCATCCCTGGTATGTCTAGTAAGCACCCCTCCTCAGAGAAAGAGACACAGAGAGATCTTTCTCAGTGTGTATATGTGTTGTGTGCCTTCAAATCTATTCCAATTTATGGCAACTCAAAGGCAAACCTATTGTAGAGTTTTCTTGGCAAGATTTGTCCAGAGGAGAATTGTCATTGCCTTCCCCTTTGGCTGTGAGTGTGTGACTTGGCCAAGATCAACCAGTGGATTTCATGACAGAGCAGAAATCAAACCCTGTCTCCTGAATTGTAATCCAACCCTCAAACCAGCTGCTCCCATATTATGGACCTCACTTAGCCAGGAGGTCCAGTTGGCTCCCTTTCTGTCAGCAGGTAAGACCTTTTTAGATAGGGAAACTTTTTTTTCCCTGTATGTATGCATCATATAAAGATTTTAATGGGGTATGTAGTGTTTTTATTTACTATGCTGTTAAGCATCTTTTAATGCTGTTTTTAATTTTTTTTTTTACTTATGTTATAGAATAGAAATTTAGTTTAATTGTTTTTAACTTCTGTATTAATTTTCCATTTGTATTGTGCTTTTAAAATGTTGTACATCTTGCATCCCATGTTGGGAGCAAGGTGGGATATAAATTAAATGAACAAATACATTAGAAATTGAATTATTCCTTTACAGAATTACAGAATTTATGTGTTGGAAGACAAGGAAACTTTATTTCATAGGTGAAGCATTAATGACCAGATTATGTTAATAACATTCAGTTGCTGTCTCATGAAGTTGGATGAAGTGCTTGTGTTAATATGTGATGTTGTTCAGCATTAATCAAAGCAAATTCTGGATGGAGTGTCTTTCACTGCAGAAGGGACAGCTGGACTGGACAGATCTGATCATTGTCACAAACATCTTGTGAAATTGTGGGGAGTGGAAGGAGGGAGCAACTATATTAAATTGAAGCTGGGAAGAGAGATATTTGGAGATAAACCTTTTTTTTTTTAAGCCCCTTTTTTGTGTGATCCACCCAATTAATTTCTATGGAAATATTCTTCACTTTCCAGCATGATCCTTGTTTTGGAACAATCTGGCATCAGAAAACCCAGGTTTTTTTTATCATGCTAATAACTTTCATGCAGAATTACTGTATAACATCCCTCACCAGCAGGATCTTTGTAATGGATTTGGCTTCACACTGTGATTACACACACCACAATTCTATTTTTAATCATTACATAAGGTTCCAGCAAACACGCTTGGGAGGAGGGCTGGGGAACCTTTATCATATGGGAACACACTTCCAGGGAAGCAGGAGAAGACTCAGAAAGTCATAAGCCTGGTTGCTGGGCTACGTGATGCCTTGGGCATTTTGGCTCCAGTCCACAACTTCCGGCACCTGCAGGGTGCCCATTGCTGAGAATGGAGTCTTAATAACCTTCCATAGCCAACAATAGCAAGGCAGGGATGTAATTGGGGAAAGGAAGGGTTCCAACAGTGAAATACAAGGCAAAAATTTCCTGGCTCACCCTATTTATTCATATAATTTATTTATGAAGAATACTTGTGTCTCGCCATCCCCCTACCTAATTGCACCCAAGGTGGCTAGTGATATTCAAAAACCCATTGCATTACACTACATCCCATTTGTCTCCTGTTTTCTCCTTCTTTAGATCCCATAAAAGAGAGATTTGGAAGATGGAGTTAAAGGAAAGGCACTGATGACACTTTAGACTGAGGGAATTAATAGTGCCACTATATTCTCCTTTGGCCAGATCTCACATGGAAGACTGTGTCCAGTTCTGGGCACCACAATTCAAGAAAGATGTTGACAAGCTGAAACATGTCCAGTGGAGGGCAACCCAAACCATACCCTACCAGGAGCAGCTTAAGGAGCTGGGTATGTTTAGCCTACAATAGAGAAGGTTAATGTATGACATGTTAGCCATGCTTAAATGTTTGAAGAGATGCCATCTTGAGGATGGAGCAAGCTTGTTTTCTGCTGTTCCAAAAACTAGTAAACAGAGCAACGGATTTAAACTACAGGAAAAGAGATTCCACCTCAAAATTAGGAAGAACTTCTAGATGGTAAAAGTTATTTCACAGTTGAATATGCTGTCCCAGAGTGTGATGGAGTCTCCTTCTTTGGAGGTTTTTAAAGAGAGACTGGGAGTGCTTTCATTGTATTCCTGCATGGCAGGGGATTAGACTGGATGACCCTTGTGGTCTTTTCCAACTCTATGATTTTGTGATGTGCCTTTTGTGGTGCCTTTCACTTATATGGCCACGGATAAAGCTTCTGAAGTGGGTGTATGGATTTCTTCCTGTAAAACAAAGGTTCTCATCCAGACAATGTCAGTCAATGGTTCTCATGTGACAAGGCTGGTGAATCCACTCCAGATTTCAGACTAAACTCTGAAGGAGTTGTCCACATGTGCTGAACCTACTTTGAAGCAAGTACTAAGTACCTTAAATAGCTCCTTTAAAATTCTGAGTAAAACTCAGAACTCACCAGCCGCTATTGCCACTGGAATGTGGAAGTAACTACTTACACATGCCAAGTAACTTGTAATTAATTTCTTTCTACAATAACTAAGGAATAACTAACTTATATAATGCATCTGAGGAAGTAAATCAAGTCTATGAAAGATGATACTATGACTTGTTTAGCACAGTCTCAAAAGTGTTGCAAGATCCCTTTGTATACTCACATTATGACTGTAACATAATGTGGGAAAACACCATTCTTCTTGCAGTGTAATTGTAACTGTTTTTGTTATTTGCACAATTACAGGCATTGCCATTTAGTGTGTTTTGGCCAGTAGCTTGTAGCAGTCCTAAAACTCACTATTTAAAATTAAGTATTAACTTTCACATTCTAACTACAGCAAGAAGCAATGAACATTTAAGATTCCTGGACTACTTAAAAGCAACTGTCTAAGCAATGTTAACTGAAACTGGCACCATTCAAAAAAAGCACATCACACTATTTCTGTTACAAGATATTCTAATAACATTGTGGTCAGTATAACTTTTTAAAAAAGCATAATAAAATAAACAGTGAAATTGTCATAGTTTCTGCTAGGCCAATTCAAAGCCAAGCCTCCCGATTCTCCTCAGTGGGTGCAGGCCTGCTAGATATGGATCATCCATTTCAATCAATTTCAGCTGACAACAGAAGTGATCAGCACTACAGCACAGTTCTTTAGAAATCAAGGCACGCCTGTTCTGTCCAGCTGAAGAAAAGGCATTTGCCAGATTTCCCAATAGGAAATGACTGCAGCTTTCCAGTATGTTGGAAGCAGTGAAGGCATTCCTATCCTGAATGAGCAGAGCAAAAACAACAACAGCAATGAGGTTTTGATGGGAATACACTTTCCAGGAGACAAGCCATCTGCCTTCCAAACACAGGTTCTTACTCATTGTCTTGCTCCTCTCTGTCCTCTCCCTTGATAGCTCCCAAGTAAATTGTCTTTTTAATCCTCATTTTCCTCTTCAGGCTCTTTCCCTATTCTTTTTCTTGAGATCTCCTTTCCTGTTTGTGTTCTTCCTATTCTATTTTCAAAATCTGCAAAGCTAAGAGAGGCAGAGATGCAACACCTAACATAGTGATAAGGAACAGGAAACACAAAGGCTAAATCTGCCCCCCCCCCCCCTAGAGTTTCCAATCTGGAACCCAACATAGTTTCCAAGGTCAACAAAAAAATCCATGATGTTCCTAACTCCATTTTCCTACACAAGTCATTGATTTCCATCTCCTCGTCTTCTAGTTCAGGTGTCCTGTCCCTATGCCCTGGTGGTGCAGTAGTTAAATGCTGGTAACAAGCTAAAATATTGTGAGTTCAATCTTGTAGGGCTCCAGGTTGACTCAGACTTCCATCCTTCCACACACTAAAAATTGCAGGTATGTGAGAATTTTATAAATTTCATTGATTTAATTAGAACCTTTAAAAAATGATAAACCTCTTCATAAATTTACTTTTAGTTGGAGGTGTTTTTTGGGGGTTGGGAGGGGAAGACAGAATAAAGAAGAAAATAAAACTAATAAAGTTCCTTTCCAATTGAAATTATATACTGTCTTTTTCCAATATTAAAATAATACGCATCGTACATACCTAGCAAATCTATTTTTTTTCCTTAAAAAGCAAGCTGTATTTGTGGAAAAGTTGCTTGTGAGTAACTCAGGTTTCTTTTCTGGGTTGCCCCACCAAGAAAAAGATGCATCTCTATTGAGTTAAATTCCAATTATTATGAACCACTGAGCAGACTCTGAAGTAATGTGCCATAGCAGTTTGTGAAACAGGAATTTAGATAGGGACAGACATCTGTTTGCTCCAGGGAGTATTGATCTCCACAACACAAAGACAACAAACATGAAAATGCTACAAATTCACTGCTGACCTGTCACTCACAACAGATAATATAGGTTTTCCATGGGAAGCATGTCCACTGCTCAGAATATAATGATCCATTTTCTTCCCAGAGCTCTGAAATTGTCCTATCCTCTACAGACATGAAATACAAGGAGACATTCCATTATTCATAGCACGTGAGTTCAATCTGACCCTTTAGTAACACTGGTCAATGCACCAGGGGATGGGAAGAAGCTGAGTTGGGCAATTACGGTTCCTGTTTCACAAGACAAGTTATCTACAGATCTTTTCTTTTACATATATAGATATAGATATAGATGTTATTTTAACGTGCTTGCATTAGGACAGCAGCAATCCCTTAGGGGAGTGCCAGCATATTTTATTTTAAGCACTACACCACAAAGTCATGCTGGGGAATTACACAGGAGAGACCATCCTCTCTATATAGACAGATAATAATAAAGGACAATTCCATCCACATGGATCTATTTGCTATTGTTGATGTTAATGGTGATGGGTGTCTTTAAGCTGTTTATGATTTATGGTAATCCTAACTTGGCCCAAAGGTCTTCTTGCATTATTTCTTCAAAGGGAGGATTGCCATTGCCTTCCTCTGAGACTGAAACTTGCTCAATGTTACCTAGTGGGTTCACATGGCTAAGCACACATTTGAATCCTGGTCTCCTGAAGTCCTAAGCTAATACTCAAGCCACTCTACTACACTGGCTCTATATGGATCTATTCCCTCCACTAAATCTTCGCCAGCAAAAGGGTGAGAGTAAGAATATCATTTGCTTCATTTCTTAATAACTATGCCAAAATTATTATTTTTCTTTAAAAATCTACTGTAGGAGAAAATGAAAATGAAAGATTTACTCATGCAGGTAAGAATTTATGTTTGGCTTTATGTCCCTGTGTATTAAACTATATTTGTGGTGCTGAAGTAAGGTTGACACCTTTTTTTTTCCTAACGGGTTCTCACATGGAACATGCAGGTACAAGAAGTCTCTATCTGTGTTTAGAAATTGGTTCAGTTCCTTTTTTAGTACAAACTTATGAAAATGTGCAAATTTCTTTATACACTTTATTTTCAAAAATTGCCTTTTTAATTCACGGGCAGATTCCTTGTTCTATTACTGTGGTCCCTCCACATTCACTGGGATTAGTGGTGAAGGACCCTGTGAATGTTGAGAAACTGCAAATTAAAAAAAAAAAATCATCCTTTTTACCTAAGAAAACACACCTCTACGAATTGCCAGATCCTCCAGTGCAACATCTGCCAGAGGTTGACCATAGAATCATGTTGGAGGAGTTACAAATGCCTAGATAAATGTTTTCACTAGGAACTTCTAGGTTCTCCAACACAACTCTATGGTCAACTTCTGGCAGAGTTGCGCTGGAGGACCTAGAGATTCCTAGAGAGAACATATTAAACAAACCACAAATAATCAAATCCACAAAAGTCAAAGCCACAAATATGGAGGGCTTACTGTATTTGAAATGTCTAGCTGCAAACGTACAGGTGAACCATACAAGTCCATTAAGCCAGCAATTACAATTTTTCTTAGAAGTGTGCAGCACCAGGAAAAGAAGGCACTCCAGGTTGCCCACAGTCACTAAGAGGAAAAGATTAACTCTAAGCAATCTATTTCTCCAGTCCCTGTGTTCCAGGTGTGCCTTTGCAGCCAAAGTGTTCTTGGAAAGCTCTGAAAATCACACATGCCACAGAACAGGTGATTTTCCAGGCCAGTCATTCCCGAACAACCTGGCTATGGAAACCTGTCCAAAAGCTAGACAGCAGAGAATAAGATGATCTGAGCCAGAAATGTTATCTGCTTTCCTTAACCACAATCACTGTACCTAATGGCCTTTTAGCTTCTCACACTGCTGTTCCACTGCTGCTAATGTAGTTAGACCTACATTATACACTACCAGGAGTCTGGCCTCTGTTTCACTGGAAATAATTTTTTCAAAGTTGATACTATACACTTCATAGAAGAAAAGCCAAGCTGAAAAAGCTGGGGGAGAATACTAATAGGCTGTCCTGAATTTTTTTTCTCAAGTGTGACTAGCAGATGTGGGAGAGGTTTGAACTGATAATTTGATGCTCACCACTAACCTCAGTGAATGTGGAGGGACCACTGTATTAGAACAAGGAATCTGTCAGTATGGCTTTCTTTCACAAGAATTAAAAAGGCTATTTTAGAAAATAAAATTTATTTTAAAAATTGCATATTTTTATAAGTTTCAACCCTTTGCCCCTGTGCCATTTTCTGTGTCCCCAATGCAATCTGCCCCATAATACAAAACACACATGTATCTATGAGATACCATAGACTATTTAATAAGGGAGACATAAACAAATATGCAGGATGTAGAAGGGGGGGGGGGGAAACAACCTTTTTCAGAATACAGAACACAAGGGAAGGATTAAAATCCCTTCCCACACCATATTCCTGATGTAAATTTCAACCCCACTAGTGAATGTTTTCTTTTTCTTCTTCTTTTTATGGGAAGGGGGAATGTCGTTCACAGATTTGGCTTCCTGCTAATTTTCTGATTGATACTGGTCTTCTACTATCAACCACTAGAAATTGTCTCATATCCTTTTACTCCTTCCCACTCAGGCTCCATAGATACAGTATCTACACAGAACACACCAATTTTGTAAATGTGATCATCTAAACTAACTTACTGGATTTATTTCTCTTATGATACCTACCTTCAAATCTACATCTCAATGCTATAGAAGATATGGCCCTTTTACCTTTAATAGCCATGCAGAATGAATGAGAGGTAATAAAATCTTTCACTGTTGTAATTCCCTCTTAAAGGTATAGTGGTCTGAACAATGGTGACAGCTGGTCACCCTGGGCCTGATGTTGTTGGTGTTATTTGTTTATTTATTTGAAATCAAGTCATCTGTTGACTTATGGTGATCCCATTAATTTCATAGGGTTTTCTTAGGTCAGAAGGTGGTTTTGCCAGTTCTTTCCTCTCAAATATACCCTACAGCACGTGGTATTCATTGACTGACCAAACCCAGGACTAACCAGGGCTGACCCTATGTAGCTGCCAAGATCAGGATCTGGTGCTTTTAGAGTTTTTAGGCCTTGGTATTACTAAAGGTAAAGATTTACCATTCACATGAATATCTATTTGAAACTGACTGTAGGGAGCAGTACTCATCTCTGTCACTAAGAAGAAGAGCCAGCATTGTCTGAAGACAACTCCGTGGTAATGTGGCCAGCATGACTGTACGGAATGCTGTTACCTTCCCACCAAAGTGGTACCTATTTATCTACTTGCATTTGCATGCTTTTGAACTGCTAGGTTGGCAGAAGCTGGGACTAGTGATGGGCGCTCACCCCATCAGTCAGCACTGGGGTCTTGAATTGTCTGAGATACTTCTAATTAGCAAGTACCACAACCTGAAAGCTATCTGCACAGAACATGAAATACTACCATCTCTTTAATGAATATTCTTTGATTTATACTTTGTGCAAGAATCCCTGCAAAGTATTTCTCTATGTATGCAAGGAAGCAGCTGCTTGAACTACATACATTTTAACAATGTTATAAGGTCCCCATGAACCTCATGTGTAGCTTCTAGCAAAATTTTTTGACTAGTATATTTAAAGCTATGGGCTATGTCATCCACAGCAAGAGGCTAATCTTTTTTTAATGTCAAGGGGCCACGCAGTCAAAAGGGGATAGGCCCCCTAACTTTCATTGGCTTAGCTATTCTGATATCACAGAGGGCCTGGCAGGCCTTATACAAAACATCTGAATACTATGTACAGCATGAAAGAATGAGGACCAGCTATAACCTTTCTGCTAAATTATATTGCCTCCATAATCCCCGAATCCATTTGGTGTCAAAACAATGCACAGTGATGTTATTTATTTATTTGCCAAGATCTAAAACTGATGTATAGTGGGCCTTTGGTATCTGCTGGGGCTTGGTTCCATGGATACCAAAATAAGTGGATGTTCAAGTCCCATTGGATATAATGGATAGTAAAAGGGTATACCTTATATAAAATGGCAGAACCAAGGTGTGTGTGTATGTGTTTGTGTGTGTAATATTTTCAAGCTGCAGATGGGCTGGGTCTGTGTATAAAGAATCTGTGAATATGGAGCATCGACTGTACAATAAAATAAATGAATTTATAATAAAATAAAAAGAACATTTCCAGAGCATCTCAGCAGGAGGGAACAATGATTGGTATGCACACCACATGCTTTATATGCAAAAGATATGTGCCAGATAGATAGATACATACATACACACACACATGCATACATACATGGAAAAGGCAAAAACCATCTAAATAAATCTTTGCAAGAAAACTCCACGATAGGTTCACCTTAGGGTCACCCTAAGTCCGAAACGACATGAAGGAACAAAACAACATAAAATCTGTAGAGATATAATATAGATATATCTCCTGATCACAATTTCAGTACAAGAAAACATTTTGAAAATATTAAATAAATTGGTATCCACATTCTCAATATTTGTGAATAAGGTAGCTAATTCTGGTGATATCAGGTACATCCAGACTAAAAAATCTTGTTCCTCTTGTTTCCAATTTTATAAACCACCCTGGGGAGATGGTATGATCATACCAGGAGCTGACATAAAATATTATGAGATAAACAAAATGTGTATGGATCTCCAAAACAAAATTGGAAAAAACAGGAACAAAATCTGGAATTTTCTGGTGTTTTTCAGTTTGGATTAAGCCTCAGTTTTAATACTGTTGAAAAATATACTAATATCCCCCTTAAGAGGGAAAAAAGAAATAACCAGAGCTATATCCCCCAAAGCATATAAATTCAAGTAACAGTTCAACCAATTCAAACCATGTATCAGTCTCAGTTTAAAACACGAGGACCCTGATGGACCTGTCTTGAACCTTAGCTTCCATACCAAGTAAATTCTGTGAGATAAATCCACTGGACATCCCACTTCCTACACAGTGCATCAACAGTGTTGTGAAAGACCTGAAATGAAACACAAGTTCTGCAAGGGTCAACAACTACAAATAGCCAAGCTAAAGAAGTATCCTATGCACTGTTAGACTATCTTTACATATTTCATACAAATAGTCTTTAATGGAAGAAGAATGTGTTTAATGGCCTGTGTGCCAGATAGATAGATAGATAGATAGATAGATAGAATTCTTCTTGTAAACCTGGTGCAACATGCACCTTTAGATGTAAAATTTCACTTAAACTATAATCTGATCTTCCTTTTTCAAAAGACAATTTGTCGTCTTTCTCATCCAAACTGCTGTTCAAAAAGGCTAATGAAATCTGTGCTACAAATTGTGCTATGGCCCTCATAAACATCCCAATTCAGAAAATGAATAATCACAGTTCTTCTAGTTCTAAAATAAATCTGCTAGTTTCACAATGAACTACAGTGGTCCACAAAATCAGAGACTGGAATACAACTCTGGTTTTCACTTCAAGTGTAAATTCAAGGCAAAGGCCATGTTTAGATCTGCTAATTTGGAGGTGATAAATAGGATTAGGGATGTAAACAATGGTCACAAATTTTCTAATCCATAAAGAGATACCCCAATGGAAAAAGCCCAATCACTACAAGATCTGTTGATATTGTTTTGTCTTTCAGGGAAAAAAAATCTACAAAAAATCTGTTTGCAGGGGGAAATTGCACAGAAAACAGTGCTAAACAGAGCACTTGTGAACATCTGATGATGGTGATGTTCTGCTGTGCATATGAAGGAGCAAGAGATAGACACCCATCCATTGTGCCTAGAATAAGCTCCAGCTAAGAGTGTATCCACACTGCAGAATTAAAGCAGTTTTACACCACTGTAACTGCCAAAACTTTATCCTACAAAATCCTGGGACTTGTAGTTTGGTGAGGCACCAAAGCTCTGGCAGCCCATGCTGAATACCTCACCACACTATAAATCCCAGAATTCTGTAGAATATAGCATGACAATTAAAGTGGTATCAAACTGCTTCAGTTCTGTAGTGTGGATGCACCCCAAGACATTTTCCCCTCAACTACCAACTGTCACTCATGAGAGAGAGAAAGCAAGAAGTATTTTGCTGCGTTTAAATCCATTCATAGTCTAGACTCTAGTGCCCATGTTGGATTTGTTTTCCCTCTTCATCCTGATTTTTTTTTTCATTTTTGTGATACTGTTAAAAAATAAGCTTTCAGACAAGAGTGGTTTCATTTAAAATATATTCAGACCTGGGGTAAAAATTGTGAAGCCTTTTGGAGGATCCCTGGGACTCCCACTGATCCTGCTTGAAGCCCTCAGCATCACTTCAAAATTGCCATGAAAAGGGTTTTTTTTTTCCAGCTGGAAAAAAGTATATATGTGTAATAAATAAGGTTAAATAAAGCCTGGTGGGGGATACCCTCAAAACATCAACAGCAACAACAACAAAAATGCTAGAATGACCAGAAGTTGGGCAAATCACTTCCATTCACCCAAAACAATGATGAGCCCTTCCCTGACTTAGGCAGTGCAGGGAAAATCTTCCAATGTTATAGTCCTTCTCTAGCTGCAAAGGAAACTGAATCCAAGCTGTACAAAGGAAAATAAAACTTTTTCTTCCCAATTTCACCTCCATTAGTGAACACACACACACACACATGTGCACGCACACACAAATTTGGGAAGTCTTCCCTGAACCATGTTTTATCAGCTAATAAATAAGTTCATTATTCCAGAATATTTCAGCTTCTCATTCCTTTGTGTAAGAGTGTACATGCATTTAATTTGGGGATCTCATTAAAAGGGCTGGAGGGGTTACTTAGATAGCAATTAATGTGAAATGGGGAAAAATCACATATCCAGACTAGTGGGGGATCTAATATTGAAGGACAAAATGGCTCTCAGACATTAGGACCTGCTAGCAGACAGTCTAGGCTTCCTAAAAAGAATTTTCTTTTATTTATGCCAGGGTTTTGGCTGAAGGAGAAAACGGGACAGCTAAGGCATCAGAAGATGTCTGAGAGCTCAATATAAATTAATATTGGGGACAATTACAGAGGTCAGACATATTCCCAACACAACTGAACTCTTTTGGCCAAAAGCAATCCTTAAGACAATGTTATACTTTTAACACTACAATTGAGTCAATATATACTTCTGTGGCCTGATTTTGAAAACACCCTCACCACCAACCACCTTCCTGACATGACCTGTCTCTTGTTTTTGTCCTTCTGCAGTAGGGTTAAGACCTCCCTGTTCCATCAGGGTTTCTGCAGGTCTCGTTGATTCAATCTCTGCCCTGTTGCATCATTTCATTATCTTACACTTTGGAGTTTTCCAAACCTTCTCTGAAAAAATCTTGCCACAAAGACCCTATGATAGGTTTGCTTGGGATTGCTGTCAGCTGGAAATGACCTGAAGGCACACAACAACAACATCCTTATAAGCTGTTTTGATAGAAGAGGGAGAGATGGGAATCAAGCTACCCTGTCAGCTCTGAGACGCAAAGTCTACCTGACACTTCCCTCTATCAACTGTAACCAGGAAGAAGTCATTCCATCTTTGGTATTAAAGACGAAGGTGGGAATCAAGGCCACTCCGTAACTCTAGTGAGACATTCTGCAACTCTGGTGAGTCATCAGAGAAACAAGTCATGCAAGAGAAATCCAATCTCTTTTTTTGATAAAATTACCAGCTTGGTAGATGAAGGGAATGCTGTGGATATAGTATATCTTGATTTCAGTAAGGCCTTTGACAAGGTTCCCCATGACATTCTTGCAAACAAACTTGTAAAATGTGGTCTAGACAAGGTAACTGTTACATGGATTTGTAATTGGTTGACAGGCCGAACCCAAAGGGCGCTCAACAATGGCTCCTTTTCATCCTGGAGAGAAGTTAGCAGTGAGGTCCCACAGGGCTCTGTCCTGAGCCCAGAGCTATTCAACATCTTTATCAATTACTTGGATGACAGAATTGGGGGCATAGTTATCAAATTTGTAAATGACACTAAATTAGGAGAAGTATCTAATGCCCCAGAGGACAGGATCAAAATTCAAAATGACCTGAATAGACTAGAAAGCTGGGCCCAATTCAACACGGACAACTGTAAGGTACTGAACTTAGGGCAGAAAAATGAAATGCACAGATATAGGATGGGGGACACCTAGCTGAACTAGACTACCTGTGAAAGGGATCTAGGAGTCCAAGTAGACCACAAGTGGAACATGAGTCAACAGTGCGATGTGGCAGCTAAAAAGGCCAATGCAATTTTAGGCTGCATCAATAAAACTATAGTGTCTAGATCAAGGGAAGTAATAATGCCGCTCTATTCTGCTTTGGTCAGGCCCCACCTGGAATACTTTTAAATGGAATACTGGAATATTTAAAGCCCTACATAGCTTGGGCCCACCTTATCTCAGGGACCGCCTCTCCCCGTATGAACCCTCCCACACACTCCAATCCTCTGGGAGAAACTTGCTACAGCCTGTGAAAACTCAGCTGTCGCAGACCTCCCAGAGGACTTTTTCAGCTACCACACCCAAGCTTTGGAATAGACTGCTGGATGAGATGCGTCTTATAACATCTCTTGACTGCTTTTAAAAAGCTCTGAAGACGCATCTCTTCCGGCAGGCCTTCCCTGACACCTCTTAGATCCCAGCTCCGAACGGGACCTATAAATTGAATTTGACCCCTTGCCTGGTGCTATTTTTCTCCTCAATCTAAGAACTATGGAGGATGAATTATGTGTTTAATGTTGTTGGTTTTAAACTATTGTTAATTTAATTTATTTTAAGGGGAGGGTGGCTGGAAATGGGTCGATTAAGTGTTTTAATTTGTATGTTTTAATCTTGTTGTACCCCGCTCCGATTGTACTCACAGAGGAGCGGGCTAGAAATAAAGATTATTATTATTATGCTGAGAAACTGGAGCATGTCCAAAGGAGGGCGACTAAGATGGTGAAGGGTCTGGAAACCATGCCCTATGAGGAACGACTTAGGGAACTGGGGATGTTTAGCCTGGAGAAGAGAAGGTTAAGAGGCGATATGATAGCCCTGTTTAAATATTTGAAGGGATGCCATTTTGAGAAGGGAGCAAGCTTGTTTTTCGCTGCTTTACAGAACAGGACCCGGAACAATGGATGCAAACTGCAGGAAAAGATTCCAGTTCAACATTAGGAGGAACTTCCTGACAGTAAGGGCTGTTCGACAGTTGAACACACTCCCTCGGAGTGTAATGGAGTCTCCTTCCTTGGAGGTCTTTAAGCAGAGGCTGGATGGCCATCTGTTGGGGATGCTTTGATTGTGATTTCCCACATGGAGGGGGGTTGGACTGGATGGCCCTTGTGGTCTCTTCCAAGTCCATGATTCTATGACACCATCTCCAGCAGATTCTTCCCTCTGTTGTCAGCAGACGTTTCACATGGCTGCAGCCGAGTGAGAAACTGACCACTCTTTAACTTTTCTGAGACACCACCTGTAACAGGCTCTTCCTTTTGCTAACAGCAGACATTTCACTTGCAGCAGAGTCAGAAATTGGATACATGACCACTAAGTAACTCTGCAGAAACACAATCTCTAAAAGGCTTCCCTATGCTGTTAGAAGACATTTCACTTGGCTCCAGCAGAATCAGAAATGGGGAAAAGGGCCATTCTGAAACTCTGGTGAGACATCACCTCCAATAGGTTCCTCTCTCTGCTGTCAGCAGACATTTCACTTGGCTGCAATGGAATCATAAATTGGATACAGCACCATTCTGTAACTGCTGAGACACCACCTCCAACAGGCCTCCCTATGTTATCAAAAGTTATTTTACCTGGCTCCAGAAGAGTCAGAAATTAGATACAGGGCCATTCTATAACTCTCCTGGGACACCACCTCCAACAAGCTCATGTCTCTGCTGCCAGCAGTCAGCACACTTTTCACTTAGAATCATAGAATCATAGAGTTGGAAGAGACCACAAGGGCCATCCAGTCCAACCCCCTGCCATGCAGGAACTCTCCATCAAAGCATCTCCAACAGATGGCCATCCAGCCTCTGCTTAAAGACTTCTAAGGAAGGAGACTCCACCACACTCCGAGGGAGTGTGTTCCACTGTCGAACAACCCTTATTGTCAGGAAGTTCCTCCTAATGTTGAGGTGGAATCTCTTTTCCTGCAATTTGTATCCATTGTTCCTCGTCCTAGTCTCTGGAGCAGTAGAACCTGGCTGCATAAGTGTCAGAAATGAGAATCGGTACCATTCTGTACCTCTGATGAAATACCAGCTCCATCAGGTTCCTTCCTGTATTGACTGAAACCAGCCTGATGGGAAATAAGTATACTGTGCTGAGACAGAAGCTCCATCTTGCTCCTCCATCTTCCAGCTTTCAATAGACAACAGCCATTCTTTCCATCTGACTACAGCTCAAGAAGAGATTGAAAGCTGGGCCAGTCTATGACCTCTACTTAGACACCAGCTCCACTTGGCTCCTTCTCTCCATGAGCCTTTTTCCGTTCCAACTGGTTATTACAAGAACTGCCACATGAGTTTGAAAACTCAGGCTTCAGTTTGTTTATTGTCACCTCCTCCCCTTATATTTCAGTTTATAATAAGTCTGAAAGGTCAGGAATTGTCTTTTTTAAAAATGCAAGTCATTTTGGAAGCCTTCCCAGTTGAAGAGAAGGGCAGCAAAACATTAACTAAATAAATATTACTTAATATGTTTAATATATTTGATTTTAAATGTATTATTTAATATATTTAATATTTAATAGGTAGTGTTATTGTGTTTCATTGTAATTTTTGTGATGTATTGTTCTTGGCCATCTTTGGTACTGACTACATTTATATATAATATACAAAAATTTTATAATAAATAATTAAATGCATGCATGGTTTGCTTGTTTCCCCCCAAAAGATACAAGTGGCTGACTCCAGCAGCAGATTAGTAAGGTTTCTTTTCCCCATTCTGGAAGAGGTTTTAAATTTTTTAAAAGTTCTTATTGGCCTTAGACAGTTTTCAAGTTTTCAAAGTTTTGGGTTTTTAAAAAGTGAAAGTTAAGGGAAAGTTAAGTATTCAGATCTCTCACTTCTGGAAAAAAAGAAACAGCAAAGACATTGATTAAGATAAATTAAGGAATCAAGACAAGGGTATGCCAATCAGTGGTCCCATTTTTTTTTTCCTTCTATGGAAATGGTGGGGTGGGGGGATGACAAAACCCAGTCTAGCAAAAATACAAAAGACTATCCTGTCGGCTAAGTAATGAAGTAGAAGTCCAAGCGTTCCAACTTGATGTTGCTCCTTAACCTTACTTCATTTAAAAAAATAAAAGTGTGTTCCAGTTAGTGAACAAGATCCATCCATCACAACCATAACCACCGGGCCTTCAGAATTATATGCATAAGTGAATGCATAACAGCATATTTTGCTTTTGATAGATAACCTGGTGTCTCGCTGATCTATAGTTAGATATGGGATTAAACAAAAATTATCTACGGATAATATAAATCACTAAAGTGTATCAGCTTCAACAGTCCGTGTTACAGGAGATTTAGGCCAAGCATTTAACCACAGCAGTTGAGACTCAAAATATTTCTTGTTAATTGATTATTAATATTTAAAATAGATGTTGGCAAGATATCATGATGTTGCTAATGATTTAATAATTTATATCGCATCTCAGTCTTACTAATCCTTCTGCCAGAAGCCATGCAGGCAAAGTATTGACCTCATTTTCAAAAAAACTGGAATACAGGGATATTTGTTTCAGTCTGGAGATATACTGTAGCAATAAAAAACCTACCTGGCACACTACTGCTTCTGCTGAAATCAGAAACAGCCACCCAGACATGTGATCAAAAAGGAGTGTGGGTGGCCATTTCTGTTCTCAGAAGACATGGCAGCATGCTGGACAGGTTTTACATGGAGCTCCTGGCCATGATGTAATAGCAGTGGTAGCTTTGAATGCATTCGTCTTTTTTCCAGCTTTCCTTCCCTTGTACCTTATTCCTAGATGACCTAGGCCTTAGGTCCGTTTTCCCTGCTGCTGTTTTTTATTGCCTATTTTAGCTATTCTATGTTTTAACTGTATTGTGATTTAATTCTTTTTTAAGGGGGGTGGTAAGGGAAAGGATGGGATATTTTAACTGTAACTGTTTTTAACTCTTGTTGTAATCCGCCCCGATTGCTTGTTCAGAGGGGCGGACTAGAAATAAATTATTATTATTATTATTATTATTATTATTATTATTATTATTTGAAAACAGGGCATCCTCCTTCCCTACACTGCTAGGCACTGTAGCTCTTGGAATGTCTAAAACTGGACTGGGGTAAATTGGACCCGATCTAGCAGCTTAAGAACCAAAAAAACCTGAGGTCTCCATGGGGTTTCCAGGAAACCCTGGGTTTTTTCTTAACTTTGATTAGTTTGGAGCAAAGTCAAGTTAAGGGCAGAAAATCATGGATCCTCTCTGGAAGTATCTGTACATTTTTAGCACCAGCTTCAGAGTACTGCATTTGTCACCAGCGCAGCCAAGGCCAAAGATTCATACCTCTATAAATTAAACACAACCCTCTTATTGAATTGCAAAAGATGTGCATCTGAGCTCCAGCAAGAATGTTCCAATGCACACTATGTGTATCGGGTGATGAGCATCAGGCACTTCTGACACACATCAGGTGCTCCAGACAGCAGATGGTGGTGATGTGCATCAAGGCATTCTAGTTACACACTGGCACTTTCTAGCCAGTGTCCCAGTGCATATCCATGTCTACTGCACATTGGGGTGATCACACATCAGTCATTCCACAGTCTATCATTGCACAACGAACTTCTGTATATTGTAATGCCACAGCAGCCCCAGGTGAACATAATCAAAGTGAAATGCTCATTTCTATTTTTCTCACACGTAACTCCATTTATGAAGACATAAGTGCCATGCTTAATTCCAGACATTGATTTAAAACCAAGAATAAAGGTAGTGCAGCTCACTTAAAAAGGCATTTTTCTCTGTAACAATCTGCTCCCCAAAGCTTGTTTGAATAAGAAGTTCTTACCTGCCAGCTAAAGAGCAACAAAGATATTTGTGCATTGCCTGGAGAGCCCATGTGGGCTGGCAGGCAATATAGAAACACCTTAAATCAGTCAATCAATCAATAAGGAGGGGGCCAGCCTAGCTAGTGTGAGCCAGTGTGGTGTAGTAGTTTGAGCACTGGGCTATGAACTTGGAGAGCAGGCTTTAAATACCTGCTCATTCATGGAAACCCCCTGGGTGACATTGGGCAAGTCATACTCTCTCAGTCTCAGATGATGGTAATGGCAACTCCTTTCTGAAAAAAACATCATAATAGATTTGCCTTAGGGCCGCTTTAAACTGGAAATGACTTGAAGGCACACAACAACAAGAGCCTAGTCTCCCCAAAGAACAAGCAGCGGTACAGATCACCCAAAAGGGGCGGTCTGTAGCTGCCCCTTTAAGCGGTGAAATGGGGCCAAGGCTGCCACACCAGCAGCCTGAGAGGCCCCATCCCACTGCTTCAGAAGGCCAACTGGCCTCAAAGTGGGGTGCAGACTATTTGAGAGATCGTATCTCCCCATATGAACCTGCAACAACCCTACGATCTGCAGAAGACTTTCTCTTGGTCCCATCAAGATTACAGGATCACCTGGTGAGGACATGAAAGAGAGCCTTCTCGATGGCTGCTCCCACCCTCTGGAATGCCCTTCCTTGGAAGGCTAGCCTGGCCCCCTTGCTGCTGGCCTTTTGCCACCATGTAAAAACATTTCTGTACATAATGCATAGCAGGGTGGTTTTATGTAGCAGGTGGGTTTTTAGTATGTTTTTAACTTAACTATATTTTATATGATTTTATATTATATTTTATTGTGAATATTTACATGATTTTATATATAGACATTTTAATTATTTGAATTCTATAACAATTTAAAAAGTTTTGTCTGTGAGCTGCTTTGGGTCCCTCCAGGGAGAAAGGTGGGATATAAATGAAATTAATTAATTAATTAATTAAGTTCCAGAGAGTAGGAGAAGCCATGAGGAAAGTCAACATAAGAAGTTTTATTTGACTGAATTAGGACAATGGTTCCTCTCACTCAGCATGTAACTTCCAAAGATGAGAGACCCATACTGCCTCTCTCTTTGCATCTACAAGGCATGTAGCTAGAGGTGAGACATTAGAAATCCCCCCCCCCCCCCACACACACACACACACTCTTCACTTCCCAATTTTTTGACACTGGTGTAATTTAAAATGCCCATTTGATGATTTACAAATGGAGTACAGGCTGTCAAAGAAATGGGGCAAGCAAAGATATAAAAGGAACACAAATTCAGCAAATGTAAAAGGTCTATAAGTCAATGATTTCCAATGTTTCACCCTCAGCAAGGCTAAACATTTTGAGGCTGAAGGACAATTTCATTGGAGGCAGAATTTGTACTGGGACAGTCAATGCTCTTGTTTTGCTCCCCTTCCCATAGTACTCCTATGGATCATCTAACCCAGAGAATTGCTTCCATAGAGGGAGAACTCCTATGGATCATCTAACCCAGAGAATTGCTTCCATAGAGGGAGAACTAGCATTGTTAAACCATGGATCCACTAGAGGCCATATGTACACACCCACACACCACTTTTTAAATCAAGGGCATAAACACACATACAAAAGACAAACAAACAAAAGAAAACAAAAACAAAAAAAATAGAAGCTCTTTCACTTTTAAGCAAGGTGTATAGGTTGTTCTGAACATGAGTAACATTTCTAAGAAGTCCATTATACACTTAGATTACTCACTCTAACTGCTATCAACATTTATATCAGTTAAAATCTCCTGAGAAGTTGCATGCTGAAAGTAACAACCAAATGTGCGCAACTTCTGATCCAACAAGCACAGCACAGCATGCATGATTTGATGTTTCTGTTTGCATGCCTTGGACTACAGGAATACAGGAGGGACTGTCAATCAGCTGTCAATACATGCTCGTATTTGCTTTGATGAATACAACCCTAATGGAACTGTTGA
The DNA here is from genome assembly GCA_034509955.1 of Urosaurus nigricauda. NCBI lineage: Eukaryota > Metazoa > Chordata > Lepidosauria > Squamata > Phrynosomatidae > Urosaurus > Urosaurus nigricauda. The sequence goes on from JAOEGL010000001.1 coordinate 363,103,486, forward strand.
TGGACAGGTTCTTACTTCCTCCAGAAATGTTTGGGAATGATTAAGACTATAATTCTAAATACAACTATCTGCAGATCTTAGAAAATTTATTTTCAGGGATTATGCAATTGCCAATCCTAAGTAGAGCAGACCTATTGAGTCAATGAGAACTTGATGAGCCAAAGCACAAACTTACTGGATTCACTGGAGACATATTAAAAAGGAAATCAGCGGAAATAGTATACTGCAGCTACATGTACTGAAAAATTCTACTCAACTTTTTTGTTTTACATTTCACATAAAACACCGCTCTTGGGTTCTTCTAAACTCTCACTAATTAATATCCATCATTTTGTTTATAAACTGTTCTCTAGGGGGCTTTCTAGATTGGCAAAAAGAAGTGTGTTCATGGCTGCATGAAACTCTAGCCTTTAGATGAGAAAAAGGGAAATTGTGCCATGAAAATGCTTTTTTTGCGTTTTAGGGGAGAAGAAGCACCTTTAAAAAGGTGCTGGTTTTCCCAGCTTCTTTTTTTAAAAACTGCGGAACAGCGCAGCTCCATCTAAAGGCTGTGGTGCAGCTGCTAAGCATTAAGGAAAAGGCAACTTCATGTCACACTTTCCTGCCCATCTAGAAAGCCCATAGGTATCTAATTGTGCCTCTTTTATATCATGCTTTTTTCAAATTATTTATAGAGAGATGAATTTGTCCACAATTTTTTTTCTGAATCAAAAACATATCTTTTAAAAATTAGCTATACATGCTGTTCAATATTATGAGATCATAAACCAGGCTTACAATCTTATAACTTTGGGGATTCATATTTCTGATTACTAATGACTAAATATGACCCTCCAAAACCTACTGGCTAAGCCAGACAGTGCCCCATCCACAGAGTTTCAAAGACACTGCAGATCAGGGCACTGGAAAATGATGACTTTCCCAGTCATGGGAAGCACTGAGAGAAGAAGCTGAAGCAGGATCCTGAGGAGGTCTTTCCAATTACCCATCTCAAAATGCCCCGTAACCAGGAGAATGATGCAGCCATCATTTACCAGTGCTTTGGAAACATTCAATTTAGTTGCTGCCAGGCTTAAGAAGTAGGGTTTGGGGGAGTGGTATCAGCAGAAGTAGCTATAACAATGGAAGTCCATCATCATAGCTCCATCTAATGATGCAGGTTCTCAACAAGTATGTTTAAATGTCAGCAAATGCAGGGAAAATATAGTATCTTATCAAATGTCTAAATGCATTTATAGAATCTATCCTATGACTTTAATTACAGTGAGAATCACTTTTCTGATGTTTCCACTTACACACACAAAAAGCAATATCAATGCATTTCGATATGTATTTTCCTCCTGAATATAGTTTACCAGAGTCAGGTTTATTTACATGAGCTAAAAAGGGCCTTAATGACAGAATGCTTTCAGGAACATGTTCTTAAAATAAATTTTAAAAAGGCAGCAAAGCCCTACAATTTTACAACAATTTGCTTTGTGATTGGAGAAGACATGGCGGCCAAGCATTTAAATGTGAACTCCCATTATCCATTATGAAACCAACTTTCTTTTCATCACCAACCTTTTGTTCCTGATCGCAAAATCATACAAAAAAGTTGCTCTTTGTGTACTCACATCAGTATTCACAGGATTACAGCTGTAATCTTTTCACAGTAAATCTCTACAACTCTATATGTTACTCTACAAGTCTTTATCTTTAAAGATGATGATGATGACAATGACAATGATGATGACGATGATGATGAAAAAATGTATAATTTCTTCTTCTACCATGAACAAAAAAATCCTTGAGCATTTAAATTTATATATATATATATATATATATATATTAGAGTTGTTTTAGCCCACTTTTCCTTCAGGGAGTACAAGTTGGTATAAATGCCTATCCTTTCCCTCATATTATCATCACAACATCCATGTGACCTCGATAAATGAGAATGGGTGGCTCAGAGTAAGGGGTTATAGCTTATGTCTTTCTGTTTTAATATAATCTAGTAAATCAGGTAAAGACTATGTATGAAGATTGTGTGTAAAATGCTGGGCACAGTGCTTTTGCACATGGATGACAACCAGCTCACATATCCTCCAACTGTTCTGCTTTCAAAGAGGCGATCTCAATTAGTCTTCTGCCATCTCATGTTTTCTGCTGTTCTTAAAATGTTTCAGCTTTCTCTCAATTGCTCCCATCTTTTCCCCACTTTGTCCTCAGCTCACTTTCATTGCAGCAAGCTGAGGTCAAATTGTCAACCTATTTTTTCTCAAATTAAACAAGGGAAGTCATTCCCTGTAGAATCAGGCAAAAGCAAACTGTTGCAGCCTCTCCTGGCTTCTCTGTTCTTCTTCATTAAAAATGTTTGCCTTCTTGGTGATACGTGTCCCACTTTCCATCTGTCAAATATTGTAGGGTATGGGTTCAGAGAAGGAGGTGCTGTTTGAATTGTATGGTGAGACTGAGGATGAGGAAGACAAATAAGATTAGTGCTTGGTAGAAAATGAAGAAAATAATGTATCCAGTGGCTTGATACTACCTTCATGGCTTTATCCTATGGAATCCTAGGAACTGTTTTGTGATGAAGGCCCTGAAATTCTCTGCCAGACAGCTCAAATGTTGTTATCCATGAATTCTAAGGATCACATCAAACTACAAATCCCAGGATGTTATAGGATACCAGGATGTTATAGCATATAAACCACCAGGTGGTGGTTTATAGTGAGATCAGTGGGATCACTCAGTTCACTCCACCAGGTTGCTGATTCAGAGAGGCTGGAACCTAGATTTCCCAAATCCCAGCCCAACACACCCCACTATGGTATACTGGCTCTTGTCCTTCTGCTGGTCCCCAGGGAACAAATAGCCAGAGATTATCTAACGGTGTGCAACCACTTTCCACCCAGCAATAGAGAAATAGTGTGGTTTGTTACTTCACTTGTCAGCTATGGACCACTACCCTGAAGCCAAAAACAAGGTACAATAAAATAATAATCGAAAGCAACATGGTTAAACAGCAACAAAACATAAAGATTAAAAATTAATCTATTGCCAACTCTCTAGATTTTGTTGGAATGTCATTTATAAATTATTAACCATCTAATTGAAGGCCTCCACAACTGAAATTTGTCGGCACACTAGACAGTCAAAGCAATGGCCTAATTCTCCCTCTTCTCATGCTATCATGATTTTAAAACCTGGATGGATATAAGCAAGATATATAACAAAACACTGAGTTCTTTTGAGGCAATCTAACAATCTCTGAGAGTCATGCTTTCCATTTCCCCTCTCATGGGCTGCATCTACACTGTAGAACTAATCCAGTTTGACACTGCTTTAACTGCCCTGGCTCAAAACTGTAGTGGGTTCCTGTGCCTTTAATTGTTATATAGAAGAGGGATTTATTTATTTGTTTTTTGCAGGCATTAGCTGCCATGTAACCAAGTAACAAGCAACATCTGCTGAAATATTATTACTATTATTATGTTTATGTTTATTTATATCCCACCTTCCTTCCAGTACAGGGACTCAAGGCGGCTTACAATCTAAAACAGTCTAAGTTAAAAAAAAAAACTATAAAATATGCAAAATACAAGTTTTAAAAACAATTAAATAATTCAAACAATTAAAAACATTGCATTATTAAAATATAAAGTTTAAAAAACTTTACAACAGTTATAAATATCCTCTTTTACACAACTATTACATGTACAGGAGCCCTCTCCAGTTTTTACTCTGGCAACCCTAAATCTAATCCTTCAGGAAGTGTCATTTATTCAGAAAGAGAAAAGTGAAATATCCAGATAGCATTAAGGCAAGGTATGCATCTCTCCCTTCTCAAAGCTCTCTTTTAAATGAATGAGTAGTTTATCAGAGTGAAGAAGTCATAGGGGTGATTGTGACCGCCCCTTTAAGCAGCGAGATGGGGCCAAGGCTGCCGCACCAGCAGCCTCTGCGGCCTCATCTCGCCACTTCTGGAGGCCGCAGGGAAGCGGCAAACTGCTGCTTCCCCGTGGCCTCCAAGCGGGGTGCAGCGGGCACCCTGGGCGCCCGCTGCACCCCTCTTCCCTCAGCGTGCCTGAAGGGAGGAAGGGGCCACCACCGCAGCCCCTTTCTCCCTGGGTCTTTGCCACAGCTGTGTAAAAGCCGCGGCAAAGACCCGCCCACAAAAAGAAGCTCCGTTTGGAGTTCCCTTTTTGCACCACGGAAAGGGCACGGTTTTCGCCCTCCCATGTGCATCCATACGCTTTAGGGTTAGGGAGGGTCTAAAAGCTGCACCCTCCCTAACCCTAAAGGCAGGCTTTCCAGCCCTTATTGTGCCACAAAGTGCCCATCTAGAATGGGCCATAATGACTGAAATGGTTTCCACTGAGTGAAGAAGCCTGTATACAGTTAGTGTTGCAAACTTTACAGTTTATAGCTGTCCCTGCATAAACTGACTTGCCAATTTCTCCCCACCTCACCCTTTTTATTCATTTAAATGATTTTGATTTGCACATGGAACTCTATTATAAAGGATGGCCAACGTCCAATGTATTCACATTGTTCGAATTAAAGTGCACGGCACAGCACTGCTCTCCCATGTTAAACAATGAGACTGGAAAGCATTGTAACATGGCAAACAAAAGCTACCTGTCAGAAATACACCTCCAACTGTCCAGAAGAAAACATGTTAACTTGCCTTTCCAACCAGTGCAAAAAGAGATGAGGGAGTTAATGCTGCAGAAAACGTGAAGCAAAAATTACACATAAGACATGCGTTGCTATTCTGTTCTCCCCCTCCTTGTTGAAGGCTGAACAATGGAAAGATGCTTTTAAGGAATGAATATTTATACCTGGAGTCCTCTGTGTAACAGAACATTTGAGAGAACACTCCATTTGTAAAATCTGTCCTTTTATCAAATGTGTTTATCTCTCTCCCTACCTCCAGCAGCTTCCAAATATCCTGATTTTGCACAGGATTAAGATCCTGATTAAGCCCCTGCCATCCCACTTTTTAAGATGCTTTTAAAAATATCCCAGTTTCTCTTCTCTTCCTCCCATTTCCCCCCTTCATCCTTGGCTTACTTCAATTGCTACAAACTGAATTCAGAGTGTAAAAATAGTTTGCACTCAACTTGGCATTGGGAAGAGAAGAGGTTAAAAGAAAGTGAAATCTTGCCCTTCCCTCTAGACTCACCCAAAAACAAAATGCTGCAGCCTCTCCTTGCTTGTGTGTCCTGTTTTTCATTTGTGGAAATGCTGAAGGGTATGATGATGCATTTGGAGAGTTGCCAGTGAAAAATTGGAGATGCTTCCTGTGCCTTTACTAGTTGCATAGAAGAAGAGATTTCACCAGGTTTTGCTTGTCTCCTGGTGATGGACATAGGAGCCACAGGAGGAGAGGAGGGAAGGAAAACTCCATTTGCAACTTCAAGCACAAGGTTGGATTTAGTCCCAGAATGTTGCAAAACAACTAGACATTCTTGAATGTATACACAATATGTGGTTACTGTATACACCCTACAACAGATGAAAGCGGAAGAACATGTGTGGTCAAGATGGCGAAAGTTATTAATGGGGATGAAAACACAAGCTCTAAGAGGCTGCAGCAGTTTGTTTTTGCCTCAGCCTATTGGGAACATTAAGATTTTTTTGCCCTTTGTCGCCTCTCCCCACTGATGGGTTAACTGAGTGCAAACTACTTCTGTGCTTTGAACTCAGTTGTCAGCAATATAAGCAAGCTGAGGACAATGGAAAATGTGGAAGGAAGAGAGAGAAACTGGGACATTTCAAAAACAGCTAGAAAAGGGGACATAAGAGGATTAATCAGGACATTTCCTGACAAAGTTGGGAAAGTTGGAGGCTACATGGTTTTAGTGATCCGATACCACTTTGGAGCCATTTTATAACTTTGGAAGAATTTGGGAGAAATGGAAGTGCTTCTTTTAATGACATTTAATTTTAAATAAATTTTTTTTTATTTTATTTTAAATAAACCCAGGCCTGTGTTCCATATTTTGCTCATGGACCATGCAACCTTATTTATTTTTTCCCTCTTCTTTGCAAAAGCTGGAGAGTCCACCATTGACTGTGCAACTTGTGCACAATACATCACTACAAGGTCACTACAAAACTCAGAACTCTTCATGGAATCCTTCTGAAACAACCAGTTTGTCAACATCATAATTATTCTCTGCCGGGAAGAATAGAAATGCTGCACTGCATGGAGCAGGGAAAAGCTTGTTTTCAAGTGATGGGAACAAACCCTAAGGTAGATTGTTGAAATAAGCATGCTTAGTTATTGGAAATGGAAAGCAGCAAGGTAAAGACTGTCTGCATTCTGACATCCTTCAAAAGGAGATTTGAAATGCTTATGCAACAGAGCTATTTTTATGCCATTCCCTTCTCCGAAAAGAAAATGTTACTCAAGCTTGGAAAGAGCTTAATTCACTGCCAGTCTTGTCCTGAATCAACTATCTGAAAAGTAGGCAGGACTGAGAAGTAGAATGGAATCTACTTTTAACAAAGAATAAAGACATTATTGCAATTTTGGCTCCCCTGTTGGTACATGATGTATTCAGCTTCTGATTTACTGGTTTAATTAGATCTCTCTTAAGAGTACAAGAGCCTCTGATATTCTTCACAAGCTGATCATTTGGGGTGACCACAATACACTGAGGGTTCTACTAATGCTTCAAAGTTATCAAAAGCCTCAAAGTAGATAAGGTAGGATCTTTTACTGAAGCAGCCGTTTGTGAACCTCCACTTTCAAGTAGTCCTTGCATACTAGCTCTTCTTCCAAGCCTTGCCCCTTATAACCAAGAGAATACGAGAGAAAAATAAAGAGGTATGAGATGAAGGGGCCAGCATGGTGTTGTGTTTTGAGATCTGGACTACAGCTGTGGAGACCAGGGTTCGATTCCCTGCTCTGCCATAAAACCTTGGGGAAGTCATACTCTCTCAGCCTCTGAGGAAGGCAAATGAAAACCCCTTCTGAACCAATCTGCTAGGAAAATCCTGTGATAGACACCTTAGAGTTCCCATAAGTTCAAAATGGCTTGAAGGCACACAACAATAATCATGAGACAAGGAACAAGCAAAGGAGTACTGGCAACTAAAGTATTTCCTGGGGATAAAGAAGTGAAGTTCAAAGGACTTTGGGAATGAAATAACCAGTTTTTTTCCCCCACATTAACTTGACCTCCTATTAGGATAATCTGAGGTCCTTTTTTGGAGTCTTCTCTCAGATGTTAGGGAAGTAGTGATCAGGAAATACACTTTTTTCATGGTGATAGTGTATCCCTGGACACCTTTCTCTAGGGATTCTTGCCTTTGGCATTTCCATTTCTATACCCCTTATCAGTGAATCCAGTACTCTCTAAGTGGTTTACAATCTGTAAGCCAATTCCCCAAACAAGCTGGGTACTCATTTTACCAACCTACAAAAGGATGGAAGGCTGAGTCAACCTTGGAGCCTTAGGATCGAACACACAAACTTGTGGCTGCAGTCCTAGCATTTAACCACTGCACCAACAGGGCTCTTTCAGTATTTCAGTTCCTCTTTTAGTGTTTCAGTGTTCCTGTTAATGTAATTATCTGTCCTATTGATTTATTTAATTCTTATTTTTTGCAAGGGGCCTTGAGCATTTTAAATAATAAATCAGAGAATAGATAGATAAATAGATTCATATTATGGACAGGCTGGGACAGGTCAGGATGTAAAAAATTAGACAGACCACACCTCTAGACAAGATGTCAAAAAGAGCAGAGCAGTTATGCTTCCTAGCATTTGGTTCCTCTTGGCCTACCGTATATACTCGACTATAAGTCGACTTCATGTATAAGTCGAGGGCAAGTTTTGGGGCCAAAATTATGAATTTTGCTATGACCCATGGATAAGTCAAGAGTAAAATTTAGGGGCATATAGGAAAGGATCTAAAGGATGAAGCAAAGCAAAACAATGTCAAATAACTTCCAAAAGTCCATCAGACATAACTCTTTGTGCTTATTCTTAAGACTGGATGGATGAGAGAGTAAAGGGGGTCAGTGCTTCCAGGACAGATTATCCTCTTGCTTTTCATCAGGGGATGGTTCTTTCTTTTAAATAAGAGTTAAAATACAGTACTTACATTGACCCATGGATAAGTCAACTCAGGTTTTTTGGGTCAATTTTTTGACCTAAATTTCTAGACTTATACATGTGTATATACAGTATTTTGCTAATCTGAAAAACCAAGGACTCCTCTGTACTACTTTAGAATTTAGGTTAGGTCCTACATGATAACAAAAATCTCCATCTTACAAAAGAGTATAAACACACAGAAAGAGAAAGGAAGCTGTTAGGTAGATGGTTCTTGCACAGTCTTCTCTCTGGTATGTTATGTTTTCACTTTTTTTATCAAAGAGAATGCAAGGAACCAAAGGAAAAATGGGATAGTGTGAGAATGCAGGTGTGCAGAAGATGACATGATTTTTTTTTCATTGTGGGTAGTTCTTTTCTCAGTTATGACTGGCTCTTTCATGCTATACAATTAAAGCAGAATGATTCCACTTTAATTGCCATGACTTCATCTTTTTTAGAATCTGGAGGTTGTAGTTTGATGAGACATTACAGGTCTCTGGCTGAGAATTCTAGATTTCTCTCCCTGCTAGTCTCAGGATCCCATAGTTTGGAACATGTCAATTAAAATGGGATATAGTGCTACAACTGTTCTACAACTGTGTAGTATGAAAAAGCACAGGATGCAATAAAACAGCTGCTATAAATTCTTGAAATAATAACAACAACAAAAGATCAGTTCTTAAAAACTTCAGTGTTTTACTAATCCCCATGTTTACTTGGTTGGGTCAACGTGCACAATGAGATAAAAGATTACATCACAAACTGTTGATCGTTCAAACACAAATATCTTGCATGCATGTAGTAAATTATGTGTATTGTACCTGCTCTTTAATAGGCATCTCATACAACTCAACTATGATGTAATATTAAGTGGTTGTGTGAATTGTTTCTCAGAATCCTTATAATGCAGGGGTTCTTAATATGTGGCCCATGGAATCAGAAGGTGGGCATGGGTTTCAGGGAGTATGTGAAATGGATAGACCCCCCCCCCCAAAAAAAAATACTTCGAAAACTGCATTTAAATTATTTTATTCTGGAGAGGAAATCTGTAGGTGTTGTCAGATTCTCGAATAGGCCAATACCAAAAGAAGAGGAAAGAAGTGCTATTACAAGGTATTGAAAAGGTATTGAACACTTCATCTCTTTTGCTCTGATTATGAAAATGCTCCCACCAGGCTAGGTGTATCTGAAAGGCTTACAATGCTGTTACTTTAATACCACATTATCTGCACTATTCTGGAAAGCACATTCCTAAAATCCATTTCTAAACTCATCTTTTTGTAGGGTTTCCAACAATTTACAGAAGCTAGGGCAAGTCTACAGCAAAATCCAGGTGGGCCCCAGATATGCCAGATTCACAGAAACCCTGGGCTTGTAATTAGTAATTGTACACAATTACTAAGGACACTGAGACAAACTGCTGTCATACATTCTCCCGTTCTGAGGTTATTTTGTATTAAAATGGTGGTGCACGCGCCAGTTTCCCCTAATCATATTAGATCATACGTTCATTGCTACTTCACTTTATTATTTTCCCCTGTCTGTCAAGCATACACATATATACACTTCCACAGATACAACCAAGCAGATATACTGGTATCCAGTGACGCTCACAAATGTATTTTTAAAATGGCAACCTAGCCTTTTGAATTTCCAAGCATCTCTTAGGTACTGTCTCTTCCTAGCTGGATTGATCATGTAACCAATGACCCCTTTCTGCCTCATCCTACTCATCACAAGTTCTTCTCTCTGCTACCAATGCAAATCCACTGGCCGCACATCTGTTCATCTGAATCTTCCTGGCAAATCCAGAGAAATCTGAAATTTTTCTTTCTGTGGATGAAAGCCCTCAGGAGCCTCAAAACCCTACAAGAAAACCTGTTCAGCTAGGACCCTCTTCAAGTAGAATCTCAAAAATAACAAAATCCAACCTCCTTCTTTTCAGTTAGTTTCATTTAAAAGGTCTGTTTTCTTAGCACAGAACAGCTGCAAACTGTTTTGCCCTACTAAATTCAGTACAATGGAGCAGGTCATTATCATTACAGAAGGGCAGCAGTCAGTTACTGATTAACTACAAGAGAGAAACATCACCAAGACAGGAGAAATCTGATTTAGAAGTACAGCAGAAAGATAGGATACTGCAATACATCCCAACATGTTTTTTTAAAGGGTTATCCATAAACATTAGGCAGACACAGATGCATTGTAATTACTGCACCTTCACTGAACATATTTCACTCCCAGACAATTAGGCAAAATAAATCAAGATCATTTAAACTGATGTCATGGTTGAATATGAAAGAAGAAAAAATGTATCATGTCCATGCTCCAGTTCTTGACATGTTTACTTAAAGTCTTGAATTCTTTAGAATTCATGACACAATTCTATGGATTAGCCAAAGCAGCAAACTGTCAGACCCAGCTTTTACTGAAGACAAGCAGAGTTAAAGTGAGATAAATATAGGGCTTTGAACAGTTAAAAGTTTGAACTGCTGCTTTCAGAATCCCCTCGCCATCATAGTCACTGCTGGCTGGGGGATTCTGAGTTTCGTAGCCCACAGAGTAACATTTCCAAACTCTGGGCAAGGTCAAAGAGAATCCAAGGTGAAAACAAAAGATGGTGAAAAACATATGCCAATCTAGTTCAGATGCCCCCAACCTGAATCTCCAGATGTTGTTGGACTCCAATTAACAGAATATCTGAACACTAGCTATATTTGATGAAATGTCTAGAATTGACCCAACAACATCTGGGGACCTGAATATGAGAATCAATTATGTAGTTACTCAAACTTCAACTGCAAACAACAACTGCAAACAACAACAGCAGAACGAGTATCAGCTGAAGATACCTTTGCACAAGTGCACAAGCCAACTTTCCATTTTTGTAACCACCACCTTAACTTCCTACATTGCCCAGCATAGTGTTAAACTAGGGTAGTGTGGGGAAATAAAATGACAGCTCCAAATTGCTCAATATTGACTGCAGATAACACTGCTTCTTACCGTTGTGACTAGATGGGCCCAGTGGCCTCACCAACATAAGAGACTCTTCGTAACCATGGATGTCATTTTTCCCCCAGCCCTCACCAAATCGGGAATTGGCCCTACACAGATTGCAACCTAAGCCATACTGGTCTGCTAATCCAAGTTCAGTTACACCAAGCTCAGATATCTGAGTCCTGGAATCAGATAACAGTCATTGGAGATGCAGTAACATGGATGTAAATACAACCTGTAAGATTATGTTGTCATGACAAGAAAACTTGGGTAAGGAATGATTAGAAGAATAACTGTCTTGCTCAAAGGAACTCTACTCCCATGTGGTCTGAGATATCCATATTCCAGGCTCTAGAACTCTGTGGGAAATTGCAGAGATCACAGGCCAGTTTGTCCACACACACACACACACACACACACACAGAGCAATCATCCAACTGATAGTACATTAAACATACATCCTTTTTGCAGTCATATCCTGGCTAAAATGGAAACCAGAAGTGGTCATGTTATTTTTAATCACCATTTTGCCTGGGATACAGCTGAAAAAAGAAATATGTGTGGGCTGAGGCCATTTCTTGGTGCTCATTTTTGTGCACTGGGAAGGCTGGCATGGCTGGCAACTCATCCACCAATTGCATGAAGAAGGACATGAGGTATTGGAAAACTTTGGGGGCTTGATTAGGAGCTGAAAAAACTGGAATCAAAGGGCTTCATAAGCCTTGCAGTACACATCTTCTCTATTCCTGCTCTACAATACAATTGGTGCTACCACAAGTCAGAATTCCAAAGCATATGGCCTGATTGGGTGTGGCAGGGAGATTTGACACAAAACTCAGAGAGAAATATAATATCAAATTATAACATCATTGTTATACTTGGGAAGACCACCAGAAGCAGGATAAAATTGCGTTTCAGGCTGAAGTCTGCCTGTGGAGCTTCACATTAGCCAACTCTGACTCTGGGTATCCTGTTGACAAAGCAGTGGAGGTTGATAATGCTGTATAGTATCAGCCATCGCCACCATCATCAGCCATGAATTAATTTTTTGCATTCAGGGACAGGGAGTTAACAGTGCACTGTATCCTTAGACTTCATTCCTCCCTTTTCCTTTCAATATCCTTGACACCCTGACAAGGGTTTGAGCAGAAACCTGTGGATGAACCCAATTTGTTTCTCACAAGTGTGGCAATATGAGTGGACTACTCCAGACTAATCAGACAGCACACCTACCCCTAGACTTAAATCAAAGCCTGGAAGTAACACATATTTCAAGAAATGTAGTTTTAGGCCATGAAATTCCTTGGGATAGTGGCAACTTGGGGGCCCCATCTCATTCCATCTGAATTGTGAAGGAGCTATCCGAGGTGCTGAACCTATTTTGTGAAGTCTAGACTAAATCTGGAATTGATTTACAGTGGTCCCCCGGGTTACGAAGGTAATCCGTTCCAGATTAGCTTTCGTAACCCGGAAGCTTTCGTTTCCCGGGGGACCGCTTTAATCAATGGACCACGCGGCCATTTAAAGGGGCCGCACGGCTTTTTTCCCTTCGTATCCCGGGGGATATTTCGTATCCCGGGGGATACATTGCCGGCCCGCCGCCTTTCGGATCCCGGGGTTTTCGCAACCCGGGGGATTCGTAAGGCGGGGGACCACTGTACTTGTTTACTAACTTGAAGGCCACCAGCCATCACTCTTGGTGAGAGCATAACAAAGACATATTCAAAAGTACCATAATTAGTCACCCTGTTGGTTTAATAAATAGTATTTTCTCGTTACTGTCCACTATTTTCAATGGCATTTTAAGAATTCTAAGTATTTTCAATGACGTTTCGACAGAAATTCTTCAGGTTTTATGACATTCTGTTACCAATCCTAATGTGTGAGGGTTTCTCCCCAAAAGATAATGAACAGTAAGGAGCAAACCAAGATTTTTGAAAGAACACCTCCTCCTATACAATACTATACAACCTGTGACTGACTGGGATGCAACACTACCAGGTTCACTGAGGTATCCAAGTTCTTCGACAACTTCCCCCCAAAAGCTCAAAGTGTCTCCTCACTCAGGAGAACAATTTCTTTATTCCATTTAAAAACAAAAATCAGGTAGCATTTATATGTATGATATGCCCATCAATCTTGCTCATTACATTCTAGTTGATTCATTCTCATCTCTGATTATTTTTAATGGTATGTGCAATTTATTTCAAGAGGTTTCTATCTAAGCCCCCAGCAGACTCCTCAGGTCTGTTACAGATCTCCTCGAGGACTGACAGGGTTAAATATAACAAAGAGCCCTTCCAGACAAGAAAGAAGTCTCTGAATGTTCCTGGTATTGTTCCTATAGAAACTGATTTTATTTTGGAGATCCACATGACATTGTCTTCATCCCAAAGTATTTCCTGGTCACCCCTGGATATCAAGGACTTTTCATTCCTACATCCCAGGTCATTCCTACATTCCACATCCACCACCAGTAAACACAGCTATTGTTTCTAGGATACAGAAACATCAGAGATTAAGTCAAGGGGGGAGGGGGGAGGAGTGTTTGCATCACAATGTTTAATTAATGTAATATTGGTAAAATGCTTTAGTACTTCGACTTTATCTCATGAATAATAATAAAAAAGGCTCAATAGAAATTTGTTAAAATCGATTTCTGAAATGTTACATGAGTCTGTATGTGATATGTGATCAGTTGCAGTGGGGGAAAGAAGAGCATAAAGAATGGGGAAGGGGGAAACACAGGATATTTCAAGAAAGCATTTAAATATAAACCTGAAAATATGCAGGTAAAATAAAACAAGAGAGCCTGAAACTTTTTATACTTCCAGAGACCATTTTGGGTGAGTCCAGCGAGAATAAACCTCATAAACAAAGGTCTGCAGCACTTATTGAGCTCATCATTGATGTTAGCTGCCTGTGCTTTCCTTTCTATGTCTCACGTCAGCTCTTCAGCTGTTTCAAGCTGGACCTGAATAACATTTGACCAAAGGGACTGTCTAATCCACATGTAAGCATATGCCTTCAGGAAGCATATAAGCAGGACATGAGTGCATATTAACTGTAAACTGATGCACAAAAACCTCTAATACTAATAGATCACTAAAAGATCACATTTGACAAATGTGCAGGTCCCCTTTTAAAGATATTCAATTCATATTGATCTCTCACTACAGCCAGTGGCAGGCAATTCCACTGTTCAGTTACATTCCATGAAGAAATATTTCCTTTTTTTCTGCCATAAAAGATAACCAGAACATGGAAAACCTACATTTTTGGACAACTACTCTATAAGAGAGTGACCATACTCAGTGGGGAATTCTGGGTTGTAGTCCAAAAGATGTAATATTTCTGGCTTTTATATCCAGGGATTTATGTACAGCATCAACACATATGTTTACATAAAAGTACATGAAATTCTAATGCAACACTTGACAACAGTCAGAAGAAGTAAACGGACTTGTCCCAGCTTGTCAGATTCAGCTTGCCACTGAATTACGTCAAGGTGAACCATGCTCTGTGCTATTGCAATTAAAGAAGCCTTCTGAATGAGGAGTTTTGAAATGGAATATACTAGGCTTTATTATTGCCTGTTATGGATTACATATCTGTCAGCTAAACCTTAGCTGCTTTTTCCTTAAGAAAACAGAGCAAGAAAGAGAAAGAGAACTGTAATTATACACTCAGAAGGAGGTAGAGGAAGGACAGTAGCAGCAACAACAATAGAAACGCCAGACATTCTTTGACAAAGAGATCCAAGAACACCTTTGATTTAAACATTGGATTACATTTATGATGGATCATGTCACACTTGGGAAAATGTCTCAGTCATTAATCATTCATTCACACACACATATAGATCCAGAATTTGATAAAATGCAAGGGTCCTTTTCACAAAATAAACTTAAGAGATAAAATACAATAAATGGACCCTCTGGCCAAGCTTTGAATAAATGCTTATGACAGAAAAGTCTGCAAATGGCATTTATAACTCCATAGCTCATCTTGGCACAGAGCACAAGAACAAGGAGCTTTGGGGTTTGTTGGCTTTAGTCCTTCAGTGTCCCTGAGCTACATTTTGGGTAGAAATGAATGGTCTGGTTGTCCAGACCACAGACGATGTCCAACCGTCAAGGATTTGTTCTAACTGCATTTTTTAAAAAATAAAATTAAAAATCATTTTTCTTGCTTTTCTCTGTGTTGTCATAAATTGTTGGGCAGGGATGGAAACCTTTTTTTAAAAAAAATGAATTAATCTAATTTGTGCTATGGGAGGCTAAAGGGAAAAGTTATATGCATACAGCATATATTACTTTCCTATCATTATTTTGGAACCCTTCTTAGGTACCATCACACCACACTAAACATGCCTAATCCCTAGGTTTTTTTAGGGTTTTTCATGCTATAAGGATGTGTTATAGAAGAGTTTATTCCTGACGTTTTGCCAGCAGCTTTGGCTAGTATCTTTAGAGAATGCTGGCATGGAAGAGAGTGTGGTATATATACTGTTGGTTAAGTAGAAGTGATTTACATATTAATCTGTGTATTGTTCTGTTGGTGATCCTGTTGCTAAGTCTTCCAGAACTCGTTTATTAAACTCATGGTGGTTTAATAAAAAGGGGAGGGGCAGCAGTAAACAGAATGCCAAAATCTATTTAAATTTGTTTCCTATAAGCCTGCTCTACTTACGACTGGCAAAAGGATAAAGACCCAAGACATTTCAATAAAATAAATAAGAAGCAGGTTTGAGGGAAGTGGCCAGGCACCAAAGTGAGATGCTACAGCAGCAACTGCAGAAGCTCTGCTGCCAAAGGGATGGGAACACCTCACCATGCTGCTGGTGGGACTTGAGTTCTCATGAAAGGAAAGGGGAACCTGACAGCAGATGCAGTGATTATGTTGGAAGTAAAGAGGGGCCTTTTTTTCTTTTTTCTTTTGCCCCAAGATCCTCCAGAGGCCACAGAGACTGCCAAAAATACCACATAATGAAAAAGGGTAGAGCCAGAACTGAACAGAAGTCCAACTCTGGTGTTGAAAGAGAGGTATTTTTTTTAATGCTAGAAAGCTCAGTAACCTATTGAAACACTAGGTCACCATGCCTAGAGTCTTCTAGGAGAGACAATTATCATTTGCCAGGAAAAGGGATGTCCAAAGGAACTGAGAGTGGTAAAAGCAGTCTTGTGGGTTGCATGTATCTCCAAGTCTGCATTTTGTCCATCTCCTTCCATAAAGGAACTGAGAAGACAAGGCTGAGGAGGACAGTTCTGGGAAGTCCCACACCAAGCTTGCTAAGATTCAAGGAGGAACAGAAGGAGGAAGAGGAGGTTGTCATTGCACTGTGTGTTTAATTGTTGCAGGGAAGAGAGTATTTCGGCAGCTGTTGCTTATCACACAACTAGGTAACAACCCAGTGAAATTCCCTCTTTTCCACAACCATTAAAAGAACAGGAACCTTCTCCAGTTTTCACTCTGAGAACTCTAAAGGAAACAGATTAGCCACTCTTTGGATGTTCTTTACAAACTAGAAGAAGGATGGGGAATTTCTACCCCATGGGTAGGATGCAGAGATAAGAAATAGTTAATGGCATGAATCCAATCAGTTTAGCCCGGCCAAGTCACCTCTTTGAATTGATGAGATTTATCTACGTGGTGACTCACTATTTAGCGACTGATTCTATGGATCTTGTCTAGTTGGGTCAAACTAATAGGATTCAGGCCAATGTATTTAGTTAATCATTCATAAGCTAAGAAATTTAATTCAATTGCATTTACATTAGAAGGAGTAAAACATAATCATTGCATTTATGTTAAATTGCCATTTAAATTTAAGTGAAATGCTTGCACTAAAAGCCTTACTGGAATGAAGCTAAAAAAGCATCATTCGTGGCTATTACTGATTTATTACTTTATTACTGATTCCTACATGCATCTCAGCAACAGTTCTAGGGTTATGAGATACAAAATTCAGTTTCCTGGGACAAATGAGAAGCTTCTTTATGACACAGGAAGAGCATCTGAATGCAAAAAAGATCAACTGGTGTTGATTCCAAGCACCCATTACTACTTCTTCAAATGCTTTTAACCTGAAGATTCACTAAACTATTCAGATTTGTTGGCTTTTTAGCACTGTCTTTCATCTAATTAATTAATAGCTTAATTAATAAATGAATTCTGGAATTGGGTTAATGCTGAGATTCCAACTTAAGTCAACCACCTTGATTTAAAAAAAAATAATTAAGCTATTCTTCTTAGAAACTCTCTAGCTTGTCAGATCTTTGCCGATTTTAACCAATTAATTCCTATCTCTGGTGGAAAGTGACCCTGTTCTCCATTCAGCCCATCAATCTTTCATGCTCATATCTCCAATCAGGTCTGAATAGCCCAGCCCTATGATTCAATGCACACGTATGGTCCCTGAACCAAATAAATCTTGATTCCTTCTAGGAGAAGGACACATAGACCCAGACACTGACATTACGTACTCTGTGTAGGACAACTATTGCTGTGGAATAACCTGTGAACTTCATTCAACCACTAAACTGTGATCATAGCGATAGTTGTGTGATCAAATGATGCAAACCCTCAGAGAGGCATAGCTTCAGAAGCATAAGGCATCTGAAATTTTGAGCAGAAGTTAAGGCTGGCCTTAACAGCAGCAATTTGCACTCTGCTGACTCCTAGCATATGCTGATAACACACATGGTAAGCCATACGAAATCATTGCTATCTAATGGACTAAAACTTTATGAAACAACATGGTTGCCCTCCTCCTTTACACACATGCACACACACATACCCACACACCTGCCCTCACTTACTATGTTGATCATGGACAGCTTTATTACTGCCACAAGCATATAATGCTCTAAAGGCCAGGAAGGGGGAGGACACACACACATGCCTTCCAGAAATCAATCCCCTGAATAAAGTAGCCTAGTAAGCATGCACTGTTTGTTTATTTGTTTTGCAAAGCCCTGTAGTATTTTCCATCTCTTCTGTGTTATGTAACTGCTTGTCAGATTCAGGCTCAAGTTCTTGTGAACCTGAAGGCAGGGAAAGGCTGTCTGCAAACAGAAGGAGTGAATCTGACCTGGAAATCATGACTATGGTATCACATTGCCTACTCACGTAAAAAGATCTATTCACTGCTCTCCCAGCATTTCCTTCAGATTACCAGTTCAAGACCCACTCTGGGCTCATGCCTCCCTGGCTGAACATTGTTCCTGTTATCAGCTCTTTTGCTTTGACACTAAATCTATCAGTTTTAAAGGCACAACACCAGAGGGCATGGAAGGGCATAACAAGTCGTAACACCAAATGCTAAGAAGTCTTCTATCAGGTTCACAAACACAGACATACGTCTACACATACAGGGAGAGACAAAGAGAGAAAAAGGGAGAGAACCATTTCCTACAGATTATACGCCACCTTAGTATCAATAAAGGCCTTGCCTAATATTTTGCTCTGAGACTAGTCAATTTCAGCTAGATGTCAAGCTACTGTATGGAACCAGGAGCTACAGATTAAAATGTGGTTCAGTCATAGACTGAACATGATACGGGCATGTTGTGAATGGACATATGGAGACATAAGGCTTAGGTGAACACAAAGACATTTCCATGCTTTTTGCTGCAACTGAAAAGAATACTAAAGATGTAGACCTCTTTCACTTTAAATCTCTGGCTGTTTTTGTTGTTGTTATGTGCCTTCAAGTCCACACAGACTTATGACAACCCTATAATAGAGTTTTCTGAGTAAGATTTATTCAAAGGAGGTTTGACATTGCTTTTCCCTAAGGCTGAGAGAGCATCACTTGCCCAAGGCCACCCAGTGTGTTTTCATTGGTGAACACGTGTTCCAGAGTCCTAGTGCAACACTCAAAATCCTACACCACACTGGTATACAGGCTTAATCCTTTTAAGGTCCCTACAGTGCCACACATGTCAAATCCCACAAAAGGGCACATGACATGTGAGTTAATGTTAAGGCAGTTGACCACCAGTTACAATACTGTTGGCTGACATAATTATGCCAATGTGTTAAGAGATCAGTGTGGATGACAGCAAAGCGAAATAGATCATAGGTAGACATCCCTATTAAGAGAGAAAACTGACCTGCCTGTGCCCAAGCTGTTCAGGAGCCAAGAGGGAAGCTTTCTCTGACAAAAGAAAAACCTTTCTCTTTTCCCCCCTCCTTCACTGCCACAGTACACCACTCCAAAGGGAATATTTTATTGTTGGTAACTGTGGTCAAATAGACTTCAACCTATGATGACCTTATGAATGAGAGACCTCCAAGTCATCCTACTGTCAACAGCCCTGGTCAGGTCTTGTAGACTCTGGGTCTGGAATAATCACCAGAAGCATTCCAGCCTTTGTTTTCATTGAAGTCAATTTGAGCACAAGTACAAGCATCACTTGGTTATCCAGCTGTAGACTCACTGCTGATGAATTTGTGAAGCTGGAGCTGAAAAAGTGCTGAGTCTGAAAACTGCACCTAGAAGCATGCCTTCTCAAACACAAGCCATTATGAAGTGATGAGCATGCATGTGCAGACAACTTCATAGATGATGCCGCACTTGGAAAAGGCAATGCTATCTGGGTAGGAGGTTTGGTTGCTATACAGACACACACACACACGCTACAGAGACATGTGGAAACCCAGCATTTACAAAGCCCTGTTGTGATTGTATCAGAAATTAATAGAGGGTATTACTCAGCTCCGCTGACTGTTCCTTCTCTCCCTTCTTCCTAATTATAGACTAGGAATGAATTGGTGCTAGAGGAGACAAAAGCCACATCACAGACAAGCTATTATTTGCAATATGTACCTTTACCCATTCCTGCATCAAAAACAAGATTTTTTTGCCTGCATTCCAAAAGACTTACAGTTTTGCTTGACAAAAAGATGTAATAATCATTGTATTGTTATATTGTTATTGCTTTTAATCTGTGCTAATTTAATCTTATTTTAAGGGGTGGGAAGAGGGATTGGTTACTAATAATTTTTAAATTGTAACTCTTTTAACCTGTTGTACCCTACCCTGAGTGCTCGCTCAGAGGGGCGGGTTATAAATAAAAATTATTGTTGTTGTTGTTGTTATTATTATTAAAATAAATAAGATGGGAAAGAGGAAGAAGGGAATCACTCCACATAGCACTTGAGAACAAATTAAGCGTCCAGCTACTAAATTGAAAGTATTTATAAACTGGGTTTACATCTAAGCAGCCTCTTATTTGTTCACAATCTGTGGATGTGATGTGCACTTCATACTCTGCTCAGGGCTGCCAGAGGGGAAATATCAACTACACTTATAAAGTTTTAGCACTGAGAGTTAAGAACACAGGAACAGCCTCAGGGGTTCAGACCAAAGAACCATCTGGACTAGCATTCTGTCTGCAAGAGTGGCCATGCAGATGCCTCTGGGAAGTTCACAAAAAGGCAGAAATAGGATGACTCTCCCTCACCGTCTTCAGCATCTGGTACCCCGAGGTATATTGCTTTTGTACACTGAACTATTATGATGTGTAAGACAGATAGATGCCTGCTTTGTTTATCATCTGGCCTGGAGAAGAGTTCTAGAGAACTCAGAAGCTTGCATGCTATTTTGTCATCTTGGAGTTAGGCCAATAAAGGTAAGCTTTCATTTGATTTTATTAGATTGCTTTGTTTTTGTATGACTAGAGAATGACCAACTTAACCTTTCACCCATGGGATCCTAACAGTGAAGGTAGAATATGTTATATTACCAAAAGCTAGGCCTTTACCCTCCAAAGATACACCAGAGAATGCACCCCTATGCATTCTATCCTGATGTACTTTATATCAGAGGTAATACTACTCCAGAGAAGGGTAACAAAAATGGTAGAAAGTCTAGAATCTATGCCCTATGAGAAGAAGCTTAGGGAGCTGGGTAGGTTTAGCCTGAAGGAAAAAAAGGTAAAGAGGTCACAAGACAGCCATATTTAAATATCCAAAAGGATTTTGTATTGAAGAATGAGCAAGCTTATTTTCTGCTACTGCAGACTAGGACTTGAATGGTGAAATAGAGGCTCTGCTTGTCAGATTTGCAGATGACATTAAATTAGGAGCAGCTGCTAATACAGGTTCAGAATTCAAAATAACCTTAATCAAAATGATTAGAAAGCTGGGCCAAAACTAGCAAAATGAATTTCAGCAGGCAGAAATGTAGGCTATTACATTTAGGCAGTAAAAATGAAATGTACAGATACAGGATGGGAGACACCTGGCTTGATGGCAGTACATGTAAAAGGCATCTAGGAGTCTTAATGGACCACAGGCTCAACATAAGCTAGCAATGTGTTATGGCAGCTAAAAAAAATCCAATGCTATTCTAGGTTGCATGAAAGGAAGTAATAATATCACTCTGTTCTGCTTGGCTTATCTGCTTTGTAATATTGCATGCAATTCTGGTCACTACAATTAAAAAAAGATATTGATAAGCTAGAATGTGTTTAGAGGGGGGTGATTAAAATGGTGAAAGTCTGGAAACTAATGCCCTATGAAAAGTAATTTAGGAAGCTGGGTATGTTTAGCCTGGGGAAGAGAGGATTAAGGGGTAACATGATAGCCATGTTCAAATATTTGAAATATTGAGGATGGCGCAAGCTTTCTTTTCTACTACTCCAGAGACTAGGACACAATGGGGCTTTACAGACTGCCCAGAAAGAATCATAGAATCATAGAGTTGGAAGAGACCACAAGGACCATCCAGTCCAACCCCCTGCCATGCAGGAACTCCCAGTCAAAGCATCCCCAACAGATGGCCATCCAGCCTCTGCTTAAAGACCTCCAAGGAAAGAGAATCCACCACCCTCCGAGGGAGTGCGTTCCACTGTCGAACAGCCCTTACTGTCAGGAAGTTCCTCCTAATGTTGAGGTGGAATCTCTTTTCCTGCAGCTTGCATCCATTGTTCCGCATTCGAGTCTCTGCAGAAGCAGAAAACAAACTTGCTCCCTCTTCAATATGACATCCCTTCAAATATTTGAACAGGGCTATCATATCACCTCTTAACCTTTTCTCCAGGCTAAACATCCTCAGCTCTCTAAGTCGTTCCTCATAGCGCATGGTTTCCAGTCCTTTCACCATCTTAGTTGCCCTCCTTTGGACATGCTCCAGTTTCTCCACATCCTTTTTGAATTGTGGTGCCCAGAACTCGACACAGTATTCCAGGTGGGGCCTGACCAAAGCAGAATAGAGTGGCACTATTACTTCCCTTGATCCAGACACTATACTTCTATTGATGCAGCCTAAAATAGCATTGGCCTTTTTAGCTGCCGCATCGCACTGTTGACTCATGTTCAACTTATGGTCTACTTGGACTCCTAGATCCCTTTCACACGTAGTTTCATTCAGACAGATGTCCCCCATCCTATATCTGTGCATTTCATTTTTTCGTCCTAAATGCAGTACCTTACATTTCTCCGCATTGAATTTCATTTTGTTAGCGTTGGCCCAGCTTTCAATCCTGTCTTCTGGAGTATTGGCTACTCCTCCTAATTTGGTGTCATCTGCAAATTTGATAAGTATGCCCCCAATTCTGTCATCCAAATCGTTAATAAAGATGTTGAATAGCACTGGGCCCAGGACAGAGCCCCGTGGGACCCCACTTGTCACTTCTCTCCAGGATGAAAAGGAGCCATTGTTGAGCACCCTTTGAGTTCTGCCAGTCAACCAGTTACAAATCCATGTAATAGTTACCTTGTCTAGCCCACATTTTACAAGCTTGCTTGCAAGAATGTCATGGGGAACCTTGTCAAAGGCCTTACTGAAATCAAGATATACTATATCCACAGCATTCCCTTCATCTACCAAACTGGTACTTTTATCAAAAAAAGAGATCAGATTTGTCTGGCAAGACTTGTTTCTCTGAAACCCATGTTGGCTTTTTGTGATTATGGCATTCCCTTCTAAATGTTCACAGACTCTCTGCTTAATGATCTGCTCTAGAATCTTTCCTGGAATTGATGTCAGACTAACTGGACGAAAATTGTTGGGATCCTCTTTTTTTCCCTTTTTGAAGATGGGGACAACGTTTGCCCTCCTCCAGTCTGCTGGGACTTCTCCTGTTCTCCAAGAGTTCTCAAAGATTATTGCCAATGGTTCCTATATTACATTTGCCAGTTCTTTTAATACCCTTGGATGTAGTTCATCTGGTCTTGAAGACTTATATTCATTTAGGTTAACCAAGGCCCATTTTAGATTGGCAAAAAGAGGTGTGTTGAAGGCTGCATGAAAGCCCAGCCTTTAGATGAGAAAAAGGGAAAGTGTGCCATGAAAACACTATTTTGGAGTTTTAAGGGAGAAGAAGTGCTTTAAAAAGGAGCTGGCCCATTTTACATTGGCAAAAAGAGGTGTGTTGAAGGCTGCATGAAAGCCCAGCCTTTAGATGAGAAAAAGGGAAAGTGTGCCATGAAAACACTATTTTGGAGTTTTAAGGGAGAAGAAGTGCCTTCAAAAAGTAGTTTGATTTCCCCACTACTTTTTTAAAAAGGGTGCAGCATTGCTATTGCATCTAAAGGCTAAGGTGTAGTTGCACGGTTAAATGGGGCTCTGTATCTTTAAAGCGCCCATTTAAAGGCAGCGATACAAGTGCAGAGGGAGGGAAGGTGCCAAGACAAGAAGAGACCTTCAGAGCCCGGCCAGAGTGCGCCTGCACCTTCCTTCACCTCCTCCCTTTGGCTGAGAGAGTGTGACTTCTAGGGAGACAGCAGGGCACTGGAGGCGCTCAGCCAGGCCAGGGCAAGCTGGCAAGAGGAGGAGGAGAAGGGGAGGGACCTGGAGCACCTCCGCTGCCCTGCTTCCCTGCAAGTCACACTCTCTCAGCCGAAGGGAGGAGGAAGGCAGCGGGGAGGGAGGGAGGGAGGGAGGGAAGGAGCCAGGAAGAGACCCCTAGAGCCTGGCCAGAGCACGCCTGGCCCTCCTGCTTCCTCTTCAAAAAGAAGGCTGGAAAAGTAGGACGTGTCCTGGCAAAGGAGGACGTGCCTGGTCAACTTGGAAAAGGGGGGCCTCTGCTCAAGAATGGAGGACATATGGGAATCCCTCCTGGACAGAGGGCTGAAACCTCAAGACAACTCAATATAATGCTCTGACAGAACACAGACTACAACTCCCATGAGCCTTTGCTACCATTTCCCAAGATGCCTTAATTTGCAACAGAAAGCCGACCAGTATGTTCACATGTGATGAATTCTTTCGTATTGACTCTACATTTTCTTTTTGTGTAGATGCTCTCTTGTCTTGTGTGTGATGAGCTTGTGCGTAATCATGTGCATTTCCAAACTGACCTCACTTTCTCCCTCTTTCGGAATGGTCCTGTACTCCCCCATGTGATAAGCTCCGAGTGTATGATGTACCTGCGCAATTGCACAATTCGCAGCCAGCAAGGGAAAAAAATGTTTAAAGCGCGGCTAAAAGCCACGTTCCTTGCCGCCCATGTAGCTGCTCCGCCTGTGTTTGTAGCGTTTTGACAGCTTCCCATGTAGTTGCTGAGCCACAGAAAAAACCTCAGTCTAGCTGCCCTGTACTTTTTAAATGCACACCTGGGGCTTGCTGTCTAGCTGCTAAGCATTAAGGAAAGTGCAACTTCATGTCACACTTTCCTGCCAATCTAAAAAGCCCCCAAGTATTCCTCTACTATCTCTTTACTTATTCTGTGCTGAAATTCCACAATTCTGTCTTCTTCCCCATTATCCTTAGGTTGAGCACCCTTTGCCTTTTCTGAGAAGACTGAAGCAAAGAAGGTGTTGAGTAATTCTGCCTTTTCTCTGTCCCCTGTGAGCATTTTGCCATCTTCTGCACGCAGTGGCCCTACTGTTTCCTTCTTCTTCCTTTTGCTTCGGACATACCCAAAAAAACCCTTTTTATTGTTCTTAAGCTCTCTAGCCAGCCTGAGTTCATTCTGCACTTTAGCTTTTCTGACTTTACCCCTACATGTACTGGCTATTTGTTTGAATTCATCTTTCATGATTTCCCCATTTTTCCATTTCTTATACATGTTCCATTTAAAACTTAGCTCAGTTGAAAGTTCCTTAGTCATCCATCCTGGCTTCTTGAGATATCTTCCATTTTTCTTCCTCATTGGAACTGTTTGAAATTGTGCCTTCAGCATCTCCTTTTTGAGAAACTCCCATCCGTCTTGAACTCCCTTCTCTTTTAGTTTTCCTGACCATGGGATCACCCCCAGTATTTCTCTAAGTTTATTGAAATCAGCTGTCCTAAAGTCTAGAATGCCTGGCTTCCCCTTTCCACTGTATAACAAACTCCAGGAGAACATGGTCACTTCCACCTAAGGATCCAACCATTTGCACTCCGTTGACTAGGTCATCCCTGTTGGTTAAGATAAGATCTAAAATAGCTGATCCCCTTGTTGCCTCTTCCACCTTTTGGACAATGAAATTGTCTTCCAGGCAAGTGAGGAATTTGCTAGACCTTGAGGATTTGGCTGAGTTTGACTTCCAGCAAATATCCTGATAGTTGAAGTCCCCCATCACTACTACATCTCTCCTTTCGGAGTGTGTGGTCATCTGTTCTAGAAAGGCATCATCCAATTCCTCCGTCTGACTTGGAGGTCTGTAGTAGACTCCCACAGCAACATCCCTGTTGTTTCCCTCTCCTTTAATTTTTATCCAGATGCTCTCCACCTGGCTTCCAGTACTGATGTCCTGGATCTCTTCACTGGTGTAAATATCCTTGACATATAATGCTATTCCTCCTCCTTTCCTGTTTGGCCTGTTTCTATTAAAAAGGTTATATCCCTCTATTTCTACATTCCAATCATGAGACTCATCCCACCAGGTTTCAGTGATGCCTATTATATCATAATAGAAAGGGTGGTCTGTAACCACCTTTTTTTTGCTGCAGAACTTTGCAGCAGTAGAACTAGACGCTGCGGCGAAGCTGCGCAGCAAATAAAGGAGCGGGGAAACCCCACTCCTTTTTTGAGTCACAGTTGTGGTGCAATAAAAGGAAAAGGCGCCATTGGGCACCTTTACACCACCACAACTGTGCAGCTCCATCTAGAAGCTGCACAGTGGCGGTGGCGTTATTACGTATGCTGTCTAAACGGCATTATGTAATGACAAAGGCATCATTATTTGCTAGGGCTGGGGAGTGTGCAAATGTTGCGTGCTCCTCAGCCCTAATCACGACATAGGGACAGCCCTTTTGGGCCGTATGTATCATGCCATTGTGATGGATTCAAGGTACGGGGAAAAGAGATTTCACCTAGACATTAGGAAGAACTTTCTGACAGTAACAACTGTATGACAGTGAAACACACTGCCTCAGTGTTTGGTGGGATCTCGTCCTCTGCAGGTTTTTAAATAGAGGGCTGGCTAATGATCTGTTGGGAGTGCTTTGATAATATATTTCTGCATAGCAGAGGGTTGGACTGGATGGCCCTTCCAACTTTTAGGATTTTATTCTACTCAGTTTAGCCCAATTCCTTTGTGGCCGGTGGGGATGACAGTGAGGCATTGTCTAAAATTATCTCCAGGTTTCTTAATATAACTGCCCAGTTTCTCTCTGTTTTGAGCACTGCCAATGAAGCTGCACATTTTACCTAATGTTGAAGATAAATACACCTGACAGCCAGGGTTGATATTTTCAAAGTCAAATTTTTTTTGTGTTTTGTTTTGTATTAATTTCTTCATCTCAACACTCCTAGGAATTGTCCCTCTCTCTGGCTTTTCTTCGCTAACGAAGATTCAGGAAGGACTCGTCCCACGCTTACTACAAGCGCGTTGATGACTAAAAAGGAATTGTCCCAAGTGCAAGAAGAAAGGATCCCAGCTCCCAGGGCCTTTTTTGAGAGACTGCAATCTCCTCCAGCATCTTTAGATTTTGCTCTGTTCCTCTGCTGTCACTTGCACTGCCACCTCCCACATTGGTCAACATTATGCCAGGACTGCAGTCAATGGTTCACCTGCCCTGACTTGTGTCATGTGCTCTCTTTCAGTATTGATGTACATAGCAAGTTAAATATTTGACATGTGTGCCCTTTTAGGGATCTAAACAGATTTAGCTTGCATACCAAGGTGGTGTAGGGGTTTGAGTGTTGGACTAGGAATGTGGTACATCTATTCAGCCATGGAGACCCCCTGGGTAACCTTGAACAAGTCACACACTCTCAGACTTAAAGAAAGGCGATGAAAAACCTCATTTGAATAAATCTTGCAACAACAAAAAACCCTATTATAGAGTTGCCTTAAGTCAGCGTCAACTTGAATGCACATGGCTACAACAAAAAAAGTAAGGTGAAAAAGGACTACATCTAAAGTACTCTTTTTGGTTGCTGTGAAAATCTTGGAGATGCCTTTGCGCTCACTTTAGTCTTGTGTCTCCCTGTGTCCATTCAGAACATGACTGTATCATATTAGGTGTATGAGTGTAGCACATTTTAAACTCCATGTTCTCCCTCCTTTTTGCCCTATTTAAAATCTTTTCAGATGAAGAGTTCTGGAAGCCTCAAAAGCTTGCACACTATTATGTGAGCCGTGGCTTGGAAAATAGTTTTGCCACAATACAGATTTGGGATTGACAGACCTGACATCTATCAATTTGTTTAACAGTTCCAGCACAGAGTGTTAAATCCTGTCTGACTGTCACTCCACTGTAGCAAGCTCAGCTTCCCTTTAGTCTAAGAAACCAGAGTCTACTAGGCTGGAGGGGGATGCACACATCTGTCATGCTTGATCTTGTCAACATTCTCATTTTTCCAGTGTCAAGCTCATCCAGCTCTGGTTCTGTCTAGGGATCCCACACACAGAAAACTGCATGCCCAGTGGTCTACACATTTTTGTTCAGTTGTACTGTATACATCTGTATAAATCCGTCTGTTCACATTTTAGAGATGAGGCCATCTTGTTTTCCCCAATTTCTTTCTTTATTTTAAGTGTGTGTACATTGATGGGTGAAGGAAAAAGTCTTCCCTCCAACTCCAGGACAGATCAGAAAGTCATGCTGTTGAATCAAGACCCAAATCTACTGAGAGAAACGCAATTCTGTTACACACTCTGACAGACCTGAATCTGAACAGAACAAAGGCCCTGAGTTCAGTAACTGTGCAATCTAATAAAGAAGGTGCCAGGTCAGCTTACATTACACATGTGCCAGAGTAATTGTACATTCAACTAATACTCCTGACAGATGCTTACATTATGTTTCCAGGCTAGGCATGGGAACCAATCTTCCACAGAGTTCTTCAAGACTCCTTGCTATCAGAAGACCTTTGATTCTTATGTGCCAGGGAGAAAGAGAAATGTTGGATCTAGCCATGCCAACTTATTTTCCTGGAAGAAAGATCTCTGAAACTAAGGGACATAATTCTAAAGAAATTGAAGCATTTTTCTATGTTACCCCAAGTGAAGTCATATTAGTGCCCCCTTTCCCTCCATTAATGCATATCTTTTGGGTCCAATGGAATGCTTTGCAAACTCAGAAATGCATGGATCTCCTATCACAAATAGCATTCAATGTTGTGCTTGTTTCTGGGAGGTGCAGATTGTGCAAATCTATTTTTATATTAAAATATTTTAATTCAAAATTTTAAAAATATAGATATGCATTAACATAGACTTAAACCTAAATATACAACAACAACCCCCTTCCCCTTCACTCTTCCCTCCCATTAAAAAAGACTTCCCACGTAATCTCTACTTGGTTTCTTAAGTAATAATATTCTTTTCCTCCTTTAATCTTTTAAATTCCTCCTCTAACCTAAATATTAATCATACTATTAATATTATGCCACATTCCTCCCATAAATAAAACAAGTTTCAGTTGCTTAGCTATTAAACCCAACCACACTAATATCTTCTTTTAATTCCTCAATATATTCTATAAATGGTATCCAATTTTCTATAAATACATGCATTTGCTTTCTCCTCGCCAAAGTAGTCAGTTTGTCTAACTGAGACATTTCTATCACTTTTTCAAGTAAATTAATAAATGTTAAAATTTTGTTAGTTTTCCACTTTATCACAAAAAAACAATCTTGCTGCTGTTACCAAATAATTTATTAGGTTTCTGTACTTTCATTCTTTACTATTCTCTAAATTCACCATATTTAGCAAATATAATTCTGCTCTCAATCCAAGTGTAAATCAAAATTTTTCCTATTATCTTATGAATTTTAAACCAACACTTCTTTACCTCCCTTCACTTCTACCATATGTGCAAATCAATTTTTAAAAAACAAACTAACAAACCACGGAGCAAACATATCCTCACACATCCCTTTCTGATGAAGCATGTGAGCTCCCTTATCCTCATATGCTTTTATGCTAACAGAGTTGGTGATTTCACTGAAATGCATGACTGTGCCCTTCATGGCATCTGCACTGAAAAAAAATTGATGGGCTCCATAGCATACTATGGAATTCTATGATTTGTAGCTTGATTGGGCACCAGAATTCTCTGACAGAGTAGACCAAATATCTCACAAAACTATACATTCCCCAATTCCATAGCATTGAGCCATGGCAGTTAAAAGTGCTGTCAAACTGCATTATTTCTGCTGTGTAGATGAAGCCCTTGAGATGAATCAGCTCTGGTGTTTAGTCTGAACTTGAACAGATCAATCCAAGGTGCTGAACTCAAACAGTGTCAGCACCCTGGATTGCTCCTTTAAAGTTGATACATAAACCATTAATTGTCTCACTCACCTGGAAGCAATTAATTGTTTCACTCATCTGGAAGCCACCCATAGTAAATAGGAGAATTTGGCCATTGATTAAGGAAAGCCAGAGAGGGACAGTGACTTGAGCATTGGATTAGAATTCTGTAGATCAGGGTTCAAATCCCCACTGAGCCATGAAACCCACTGGGTGACCCTCACAGGAAGGCAAAAGCAAATCCCCTCGGAAGACATTTGCCAAGAATACCCTATGATAGAGTTACTTTAGGGATGCCATAATTCAGAAACAACTTGAAAGCACACAACAACAAAACTGATCAATAACATTAATAATGTGAGAGAATGTGAAAACATTCAAAGCAAACCCCACTGAAGTCACCAAACATGGGAGCCATTAGACATCACTAACTCTTGCAGCAAGCAAAGCCCGTTAAAATGGATTAATATGCTAGATTCTGTGCTTGGAAATTCAGCAGCAAGTTGCCATGATGATTTTTGAATCCTGAGCTAAACTCCCCCAAGTCAAGAACCAGAGTTGTTAAAAGAAGACTGACCCTTTAAAGTTAAATAAATGCAGCTACAAAATTAAAGTGAACCACAGGAAGTAAATGTTTATAAGGAAGTAAACCTTTCTCACTTGTTAACTGCTAGAGGCACTGATCTACGTTTTTCACCATAAGGTACTCCTTGCCTCACTCACCCCCCACCTGATTTTACAATGTCCCAGGCACTAAAAAAGTTAAATCTGACTTTTAAATTTTAACTGCAAACCCGATTTTATTATGATTCTCTCTTCATGAAGTCCTTCCTTGCAGGGCGGGCAGCCGTTCAGCAAATTTTACTAGCCTTGGTTATGTCAGATGTCAGCAGCTAAAGCTGTCAGGATTGTGCTGAGCAAACAGAAACTAATTTTATGAGGCTAATGATAAAGAATACAAAGAAGGTTCTTACAGGAATTAAAATCAACACCATAAATATGCTCTGGCCTGGTTTCAAACCTTGGTGAATGATAGCTAGATTTTCTTTATTGTTTTTATTATGAGATGCAGTATCCCCTTGCATTTTGGACAAAGAATATGAGCAAGAGCAGCTGTTTCCATTTTGATTTTTTAAATTACCATTTTGAAAGCTTTGGATCAGAATATCAGAGCACCTTTTTACAACACAGATGGAGGGGGGGGATCATCAGGAGCATGCAATATTATTTCCATCATTTCAATCCTTTTATACAAAGCCCAGGGGCTCCTATTCCTTGGCAGCATGATATAATACATTTAATAAACATCTAGACTAGGAAAACTAAGTGTGTTTATTGGGGCTAGAGGAGAAGATAAAGTAAAAACTTATTGGTAAATGCATAAAAGGAGGAAGACTGAGACTTATTGTACTTGACAGGGCAAGAAATAATTTGTCAAGACTGTGAAAAATACATTTGGATTATGGCTGGACAACATGCAATTCAAAGCAGGCAGGTCTGCCGTCAGAATTGGAACAAGAAGTCCTAGGCAACCTAGATGAGCATAATGGGGCTTATATTTTACCTGTACCCACTCCTGTGCCCACTGCCACTTGTGATGCTGCTGAATCTACTACTAATCCCATACTCCTAGAATCACATGAGTTGGAAGGTACCATAGAGTCTTCCTCCACCACCAGCACTCAGTGCAGGAACTCAGGACAGAGCATTCCTTTCAGGTTGCTCTTCAGCCTATTTTTAAAGACGTCCATAAAAAGAAATCCCATCACTTCTCTAACTGGTTCCATTGCTGAGCTGCTCTTACTGTCAAGAAGGTGCCTCTAAGGTTCAGCTGAAACCTACCATCCTGCAACTTAAAACAATTAGACCTGGTCCTACGCTCTGGGGCAACAAAATGGTACCCTTCTCTCTGAGGCAGCCCTTGAGACGTTTACAGAGTGCAGTCGTGTCACCTCTCAGTTTTCTCACCATGCTGAACATGCTCACACCTCCTATTCCTTCTTGTTTTTTCATTTACAAGTGGGCTTACTCGATAAAACAAGAATGCAAAAGGAAGGCTGGCACTCCACCCCTCTTATGCCCACTTGCATACCAGGTTTTCAAAACTAGGAGACAAGTTAGCATGTAGTCTGTACAAACAAACCCAGGCAAATATGAATTGTTGAGAAAGGGCAGGGCTGTATCAAAGTATGCCACCAAAATTAATGGTTATGTCAAATTGAGGTACTGTATCAATGCATTTAACAAAATGGAAGTGTTAAGTATTTTAGCTACTACAATAAGCCAGTTTCTCATCCAGCTACCCTCACAAGAGCCTGGAATGATGTATATTCTCTCTCCACCTTTTGTCCACACAATAATTTGGTGAGGCAACCCTGATTTTGAGAGAGCTCCACGTGCCACAGTTTCTCAGCTCAGACATCATGATAAGCCAGAGATGTGTAACTATGCCAGGATGAAAGTCAATTGTTGCTTTTGGGCACCCCTGCTGGACCACAGCATGGTATGTTTGGGTTTTTTTGTTTGTTTGTTTGTTTGCTTGCTTGCTTGCTTTTTTTTTAATGAAACCAGAAATGCCATTTCTGCTTTTGGTTTCATCCTATTTTTTGCCAGTCAGGGTTGAGGTCACATTTGGGAGTCATGGAGGAAGAGGATGGTTGCAGAGTGAAGAGGTACTTGGTGGCCAACACCACTACCACCATTTTAAAACAGGTCTGGGGATTGGGAGAGGAAGTCTCTGGAAGCCTTGAGGAAATGGAAAACAGAAAGGGAGTTGGGAGATTTATATACTTCCTTCATCTCTGTGGTAAGTTGTATTTAGCAGAGTAAGAGGTCTCTGCACCTAGACGTTCAAGAGACCAATGGAAGGAAGGAACAAAGGGGCAGGGTGGAAGGGAAGGCAAGGGGGCAGAACAAAATGGTGAAAGGTCTGGAAACCATACCCTATGAACAGCAGCTTATGGAGCTGAGGATGTTTAGCCTGGGGAAGAGAAGAGGGGACATATTTGAAAGGATATCATATTGAGGATGAATCAATTATTTATTGATCCATTATTTTTCGCTCCAGGGACTTGGACACAGAGCAAAGGATCCAAGCTACAGAAAAAGAGATTCCACCTAAACCTTAGGAAGTCAACAGTAGAACACACTGCCTCAGAGAGTAGTAGAGTCTCTTTCTTCAGAGGGTTTGAAACAAAGGCTAGATGACCATTTGTTGGGATTGCTTTGATTGTGTCTTCCCACATGGCAAGGGACTGGACTGGATTCCCTTTGTGATGTCTTCCAGCTCTATGATTCTGTGATGGTGCACCACTTTCAGTCACAATTTTGGCTAATTTCGGGGTGCCTTCTTCTTTTTTCAGAGAGGTGAAAGTTTCTAGAGTGTGGATGACCTAAAATGCTATCTTTTATGCACACTTGGGGGGGGGGGAGCTTTTAGACAATGTGGGAACAAAACAAAATCACTTAAAATTGACATGATTTTTTTAATGGAGGGTTAAAAATTTGAAAAGGTCACCATAATAGCTTAGGAGTTGCAAAGATGAGGTTTCTGGCCACAAAGGCTGAACATTCTTCACTCTGACCTAACATATGGTCCAGCACGTGTTGTAGGACTCCAGTTCCCACAATTCCTCTGCACTGGGAGTTTTAACCCAGCAAATTATGGCTAGCCACACATTACCTAACCTACAATGTGCAGATTCTGATCCTGGTCAATCTGACTAGGAATGTACAAGATGAAATTCCTCAAGTATCTCCAGTCAATGGTGGTAATGCTCTGTGTATGGAATTCCTTCTACACAAAGAGCCATATGGCACCTTCCTTGCTCAACATTATGCTCCAGGTTGAGTCCTTGCCCCTTAGTTTTTCTTTTTGATTCATTTTTATCAACATCAAATTGGGCAGAGATCAACTTAATGGAGCTTAATCGATGGCTTACATTGAGGATAAGGATGATCACACATTAATGTTGTCTTTTGTTTTCTTCTGCTAAAAGAATTATTTTTTTTATCTGCAGATACTGAGTTGATTTCACCAATTGTTCTCATAAATGCAATTTGTTTTTTACTCCTATTGTTGACTCCTACTTTGTATATCTATTCTTAAATCTAGGTGTGAGGTAATGTCATTAAATAAATAAATAAATATTAAGGAATATTGTTACCCTTATTGGCTTATTATATTCCAAACAGATTTGTATTAGCACTATGAATCACCCAAAACATGGGGGAGAAGATGAGGAAATACATATCTGCCACCTTCCTATTGCATCACTATATATAACAAGCATACATTACTACATTATCTAAACTATCTAGTCCGTGAGCTGCTTTTTGCTGACGATGCTGCCCTTGTTGCCCATACAGAAGCAGCTCTGGAGCGCCTAACATCCTGCTTTGCAATGGCCGCAGAGCTGTTTGGGCTGGAAGTCAGCCTGAAGAAAACGGAAGTCCTCTACCAGCCTGCACCACAGGAAGAGCACTATCACCCCCATATCACCATAGGCAAATCTGTACTTAAGTCTGCTCAGCAGTTCACCTACCTAGGAAGTATAATCTCCTCAGATGCCAAGATTGATAAAGAGATCGATCACAGATTAGCAAAACCATATAGTGCATTCGGAAGGCTTCACAAAAGAGTCTGGAGTAACAAAAACCTGAGGCGAAGCACAAAAATCAGTGTATATAAAGCCATTGTACTGTCCAGTCTCCTCTATGGGTCTGAAACATGGGTCACCTATTGCCAACATCTACAACTCCTCGAACGCTTTCACCAGTGCTGTCTACGCACAATCCTAAATATACACTGGACTGACTATGTGACAAATGTTGCTGTCCTTGAGCAAGCAGGGATCACCAGCATTGAGACCATGCTACTGAAAACGCAGCTGCGCTGAGCAGGTCACGTTTCTAGGATGGAGGACCACCACCTCCCCAAAATAGTACTCTACGGTGAACTCGCCACGGGTCAGCGTAAGAGGGGCGCCCCAAAGAAGAGATACAAGGACTCCCTGAACCAACATCTCAAGCTCGGCCAAATTGATCACCAA
The DNA here is from genome assembly GCA_034509955.1 of Urosaurus nigricauda. NCBI lineage: Eukaryota > Metazoa > Chordata > Lepidosauria > Squamata > Phrynosomatidae > Urosaurus > Urosaurus nigricauda. Next base: position 363,138,271 of record JAOEGL010000001.1, read on the forward strand.
CAATGGTCTGCCCTGGCCTCACATCGGGAGGCATGGAGACACACTATCCACAATGTTGCAGCCTCATTCGAGAACTCACGCCGAACGAGTCTTGAAGAGAAACGACAACGCAGAAAGAACCACAACTTGGAAAGATCACCTAAGGAGACTTTCTGCTGTGCTTTCTGTAACCAGACTTGTTTATCTCGGATCGGCCTTTTTAGTCATCAACGCTCTTGTAGTTAGCGTGGGATGAGTCCTTCCTGAATCTTCGTTAGTGAAGAAAAGCCAGAGAGAGAGAGACATTACAAACAAACTTGGAGATGCACTGTGAGGTTTTCCACTATTACTTCGCTATGTACACCAACTGTGGGGAACTCCTAGATGTCTTTGTATTTCCTTAATGAGAGTTTACTCAGTTTACATTCCCATTAGACATTGAGTTTCCCCATATGCACAGTTCTCAGAGGCTCAAGTGCATAATGCAAAAATAATGAGAGTAGAAATCAGAAACATAGCCATGTTAGTCTGGAATATCATTATACAAAAAGATCTTGTGGCATCTTGCATTTGAGGAAGTAGACCTACATTTAGGAAAACTTATGCTACAACTTATTTTGTTCATTTAGTCTCAAAGGTGATACAAGATCCCTTTGCATGCAAAAATAATGACTTATTAAAAATTGAACACAACACCACAGATTACTTATTTAATACATATGTATCCTGATTGATGCTAACTCTAACACATCTCTTACTCTTTCTCTCTATCACATCCTATCAAACTCTAATCCTGACTCTCCTCTATCTTTGACCCTAACTCTTCTAACTATTCAAACTCCTCAATCATACCCATTCCTAATCATCACAGACTCCACTCCCCATCCAACTGTCATATGCCAACCTTTTCAATATTTTCCTCAACCCTCCCAACATAACCTTACCTTATTACTGGACATCTACTGCAACTTGAATACACAACCAAATGATCTTAATTCATCTAATTAATACAGCATCATCTCCACCCAAAAAATGTCCACATTACATGTGCCATCACCATCTACATGCTGAGACCTCTAAGAAACATCACACCACCTTGGAAACAGCTGCTGTTGTCTTATTCATGAAGCAAAACAGGATCAAGTCTGCTTTGTGTTGGACTGAGGAAGTGGCCATCAGATAATACCATGAATCTTCAGGCAAGACTAGGAAAAAAATCATGCCTAAAACCTCGGCGAACAGCTGTTAGTCCATGTTGACAATTCTGGGCTAAACGGATCAATTTCTGTCTCAGAAGAAAAGTTTTCATGTTCTCCCCACCCCCCTTTTTTTCTGGTCTCAGGATGCCATTTTGGCCAGGACAGAGGTTCGAGGAACAAATGAGAAGATAGGGAGAATCAAGGGGACTAAGCCACCAATGGAAGATATTGTGCTTATGCCAGAGCCTTCATACAACTAGACTAGTGATAGAAAATGTGCCCTTAATTTCCCACCTTTCTCTCATGATGGTATTCAAAGGGAGTTTACTACCCAGGCATTAGCTAAATCCAGAAAGGACATGATTTCTTAGATTGCAACTCCCAGAATCCCACTGGTTAAGTTGGCTAGAAGGTTTGGGGAATCATTGTCCAAAAAGTAACCTTTCTGAACTCTCCTTCAGATTATACCTTAAGGGGGCATTGCACTAGTGGGGACCGACTTCAAAAGAAGTGTGAATCAGGCTGTTTAAATCAAAGCTAACTGCCCACAAATCAATGAAAATGGTAAATAAATCAGTTTGTAGGGCTTCGAAAATGAGAAAAACAGCAGGTACCCCAGACCATTGCATGCTAAATTAATTTCTCCTCTTGATAGGGAAGCACTTGATCATAAAAAATAAAATAAAACATGTTTTATAGATACTATCTTGGAGCTGTTGTTGTTGTTGTTGTTGTGTGCTTTTAAGGAATATACAATTACCCCAGGCTGAGCCCAGCATTTTTACTGATAAGTGACAATAGAACATTGTTATTTATTCAAGCCCAGCAAAAGGACCCACAGTCAATCAATAATAGCCTGCAAGCGTACTAAGGTTGTAGGGCTTGTATCAAGATGTTTATCAGAAATCCATTGGCCGTGTTCCACTTTTGATTACACTATCACAGTCTGTCCAAGACAGCATCAAAGGCCGCCTACCTCTCAAATGAGAAGCCACTTTTGTCAGGAATAACAGCAGCAGAGAAACCCCCCACCACCTAATATGCATATTTAACGGCTCATCCAATTAACCACTTTGCTGACTGAGATTGCTTTATTATTCATTTTATTCCAACTTATGTTAATACTTTGGCAGGAGACATGAAAAATGACTGATACAGCAAAATGGAAATATTTAAAAGGCAACATAAAATGTGGGTAACTTAAACGTCACATTTGGAGAATGGCTGTAAGTTATGATCCTCATGCCAACTCCCCTCTCCCTCTCTCTCTCCCTTTCTCTCTCTGCTCCTCTCACTCTTTCATTCTACAGGGATGCATCTTAATCAGGGGGAGTGTGTTAGAACTCATAACATGAATTAATGAAATAATATAATGATGTTCAGAAAGCAATTATAGAACCACCCCAAATATACCATTATAGCAAGGTAATAAAGAAAAAATGCTGGATATGGTTGGTTTTCTGGGGGCTTAACTGTGAAGCCTTCCATGGCTCTACTCTTTCTTGGTGGTGGGATTGCATGTTCCTGTGAGTCAAGAAGCTATGCTAACAGGAGCAGTGCTACTGGTGGGGTCTCTCATGTCAGAGAGGCTTTTGTGAAGGAGCTACACTACATATGCCAAACAACTATTGGGCACCAGCAGTAGTGTACAGTGGCACCATATCTAACACAGAAAAAAGCGATGGTAGACTACTGAAGCCTTTTAACTTGAAAACTCTATGATGAGACAGTCCAATATAAAATTAGAGATAGTGCCAGAAGATGAGACACCCACATTGGAACTACACAGAAACATGCTATTGTGCATGTCTGAAAATCATGGTTCTGTTCCAAACACAAAAAAATAAAATTTATTGTGTTTCACTTATTTTTTCCCCCATTTCAAATAAAACCATTCACTACACTTCAAAATAAGAGAGAAATCCACTCCTAAACAATCCTAGCAATGAGAATGAATTGTCTGTACCAAAACGCACTCTGGGAAAAGTTCCCGGATTGATCCACAATAGTGTAAATGAATCGTTATTGACTTCTGCACCTTCATGATAGCATGAAGGAAGCACTATCGGCAAGCTATTCGCAGGGTTTAATAAGATGTTCCAGGATCACTGCAGTTTATTCATGGGAGAAGTACTGGATTACTGTTATGTTGTGTGAAAATCTTGACAAGATCATGTGATCATGACAGTAGCATTCTATTTTTCTCCCATTTCTCATCCCCATGTGATAATCTCCGATGTGCAGAATTACTGTATATACTCATGTTTAAGTCTAGAAATTTCAGTCAAAAATTTTACCCCAAAATTATTATTTTTAACTACTTTTTTAAAATGCTGGATTGACTTATCTATGGGTCAATGTAAATACTTGATTTTAATTCTTTCCTGTAGAGTGGCAAAATGTAAGAATTTAGTCAATCCCTGGAGCTCTGGCCTTTTTGAATGTTTGGGTGGGAAAATGGCAGTGGTAGCACCTCTTTGGTGCCTCCTCTCAAATGAGTCCTGAGATGAATCAGGATTAAAAGAATCTGAATAAGACATTTATGTATGAAGACAGTAAACCTCATCCTTTACATCCTTTGTTACATGCCCCTAAAGGTTATCCTCAACTTATTCACAAGTCATATCAAAATCCATAATTTTGGTCCCAACATTCCTTCGACTTATACATGAGGTCGACTTATATTCAAGTATATACGGTAATCTTGGGGAGGGGGGATAGGGTTTACAACTGCATTTTGTGATAAAAACAAAAATCACCATTCCATTGGCATGGAAGACTACCACTGGCTCCAAGACACTAAGAACTGCCACTCCCAGAGTTTCCTTGGAATGTACACTACATGCTCCATTGGGTCAGGCAACACAATCAAACTGAAAGGGGCATAGTGCAAGAGAGGCAGGGAGAAGTACAGGCTTGCTTTATTTGCACAGCTAAGTTTAAAAGCTATCTGTGTCTTACCCACAAAAAACTACTATTGTCAATACCATAGGTTAGCCAACTATGCTGTCAGCAAAAATTGCATGCTGGCTAGCCCAAGGATGAGGGTGGGGAGAAGTGAAATAACATAAACTATTAATGTTATATTAAATTATGATTATTTAACATAAGAAAAAGGTCCACCTCACAGAATTCCTTTTCATCTTTCCACCTAACAAGGTCATAAAAATGTTTTCATAGCAACCAAAGGTTCACAGAGAGAGAGAGGTACACACACACACACACACACACACTTTGGATATCATTCCCCCATTCCCCCAATGACAGCATAAAGATTTTATTGCAGTATTATAAACCCTAATCCCCCTATCCACAAAGCTCATGGAGAGTTCAATCAGACCTTGATGGAATCAAGATAGACTGATCCAGCCCTTACTGACACTGGTTGGAAAGACTTATGGTTTCAAAATGAAAACATACACACCTGATATACTACAAGCTGGGATGTAGTATTCCAGAGATCCTGACACTCTTCTGCAAGCACCTAAATATTCTGGATGGGATGCACTAGCACTTTTCTAGGCCACTACTGAGAACAAAAAAAGCAGAGCCCGCCAGACTATGCTCCAGTACCTCTGCAACTTCAAGAACTTGTCCTCCTATGCAGTTAATTCCTCAGCAGTAGCTTGCTGGGCATTCCATTTGGACATAAAGTTCATCCAAAAATGCTTGTGTCCAAACAATTCTCAAAATTCACTTCTGAACAGTGGGGCTTAGCACTGCAGGTTGGATTGATAAAGAGAGCACCATTTTACACACGGTGAAGTTCTACACTCTGGGGATAATCAGCTTAGTCTCGGAGCCAACTCGCATTATATGCTTGTTTTCACACAAGTGTTTCCTCCATTCATAAAATAAATTCTATAAGTGAATAGTTAAAACGCTTTTTGTGTGAACTTTATCAAACATGACACCCTATCTCTAACAGCTTCAAGACTTTTGGGATGTGTGTCCCTAGACCACAGCTCCCATCACCCCTCCCCATCAGCTGTGCTGGCCATGGGGACTGGGGGTCCAAAAACATCTGGAAAGAAATGTTTGTTCTACAAGAAGTTAGTGGAACTAGCAGTGCAAAGACATCTGGAACTGATAGGTTTCTTAGTCTACAAGTTTTAAACTGCACAAGTTTTAAACTGTATCTGAACTGCAGCAATAATCTGGCTTGACAACACTTGAACTGTCATGGTTCAATGCTATGGAATTCTGGGATTTGAATTTTGAACAAACTACATTTCCCAGAATTTCATAGCACTGAGCCATGGCAGTTCAAGAGGTGTCAAGCTGGATTATTTCTGCAGCATGGATCAGTCTTACATTGATATGGGGGGAGGGGGGGTCTACTCAGTGGCAGTTCACATAGCAGAATCACAACCTGGGAAAGCTTTTGGACTACATCTTCTAGAACCCGCAGCTAATATGATCAGTTGTCATGCTGGCTAGTGGATTGTGGGAATTATAGCCTTCAAAAGAACTTTCCCAAAATCTGAAAGAGACTTAAGTACTCATGCTGCTGTTTGTTCTTGTTAAATGTCTTCAGGCCAACTTTGACTTATGGTGACCCTATGAATAAGAGATCTCCAAGTCACCCTATCCTCAACAGCCTGGGTCAGGTCCTGCAAACTCAGGGCTGTGGCTTCCCTGATTGAGTCTATTCATCTGCAGTGTGGTCTTTCTCTTTTCTTACTCCTCTCCATCTTTCCAAGTTTCTTCTTTTCATGGTAAGGCCAAAGAACTACAGACTGAGTTTAGTCATCTTGGCTTCTAGGAAGACTTCAGGCTTGATTTGCTCTAGGACCCATTTATTGGTTTTTTTAGCAATCTGCAGTATCCTCAGAACTCTTTTCCAGCAACACATCAATGAGTTGATTACCTTCTTATCAGCTTTCCTCATTGTCCAGCTTTCACAACCATACACAGAAATAGGAAATACAATGGCATGGACTTGGGGTTATTACCCAAATCTAGCCAAACGTCAACTGTCCAGCAGGCAAAAGGATCTACAGAGAGGAGGCAATAAGCACCTAAAGGAACTAAGTCTCTCCTGAAGCCTGTCTCTAGAAGCTGAAGTGAAGTATTCCACGTGTCCACAAATCAGCCAGAAAGTGATCTGCCGCATTGGAGTTTATGAAAGAAAACAAGGAGAATGCTACCCAGCCTACATGCAAACATTCAAAACAGGGGTAGTGAAAAGCTTCAAAATTACAGAAAATACTGTTCAGTGTTCTCCCCCCATAGCATTACTATTTTCTCGACAAAATGTTATTGACACAAAAGAGCAGAAGATTGTCTTCAAGATCCCTGCTAAGAATGTGGGTTGGGAGCCAGCATCCTTGTGTTAAAGGTCTCTGTGTGGTTGAAATGGAATCAGATTACTCTGGAGAGGGAGGGAGCAGGGGAGAACCGCAAGAGTGGCCATCAATAGCCAATTCACCTTATTTACTGCACAATGGCCTCATTCGACTGCTGTAAGATCAGCCCAGGAAGGTCTCCACTTTGTGGTGTGCACAAGGACTTGATGCCTGAAAGTGGTGCATTTTGGGACTATGCCTGATACAGGCAGAGAACGGTGAAGAAAGGGAAGGCACCATATGATTATAGGTGTGTTCAGGTGTGTTCTGCTGTGCATTGCCAAAAAAAAATGGCTGGAAAAAATGAGCTTTCATATTTTTGAGATCCCTTTTCAACCACCATCACCAAAGAAAGAAAAACCACAGAAAAGTGGCAGCTGCAGCCTCACTCCTTTCCCTCCCCTCCCTATTCTTGCTCCTCATTCCTGTATTGATTTAATTGAATCAGAGGCAATGTATGTAAACGACTTGCAAGGCAGGATTTCCTGGGCTGTGTCTCTCTCCCATTGCCTCCAATCTGCCCCTTTGGATTTTATTCCAGGAAGCTCTTAATGAATATTGTACTCTTCCTCCCTCCCCAAACGTGCAATAACTGAAGCTACACCAGGCTGTTAGCCCTTAATTCCCTCCACCTAGGCATCTGTGATAAAGAACATGCCAAATTGCTGAAAAGAGTGAAGTGGAGAAGAAACAAAAACGTTAGTCTGGTTAGGGGTGCTTCCCCACCAGCTCTGCTCTTCCCCAGTCATGAGGCTAAATCCCTCTTCTCCCTTTCCAGTCATTTATTAAAAAAAAACAATGTAAGCAAATCTAGTGATTCTTTCCTCTTTTTTTCCCCTCCCTCAGCCAGTGTTCACCCCACAGGATGAAAAGTTAGTTTTCTCCTTCTGCATGTTTCCTTATTGTTAAATGCAAACAAGCATCACTGGTTGCTTTTTAATATATCTTGCAGCCTTATCCTACATGTTGACCCAGATCAAAACCAGCATGAGCTCCAGGATGTTTCCAGGTTTAAAAGCACATAGGACTACAACCTCAAACAGACGGTGGGGGGAGAAGGAGGGACAATATCATAAGGTACCAAGAAGAGCCTCACTCCCGCAGATGGGTCACCTTTATGCAATGGTTTGCTCAAGAAAGATCATTTCACTTCCCAGCAAAGCTTTGTGAATGACACCACATGATAGTGGAAATGAAGCCTAACGGGATGTGAAAATGAAGAAGGATGAAGCTGTAAGGACCAACCTAAAGCTTGCCAACAAAGGCAAGATGGGTTAAAGCATTCCTTCTCTGGAATTTCATGGCTGATTCTACCTAAATCAATAGATTCACCAAGTGAATAGACATGCAAAGATATGCAGATGGATGGATCAATATTTGCTTTAAATCCTTTTGCTTGCATGGTCTCTCCCTCACTCTCTCTCACGCAAACACACACACACATTATTTTACAAGGCAATTCCTCACTCCTAAAAAAAAATTGGCTACAGATTCACATAGGGGGTTAAATCGACTCAGAAACAGGGGTTAAACATGTACGCTTAAAGGCACACTTTATAAAGTGAACTCCTCAAAACTGGATATAGATATGACGACACATTGGAAGATGGACAAAGTGACACAGACGCAGCACACATGGGTTTTTGCTGCTCTGCTCACAAAATCCTTCTTTGTCTCTTCCAAATCTACAACTAAATCGTACCAGCAAGGGCTGTCATCCTACAATGAGCTCAGCACATCACCAGTTAAGTCCATTCCAGTTGCCTTTCAGCAATTCAGGGGTGCACTTCCAGGTTTGGGGCCTTTCATTTCATTAGAGGACCTTAGTTTTTGCTCATCGATCTCAACCAGAGGTAATTAATTGGAAGGCATGCAATTATCCCAAAAAGGCTTCTTCAACAACAGCAATGGCAGCACTGTATAGCAGGGGCAAGCAGACCAACAAGCCCACTTTGTCTCTTCATCCACAACTCTTCCCAGTTTGGCTGTTCTGGGGAGATGGGGGGCAAATGGATCCATGTGGAGGTTCCTTTCAAAGGAATGAAATGAGAACGGCTGTGTGGAAGGGGATAGGATGCCAGTGAATTTTTTAGAAACAGTCATTTCATTCATGCTTTATCTACACATTTGCCTATGTAATGCATGTGTTATTCTTATGCCAACAATGTGTGCGTGTGCGCGCGCACCCACATGCAGTCCTTTACACAATAGAAAGATGTACAATCCTGCACATGGGACAAACTGACAGAGCAACGGATGCCCCTCTTTGTCTCATCTTCTAGCTTGATGCAAAAAGCATCAGATGTATAGATAGGAAAGATGCTTAGCAGCACTGTCCCACGCTGCAGGTGACAACTCTGTAGGCAGAGGGACCGTTTGCCTCTGTGGCAGAGGACTCCTGCTGGCCAGTGATCTCATATCACAATGCAAAGGAGGGGCCTGTTAGCACTGCCAAGGAAGTAGGCAATGGCAGCAGCACTAGCTACACCACTACCTCTTGAAGACACAAAATGTGTGCCAGTATATGCACACACACACACACGCACACATGGATTTCACAAAGCCAGCAGAACACCTTGAAGCTAAGGTATGCCACACATAAGCCTCACCTATATTAAAATAAAACCCTGCAGAAAGCATGTAAAAGGGGGAAGGGAATGTGCTCAGATCTCTAAAGGCATGAAGCATCATCCCTCCTATACATTAATGTTGCTGCTAAGCTTTGGTGTTCTCCATGGCTCCCAAGGATCAGAATCCCATCAGGAATCCTCAAAGAATCCCCCTCAAAGGATGGCTGCTGATGGAAGATAGGAAAATGCAACAGCAAAACTGAATGCCCGTTTCTGGATGGAGAGGTTGGGGTGGTGGTGGTGTGATGAAAAGGATGGTTTCCCATGCGTACACACATAGAGAGAAACACAAACACACACACTTGTGGCGATTTCCAGAAAAGGATGGAAGAGAATGTCTTCTCATTGCTGTTGAGAAAAAGAATATAACCCTCCGCTGGCCACACTCTTTAGGGTGAAACTCTGCACATCTGAGCAGCAATGGGGACAATGCGGGGTGGCCATGGAGGAAAGCTGGGTCCCTGCACCCATGGGAGGAGGCGTGTCAAGTTTCTAGAGGTAAAATGATCCTTCTTGGTGGCAATGGGTGCAGCTCTCCCTTCCAAGGGGACAAGAAATAGCCCCACTGATAAAATGGGCAGCCATGGCCACACTCTCGGGCTTCTCCGTGTGCAAAGATGCCCACCACACCCCCTCCGCCAAAGGGCTCCTTCCCAGCTTCTTCCCCTGGGGTGAAAGCAGAGAGCTTCTGGTCCAAGGAGTCAAAGCTGGCTGCCTTTGGTGGTGCCTATCTCTGTCCCCTTTCCACACATGCACAACCCTTGACCCATGCTGGGGGCATGAAACTGAGGGTTTTATGGAGGGACTGGAAAAAAGGATGTCCACCTCCTTCCTCCTTTGTGCCCAACATCTCCTTTCAGCTGAGGCTTAATAGGGGTTAGGGGGAGAGAAGTGGGTCCAAATCATCCTCTCCTGGGGGAATTTTGGTTGGGGAAAAAAAAGGCTGCAGGTCCATCCTTTTCTCTTCCAAGGGGGTGTGTCTCCCCTTTTCCTCAGGTGTATGGACGGAAGGAGAGGGTGGCTCTGCACCCATACTCCTAACATTGCCATCCCTGACTGTCCTTGCCCACCTCCAACCTCCATCCAAACCCCAAGGAAGATGAGCCTGTCTCTTTTCTCCCCACATCTTCAATCCCCTTCCCTTGTCTCCCAAGCATTACAGGAGAAGACAAAGACACCCAGCCTGTCCTCGCTGCCAATGGTCCCAAGTCCCTGTTTTTCCCTCTTTAATCCCGATTCCAAGGGAAGGGGCTCTCTCTGGTCCTCTCTTTTGTAGGTCCAAGGGAAGGCTATTATTGCCCAGCCTTTTAGGGAAAGCGATCCAGGGAGAACCTTTGCACAGGGATGACCAGATGATGTCCTAATAGAAAAGGAGAAGAAGGAACGGGGAAATGTAGGACACTGAAGGAGGAAAAAAAAGGAGAGGATGATCCGATGTAATGGTTAGAAAGACTCGGCGTCCTGGAAAAGGAGGACGCTTGCAAGACACACACACACATGGGGCGGCATCCATACTGGAGAAATAACCCGGTTTGGCAGCGCTTTAATTCGTTGTCTGGGTCAGTCGCTATGGAATTCTGGGAGTTGGAGTTTGTTGTGGGGCCCAGAGCGGAGCGAAGCTCCGCTCTGGGCCCCACAACAAACTCCAACTCCCAGAATTCCATAGCCTTGAGACTGAAAGCGCTGCCAAACCGGGTTATTTTTCCAGTATGGATGAAGCCTCCGTTGTCAGATCAATATCCCATCATTCCAATATTTTAAAATGTTTTTTTGGCCGTCGATCCTTGGAAATGCACCCACCGTGTCCTCCTCCTCCTCCCCCTCCTCCTCCTCCTCGCAAGGAAGCCGGGGACCTGTAGATGGCGATGGGGACGGAGGGGTGCTTGCCTCCGCCTCCTCCTCCTCCTCCGTGGTGGAAATGGTGGAGGTGGGGCGCCCCCAAAGTGGAGGCCCCCCAAGCCACGCCGAGGAGGCCGCTGAGAGTCAGAGGGAGCAGGAGCCAGAGGAGGGCCAGCCGACGGCCTCGGGACGGGACGGGATCCGAGCAGCAGCAGCATGAGGAGGAGGAGGAGGAAGAGGAGGAAAGGGCCGGCGGCTCCCCGATCCGTTGGATCATGGCGAAAGGAGAAGAGGGAGGCCAAGTTTTTTTGGGGGGGGGCAGAGGCTTCTTGGGGAGGGGGCGGGTTGCCCCCCAATTGGGGCAACTCACCGCACCAAGCGGCGGCAACGAGGCGTTATGGAAGCCCCTTCTCTACAGCCCCGTTCTTTGCTCCTCTGGCCAAACATAGTCCAATAATAATAATTATAATAATAATAATGCGTCCTCCAAAAAGGTCCGGGAGACAGCCTCCTGGCTTGTTGGTCCAAAGGGGAAGTCCGGGAAGGTCCTCCACACAATAACCGACGACTATCGGCTAGTGATCATTTCCCAAACCAAAACCTAAAAGCCGGGGATGCCGCTGTGGCTTTCCAAAGGGGTCTCCATCACCGTAATCCAACCAAGGGACACCAAAAAGCCTCCTTCTTCCCGGTCTTCTTCTTTCCTTCTCCCTCCACCTCCTCCTCCTCCTCCTCCTCCTCTTCTCCTTCTCCCTCGTCGGGGAAGACGGCTCCCGGTCAAGGCTCCCCCAAGAATCCCCGGCGGCGGCGGAGGGGAAGCCATTCAGCGGAGGAGGCAGAGGGTCCCCTGGCCGTCCCCCTTCAAAGTGAAGGAGGAGAAGGAGGGACGGAGCAGGAGCCCAGGAGGAAGGTTGCCAATGAGGCGGCTGCTGCTGCGCAGGGAGACTCCATGGCCCGCGTCGGAGGAGGAAGAGGAGGAAGGGAGCCACTGCTGCCAGCCAGGCATCGGGCGACGACGAGAGCGAGCCAGGAGCGAGCCATGCTGCCTCCGCCGCCAAACCGAGAGGAGGAGGAGGAGGAGGAGGAGGAGGAGGCTGGCGCCCGATGCAAATCCTCCGCAGCCCACACCCCACTCACACTCACTCACACACAGCCACGCTGCTGCTACTCCCGATGGAAGGAAAGGCGCCCCCCCTCGGAAAGGGGACTCACTCTGGATGCTGCATGCAGACTGGAGAAACCACCCGTTTTGGCCCCGCTTTCAGTCTTTTTCTGGCTCAAGGCTATGGAATTCTGGGAGTTGGAGTTTGTTGTGGGGCCCAGAGCGGAGCGGAGCTCCGCTCTGGGCCCCACAACAAACTCCAACTCCCAGAATTCCATAGCGACTGACCCAGACAACGAGTTGAAAGTCCAAGGGTCTCCCCACATTTTAAGCCCCTTCAAAAGCCCAAGGGGTCCTCCTTTTAAGTCCCCCTCAAAAACACCCCTTTTCAGTCCCCCTCAAAAATCCCCAGGGTTTCCCTCATTTTAACTCCCGCCAAAAGCACAAGAGTCTGCCTCCCCTCCTCTTTTAATCCTCCTCCCCTAAATGCCCAATGCTCTCTCCTTTTAACTTAGCTCCCCTCAAGAGCCCAAGAGCCCCCCTTTAAGTCCTCCCCAAAGCCTAATGGTCTCACCTTTTAACTCCCCCCAAAAGCCCAAGGGTGTCCCCCGTTTTAATTCTCCCAAAAGCAAAAGGGCCCCCTTAAGTCTCCCCAGAAAGGTCAAGGGTCTCCCCTTTCTAGTTCCCCCCAAAAGCCCAAGGGTCATCTTCACCCTACTTTAAGTCCCCCCATAAGCTCACCCCCCCTTTTTTTTAAAGTGTCCATGAGGTTGCATCCACACTGGAGAAATAACCCGCTTTGGCACCGCTTTATGTTCCCTGGCTGAAGGCTATGGGATTCCGGGAGTTGGAATATGTTGTGGGGTCCAGAGCGGTCCTGGGCCCACACCAAACTCCGACTCCCAGAATCCCATAGCCTTCAGCCAGGGAACTTAAAGCGGTGCCAAACCGGGTTATTTCTCCAGTGTGGATGCAGCCTGAGTTTCTTCAAGGCTGACTTGGGGAGGAGGCGCCACCGCCTGGTGAAGAGGAGACGCGAAAGAACAGGGGCGACTATATGGCTGCGCCCACACTGGAGAAATAACCCGGTTTGGCACCGCTTCAACCGCCCTGGCTCAAGGCTATGGAATTCTGGGAGTTGGAATTTGTTGTGGGGGGGGGTCCAGAGCGTTCCATAGCCTTGAGCCAGGGCGTTTGAAGCGGTGCCAAACTGGGTTATTTCTCCAATGTGCGAAGGTGGGAAGACTCCTTGAACTCTAGGCTGGTTGAACTCCTTCCCCCCCAGGCCTTTGCTCTGCCTTTTGGCCCTGCCAGGGATCCCTTCTCCTCAGCCCTCTAGGAACTTCTCTCCCCGCCCTCCAATTCCTTTGCTTCTCCTCTTCAGCAAGAGATGGTGGTGGCACCTTCTCCAGTCAGCCCTCAAAGAACTCAGGTCTGACTGAACTACTTCTCTAATCATCATCATCATCTACTTCACTCACTTCCATCCCTTCTGAGCTTTGCCCTCAGGCGGATGAGCCAGAAAATGAGCCCCGAAAACCCCTCTTACTTCATAGAGTCATAGAGTCCTATGGAGTTTATCACACGGGAGTAATTTCTCTCAATTTCGAAAGAAATGGAAGTGAGGCCAGTTCAGAATTGAGTAAATTCGCTAGTTCAGCGAATTTACTTGATTGCATATTGACACTGCATTTCATTCAGAACTGCCCGAAATTGCCTCCCAGTGCCCAAAATTGTGTGTGATAGTTTCTCACACAATCACGCATGATTGCGTTCGGAGGGACTTCCCCTTGCCCGAAAATGTGTGTGATCAGCTTTCACGCAATCACGCGAAACTCCATGATTGCATTCAGATTGCCATTGGATTATACTTCCAATTCCCTTCGTGTGATAAACTTCATAGAATCCTAGAGTTGGAAGAGACCCCAAGGGCCATCCAGTCCAACCCCATTCTGCCATGCAAGAACTCACAACCAAAGCATCCCCAACAGATGGCCATCCAGCCTCTGTTTAAAGACCGCCAAGGAAGGAGACTCCACCACACTTCAAGATAGTGTGCTCCACTGTCAAACAGCTGTTACTTTCAGGAAGTTCTTCCTAACATTTAGGTGAAATCTCTTTTCCAGCACTGCTCCATGTACTAGTCTCCATTGTGCCATGCTGGCTCTAAGGGTGCATCCACACACTTCCAAAATAATGCAGTTTGACACCACTTTAACCAACAACAACTACTCCATCCTACAGAGCCTTGGCGTTTGTAGTTTGATGAGGCACCAGCAAGCTTTTGGCAAGGAAGGCTAAAAGCCTTGTAAAAATTATACCTCCCAGGATTCCATAGCATGTAAAGTGGTATAAAACAGGGTTATTTTGGAGGTGTAGATAAAGTCAGAGTGTTCTGATGGTGGTGATGGGGAGGCTGGTCCTTACTGACCCGGTTCTGCAAAGGCAGAGGCAGTGGTTACTTTTTGTCTCCAAGAGAGGTCTCCATTGGTTGACTTGAAGACTGCTACCACACTGCAGAAATAAAGCAGTCTGACTCCACTGTATCTCCCATGGCTCAAAGCTAAGGAATTCTGGGATTTGCAGTTCGGTAGGGTACCAGAGTCCTCTGTCAGGGGAGGATAAATCTCTCACAAAAGTACAAAATGTCAAAGAATTGAGTCATGATGGTTAAAGTGGTGCCAAACCGCTTTATTGCTGTAGTGAGCAGCAGCTAGTCTCTGCAATGAGCGAGAAAGACCAAGAAATAGGCCAAGAAGTCATCTTACAGGGTGCTAGGAGCCCTGAATCATCCAATATATTTATATCCCACTTTTATTCCACAGAGCACAAGACGGCATACTTGGTTCTGCTATCCACATTATTCTCGTTCATAGCAGCAACCCTTCGAAGTAGGACAGAGACAGAGAAAATGAGACAGACACACAGAGATTGACAGGGCAGTGAGTTTTATGAATGAATAGTCCTTCTAAAGTCACATGATAGCACTCTGAACACTACTGTTTTCTAGCTTCTTCTTTTGTTCCCTCACCCCAAAAAGTAAAATATGCCAAAATCATAACTAAAGCAAACAAAAATTCCAAACAAATGTTCTTAACACGGAGTGACATCCCGTCTCTTCAAAGCAAGGCATTTAAATGCCAGAGATCCATTCAAAGCAATGTCAGAGACCAAGGAATGATATTCTTGCTCATGTGCCGTAAAATCAAAAGCAGCACAAAGCCTTGCAGTACCACACCTGGACACAACAGGGTGTGTTAACCGTTTACATCAAGTTTCCTTTGTTCCAAGATCTCTAGATCAAAAAGGGTTTTCTTTGCCACACAGTGAGCATTTCCAAGATTTAGAAATTCAGAGCCTCACACTTTGGGGTTTCTGACAACGGGAAATGGAAGAGATAGATGAGAGAAAGATAATGTATTATATAGCTCCTGTGCTACATTTTATAGAAGCAGTTGGTTTAATATAATGTCCATTGAAACTGACACCCTGCTCATTGCTAAAGCTGCTGTCCATTACATGAGGGGGAAAGTAACTACCATACATCCATCTGACAGGAAGAGACTGCATAATAAGAGGAAATTTATTTCCCAGATTGTCACTTGTGTCTTGAATCCTGAAAATCAGTAAGAGAAAGGGGACAGTGGCTCCAGATGTGAGTGAATGTAATTTACCTGAAGAATTCACTGTTAGTGTTATTTGTACAAACCAGCACACAGAATTCAAGATCTTTTTTTCATATACAGTATATTTAGCTGTATTTATTCATCATAATAAATAAATGCCCCAGCATTTATTCAACCTCTGATTTGTTTGAAAATTAATTGGTGAAATAGTAACATTATCATGCATCAAAAGAGATCTGGGAACTCCTGGGGCATTTGGGTTCTCATATTTCCTTTCTTTCATCCTATCAAGGAGACTATTTAAAGACAGCAGGAATCAATCTCACCATCACCACTCCCAACACGGGTCAGTTGACGAATTCAAGACATTGAAGGATTATTATAGATAATTGGCTAAGAATTTGTAGGTAGAGATGCTATCTACACAGATCCCTTTCCCACCTTGAACATATTAAACATATATATTGGCTGCATCTGCACTGCAGAAATAATCTAGCTTGACACCACTTTAACTGCCATGGCTCACTGCTATGGAATTCTGGGAGCTATAGTTTATTGTGACACCAGAGGTCTCTGACAGAGAGGGCTAATTGAATTGAATATAGGTGTGAGGGTGCATGCCACAAGCATGCGCCCCATTCATTTTCCCTCTGTTCATCCCTCGTGCATAAGCAAGAGACACAAATCTGAAGACTTTTAGAATGGAAAGAGGACTGTATGGTGTTTTAACAGTATTTGTTGTGATTACTTTTGATCACCTAACTTTGCTTCCTGACAGGGACAGTCCGGATCCCCAAGGCTATATTTAAATCTTGCTGAAAACCTGGAGAGCCAGCATGGTGTAGTGATTTGAGTGCTGGACTACAACTCCAAAGGCCAGGGTTTGAATCCCCCTCAGCCATGGAAATGCCATTGAATGACCTTGGGCAAAGCACCATGCTCTCAGCCTTGGGAGAAGGCAATGGCAAACCTCTGAAAAAGATCTTGCAAAAAAAAAAAAAAACAACAACCCTGTGATAAGGTCGCCTTAGTATCACCATAAGTTGAAAATGACTTGAAAGGCACACAACTTAAATAATGTACAAAGGGCCATATTGGACCAGATCAAAGGCACTCTGAGTAAGTGTTCTATTCACACAGTGTGCAACCAGTTGTTTGTTCAGAGGTTTGCCATTGCCATCCCCTGAAGCTGAGAGCATGTGACTTGTCCAAGGTCACCCTGTCAGTTTCATGGCTGAGTGGAGAATCGAACCCTGGTCTCCAGAATTGTAGTCCAACACAAAAACCACTATGCCATGTTTGCTTTCAGTTTTGTTTTGCTGATGCTTTTTATTCATGCACTTTATTTATATTATTTAAGGCAGCTCACAATTTAAAACAAATACAATATAGATAAAAACACAAAAAGTGTCATTAAAATGTAATAAACTATCAATAATGCTAAAACAATAGAAATATGCATTTAAAAGAAAAAAAGAGGACAAATTCAATTTACTTAAATTTTATGTGCTGTGACATTTTTTTTTTTTTTTTTTGTAATTTATGTTTCACTGCTGACTCTATCTTGGCTTTATCATGTATTACAATATTGTTATAGTTGCTCATTGCTTGTATTTAAGTTTTTGAGTTACAGTACGCTGCCCAGAGAGCTTCAGTTTTTGCACAGTCTAGAAGTGTGATAGCTAAATATATAAGCATGACAGCTTGCCATGCCAAGTCTCATGAAATGGAGAGATCTGTAAGATCTCCCACCTTAGAATGGATGCCCTCATGTTAATGTAGATCAAAGCTTGCAAAAGTTACTCACTGACCAAAATTCACAGAGATTCTAGCCCTCCTAGGAGTCATTCCTCTCTCCCATGAAATCTGGGTCTGAGGCAGAAACCAATATCTATCTTGATCATTTTAATGTGGTTAATAATGTTTGTTCACCGAGCATCAAGAATTTATCATGGTCTGCATCTAGCCCTTGATCTCAGGTCAAGTGACAAAGGGAGAATGAAACACCATTGGCATCCTGACAAAAAGGCAAGGAGATTAGCTGCCACATCAGGAGTGAAGAATGCAAACCAACAGGCATCAGAGCCAACGATGGGGAAGACTGCAGGAGCAGAAGAGCAGATCTCAGGTGTAGGAAACCAAATAACAAAGGAAGGCACAAAGCTTGTGGAAACCCCCGGAGGCAGTGAAAAGCATCAGCAGTGGGGAACATGTTTGATGGAAGGAGTGACCAGTCAGAATTCTGATTATCTGCAGAGCAAGGATATTTATTCGCTATAGTTGTGAAGATCAGTTGCTGAGAACAAAGAAGAATGTTGTTGTCTCCATCCCATGCTTGTACATTTCCCAGAGGCACATCTGACATGCAGCTATTAGGAATTTTGTGTGTCTGTTATTGCATGACTTTTCTTCTACCCAGCAATAATGCATAAGCCAGTGGCTTGTGCGTGCATTTTTAAACTTCAGATGTTGGACAGCTCCTAAGGAAAGATGAAGGCTTTCAAGGATGGTTGACTCCCCATGGCCTCCACTGGAGTGCCCTTTTTTAAATGGTTTTCTAGCACTTCTTGCCTTAAGATCACAGCCTGAAAAGTTTCTTCTTTTTTGGACTACAGCTCCCAGAATCCCTAAATGTAGTCCAAAAGAAAATCTGTTCTAAGCTCTGCTGAAAACTAATATATATTTTACTATTTTTGTTTGTGAACACAATTTGAAAAGAACAAAAAATCTTTTCCCCACAATCCTGCACTGATGATAAAAATGCATAATGGGCACTAACTTGCTGAAACATTCAGATACTACAGCAGGAGGGCATTTGGGGGGGGGGGGGAAGGATGCAACTGTCCTCTCCCTCCCCATTCTGAATAAGACATGGTGCTTACTATATGTTTTAATAATATTTACCCACAGATGCTTTAAACTTTTACCTTTCATTTAAGAGTTTGACTCTGAGAACTAAGAACTCCTAATTAAGCCTTCTTAATAAAACATGAAGAGGATGAGCATGTCTGACAGCTACGATTTCCTTGAAACTAGAAAGATTTTTTAAAAAATCATAAGAAAATGAGTCTTTCCCTCCTACCATTCTCTATTTTTGCTTTATGCTACACATCTTTAATTTCTTTTCAAGTAGCACATCCTTCTCTATTCTATTCCACCTTCTTGCATCATTCCCTGATGCTAAGAAGTTTAGGTCAAGTAACAGAGAATAATCTCATTTTAGCCTCACTGCAGCTCTCTGAATTGTATGTTAGTTTGGACAGTGAAAATTTAATGAAAATCACCCTACTCTTCGCAGGGATGTCAGTCTGGGTTACAACTGCCCAGTGCTTCACATTTTTCCTATCTTTATTTCTTGATGATATTCCTCTTGACTGGGGTTTCCTGCCTCATTCAGATCACCTCATTGTATCCAGGGTCACCAAAGCAGAAGGCTTTTGTTGTGAAACCCCACAGCTTTAAGGATTTTGAGAGCCTTATAGCCTTATCCTTTATTCTGCTCCTTCACTGCTAGGGATGCTTGAGGAATTTGCACTGCCAAGGTTTATTTCAATGGATTTACATAATCCACACCTCCTGGAACCGACTGTAGTTCCAGATGTAATTTGCCATCTGAAATCTATACATTTCCAGTCTGGCAATGCATTTTGTGGAACTAAAAAAGTGCTTCCCAAAGACAAGCCTTTTTAAACACACCAAGAAACCCACATGCACACACACATTTCTGAAATGTGAACATACAGATTCAAGTGAATTGGGTGCATGTGTCCAAAAATATGTTTCATTTACATTTTGTATAATGCACCCAAAATGAGCACAGAATACATGATGGTGGGGATCATATAGAACAAGGATAGAATAAGCTAGCATTTTTAATGTATCACATCCAGCTCCAATGCACCATAAGAGCTCAGGGGTCTCAAGTGAGAGTGTGTTGGTGCAATTACTGCCAATTTTGCAATCTATTAACCCTGAAAGGAATGAAGCTTGATTGCAAATAATGAGCAAACTTTCTGCATCACAACATAGAATTATTGTGTATCCCATATCTATCAAACAAATGACATTCAGACAAGTTGAAATACTAATTAAATCAATGTATATTTTTGTCAACTGAAAGATCTGGAGCTTATCCTACATGTTAATCAAATTAGAGTTTTGGGAAGGGGGTGCTTTTCCTGGCTTTTCTTGTGAAACTCAACAGCTTTAGGGATTTTGTGATTTACATTTAAATTAGGGATCAGCAACACAAGATCCCCAGAGATAAGCCTATCTCCCTAAGAAGCATCAGCTTGTTCCAATGTTAGCCCCTCCCTCAAAATTAATTAGGCCCTTCCTTGTCATTACAGAAAACAAAACAAAGCCAGGTGTAAATGGGGCTCTGTTTTTGCAAGGTCCATCCTGCATAATTGTCCCGGCATTATGTACATAAAAACAGCGACATGAATGCTTGAAGTGGAAAATCAGAGCAGATCTTATGTAAGAGTTACATTTACATATAGTGGGGCAGAATCTATTTATTTTGTGATTTCCACTAAGAATTTTCTCTTAGAAAAACAGCATGGGGGGGACACATGGGAGTGGGAGGGAACACTACACCCATGGTGGATTGATTTATTTGCATGTGTAGGATTTGCTGTTAGTGTAGTTCTTGTACTAGCAACTTGTAATGGACCGGGGCCTGACCACGGTCACCTCAACAAAGAAGATTTCATAGTAACTACAATGGGATGAGAGATTTACTGGTGACAAATGGGTGTAAATGGTGTTTTAAGCACAAAACAGCTCACACACCTGTTGGACTAGAATTCCTCAGGGTACGTGGTGGGCTTGGTCCCTAGGCACTGTTTCCAAGGATGCTTCCCAAGCTGCTAGCATCTTCTCTCTCCCCCCCCCCCCCACCTGCAACCATGGTGAAGTAGACATGCAATCTGAATCACTATTCTTATTTTGCAATCTTTACTCTGCAGAAGCAAGTTTCTCTTTCCCTTCTTGAAGTTTTGGGAACAGAAAACCAAATAGCTACAGTAAAAGCACTCCTCATAGCTCTCAAAAACCGAGGGACGCTTATGGTCTAATATACTCATGGGAAAGTAAGTGATCTACTGGAATGCTCTGCCAGGATGAACAGCAAGGCTTAAATGTAGTGGTGGTGGTGGTGTGCCTTCAGGTTATTTCCTAACTATGGCTACCCTAAGGCAACCTGATCATGTGTTTTCTTGGCAAGATTTGTTCAGAGGAGGCTTGCCATTGCCTTTCCCTGAGGCTGAGAGCATGTGACTTGCTCAGGGCTCAAGTGTAAAATAATGCCTTCAGTGTCAACTTGGAGCTGTGTAATACTGTTCTATGAACCAGAGTGATACTCAAGACCAAATATCACACAACACACCTTATGTGATATATTTAGTTTTTTTCTCTTTTGCTGTTCTTCTAGGAAAGGCTGTATAGGCTGTAAACAAGAGAGTCTAGACTGTAACATGCTATGCTAGTCACCTTTATTATAATTTGAAGATCACTGACCTGAATGTCCCCTACTGTAGTTCTGCATTGTAATTGTTCCCTTTCCACACTAGGCAAAACATGGAAGCATCTGAATTAATGAAAATGCCTTCCTGACTACCAGATTCTATCCTCAGTCAACTCATGAGGGTATTTTTGAATTTACCGGTCTAAAGTCTGGGCTGGAACCCTGTTCCAATGTGGCATCATCTTCATCATCTTAAATCAGTGTGTAGAAACATCACCTAGACACTCCTTGCAGTATCTTTTTGATCTGATTTCTCTAAAGTGTTTCAGAAGCAGAAGTATGGCTTTTGTAATGCTTAGTTAGCTAGTTTTAATTCAGGCAAGCAGCCAAGGCTCTCAAGCAGGGATGTAAATCTTTGCTTATTTCATTCCCACATACCAAAAAAAAAAAAAAACCATTTGAAATGTTCTCTCCCTGCTGGGTAAGATTATGAGAGCTCTGTCTTTTTCTTTTCTTTTTTAAGATCTTTTCACATTTCAGGACTTTTTTAAAAAAACAAAAATTTTGTCTTTGGAAAAACGTTAGTTTTGAGCAGAAATATGTTTATTGTTGTTGTTCAACTAACATTTTTGTCATAAGTACCAAAATAGGATGCACCTTGCAGTACAGTGTGCATGTGTGTGTAGGGGGCAGTGTGACAAGCCACACATTCTCACTGACGATGAAAAAGTTTTTGTGTATTTTTTTTTATTGAAAAGAATGCATGTGTTGTTTTTTTTTGTCCTCTTCCCTCCCTGCCTAAAATTGTCAGCTGTAATTCTATATTGCAATTTATGTTGCATGATATTTTGTATACTTAACTATGTAACAGAAGAACTATGGCATCTTCCTAGTGCATTGTGATAATGCACATCAGGGCACTGGCAAGAGTCTGCTGATGTGTATTGCGCTCTACCCGTGTCATGTTAGCTAAAGTTCTGATGCACATTGGGCTCTATCTATGCTCGTTGGCCCTCTCTAGCTGGTTTCCCAATGCAAAATGATCACTTTGCTGGCTATATGTGGTAACACTACTACATGTGGTAACACTACAGTTGCCCCTTGCTGAAATGGGCATTGTGAAACTGCTCAATTCTATTTTCCCCAGAGGTAATTCCAGTTGCTTAGACATAAGTCTCATACTGAAATCCAACCAATGTTCCTTTGCTCTCTCACTTCAGATTTGTAACTTGCCTTTGGGACCAGCCAACCATGGCACTTTTTGATCATAGGACCTATCCTGAAAACATATCCAGGGGTAGCTGTGTTGGCCATATAGCAAAGTACAATAACATCCAAAATCCATAGAACAGTGATATCTTTATTGGTGCAACTAAAATGCACAATATATATGTTGCAAGCTTTCAGAGCTGTAGTGGCTTCTTCATCGGGCAAAGATTCTAAAAATCATACAGGAGACAGAAATAAAAAAGTGATGTTTAGTCAAAGGCCTGAATTTTGTCAAGATGTTGGGGTTTTTGTCCTCAGATCAGATGGTATGGAGGGGTATTCATGCAGACAGGCCCCACTGGCCACATGGGTACTGGGAGATTCTTCAAGTCAGGGAAATATACTTTAAATTCCACTAGCAAGACAAAAAAGCCACTGCCTTTGAGATCTAGTTTGTCTCAAATCATGGACAATCTGCCAGACAGCTCCAAGATATAGCCAAATTTCACTTGGTTCAGTCAGTTTCTTACTGTCTTTTCTATCTCTAGTTTTTTGTGGATTTTTAGGGCTATGTGGCCATGTTCTAGAAGAGTTTATTCCTGATGTTTCACCTGCATCTGTGGCTGGCATCTTCTCTGAAAAACCCACAAAAAACTATGGATGCCAGTCATGAAAGCCTTCAGTTTCACATTTTGTGTCTCTCTCCCTCTGTTGTTCTGGTAGCTAAACCACATTTCTAGGACCAGAGTTTCAGGCATACATCTTTTGCCTTGTACATTTAGCTCAGTGTCAGTTGGTGATTCACATGTCAGTGGTACAATGAACCTGCTCCAAGTTTTAATCCAGAATTTTAATGGTCTTTCTAAAGTGCTGAACATATTTTGGGAAAAGGGCTTGGCAACTTGGGTCTCATCTACTGTGCAGAAATAACATAGTTTGACGCCACTTTAACTGCCATGGCTCATTGCTATGAAATTTTGGAATTTATAGTGTATGATATAGCCTCTCTGTCAGAGCACCGTAGTGCTACAACAAACTACAGATCCCAGGATTCCATAGGATGGAGCCATGGCAGTTAAAGCAGTGTCAAACTGCATTATTTCTGCAGTGCAAATAAAGCCTTGGATAGCTTCTTTAAAGTTGAGATTAAAGGTCAGAGTGGTTCATTGACCTACTGACTAGGAAATACCAACCAGCACTGAAAGAGCATTGCTTTCTTGGGAGGTTGCTGTTGTTTCCTTTTGCCCACATTAGTTTTAGCAGGGCTACCTATCCTTACCGTGTACTATGATGCTTGCTGCTGCTTTCTAGTTAATACTCTGTTTAGGTAATAGTATGATTAAAGCAAAATATTGCCAAATCCAAAATCACTCTCCAGTGCTCTCTTTGCCAAAGTTGAATTAAACTCACCCTATAAAGGCTTAGAGAGAGAACAGGGGAGCATGTCCCAATTTTGTGTGTTTGTGTGCATGTGTGTGTGTGTGTGTGTAAATCATGCTCCTTTCCTCCCCTCCTTCCTGCCCTTGTGATTTCCTCTGTTATGTTGCCAAGACAGATTCCCCTGAGAGCCCTGTGTTTGTCTTGACAGGTGTTATCGAGAGCTGCTATGCCTCAGTGGAATTGTTCTTGCCTGCTTTGAGGTACAGTGGAAAACATTAAGACGGCAAACTAATGAACTTACCTTATTGCATTCCAAATCATATAAACCACACAGTAGGCCGGATTAATCTACTAATGCTTTTCTAATGATGCCTTTATTGGGCATATGGTGCAGAGTTGCTATTTCCTTCACCATCTCACATGGGCAAAGCTTAAAATAATCAAAAGATAGAGATGGTTTCCTTGCTTTCCATTTCCCATTGCATAAATAGATATATCAACAATATTGTCATCCTAAACCTTCTCGGATGCCCATTTTGTTGCTGTGGTTTCTGGTTTCTCTAAAGGATTAAAACTGCAATGACAAGAACAGTGATTGCATATGGGGGAAAAACAAAATGAACTGGATTTGATTTGGAGAACCCTAACTTAGCCTAAACAACCTGTGAAACAGCCTATTCTCTCTGACTTTGGTCCTGCCTGCTAATGCAACTCTGAAAGAAACTCTGATCCTAGAAATGTAGTTCATGGTGCCTGAAAAGAAATTCCTGGTTTACAGTGTCTCTTACAAAGCAGGATTGCAAACTAGAGTTTATTCTTGCTTAATGAATCCTGGCATGTTTGAGAGCAACAAGCCAAGATTACCAATATGGATGTAAGCTAACCCCTTCTTGGTATGTTCATCAGTCATGCTGCAAGCAAGGAGCAAAGTTGAAGTGAACAAGCTACATCAGCATGCCATTCACTTGCAAGAAACCAAAAGAATTCATCAAAATCCTGACTTCCTCTGGACAAACACAGAAATTCTTCTTCTGAATGAAGAAGACAACACTTGGTCTTAGTGATAATGGCTCCCATCCCACACTACCATACTCCACCCCCTTCTGTGCAACACAGTCCACATTAGGATATATAATAATAATAATAATAATAATAATAATAATAATATTTTAATTATATACCGCCCTTCCAACGATCAGGGCGGTGCACAACATAAATAACATATACATGGTTAAAAACATTCCAATAAAAACAAAA
The DNA here is from genome assembly GCA_034509955.1 of Urosaurus nigricauda. NCBI lineage: Eukaryota > Metazoa > Chordata > Lepidosauria > Squamata > Phrynosomatidae > Urosaurus > Urosaurus nigricauda. The sequence continues at coordinate 363,163,307 of JAOEGL010000001.1, forward strand.
ACAATATAAAAACAAAACGGTATTAAATATCAGTTAAACAATACTATATAAAAAATATGCCAGGCCAGATTGCAATGCGGGGAAAGGAGGGGGGGAGGGGAGGATCACAATGGGGGAGAGGGTGATCAGGGGTATGCTTGTTCAAATAAGTATGTTTTTAACCCCTTTTTGAACAAGGTAAGGGAGGCAGCCAGACGGAGCTCAATGGGCAACGAGTTCCAAAGGCTGGGGGCTGAGATGGAAAACGCCCTCTTCATGGTGGTTGATAATTTAGCCTTTGGAACTCTAAGTAGCTGTTGCCCGGAAGATCTAAGTGTGCGGGGCGGATTATGTGGGGAGAGGGGGTCCTTCAGGTACCCTGGGCCCAAGCCATTTAGGGCTTTATAGGTAATAACCAGCACTTTGTACAAAGTACAAAGGATATATATATATATATATATGCGCTAGACTTGTTTTGCAATGTGTTTCAATATTTTCATTTGTTTACAAGTAAATGCAGGCTGAGTACAGGCAGTGAAAAAGTTCAAAAATACTGACAGGCCATGGGAGACAATTATCTCCCTAAAATGCTTATGAAAATAAAATCCCTGGGCTGGCCCTACCATGAGCCTGAATAAGGCAACTGTTTCAGCAATAGTTTTTGGATATCAGGAAGGGCAGCAAATTCCTAATTTGTTGCTTGTATGTTTTTACTGAGAGAGAATGCTGTTTGTGGATTTTTCTGCCTCATCTGCCAAAATATCACAGCTGATTTTGTCTCCTATGCTCTAGGATTGGTATATAGTGGGGATGCTATTTGCTGATCTGCCTCAGCCAGAAAACTGTCTTGTGTCTACCCAGGCAAATTCACCTCCCTGTGTCACTTACAATTTCTTAGGTCTAATCTGCACTGCAAAATTAATGCTGTTTGACACCACTTTAAGTGCCATGCCTCAATGCTATGGAATTCCAAGATTTGTAGTTGTGTGGGATATTTAGCCTTCTCTGTCAGAGAGCTCTGGTCCATGACAAACTATGAATCCTAGGATTCCATAGCATGGGGCCGTAGGAGTTAAAACAGTGTCAAACTGGATGATCTCTGCAGTGCATATGCAGCCTCAGTCCCACTATCATACCACACTTTTATTTGGTGAGGACACAGGAGAGGGGTTTTCAGTGGCTGCTCACAGCTGGTAATATCGCTTCCACGGAAGCCCCCTCCTTGCTCTTTTTCTGCTGGCAGGTTAAGACCTTCTTATTTAGGCGAGCATTTGATTGATTTTGAAATCCTATGGTGGAAATCTGTTAGTGGTGGTGTGATGTGTGATACTGTTTGTTTTTGATTATGTGACGTTGAAGGCTTTCATGGCTGGCATCCATAGTTTTTGTGGGTTTTTCAGGCTATGTGGACATGTTCTAGAAGAGTTTATTCCTGACTTTCCGCTGGCATCTGTGAGTGGTATTTTCAGAGAAGGCTGGCATGGAAGTGAGTGGGGTATATATATACTGTGTGACTCTAAGTTGGGAGGAGTGATTTACATGTTAATCTGTGTATTACTCTGTTGTTGAATGGCAAGGCCTCAGGGTGGGAGGATATACAGGGAGGATTTATGTCTACGTGATTAGTGATCCATTGTCTGCTGGGAAAAACCCTAATCCTGCGTGGTTTTCCTTTGTATTTTGCTGGGTCTTAATTTTGGTGTTTTTCAGGACTCATAGTTAAACTTTGGCCCAGTACAGACGGGCAGGAAGCACGGTCATGAGGCCGAAACTAGGACTCGGGAGCATGCAGCAACCACACACTCCCAAGCCCTAGTACGTGCCGGCAGCACCATGACTGCACGGCCCACCCATATGGGGTGTGTGCCCATGATGCAAGCACGGCACAATATCTGCATGTCACTGCACTGCCCTTGCATCACTGGTGGCGCCAATGGTGCACTCGTGATGTCCATGTGGCATCCCAAGAAGAACCCATTTTTCTAGGTTCTTTTGGGGGGAGGGATGTCACACAGTTTGGCTGCTGCAGTGTCCTTCCGGAGGAAAAACAGGCACCTCCAGCCCACCCTTTCAGGGTGGTTTGTTGCACCCCTTTGTTTACTTTAAGGGTTTCTTCTTTCCTGTTCAAGTTGTCAAGGAAACAAGAAACTCTTTAAAGTGGTGAAAGGTCTGGAAACCATGCCCTATGAGGGGCAGTTTAGGGACCTGGATATTAGGCTAATAATAATAATAATTAATAATAATTAATGATAATAATAATAATTTTTTATTTATATTCCGCCCCTCTGGGTGAGCAATCGGGGTGGAGTACAACATTAAAAATACATACAATTAAAAAACACATCAGTCTACCCTCCCGCTCCTTAAAAATAGATTAAACTAAGAGTAGAATTTAAAATAGTAAAACATTAAAAGATGGATATTAAACATTGATAGCTCTAAAATTAGAAAGCGGGTGGCCTCAAGAGTATTACATGTCTCAGTAAGTGAGAACTGAAAGGACTACAGTTGACGGACAATTTACTCGTTCTCAGGGAAGGCCTGCCGGAAGAGATACATCTTGGTGGCTTTCTTAAAACCATCCAAGGTTGTAATAAGGTGCATCTCATCTACAGAGGAGAAGATTATGACGTGACATTAGAGCCATGTTTAAATATCTGAAGGGGAGTCATATTGAAGATGGAACAAATTTGTTTTCTGCTGTTCAAGAGATTGGAATATGGAGCAATGGATTTAAGCTACAAGAACAGAGATTCCATCTAAACATTAGGAAGAACTTCCTGACAGTAAGAGCTATTCAACAAGGGAATATACTGCTTCAGAGTGCAGTGGAGTCTCCTCCTTAGGAGGCCATCTGTTAAGAGTGCTTTGATTGTGTTAGACTGAATGGCCCTTGGAGTCTCTTCCAACTCTATGATTCTAAGGGCCTTGACAGACCGGCACTAAACACCAGTGTGTGGGTGTGACACCCCCACTCTGTGCACCTCAACTCTGCTTCCATGCCAGTGGGATGCTGTGCACCCCACCACATGGCGAGAGATATCATGGGTGCAGCGTGTGCATGCGCTGAGCCAAAGGAACTCTGAAAAGCCACAGCACCAGTGGCTATGGTGCCCTTTCTATGACTCTAAAAGGAGCTGCTTTTTGTGGCTTCTTTTTGCACTACGGAAAGGCCAGATCAGGGCTGCGACATGTGGTTGCTGTGGCCCCAATCCGTCTAGGAAAGGAGCAGCATCCCACCACCCCTTAGAGGCCATCTATACAGCCCCTAAAGTCACCAACAGGATTCCAGTCATAGACTTAATCCTTTTGCCTTCCAGATGACCAACAGAAAACATTAAGTGGACTATCACTCCAAGACATTCTAACAAATCTGACCTGGATCAAGGAATGAATTTGCCACAAATGTTATCACATTACTTTGTAGGCATTGTGCCTTTTATCCCGAGGATTGGCTTGAGAGATGAAAGAGTCGAGGGATACGCTTCAATAATCTCCTACAGTGCAAACATATCAGCACAATGAATCTTACCCAGATCAGATACAGAAAAGAATCAATGGACTGATGGCTCTTTGACATGATGGGTGGTGGGTATTCTTAGCTGGCAGAGCAATTTGTGCAATAATGTCCAATAATGAATAAGAAGTCTGGATAATGTGTTAATGCATCTTCCAAGCAGTCTGCATCTAACTCCTTGGAGGGATGAATGGTGTTCAGCCACCCGAGATAGAGCAATAACAGGTCTGTGATCGCCTTAAGCAGTGGAAGTGCACAATAATCATTGGCACTTTCCTGTGAGTTTTGGTTTGCATATCTGTCCTCTTTCCTTATTTGTATTGATTTAGACATCAGAGTTTTAATATAGAGAAGCAGAGGGTGCTTCAGTGTTTGCTTTGTCACATGCATGTAGATAGGATTAAGTATTCCCCCCTCCTTTTCTTCTGGGAACTCACAAACAAGGCATACAAGGCGATTATCTTCCCTTTTCATCAGCTTCTGCCATTTATGAATCAGAGCAAGTCAGAATGAAATTGATAAGGCATACGTTGGTTAAATCATCTCCCCATTGGCTATTTCGGCTAGGAATGATGGGAACTATAGTCCAGAAAAATGTGAAGAGCCACACAATTCCCATCTGTTTTGAAAGCCCTTTAAAGGCAAGTTTATATGTTTAACAGAATAAAGTTATGAAACTTTTCCTGGGTTGCACCACATAAACTACAGATGTTGGGTTGCATGTCTGGATGCTCCTCCATGGCCTGTGCATTTTTAAATATACACAGGAGAGGGACTTTATGTAGAGAAACCAGCATGTTTTGCCAAACCTTTCCCAAGTGTTTAACAAGAATACATGTTTTCTCACAAGGGATCATTCAAACAAGTGATTCCTCTACTGGATTACTGGATTGGTACAATCCGCAGAAAGCTTTACCATTTGCTTCTAGTGCTGAACTGACCATATCTTTTCCTACTGTTATGCTCTTATTCGTAGTGTGCAAACACTAGGGGTGGGAGACTGGATGCATGTACCTTACATGAATCTTTTATCTTGATATGGAGAGGGGAGAGCCACAACTAAAATACATTAACAGAAGATAGAACTCTAATCAACGTATTGGGCAACCTCTTATACTCATGCATAATTTGGTGGCCTCATAAAACATTTGGATAATAGAAATTTGTATAGTTAGCTGCCAGTAGTAACCTCCATTGTATGAATAAACTTTTTTAAAAAGACAGTAGCAAACTAATCAGTATAGTTGATATTAAGCCAGTGACTTGCTTCTTAGACACAACAGATCTCCCAAATGAACCTGAAGAACAGAATAATGGAATTGTGGTACTGGCAGATATACCCAACAATCATGTAATCCCACCCCATTCCAGTTCAGGAAATCTACAGCATGCCAGAATGATAGCCATTCAAACTCTGTTTAAAAAACTTCCAGTGAATGGGAATCCACCAGTTGGAACATATTTTCAGGTCATCCAGGCTTATGTCCTGCTCCAGTGGAAGTACAGCATCCCTTACAGATGGCTATCTAGCTTTTGCTGAAATATTTGCAGTGAAAGGGAGCCTACTCCCCCTTCCAAGACAGTCTGTTCCCTTGTCAAAGAGTTCTTATTGTGAGGACATTATTCTAATGATCATCTGAAATTTGTGTCCTTGCAATTTCTGCTTTCAGGTTCTAGTCCTGCCCTCTGGTGCATCAAAGAACAAATCTACTCCATCTTCTATAGCTCAGCTCTTGAGATATTTGAAGATTGGTGTCATATCTCCCCTCACTCCTAATCTTTTCAAGGTAAACATGCCAAGCTCTTGTACTCAAGACCAGAAGAGATGAAAGGTATTGCTTTCTGTTATTTGGTTGCTGCCACACTGCAGAATTAATACAGTTTGATACCACTTTAACTGTCCTGGTTCCATCTTATGGAACTGTAGGATTTGTAGTTTGTTGTAGTACCAGAGCTCACTTACAGAGAAGGCTAAACATCTCACCAACTACAAATTCCAGAATTCCATAGCATTGAGCCATGGCGGTTAAAGTGGTACCAAACTGTATTAATTATGTGGTGCAGATTCAGCCTTTGAGATGCAAAGGAAATATTCAAGACAAATGGAATGGGGGAAATGTTATATGTTTTTAATTGACATGGCCAGCTCTATTATTAGGCAGAATGAAGCAGCTACATCAAGCAACAGGTTTTGAGTGACATGAGATTAGCTGTTTAATTTGCTATTATTTTATTTTCATAGTCAGAAACATAGAAATAACTTGAGAGGTATTCTGCTGAATACATCTAAGTAACATGGTTAAATTTGTGTACTATACTGGGTAGATGGGTGGAGAGTTGCACTCTGCTAATCCATGTCAGCTAGCAAAACATCTTAGACCAGCCCTATTTATTAGTAATCAGATACTGTAAAATTTGGCAAGATCTATTTTTAATTGTTTTCATCATTTTCATGTATTAACCACCCAGGAAAATTTCAAGTTCAAAATGTGCAGGCACAAGAATCTGTGATGCTGAATGGGCCAAACATCCTGTTAATGAAGAGTCTTTCTAACTTAACCTCCCTCAGGCTCCAACCTTAAGCATAAGCATTAGAAAGCAGTGAGTTCAATGAACCAATGGATTTCTCACACCAGTTTATATTTGTTACAGAAAGTGGGTAGGGGATGAAGCAAGCATAATCTGCACTTAATACACCGACTGCAGTGAGGAAATTATTTATTTCCTTCCTTATTAGCAAGCAGATTTAAATTTCTAACAGTAATTTTCCATTATGTAAACAGTCATTCTACTTACCTTTGCAAGTCACTTTAGTAGCCATTATGGTTAAAAGGTGGGGCTAAATTCTTTATATGAGTGTGGCCCCAAGTGAGTGAGGCTGCATAGAGTCCAAAGACTACTTTTGTAGCACTCTGGACCCCCGGGCTCTACAGATCACTCCTTTTTGCCCCTTAACTCCTGCCCTAGAAACTGAGTTGTCTGCTCCATTTAACATACTTCTTTTTCAAAACCAGAAGTTGCTTTCCAGCCACTTCAGGATGTGTGTGTGTGTTGTTTTTAAGCCCTTTGGGCCCTCCAAGTGGCTCTCATGGTCTCCCAGACCTGCTTCAGTTGTTCTCCTTTATTTTAAATTATAAATATAAACAAATAAAATCCTTCACAATCCTGTTTCATGAAGGTGGCTAACATCCATATGATAGTAGGATCCTGAATGGAATAAATTCCTTAAGCCCCCACCTTGATCACACTCATTTTTAGCCAAACCACACACCCCCTACAGCAGTAGTTCCCAACCTTTTCAATGTCCCACATCTCTAAGAAATGCTTGGTTAATGTCCGTACCCCCTATAAAACTAATAACAAATCTGAAGATGAATGAGTCTAATTTTTAACCAACAAACTGAACCACACACAACACAGCAGGTGAACAAATTGAGTTTAAAAAATAAGCTTCTATCTCAGTGGACATCTATATTGAGCAATTCAATTCTAATTTATTGGGAAAATTGGAAACGATTGTAAATTGTGAAATTCTTTTCTTTTGATTAAATAAACAATAAGACTACTATCTATGCAGCATATCTGTCTACTACACTTCTCAAGGCATACTGGGAGCTGGCTGAGTGATGACTTGTGAGTTGGTGACCTGACTGTACAGTTACTTTTCGTAACCCGGAAATTTTTGTTTCCCGGGGGACCGCTTTAGTGAATGGACCATGTGGCAAATTTAAATTTAAAAAAAAAAATTTAAAGGGGCAGCGCGGTTTTTCCGTTTCGGATCCCGGGGTTTGTTTTGGATTCCGGGGCCGTTTTTGCGGCCCCGGCTCTTTCATTCCCCGGGGTTTTCGTACCCCGGGGGATTCGTAAGCCGGGGGACCACTGTATTTCAAATATTTTAAAATATCCTTGAAGTGCTCTGGTGGCACAGTGGTTAAATGCCTGTACTGCAGCCACTCACTCACAAACCACAAGGTGGTAAGTTCAATATCAGCCAGAGCTCAGACTTGACTCAGGCTTGCATCCTTCCCAGGTCACTAAAATAAGTACCCAGATTGTTGGGGGCAATTAGCTTACAGTTGTAAACCACTTAGAGACTGCTTAGGTGGTATGAAGTGATATATAAATGAAGCTGCTATTGCTATTTCTGGCACTGCTCTATAAGGTGAGTTCCTCAACCTGTTTAAAAATACAGAACTATAAGAAGAGACTTGAATAATTTTGAAGCTGGACATTAAGAGTCAGGATGCAATTTAAAAAAAAAATCTTCCTGAAGGAAGCAACAACTATTTTTAGCAATTTTCTTGCTTCTGCAAGAAAGTTTTCAAAAACCACACCATTTTCAGACTATTCTCAAATCAGGCCTTATTCACAAATTTTGCATGGGCTCTTTTGCACAGAAAACAGGTAATAATATTTTGACATAGAAATGTTTTCTGCATAGATAATGCTGGCTTTTATGCAAAACACCCATGTGTGAATTTTGTGTAGAATATAACACAACCTACAAATATTCTTATCAGTCTAATATTACTCGTCAGGGTTTCTCGGCATTGAAAAAAAAATGTTTTTCAACCCTTTAAAAATATTTTAAAATAACCTTTCCATCCCTTTCAAGAGTTACCACCTGGGCAACAGACTGCCCATTGGTCTTCTCTTTAAATTACAGAGCTTACTTACCTCTATCTGTGTATATTATTCTAGATATGATTTATGCACATCTATATCTTATTTTGCCTCTTTTCTTGACAATGCATAATTGGCCATGTTATTGGAACTTCTTTTGCCACACACACAAACGCACACACAAACAATGTAATCTGAACACTGCAGCCATGCATTCTCTTTTTGCACCTCAAATGTAACATCCAAACTACATCTGAGAGGGTCAGTCTAACTGATCCAAGGGTGTCCCCTTAAGCCAGGGCATACTTAGCTCAGTTAGAAAAACAACAGCTGGGTGGAAAAAGTGTGTGTGTAGCAAAACGGCTTCTGTAAGTTACTCACGAGGCCTGTACATGAGCAGATAAGATATGGTTTAGGCAGACCGCAAGAAACCAGAATATACTGAAACAAGAGGAACAGAAAGGAAATGCTTACGCTAACAGAAAACTTAGCCAAGTTAAAAGAAGAAGCGTGTTGCTGAGTAGAGATTAAGGAACAGCAATATGATTGGTTGAAAAAGTGTATAAAGGATCCGTGCAACCAAAAAAGGGTGGAACAGTTTTTTTCACCGTTAGGTGGCTGTCTCCCCCGGCCGGTTAATAAACCTACCTTGGTTGGAATCAACAGTTGGTCTGGTCTTTGTCTCCCGTACCTTCAATTCCCGGGATATGTTTGGGAACGCTTAATTCCCTTATATTTCCATGGTGCATTGGCCGGGAACCAGATCGAAGGATGGGAGTTGGACCTGATGTGCCTTTGACCACGCCAGAGGATCACCGCGGTCGGAGCCAGCAACGGTGACAGTACGGTGAGAGGGGCCCCGCTACAAGACCATCGGCTTCCCTTTGCTGTGTCCGGCTCGTCGGTCGTTCCTGGTGCCAACGGCAAATTGATCCAACCAACGGGGTAGAAGACGTCTTGGTGGAGCCTCGAGGCAAGTATGAGGGTGTGTGAATGGTCTTAAACTAGTCGGGAGGTGTGTGAAGTGTGTGTGTGTCGTTGCATCCTGACACTGACCATTGTTTCAGTACCGGGTCGGCGGAGAGTGGGGTTTGTCGCATTGCCCGTATCTGGCCATATGTGCATCTGGGAGACCGGGTCGGCAAATCCAATGAGTCAAGTGATCGCTCCCCCCATTCCTTAAGTGATCACGAATCCCTGTCTACCCTGTATGATTGTGTGATCAATATTGGGTTGGGTCTAGACCTAGTAAAGGTAAAGGAGAAATAAGGTACCTAGGAAGTCGGGCTGGTGAGGGTGCCCCAAGAATCCAGTTTCCGCAATAGGTGGGGGTAGTTCAAAAGGAGTAACCCCCTTGGATTGTAAAATATAAGGTACCTAGGTTAAGGCTAGTGAGGGTGCCCCAAGATTCTAGCCAAGGAAAATGGGAGGAAACAGTGGGTCAAAAGGAGTGACCCCTTTGGATTGTATGTTAAATAATTGGTCAGAATTTAAGAAATACATTTCTGCAGGGTCCCGTAAGCCAGGCAAGTTAAGAACCTTTTGTGAATTAGAATGGCCAACGTTTCCACTAAATCCATCATGGCCAGCCATAGGGACCCTGGATAAGAGACTGGTTGATAGAGTAGCTGATTTTTGTGCTAGATATCATCCAGACCAGTACTATTACATCTCAGCCTGGCAGATCATAGTGGATATGCAACCACCGCCTAAATGGCTTCAAGATTGCAAATGCATGCCCCTCAGGACTGCTGCCCCGAAGGCTCCACCACCCTTGCCCCCTTCCGGAACTCCGGAGGACGACGAGGTTTGGCCACCACCTTATCACCCTATATATCCATCTATACCTTCCAAAGACAATGATATGCCACCACTGGAGGGAATGGAGCCTGAGGGTGGTTCAAGTTATAATTTAAGACCCAGAGACAAAGAAGAAGATAGAAAACTTTGCCCCCTGAGAGAAGTTCCTCAAGTAATACCAGATGGCCCAGTTAGTGGAAGGAATTTTCAGTACACACAACCCTACCTGGCAGGATATCCAGCAATTGCTGAATGCCTTATTCACTGCGGAACAAAAAGGACAGATCCTTAGGATGGCCAGGGAGGAGGTAGAGAAGGAAGAAGGGGCCACAGGAGAACAACTGGTGAAGTTACAAGAAAGCCGGGTCCCAACCTATAACCCGAATTGGAACCCCAATACTGAGGAAGGGAGACGGGAACTGGGACAATATCAGCAATATATTTTTAGAGCTATAAGAAGAGGGCCACCCAGACCCGTGAATTTGAAGAAAATATACGATATTCAGCAAGAAAAAGATGAGAGCCCAGGAGCATTCCTGGAGAGGCTTAAAGCCGCCTACAGACAATATAGCCCATATGATATGGAAGATGAAAGTGAGTTGTCACAGGGCACTCAAGCATTAAAACAAAGTTTCATAAGTCAATGTGCCCCAGACATCCGCCGAAAGTTACAAAAGCAAGCCGGACTCGCCCACATGACCCTGTCTAGACTTTTGGAAATAGCATCACAAGTGTATGTGGGACGAGAGGATGAGGATGCAAAGTTTAAAAAGAAGGCAAATGTTATAGCCGCAGCTCTGGGAGTCGGGAGGAAATAGAAATGGAGGACGTGGAGGTAGTGCCCAGAGAGAAGGAGGTGCGACGTGGGTGTCGGCGGCAACTACACAGGCATTAGGGAATGACTTATGTGGGCTAGCTCCCATGGAATTGACTCTGGAGCTATCAAGTCTGTTGTAAATATTTAAAAATAATAATAATAATAATAATAATAATAATAGAAAGACTGAAAGAGAAAGTGGGCAGCATAAGCTTCCTAGACTGAAGTCCACTTCCTCAGATGCATTTGGATATGAAGATGAAGATAATAATAATAATAATAAATAATAATAATAATAATAATAATAATAACTGGACATACATGTTACCTGGTCAGATATGTCCAGATGTCCTGCAGGAGACCAAGATGGTTTCACTCAGGAAATAAAGGAGGGATGGAGACACAAGATAAACCCTGAAGACTCCAAGGCAGATGTTTCTCAAAATGCCCTTGATGTTAAAGGAACCACAAAAGACAGAAGGCTTTAGAAGAGAATGTTTTCAGTCCAGTTGAGGGCCCTGACAAGTAGATACAAGGAGAGAGATGAAGCAAGTGAGAATGAAGGGCATAAAAGCAAGTTACTGACAGCTGCAACTTAGGATCAAGAAGGAAAGCCAAAAGCTGCCAGAGAAAAGAGATAGATGTGGATGTAGATGAAAAGCTGGAAGAGAGCCAAGCTCCACCTTGCCAGCACAGCCTGCAAGAGAGATGTTAATGAAGCAGGAGAGATGTTAATGAAGGAGATGTTAGACAGAGGACTGAAGATGTGGATGGCAGAGACAAAGAGAATAGTTAACCCCAGTTGCCTATGCTATAGAAAAAAAAAAAGGTCCATTTTGAATTCAGCTTCAGAAAGGAGGGGCAACAGCCCACAAGTTCAGAAAGGAGGGAGGAAGGCAAAGGAGCACTTCCATGAAAACAAAGGAAGCTGTGTAGCTTCAAGGGCATTCCTAGCAGTTGTTTTTGATAAGTGATTTGTGTGTTTTCATGCTGGAGCAACCAAATCTGTTGTAAATACAAAAATAGCACCCCCCCCCCCACTTTGGAAGCCTCTATAATAGTGGGAGCAACAGGAAGAAAACAAACATATAAATTTCTTTCAGAAAGATCCTGTGTCTTAGGCCCCCACACTGTTTCTCACAAGTTTTTGTACATACCCGAATGCCCAATTCCCTTGATGAGAAGAGACCTTCTCTGCAAATTAAGAGCAAATCTCATGTTTGAGATTGATGGGTCGATCACAGCTACCTTTAAGGGATTCTTAAAACACCGCATGCAGTGACTACTTTGATGGAACATAGAGGAGGACATTGGATGTCTAATGAGAGATTTTTGAAATATGAGAGCATTCTGGTTGATAACCCTAATATAAGGATTCAAACATGCACCACTCTGAACCCTGCCACATTGCTCCCTGTGTCAGAGGAAGACTTTTTGCAACATGATTGCATACAAACTATGGACGAAATCTATTCTAGTAGACCAGATTTTAAAGATTCCCCATTACCAGATGCAGAACTTGTTTTGTACACAGATGGAAGCAGTTTTGTCAAGGATGGACAGCGGAAATCAGGATATGCTATAGTTACAGAGGAGGGAAAGATATTGGAAAAACAATCCTTAGGGCCAAACATATCTACACAGAAGGCTGAGCTCATAGCTCTGGATAGAGCTCTGAGGCTTGCCAAAGGGAAGAAAGTAAATATTTACAGAGACTCTAAATATGCATTTCTAACCATTCAGGCCCATGGTGCAATGTGCAAAGAAAGAGGGCTGCTAACCGCAGGAGGGAAATTACTCAAAAATGTAGCAAAAGGAAATAGGTTAGCTGATCAAGTGGCAAGACAAGTAGCTGAAGAAGGATGTGAAAATGAGGTGTTAGAATTGGCTTTGCAATTGACTGATTACATTCCCAAGCAAGTACAGTACACTAGAAAAGAGGTACAATGGGCAGTAGGTGAAGGAGCTAGATGGGAGAGAGGAATGTTGGTATTTCCGAATGGGAAGGTGTATGTTCCGAGTGTGTTGGCATGGCATATGGTTCAGGAGTTGCACAAACAATATCATCAAGGGGGAACGGCCATGCAGCAATTGCTTGAACGACAAGTGTATTTTGAAGGGTTAACAGCTATAACAAAACAAGTGGCAATGAGATGTGAAATATGTGCAAAGTCAAATCCCCGGGTGGGTCCCTTACTCATCCTTGGAGTTTTTTTCTGATGAAAGCATACTGAAAGGACAAGGGAGGTGGGGGCAGTGGTGCTTGGAGCAGGTGTGCTATCAATGTGAGATACATCTGGTATCATATTGGTCTTGGTAGTAAAGAACAGCTTCTCCTGCTCCTACATCTCACTGAATAGCAAAACCATACAGATGCTCCCTTGGTATGTACAATCAGCACTTTCCAGCATTCTGCTCCATTTAAAACATGTGCCAAGATAACATAAACTCAGACATAAACATAAACTCAAATTACCACCTGCATCCTCTGGCCAAGACATGGCTTCGGTTGCAAACACGATGCAAGGAAGCCAGCATTGCTTTTTGAACAGCTGTGTATAAAAATTCACTGTTCATTATATCCCGACAAGACTACAAGCCAAAGAAATGAGAAAAAAACCCACCTTCTTTCCATCTTCCACAAACCACTTTTGGGGGGAATGTGCTTCCAAATGAGTTATATCAGAAGCTCATCAAGCATTGTCATGAAGCCCTTATTTCCTCCCCTTGTTTCTCCCACCTATCAATATATATATATATATATATATATTTTACCTTGCTCCACAAATGTCCATTTCTGATGAAAAGATTGTTCACAAGCAAGTTTCTTTTGTCCCTTTGATTTTTTGTTGTTGTTGTTGTTGTTGAAAAAAAAATACTTTCAGAGGCTGACAATTTAGCAACCAAGTTTCAGTGCAAAGATGGGCATGGCTTTTTTTAAAAGGAGGTAGGAAAAAACCCAGAGACAGAAAACATGTTAAGAAAATGCCTCTTCTCTCCTTCAGCCCCAGTAGCCAGAAACAGTACAAAGGCAATGGATCATGAAGAAAAGCAATTTCCTACTTGAGGGATTAAGCAGTGTTCTCTTTTGTACTGTTAAATCAAAGTTTTCAGTTATTTTTCCTCCCAAAATAAGACTGACTCCTTCTCCTTACACACACACACACACACACACACACGCTTTAAATAAATAGTCTCCAGAGGAACTGCAAGCGAATCCCAAACACTGTGCTTCCTGAGCAATCAATACCACAGATAAAAATCCTTTATGTTGTACTACTTTGAGCAGGCCTATTGATAGAGCAAGAAAAATTAAGCTGCTACACAAGCTGAAGATAATTACCTTAACAAGGGAGAATTTCAAGTGATATGGGGGTTTCTTTGTTCTCTTGAGCAGAGATATATGGGATTTTAATTTTGCATATATATAAATATGTACAAACAAACACATGCATGGTTTCTGGACCATATTGTTGGAGATCGGTGGGATTCCAGACAACCATGCACACTGAGATAGCTTTATATTTCAATAAAAAGTAGCATTCAGAAATCCCTGCTTGGCAACAGTAAAAATGTCTTTACATGTAAGGATCCTCAGCTTGAGGCCTCGGGGCCTAATCTAACCCTGTAAATTTCCAAGAGCAGCCAAAGATATTTTGAATTCAAAGGCTAAACAGCAGAAGAAACAGACACACACACACACACACACACACACACACACAAGGTGCACAATAGGAAGGTAATTCTTCACTAATTTCATTCTTGAAGGAAGCAATGAGTAATTTTAGCAATTTTCTTCCCACTGTAAGAAAGTCTTTACAAACTGTGTAATTTTTGAAGACTGCAGTTCAGGGCTTCTTCTGTTCCCAATACACATCCTGGGTTTTTATGTCTGTATGTGTGCAGAAAATATCTTCTTCTTTTTTTCCTTTTTCTTTTTCTTTTTCTTTTTTTTTGTATAGGAAGCAGCATTCTCTGCACAGAAAATAATAGTTCTGCATAGAATTATTATTTTGCAGAGAAAATGTTTTCCAAGGCAGAAAATGCTGTTTTGTGCACAAAAATCCCATAGCAAATCTGGAGAGAATAAGTTTTGAAGTGCAAAGATTCACCTCATTCCAAATGCTTCCTCATCAAAGTTTCCCAACAGCTAAGAAAAATGAATTTTTGATCTTGTTTTTTTAAAGGCATACATTCACCTACATTCTGTTGCTAGTCTTATCTAAAGTAGATCTATTGAACCAATTGGATTTACTTATGTGTTTACTTGTGTGTGTGTGTTGTGTGCCTTCAAGTCATTTCCAACTTATGTTAATCCTAAAGTGAACCCATCACAGGATTTTCTAGGCAGGTTTCTTCAGGGGGGTTGCCATGGTCATCCTCTGAGGTTGAGAGATTGTGACTTGCCCAAAGTTACCCAGTGGGCTTTCATGACTGGGTGGGGATTCAAACCCTGGTTTTTAGAGTCATAGTCCAATGTTCAAACTACTATGCCTTTACCATTCAACAATTCATGAATGAGTCTAAACAACAGGATTCCAGCCATCCTTTACATCTCTAGTACAAAGGATACAAAAGGGTGGCCAAGTTATTATAGTACTGGACACAGAAAATCCCACAAGTGACTCTCCTGGAAATTTACAAATATTATAATAATACAGTCATTCCTCCATTTTCACGGAGATCTGTTCCCAACCCCCGACCCCACAAAAATGGAAATTTGCAGATATTCAAGCCCCATTGTCTTGAATGGCCACACACTCCAGCAAGCGTGCCATTTGAACCCTCCTCGCTTGCTGGTCCACAAAGGACCAAGACCAGGGACCCAAAGTCCACGAAAATGGAGAGACGACTTTAATAATACATTTAGAAAGTAATAGTTTTCTACTTTTATATTTTCAGCCAACTATGCTGCCTGAAACCATTGTCTCACTCTGCTTTATAATAGGGCTGGTCTTGCCTCATGCCATGCAATTAAATCAGGCCATTTTGAAGTGTTTGAAGGATACTAAAGGAAACATTTTTAAGAGTCCTGGTTTAAGTCTGAAAGTAGTACACATGTGTTGGGAATAGTATGCTTAATACTGGATGCAGAACAGTAGTTGATTTTTTCCCCATCAACTACAGTTGCCTTTTCTATGACTCATACCAAAGAAAGCTACACATTGTCCTGTCCTCTTTTTTTTTGGGGGGGGGGGGGGATTGGCACACATCTTACAATTAAATAAAATGATGAATTCTGTTTATTTATGTAACCAGTTAGAAAAGGTGGGGGGAAATGCTGGGACATTCAGCTGAGCTTAACCTGAAAATAACATATCCAGCAGGAATATTTAACTACTGCCTCACTTGTCTTGTAGGAGAGTATCCAGAAAGACACAACCATTCAAAAGACTGAAAATCTGGGCTGTTTTGTTCTGTTTTGTTTTGCTTACAGTCAGTGTGTAGTCTTTGACTGTTTCTAACTCTTACTTTAACAGAAACCTAAGTCCTTCTAGATGTTTTAGACTTCAACTCAGAGAATCTAAGCACTGGTCATGCTGGCTGGAGCTTCTGGAAACTGAAATCCAAAAGATATGATTGGCTAAAGGTTTTCCTCACTTTCACTTATGAAGGGGAGTAGTTACCAGAGGTTGGGCAAAATGAGAGTGTCTCCCCCGCAATAAGACTTCTACTCCCAATGAAATTTTCCTCCAGTCTCTAAATATGTCGCATTGCAGTAACTCAAAATTTCAGTTGAGCATATAGGCCTGATCTAGACGGGCACTATGCGGTGCTTTGGCAGCATGAATAGGGTTCGGGAGGGCATCCCCGCGGCCTCTACAAGCGGAGAGATGAGGCCTCTGAGGCTGCCCGTGCGGCAGCCTTGGCCTCATCTTGCCACTTCTTGGGGCGGGTAGAGACCGCCCCTTTTGGACGGTCTAAAAAGCCCCATTGAAACATAGTTTAGGCATTCAAAGCAAAAAGACAAGCACAATTACGAAGGAAATATGAGCAGAGCAAATATATTAGTGTTCTAGGTGTGAAAAATTTTCAGTATCTCATGGTAGACTGAAGGAAAATTGGAGGAATTTCAGTGGGGAGAGAATGCCTGAAATTTGCTATCCCTCCTCCCCTGCAATAGATACACTTCTACAATGGTTATCATGCCCACAAACAGACTGAGCTTTGTTTTTACAGAGATGTAGCATCTACATACATCACTTTATTAGTTTGCCTGTCAGCAGACTGAAGGCTTTTAGTTCAGTAAAGAAGACAACTCCATATTTGATAGCCTATGGGACACCCCATGCTGACCAGATTTCATTGGCTGCACCTATGGACATTTAACTCACCCTGGAAAGTTTGTTCCAGAGAATCTTGTCTTCCATAGAACTTGTTGGGTTAGATCACAATCCATTGTTGGACCATAAGCCATTTTCTGTTGGACTATATGCAGTGTTTGACGTAGTACATACATTTATGTGCACCAAATCTTTTGCCAATCAATTCCAGTAAAAGACAGTCCTCTTGTAAGTTTAATATGAAGAGAGGAACATCTCTCTACAGTATTCAGTTCATACTTTTAGAAGCATATAACACATTCCTGCTCCAATTAACCCTTTTTATTAATTTTTAAATCTTATTTTTAGATAAATATTTTGTTTGTTTCAGAGGGTATTTTATATCTATTTAAATTTATTTTCTGTTAGCTATGATGGCTTCTCTCTGTGTGAGTGGTTTTTGTTTTTTTAAGGAAAGGTTAATTTTTTAAAATCAGTTTTTATAGTTTGATGCTGTTACTGTTTTTATAGGCAACTCTTGGGTCAAAAAGTGCCACAGATTTTTTTTTTTTGAAAAAAAATCGACAGTAAACTAGATGAAACTTGGTTATAAATGACAACACTTCTGATTGTTTCTCAGTTATTTGCTGTTAACTGCCATCAAGTTGATTTTGACTTATGGTGACCCTATGAATGAGAGACCTCCAAATTATCATCAACAGCCTTGCTCAGGGCCTGCAGACTCAGGGCCATGGCTTCCTTTTGTCTTTTCTAGTGAGTCATGTCTTTTCATGATATTCCAAGTATGACAGTCTTAGTTTAGCCATCTTAGCTTCTAAGAGAATTCAGGCTTGATTTGCTCTAGAACCTATTTATTTGTCTTTTAAGTGGTCCACAGTATCCGTAGAATTCTTCTCCATCACCACATTTCAAATTAGTTGATTTTATTCCTGTCAACATTTGTCACTTTCCAGCTTTCACAACCATACATAGAAATTGAAAATATGATGCCATGGACAATCCTAATAATAGTTTTCAGTGATATGTCTTTACACTTCAAGATCTTGTCTAGTTCCTTCACAACTTTCCAGTTTTATTTTTCTTCTGACTTCTTGGCTGCAGTTTGCATTCTGATTAATGACTGAGATAAGGTATGGGAAATCTTGAACTATTTCACTGTCTTCATAATCTAAAGTTATGTAAATCATTTATGATCATTATTTTTTCCTTAACATTCAATAGTAAACCTGTCTTTGTGCTTTCTTTCTGGATTTTCTCCAGTAATCATTCCAAGTGTTTTCTGTTTTCTGCTAATAGTATGGTGTCTTCTGCATATCTTAAAATGTTTATGTTCCTTCCCCAGTTTTCACATTTCCTTACTCTGAGTCTAATCCTGCTTTACATATGGTATGTTCAGCATACAGTACCAGTTAAACAGATAGGGTGAGACAACGTGGCCTTACTTGACCTCCTTGTCAATTAGAAACCATTCCATTTCTCCATATTCTATCCTGACAACCAGTCCAGGACAATCAAATGTTGTGGCACACCCATTTCTTTAAGAGCAATCCATAGTTTTTCATGATCTACAATATCCTGGTTATATCTAGGATGATATCATACCTGAAGAGCTAAAAATAGGGCAGTTCTTTCTTCTCCATCTCCACGAATAGTCATTCCTATAGCAATAAAGTGTGTGGGGGTGCCAAAAACATTTAAGCTTGGAGGCAGGACTAACCTTGGATTAGAATATGCCCACAGCAACTGTAACACTGGCACAGCTCCATCGAAGTTAATAGAGATATGCCAGCACTCATCAGCAGGGCCTCTCAGCTAGTCAGAGTAGAGCTAAAATATTCCAGAGCAATCAATACAAGCTATAAAATTGTGAGACAGTTTGTTATACTCTTACCTGCCTGACTAATGATCAATTTATCATTTATGCAAAAGGAGATTTAGATCAAAGGCTGTCATTCAAGAAAGGTAAGGAGTTTCTAAACTACCTTTAAAAAAATCACCTGAGGTTTCCTAAGAATTTTCTCTGGACTCTCTTTGATGAACTCAGAAATCAGGAGGAAATGTCCTGCAAAAGAATTTGGTCCAGTATTCCTGAAGTTCCATTCAATGTGTGACTACAGCTAAGTGGCCATTGGTGTGTTCTAGGATGTCTTTGATAATGTGAAATATAAAACAGGTTTAGTGTACATCACTAGCATCCCCAGGACCTGAAATGGCACTTCAGTTGGAGCCTGGGAAAATTACCTTTTAAGACTACAACTCCTTGAATCCTTCAGCCAGCATGGCCACTGGTTGGGGTATTTTGGAAGTTGTAGTCCCAACCCCTTAACATTTCTAAACTTTGCTTGCAATAAATGGTAAAGCAACAAAGCCTCATTGCTTTGGTTCTAGTTTGTCCCTATTTTTCTTTCATTCCTTCTCCCTTATTTTGGTGCACCTTTTAAGATACCATACCAATCTTATAGTTGAGCACAGAGCTTGAGAATCTTACTTTTGGACCACCATTGCCAGAAACCCCCAGCCAAGCAGGAATACACAGGGAAAGCACCCATGAAAGATGGCCATTCATCCTGAAAGGCATCCTTAAAACATATCCTTCACCCTTTGGCTTTTACAGTTTTACTTTACTTTCCTCAAGAATATAGCATGCTTTTTTATACTAGGTTAGATTATTTATTTATAATTTATTGTCATTTACTGTCTTATCTGCCTAGCCCTGTGTGCTGTCTCATACCAAAGTGGGGAATCTGTGATTCTCTAGATATTACTTTAGATCCCATCTAGACCCTCTAGATCCCATGAGTCCCAGTCATCACAAGCAGTGTTGGATATAATTGAGATATGGTGGATCATATTTGAAGAGTGACCAGTCCCACATTGCTGATCTAATTCCACTGGTTATGGCTCTCCAGAATGTTAGACATAGTCATTGTTACTGATTCTTTCAAGGCAGAGTCAGGAAACTGCTAATTAATGGAAGGAGAGGTCATTCCGGCCCCCTCCTCAAATCCACTGCAAGCCACAGCAGCCCTGGCAAAATAAAAAATGACTGTATACACACACACACATACACACACACACACATGCACATGAGACTTGAAATGACTTGAAGGCACATATCAGCAACACATACACACATATGTGCATGTCTGTGCGCATGTTTATGTTTATGCTGTGTGCCTGCAAATAATTTCTGAATTATGGTGACCCTAAGGCAAACCTATTATGCAGTTTTCTGGGGCTGAGAGTGTGTGACTTGCCCAAGGTCACCTAGTGGGTTTCTATGTGCTAAGCTAGGAATGATCAGCTCCAGTCTCTAGGGTCGTAGTCCAGTGCTGAAACCAAATGACCGAATGAATATACACAGATATATATCTGTTTACAAAGTTGATGTGTTCCTGAACATTGTTTTTCTTTAACAGAAATAACAAGGCTTGAATAGGAATAGGTTCCAGCAGCCCAAAAAGAACAGCAATTCAGCCAACTTTTTATTCCAAACTAACAATATGCCCATGTGAAATGAGACAACCAAGTCAGGTAAGCTTTGCATAAATAAACATGTTTTGAACCTCGAGACTGCTTGTGAGTTTCTTCCAAAATGCATCCAGTTACTTTTTTCTTCACCAGCCTCCACTTTTCTTATGATTTTCATTTTGGTAGCCAAATGGTGGTCTCCTCCCTCCGCTGGTAATACAGGTTTACCTTCTCTTCCTTTTCCCCCTCTGTTTTACTGTTCACTGCTGCTTAGCAAGGGATTCTAGAGGCATACACAGCTACAGTAGGATCAGCTAGAGTAGAATAATATTCTGCAATCTGACACAGAAAGTCTGTGTTTTCCAACCATCTTTCATCATCGTCCATGCCAATGCTGCTAAAAATATAACCCATTCAGCTGGGCAGAGAATAAGGAAAAAAGGGGAATTGAGTGGTTGTAAAAGTACTTTGTAAAAAGCAGCATCACTGGCAGAGGCTTTATTAACTGAGATATGCATGTATTCAAAACCAGAAGTGATTTCATGTCCATTTTGCCTGTCTTTTGTTGCATTTGGGAGAAGCTTGCTTTTGAGGGATACACCCTGTTTAATTGCAAAACCACTGGAGGGAAAAAAGCCATTCTATGATTACAAATGAATTTTCCAGCAGGGAATACACTGAGTGACAGAGACCTAGGGCCACAAAAAAACTTTGAGTCTGCACATAGCTCATACAGTGCACTTTGGCGATTGCTATTTTTAAGTGGAAATGCCAGAGATTGACTCGGAGACTTTCTATATCCAGAGCATGTGCTCTCCCAGCAAGCTGTGGCCTTTCTCATCCCTTCTCTTCCCCTCCCCATTTGAACAAAACTTATTTTATTTAGTTATTAAATCAGATTGTCCAATGATTGCAGGGTGGCTTACAATAAAAGAAATAAATAATTACAAACGTTTAAAAAGAGTAAGAGCTATTCAATAGTTTCTCAATTTAAGAAGACACTATTTAAAATGAGTGAAAACCATCTTGAATAATGAGCTCAAAAACATTTGCAGCCTGAATAAAATTAGTTTGAACTGAAGGCACTAATAATAATTAGTTTAGACAGAAGGCACCAAAATTTTTGATTACTGTTTGATCGTAACCCTGTGGACAGAGTCATATTTATGCCTAAGGGGTTTTACAATAACTTGCAATGATTTCAGCTTATCTCAATTGTCATTATCATCATCATCCTCCAGACTGTGCTGTGGAACCTCTTCCAGTACATAAGGGTTTCATGACAGAACAGGAGGTTTCCTTTGACAGACAAATGAATGTGTCTCATTGTTCTCGATGTTGTCTCACTGATACATTTTAAAAGTCTTTAAAAGGTTTCAAACTAGTGCTGCTTTAACAATATAACTTATTTAGTTGTTTCTAAGCTGCCTTTACTATAATGAAGAGAGAGAGAGAGAGAGAGAGAGAGAGAGAGAGAGAGAGAGAGAGAGATGTATTTTGTGTCAACCTGGGTGAGCCTCCTTGGGTCCCACATTTGGAGAAAAGTGGGATAGAAAACAAACAAATACTGGAAAAAAATCTCTAAAACAGGCATGGACAAAACTGTGGAAGGCTAGCGGGCTGCATTAGCTTCCCAGGTAAACTTGGAGGGCTGCATTTCCTAAGTGCACTTATTGTAGAAAAAATATTTTTTGCTTCCTAAGTTCCCCAAATACCATCTAGTGGATATGGGTTGCATTTATTCTGTGCTCTTAGGTTCCCCTGGGTCCTGAAAGAGGTATTTTTCAAGAGCAGAAGTCAGTTTTGGCTTGCTTCCTGTTTGAAAAAAGGCCCTAAATTGGACCAGAATCCCCCAACAAAAATGTGGTGAAAATGCCCCTTATGCTTCCTAGAAGGCTTCTGGGATAAATATTTGCAAATATATGGCCACAAAAACAACCCTGAGGCCCACGAGCTGCCCAACCCTGCTCTAAAATTATGAATCCAAACCTCACTAAGGTCCTGTTTCTCTTACCTATGGCCTATCTTTTGTATGCACTTTGCCCAGAATTCTTTCCAGAGGCTGGCTTTTTCATGCACCATAATTTTGGAGTGTTTAATCAGCAATGAGTTGTTGAAGGGTTTGGTGGGAAATTATAATGACATTTTAATGACTCCAAAGGTAGTTTGCAATCTCACACAAAGAATTAACTGTTCTACTTGGCCTCTGGGCAGTGATTGAATGCAAAAGTTTGCTGAGCTCCCCCTAAGCACCCACCCATTTTTCTTCCTCTTATGTAACAGATGTGTGTGAAATTTTGAACTCCTTTCCTCCCTGAAGTGAAACGCACACAGAGAGAGAGAGACTTAGGAGTTTATCAAACCATGGAAATTGGAAGTATAATCTAATGGCAATCTGAACGCAATCATGGGTTTCATGGTATTGCGAATTAAAGCATCTCACTTCGGGCAATGGGGGGTCATTTTCGGCTAATACGAAGTCATTCTGAACACCTTCCGAACGCAATGGGATTTCACGTGAATTCGCTAAACTAGCAAATTCATGTGAATTCGAATTGGCTCCATTCGAAATAGAGAAAAATTCCTCCCGTCTGATAAACTCCAGAGAGAATGAGTCAGCACTCTGTATCCACTGATTCAAGTATCCACAGCTTGAAATATATTCAAAAATAATATAAACTCTAAAATTAAACCTTGGTTTTGTCATTTTATATAAGGGAGACTATTTCACTATGCCATTGTATTTATTGGTTCTTGAGCATCCACAGATTTAGGTATCTGTGGAAGGTCTTGGAACCAAACCACAGTGGATACCAAGGGCCCACTGTTTAAGCAGCATCAATATTGCAACTAACAACATTATTCTCAGGATTTTCTTCAGGGGAGTTAATTTCCCTCTCCTTCTTGCTCTGTTTCATGGAAAGAACTACGGTAGTGTCTCTTCCTTCTCAGATCTTAGAAGTTGGGGGCAATTTCCGCCCAATATGCCTCATCTTCCTCTCTAAATGCTTTCCACCTGGATGGTCCCAGAAAGCCATGGAGATCTCCTTCTCAGTTCTCCTCTTGCCAAACATATATAGCTCCTCATTAGCTGCCTTGCCCCTTACTCATTTCCCAGAATCACCCTGCCTTCCCAGGCATCCGGTCCCAATCACCATGGAAACCAAGCCACTTCTCCCTGTAGCTCCAGCTGAGGAGCAATTTGGTGTGTTGCCAAGGCAACAGCTGCACCATCATCACCTTCTGCCAGCTGCAGCTCATCTGCAGCTTCTACTCAACCTTTCCTGACTGGTGGAGTCAACCTGTTAAATTTGGAGTGGAATGCTCCAGACCCCATATATAGGTTCACCTTAGGACTGGAATAGGTCATCCACATCCTGATTTCACTTCCCTGAACTAGCTTGATAACTTCAGATGTGATGATGGACAACATCCCATTAACTATATCCCAATATCCCCATGATGAAGTAAAATTAAACTGCTAGTCTATCATTTTTTATAGATCAAAGACAGTAGATAGAGAGATGGTTATGATCTTCAGTTCAAGCAGTGAAATGTCTTGGCCCATCCTTGGAAGGAAGCCAAGAGGGTCATTTCAAGGTGGAATGGGCATGCCTAGTTGGGTGTGTTGTGATCTTGGGAAGGAAACCATATTTTTATTCACTGGCAAAGGGCATTATCACCTTACAAAAGAACGATGAGAAGCAGTGAGATAGAAGTGGCTTTATGCTTATTACTTTCCTGCGTGATGTCATAGTACTTCTGTTCTCCATCCAGAGGGAGCTGCTTATAAACAGATGGCTTTTGCTAAATGGATTCTTCCAAAAAGACAAAAGGCACACATTTATGATTGCCTCCCTCAACCATAGAGTGGAAGTATTTCATTGGCATGCAGGAAGGTAAGTAAAAAGCCACTTCTATTTTTGTGCCTCTCATCTTTCTTTTGTAATATGATAAGGTCTTTGTGGCTCACAGGCTGAGATCCTACTGAGAAATGACATGGTGTAACACTACATTGGTCTAAGACTGCAAAAGTATCTGAGGAATTCAGACATGTAATGGGAAGGGACAGTTGGGCCCACATATCTTTTGAGGATTGCCGCAGACTGTAACACAGTCATGCAGAACACTTATATTGAGAAGTGTGCATAGGCAGGCCTCAGAGCCCTGGAAAATGTTTGTATAAGAAGGTCCTGGAGCCCTAAAGAGTACTTGCATAGGGAGATCTCTAAGGGGTTGTCCGCATGGGCCAAAAGGCCTCCCCCAAATTCACAAGAGTAAATAGCCTTTACCCTGTGGTAATTAAGCCCTAGTTTTGTGTGGAGCCTCTAGGAACCTGCCACAAAACTGAGCTGTTCAGATGAGCCCCTGTGCTCCTTACCTTGCTGCATCATTGCTCTGACTGAGAAGCCTCCCAATCACCATGCCTAATAAGGAAATGGGGCAGCTGGCCACATGGCTGCAACTACGTGTCCCAGCTCCATGTTAGATGTGGTGACTGGGGGTGCTTCTCAGTCACAACGATGGCATGGCAAGGTAAGGAGCACATGTTATCATGGGGACAGCTGTGTGAACCCCTGTCCATCCATGCACCAATGGGACCAACCCAGGTAACTATGGGGAGAGGAAAGCATGGATTCCACTGGCCCATCTGCTCAGGCCCTGAGACTCCTTGCATAAGCCAATAAAAAAAATCAACTGCTTGTGCAACTGGCAGGTTACATGAGTGTAAAATGGCTTATTAGGATTCCTGCCAACAAAGGCAACTCAGCAATAGAAGTGATTTCACCTCTATATCATCTGTCATGTTAACAATATTGAATGGACTAGAGGGCAAAAGTTCCCTCTCAGTTCATTTCTCAAAGTCATGCCATGATACTGCACATCACCAGCTTTAAGTGCCACTGGGAGGACAAACCTATCACTTACTCTGCACCACCACCAGACTTCAAGTAAAGTTGTGTCTTCCTGATTGTTGTAGACTCAAGTCAATTGACTCAGACTTAAGTTGGAAACAAATCACTTCAAGGACCTGACTTGGACTTGACTTAGCAAAAATTACACACTGAGTCGACTTGACTTGAGACTTGTATATTTTTAGTGACTGACTTTCTGGAGCTATTCACTTCGAGCAATAGGCAAGACCCAGACCCAGATCACAGGGCCTAATACATGCCCTGCCTCCCTTTTTCTGTTAAAATTGGCTTCCCGACTTGAGACTTTACTTGGAACTTGCCTTGAAAGTATCTTTCAAGGACTTGAGACTTGACTTGAGACTTGAAGGTAGAGACTTGACACTTGGAATAAAAAACTTGAATACATCACTGGAGGATACTGCCTCAAGGCTTGGGGTACTGTTACACTTTCACATTCTGCACACACATGAATTAAGAATTGAAAGCAAGCAAAATGCCACCTGATCCACTTTGGAGTTTATTAATTTATTAGGCTGACTCTTTCATAGGGAGCATCCCAGCAACAGGTAACCTTTGCCAGAAGCTTTCTTGGTTCTTCCCACTTCCTTCAAAGCATTGTTTTTCTTTGAACCAATGAGTATCCTAGCAACATTCAGAAGTGCCAAACAAACCTGTTGCAACCCATTTATTCTGAGATTGTTAGTAGCTACGTTGTATGCTAAGAGACCTACCTCCCAATCAATTTCACCAGTGAGTGAGAATTTATCAGGAGGGGCAGTCAGCTCTTCTCAAGATCACTTTGGATTAATGTGGGAACAATATCATACTGTTTCTCTAAGCTGGTCCAAGGACTTCAAAAATATTTCTTTGCTCTCTCCCAACCTTAGTGTTCTTGCCAGATCCCACCACCAGTCCCTTTCTCCTTCAGAGAACTTTGTTATTGTGTGCCTTCAGGTTGTTTCCGAGTTATGGTGACCCTAAGATGAACCTATCATGGCAATTTTGGGCAAGATTTGTTCAGAGGAGGTTTGCCATTGCCATCCTCTGAGACCAAAGAATGTGACTTACCCATGGTCACCCAGTAGGTTTTCATGGACGAGGGAATTTGAACCCTGGTTGAATACCATAATCAGTAGTAGCTGGTGGCTTCCATGGCCTTGCCTGCGCTGGCTAGGATACTCCAGGAGCAGCCCTGCCCCTGTAGCTGCCCTGTTTTTCCCCATTACCTGGCCCTCTGTTTCCATGGCACATGATGGCTATCTGCTTTGGCATTCTGATGGGATGTCTGCTATGGGTTGCTCACTTCTGAGGCCAGAATGGAGTGTCCACTAATGGTCACATGCCAGGTTCTGATGAGAACAAGGCCTTGTTGATTGACCAAAAGTGCCAGGCAAATCATCAGGATGCCTTTCCAGACAGCCACTGCAATGTAGAAATGGAGAACTCCGGATCTTCCCAGAAGATCCAGAGCAACAAGTAGGCTTTTAATGTGTTTTAATCTTGTTTTGCCCTGATTCTGGAGTAGGACATGCCTAATGTCATCTGGACTGCCCACACCAGAAACAGGGTTTAAGCAGTACATTCTCCAAACACACCAGATGCTGCCAGAAAGGTGTGTGTGTGTGTGTGTGTGTGGTGGGGGGTGCTTTTGGTCCATGCAGACAAGGGCCATGTCAGTGGGGCAGTTAATTCATACCAGATTTTACTCCATACTTTAAAGGGGCTATCCAAGCTTGTGAACCTATTTGTGGGGACTGGATACAGCACCTTGGATAACCCCTTTAAAATTAAGACCAGTATGCAAGAGAGATCCAAGGCAAGTATGTGACACTGTGCCAGTCTTATATAAAAGAATCTTCCTCTTGCATCATTTTTAGAAATGAATTTGGAGAAATAAATATGTGAAAAACTTGCCCTGAACTCTGATTTGTCTTTCTAAGAAAATTGAAATGGTTGATGATTCTCCTCCAATTATTCCAGAAAAAAATAGCTGGGGGGGATATAATTTTCTCCCCTTGAATTTGTCTACCCACCCCACCCCCTAACCAGGCCTTTTCATCTCTAAGCACAATCAACATGGAATTATGTCAGTATAGATTTACATCTTGCAAGCATGATATAGGATCTGGGCCAGCCTTTTTTCCCCCAAACCCTGATCAGGGATTACCTTCTGAAAATTGGTAGGAAGGAGAAGTTCTGTGGCCTCTGCACTGCACTACACTTCTAGACCATGTCAGGGTGTGGCAGTCTATCTGCATTTACCAATAAATTCATGAATACCGTCTGCCCATCACAACTGAAAAGACTGCTTCCTTCCATCCGACTCATTGCGAACTCTAAGATCAATTGAGTTGCCCTCTTAACAATTCCAGCCACGCACTACATTCAGGCAGTGAGCACAGGTAGAGACAGTACATTAACCACTGTAGAGTCTGATAGTCTGGAGGCAAACTAATAATCAAGCTGGAAAGACACCAGGGAGGCTGAGCAGAACCTGTAACTGCTCAAGCTGATAGTTACATTGCTCAGGCAGAGGAAATAGGAGGTCAGAGTCAGTAGCTCAGTAATGCAAAAGAGAACCATATTAGCCTCTAGTGTCACCTGAATCCTGGTAAACTGGGAGCTGTAGCTTCTTTTTTCAGCTATCAGGAGTGATGGCACCGAAGCCTGGGAAGGAGAGCAGGCTAGTAGCTCCCTCCTCTGGCAAGCAAGCACTGCAGCACAACACTAATGGCATCTTGGGCCCTCTTGCCATATTAAGGTTTCTGGTATAAAACATATACAGTTGTGGGACATGAGTTGTTCTTTTCTGGATCCTGTTACAGTGGGCCCTTGTTATCCACTGGGGTTTGGTTCCAGGACCCTCCGTGTATAATAAAATCTGTGTATGCTCAAGTCCCATTAAATATAATGGCACAACAAAATGGTATCCCATATATAAAATGGAAAATCAAGATTTGCTATTTGGAATTTATACTTTTTGGGAATATTTCCAAACCATGTATGCTCAAATCCGCTGATAAAAAATCAGTGGATAAGGAGGGCCAACTGTATATTCTATCTCACTGCCATGACTGTATAAACTCTATACTGCACCTGAAGAAGTGGGTTTATATTTATGAAAGCTCATGCTAAAATAAAAATCAGTTGGTCTCAAAGGGGCCACCATATTTCTTTTTTTTTTTTCTTCCCCCCCCCCTTCCTCTTTTTTGAGGTATGTTTTGAGGCTTCTTCATCAGGCAGAGATGGTAACATACACACACATGCACACATGGGCAATAAAGTGGCACTTTTTTGGTCCCAGCATCTATATTCTGCTCTTGATATTTTAGGAAATGTATATAGACAAAAGATGAGCTCCATGGTTGTAACCTGAGGAAGAACAAGTGCAATTTGCTGTTGTGTGACACCAAGTTATTTCTGACTTTTGATAACCCTAAAGTGACTTTGAGCTTATCATGTAGTTTTCTTTGCAAGATTTAATCACATGGGTCTTGTCACTGCCTTCCTCTGAGGTTGAGAGAGTGTCACTTGCCCAAGGTCACTCAGTGCATTTCCATGGCTGATATTGGTCTCTAGAATTCTAGTCCAGCAGTCAAACCACTATGTCACACTGGCTCTACAAAGGCCACACAGAAGCAAGAATGTTTGCCTTCTCCATCTGAAATTACAAGTGCTACCTCTGAGAACTCTGTCAATACCATCTATCCAGTTTGAGGCCAAGGGTCACTGTGACAGAAGAATGAATTTAGTCCCAGCGATTTCAAATTACTCAGCTCATGTATTCCTCATTTGAGAATACTTATTTGTAATAAGATAAAACAAAAACAAATCCCCCAAAAACAGCTTTAAGGCACACAAGAACTGCAAGACAAAATATAAATGAAATGAATCTGCAATGGCATAGGTTCAACTATTCCCAGGATGGCGAGAGCCCTATTGTGACTGCCAGCCATATAGCTATCAAAAATTAGAAATCTGTCCAGAAAAAAGAGGTGGCAACCCAGGGCGTGTCTATATGGATAATATGAAGTAGTTTTCCCCCATCCTTACCTTGCTGGTTGTCTACATGTGGGAAGGGCAATGTTGCAGTGAATCTGGGCCATCCCTCCCTTAATCTGGTTTTTAAAAAGCTATCGTTTGCTCTGTATTTTCACAAAAAATCCAGGGCATTCTGAAGGGAATCCAGAGCACACTGGGCTGTGCTGCCCTGTACCACCACTGCTTCTGTGGATCATCTCTACTGAGGTCACAATGATGTTCCCAACAATGGGAACAACACTGGGTGCCTCATTTCCAACCTCAGTGAGAATGGCCCACACCAATGGCACCACAAACAGGACTGTAGACAGATGCAAGGGTTTTATTATCTCAGCACTCAAAATTCCCTGCTTAGATAGGTGAGTCTCACAGCTTTGCTTTCTTGCCCTGTCTCCCTTTTTTTAAACAAAAGCAAAACATTTTTAATTTTAAAAAAAAAAAACAAAAACAACTTCTCCCCATCACACTTATGACTAAAGGTGTAAATTTGCAGAGTTCATTTTAGAGTAATGAAGCCAATGAAAGGCTCACCCACCTCTAGTGAGGATTGGGCAAACAGTAAGAGCAGCAAACTAAAAGGACATGAATGAAAAATGAAGGAGGCAACAGCAGAAGGGTAAGGGAACACGGATTGATGGGTGATATGAAATAAGACCTAGGACTATTGTGAGCGATAGGAGCTATAACTCCATCAAGGAGTCCCGGAAACTGTGAAAGCAGCTAGCATGAAGGCCATTATTCACTGTTATTTATTCCCTCAATATATTTTAGAATAGGTGATCAAATGCAAGGATGGTTCCCTAATCTAGCGAAAGAAAGGTGAACTCCCTTTTCATTTTCAAAGCAGTCTGACTGATAAGAAATGTTCAGAAGAGGGCAATGGGACATTCTCTCCAGAAACCAGTAATGTCTAGAAAATCTAGGTCAGAAAAGAAAGCTGTTCCCCACCCCTGCCCCCACCTGTTTTCTTTTTCTTTTCTTTTTTTAAACATGCTTTAGCTTCATTCCCATGATCTAATTTACTCAGGCAAGTAATGAACTTGATTTTCCCCCCAAGTTGCATCAGAGGTTTTTACAGTAGGATTGATTGGTAACTTTCCAATAATTAAATATAAGGTCTGTTCGATAAAGAAAATATTCTTAGTCATTGTTTTCATTTTGTCTTCCAGTAAGGTCCTTAGTCTAATATAATATCATTAGGTTGTCTCTGAAGCAGAATGGTTGCAGTACTTTAAAAAGGTTTCAGAGATAGATAATAGTTCTTCCCCTCTAGCACAATGCATATGTGGATACTGACTTTTACATGTGAATGCTGACAGTCCAACACACTATTTGTCACTTTCTAAAATTTAGTGATCTAGAAATTGTTGCTGAAAATCCCCTAAATGTGATTGGCATTATCACTGGATTTTCAGCATTCAGATGTGCATAAGAATTCGACAGCGGCCTGTTCATATTGCACAATTATATCATTGTGGTTCCATTTTAACTGTCTTGATTCCATCCTATGGAATCCTGGGATTCACAGGTTTTAGCATTTAGAGATCTCAGCTAGAGAACACCCGTGCGTGTGGAACAATCCCAGATCTGGGGAATTCAGTGCAATATTATATAGATATCTGCATGCATTTGAGTGTAAAAAGTTTCTCAGATCCCCAGAACTGACAAACTGAAGGTGCTGACTCACTGAAT
The DNA here is from genome assembly GCA_034509955.1 of Urosaurus nigricauda. Taxonomy (NCBI): domain Eukaryota; kingdom Metazoa; phylum Chordata; class Lepidosauria; order Squamata; family Phrynosomatidae; genus Urosaurus; species Urosaurus nigricauda. The sequence continues at coordinate 363,194,447 of JAOEGL010000001.1, forward strand.
GAATGGAAGTGAGCTAAATGAGATTAAACCCTAAATCCATTTGTTAGTTCCAACCAGAGTAGATGCACTAAATTATGTTTGTTGTTATTTGTTATCAAGTCAACTTTAACTTACGGTTACCCTAAGAATGAGATCTTCAAGATTTCTCCAAGGTCACCAGCAGCCTTGCTCAGGTCTTGCACATTCATTGCTTCCTTGACTGAATCCATCTACCTGACATGTGATCTCCCTCTTTTCCTGTTGCCATACATGATATAATACCAATTGTCATTTTTTCCCTCCCTAGTTAGTCATGTTATCTCATGAGATGTCCAATCTACAACAGCCTCAGTTTAGTCCTCTTGACTCCTAGAAAGAGTTCAGGCTGATCTTGTACATTTGTCTTTTTAGCAGTCCATGGTATTCATAGAACTATCCTCTAGCACCACATTTCAAATGAGTTGATTCTCTTCATGTCAGCTTTCTTCACTATCCAGCTTTTGCAACCATATATGGAAATCAGATTTTTATGTATAATTGAATTATAGAAATATAACAACAGCAGAGGAGTATGACACAAACAGTGTGTCACCAATAGAGAAACAGACCTGGCAGTATGGCCCCAGTAGAGCACCATCAAGAGAAGGAGGGGGGGGGGGGAGACACTCTTCAGCATTTATATCTAAAATGTTCATCAATCAAGCAGCACCTGCAGGAGGCTGCCAGACAATAAATAGCACTGTACTTCCCTCAGGAAGTTGTTCTTACAACTAACCTTCATGATAGAAGCAACAGCCATACTTCGTGTTTCTGTTCGTGCTGCCTAATAGCCTTAGGCCTTGCTCTGTTTATCAACTACACTCTTGGATCCCCTTTTGGACTGTTGCCTGGATTTATTGCTGGATAGTGTATAACCTGGATTAAACTGACTTCACTGCTTCACCTTCCTTGCTGTTGAGCCACACTTCTCCCTGTTTCTCTAGAGCTCCGTGGCTTCCTGCACTCCTTTTCTGATGGTCTGGTCTTATGCTGAGACCAAAGCAGGAAATATGTCTAGCTTGTAGGCTTAGCACTGACTCTGGGGTAAAGCATCATCATTGTAAAACAAACCACTGAACTATGCAATAAAAGAAAGAGCAAGGAAGGCAGGAGAGAAAGAGAAATTAAAAACACTAATACTTTGTTTATATTCCCTTTAGAGCCTCTTGGAGTGGTCCCCAAACAAGCTTCCACCCCGAAGCTTTTCTGTTTAAGGCAATACCTATCGAAACACTCTATTATTAATGTGCAATTTACTAAGCAGGGGGTGGAAGAAGAAAAGCAATCTTGAGAAGTAGTTTAACTGAGCAACAACAGTGCAGATTGGCTACCTTAATTCTATTTTTTCTTTTCTTCTCTCTTTCTTACTAACTATGCACTTCATTGGACACCCAGTATTTTTTCCCCAAGCTCCAGATTGACCGCTGAGTGATTAGCGGCACTGAACCTTGTTTGCAGCTGTTTGAGAATAAAATTAGGCTACCCCTCCCCCTTTTTTCCCCAGGGAATAGTTTATGAGTAGTCACAAGATTAAATCGCCACAACCATCTACCAAGGAATTGGCCAAGCTGTCACACGTTCTGCTTTCTCATGTACATATTTCTTCACACCCTTAGCTAATGTCAAACCAATTCATACTTAGGGAAGACATTCATTTAACCATAGTGGACAAGAGCCATAGACACTGATTTTTATTGACTATCTCTCCAACAGTTTATTTTGCATGATTTTTTTCAGTCCTGATCAGATTTCACTCAAATAAAATCCTCTTGATGCTGGTCATGGCCATGGTCTCATTTTATAAAATGGGAATCATTTGCTTAGACCAGGGTTGGACCCATTCCAGGGTTCAGAGGCCCTTTTTAGTTCCTTAGAGATCTAAGAGGGCCACACTGCACCATTTGTGATCTTCATTTTGGGAAACCAGAGGTGACATATTGTCACTGTTGGTCACATTCAGTGGCCATTTTGCTGTTTTGACTTTCCCTATTCAAAAACAACTTTACAACCTATAACCTGGCCCACAAGAGTAAGTATTTTTCTGGTCAAAATACATTTGAGGAGAACCGATATTTGTAGGGGGGTTGGCAGCTTGGAGATTCAAGAACTATCCCCAGCCCTCAAGGGCGATATGAGTCCTACCCCTAGTTTTAGACTATACATGCAATGTATAGCTATGGAACTCAGTGCTCTCAGTCCAATGTTTTGTCAACTGGAGTACACCACGATGTCCCAGGACAAAGGTGAATAACTTTCTGACATGCAGAGGTTTTGGACATCAGTTCCCAGAAGCCAAAACCTGCATGTCAAATGGTACTAGATTATAAAGGCATTACTTTGAAAAAAATTGGAGAAACAACGTTGTCGAACAGCTCTGACTGTCAAGACGTTTTCCTAATGGAATTTCTTTTCCTGTAGTTGAATCCATTGCTCCAGGCCCTAGCCTCTGGAGCAGCAGAAAACAAGCTTGTTCCACCCTCAATATGAAATCCCTCCAAATATTTAAACATGGTTATCATTTCACCCCTTAACCTTCTTTTTCCCAGGCTAAACCTACCCAACTCCCTAAGCCATCCCTCATAGGTCATGGTTTCCAGACCTTTTGCCATTTTGGTCACCCTCCTCTGCACATGCTCCAGCTTGTCAAAATCCTTTTTGAATTGTGGAGCCCAGAACTGGACACAGTATTGCAGATGAGTTCTGACCAAAGCAGAATACAGTGGCGCTATTACTTCCCTCAATCTAGAAACTACATTTCTATTGATGAAGCCAAGAGATGATACACTTATAGAAGAATCCTATTCTCTTGCGATGTTTTTTTCTTTTTTGGTTTTGATTAAGATTACACTAAACTTCTGTAAAAGTATGGTTCTGGCTTCTCTTAAAAATGTTATTTCAATATGCTTTCAGTTGTGACCTTTTAAACAATGTGTGCATGAATTTTATCAAACAAAATGAGCAGCTCATTAATTGCCATCCGGTTCATCTCACTCCCTCTCAATTGGGCATCAGTGTTTGCACAATTTCAACGACAAGAGGTTTCACAGTAATGACAGCAGTAACGTGGCGGGCAGAACAAGGGTAACATGTACTTCGTACATATTGGCTTTAGTCATTATTTCAAGTTTCATCCCTAGCAGTGACAGCAGCATCTGTCCTTCTACTCTCATCCCCACACTCTTTTTATGGAAATACTAAATTTACAGGGACAGAAAGGAGGAAGGACAATTCACCATCTGAAATGCATAATCCAAAACTGCCTTCAGTCTCAGAATGGTGAATGGTTTTAATGGTGTGCCCAATTGAGACCACTAGTGAGATGATCAATAGGAGGATTCTGTTTAGAAGGATTTTCCATATGAACAGTTAGTTATCTATATCAGGAACATACATCAGTGGTCACATTCAGTTGCATGGTTATTACAGTAAGGAACTTGTAATACTAACAATCTTGCAATTCTTCTGACTCTGAGAGGGAGAGGAGAGGAAAGGAGATATTTTTTCCCTCTCCTGTTTTGAACTTCCAAATTTGAATGCCTAAATGAAAATGAAATATAATGAATGAATGAACGAACGAACGAATGAACGAATGTTGCCTGTGCCTGGCTTCATTTTATTTTGTTTTCCAACACTGGTGCAGTAAGCATTTAATACAAAACACTTGTGACAGGAGATAATACCAGGAATTGTCTAGTAGGAGTGTTACGACTGAGGATAAGAAAAGGTTACAAGTGTTTGGGATGTTGGTATTTGGTGCCTGCATTTGTTGGCCTGCTCTTTTATGCCAAACCAATTAAACAGGCCCCAGAGCAAGTGAACCCTCCAAATAAACTCAGTTCTACTGGAGTGTTGCCAGGGAAGGCAGACCATCAGCTCACTGACACAATGCACCAATTAATAATAATGCTCTGCCCAACGTGTTCTGCTTTCCAATGCTTCTGCAGACAAAGCAGCTGAGGGCCTTCCATAATTGGGTTACATAACCTTTGATAATTGCAAGTGTGTAGAGTTGCCACCATCTAGTTGGTATTTTACTAGCCTGGCTGGCATTTTAGCCTCTTGATGATGGCCCAAAAAAGAAACATAGTCACAAAAGTGTCAGCCAAGGGCCTTTTTGCATGGAAGTGCCTAAAGAGCATGCAGATTTTAAGAACTTGCACCTTCATTTCTGTTTAGAATCAAAGAGCCATAGAGTTGGGAGAGAATGTACATCATCTCATGCAATCCCTGCCATTCAGGAATATACATGTAAAACACTCCAGAGAGATGGCCATCCCACCTCTATTTAAAGACATTCAAAGAGAGTCCATCATACCTGAAGGCAGTCTATTCTATTATCAAACAGTTTTTACTATCAGGAAATTATTCCTAATGTATAGGTGGGATCTCTTTCCTTGCAAAATGAATCCATTGCTTTGTGTCCTGGAACATTCTTTAGGTTGTTTTGGAGGGGCAACATGCCCACAGACCTATGAACTCTCAGGGTAGTATTAACTGGTCACCTTTTGCAGGGAACAATAAAACTCATGTTACCCCTTTGTTGGTCTGGATAAAGGAAAGGCTCTCACCCTTTAGTTTTCACTACTTAATGGTGGAATATCCCCTCTCTCACACCTTTGGAATCTCACACATCTTACTTTGCTAACAGAAAGCCACAGTGCAGATAGGGAAGGGCTGTAAAAGGCAATCATTGTCTATTTTGAGAAACCCCTAGGAAAGGCTGACTACAATAATCACATTAGAGGAACTGGAATAAGAACTATCTTTAAATACTAGTGGCCTAGTGGATTTCACGTGCTTAACAGTGACACTGCTATGTAGCCGATATGTACTACTTCCATTCTATACTCCATTTAATAGATTTGAGCTATTCACTACCCATAATGCTGAAGGCATATGCTGAACCAGCATTTTCCAAGAGCAACCTGTACATAGATGAAGATAGTTACTGGCCCCAAGGAGCTATACGACTTTACCTTCTGCTGCTTTTTGCTTTCCAGCTGGCTCTTTCTCCCAACTACCTTTCTGTTGGGAACCTCTCAGGGCATAGCCTGAAAATGACTCAGTTGTCTCCCCCCATCCCGCTTTCTTTTTTTTTACAGTCGACGAGCCCTTTAATGTCTGAGATTTGCTTGGGAACATTTGTTCCATTATTGTCTTTGATGATATAATCATGCACACTGATTTAGGGTATAATTGTAGGTAAGCATGGTGTTTGACCATCTGTTACTGCCTCTATAAAAAGATTTTCATCTTGTGTAATGCACTGCGATACTGAGAAACAAATGTAGAGAAACAAAAGATACATTTATGCAGAAAAAACATATCCTACATATCCAAGCATGCCTGCTGATTCCAAAGAGATACATTTCTATTTGTACATTATGCTACAGACAAAATGATTTCTGTTCATGTTCATGCCCCTGTTTCTGCTTGATGAAATGTGGCCCAACAGGAATGTCTAAGCAGCTGCATTAAATCCAAGCAAGTAGAGCCAGCTCCATCTAACAGGTCAACCATAAATCCTCATGAAATGGAGTTCCCATTTCTAGAATCATAGAATCATAGAAATTTAGAGTTGGAAGAGACCACAAGGGCCATCCAGTCCAACCCCCTGCCATGCAGGAACTCCCACTTCTCTCCAGAGTGAAACTGCAATCTCAATCAGCAATCGGTAATCTCACATTTAAGCAAGGTGAACAGTACAGCAAAGAAGTTTTCAAGTCTGGTGGCCCACATAAGACTATGTGCAACATCTGAACTAGGATCCTTTGAACTAGCACTGCAACTGAGCTGGTTTACATACTCCGAACAAATAATGAGAAGAGAAGCATGTATAACTTACAATCTTAGAGATGGAAGGAACTACAAGAGTCATTTACTCTAACTCCCCAGCATGCAGAAACAAACAACTAAAGCATTCCAGTCCATCCAACTGCTCTTTAAAGACCTCTAAAGAAGGCGGGACCACCACACTTAGAACCCTTACAGAAAAACAAATGTTCTTCCAAAGTTTGGATGGAGCCTTTATAGAAAAACAAATATTCTTCCAAAGTTTGGATGGAATCTCTGTTCTTGTCACTTGAATCTTCTGGTTCATGTTCTAGTCTGTAGCAGCAGGAAACTAAGCTTGCTCCATCTTCTACCTGACCCTTCATATATTTAAAGATAGCTATTGTGTTACCTTTTCCTTGGTGTTCTCTTCTCAAAGCTAAACATACCTAGTTCCCTCACTCACTGCTTCTAAAGCTTGGTTCTCTGGACAAATTCCAGCTTGTCAGTATCCTCCTTGAACTGAGGTCTTCTTTCCTCCAAGATAAACTTATCCAGCATCCTTAACTGTTCCTCATAAGGTTTGTTTTCCAGACCTTTGATCATCTGGATCACCCTTCTCTGGATGTTTTCCAGCTTGTCTGGTGTCCAGACCTCAACAAAGTATTCCAAGTGAGGTCTGACTAAACCAGAATGCAGAGGGACTATTGCTTATCTTGTTCTGGGCATTAGGCTCCTATTGAGCCAGACCAGAATTGCACTGGCCTTTTTATTTATTTATTTATTTAGAATCATAGAATCATAGAATCATAGAATCATAGAAATTTAGAGTTGGAAGAGACCACAAGGGCCATCCAGTCCAACCCCCTGCCATGCAGGAACTCCCAATCAAAGCATACCCGACAGATGGCCATCCAGCCTCTGCTTAAAAACCTCCAAGGAAGGAGACTCCACCACCCTACGAGGGAGTGTGTTCCACTGTCGAACAGCTCTTACTGTCAGGAAGTTCCTCCTAATGTTGAGGTGGAATCTTTTTTCCTGCAGTTTGCATCCATTGTTCCGAGTTCTGTTCTCTGGAGCAGCAGAAAACAAGCTTGCTCCCTCCTCAATGTGACATCCCTTCAAGTATTTAAACAGGGCAATCATATCACCTCTTAACCTTCTCTTCTCCAGGCTAAACATCCCCAGCTCCCTAAGGCGTTCCTCATAGGGCAAGGTCTCCAGACCCTTCACCATTTTAGTCGCCCTCCTTTGGACCCGCTCCAGTTTCTCCACATCCTTTTTGAATTGTGGTGCCCAGAACTGGACACAGTATTCTAGGTGGGGCCTGACCAATGCAAAATAGAGTGGCACTATTACTTCCCTTGATCTAGACACTATACTTCTATTGATGCAACCTAAAATTGCATTGGCCTTTTTAGCTGCTGCGTCACACTGTTGACTCATGTTCAACTTGTGGTCTACTTGGACTCCTAGATCCCTTTCACATGTTGTCTCATTCAGCCAGGTGTCCCCCATCCTATATTTGTGCATTTCATTTTTCCGCCCTATGTGTAGGACCTTACATTTCTCTGTGTTAAATTTCATTTTGTTAGCTTTGGCCCAGCTTTCTAGTCTATTCAGGTCATTTTGAATTTTGATCCTGTCCTTTGGGGTATTAGCTACTCCTCCCAATTTGGTGTCATCTGCAAATTTGATAACTAGGCTCTCAATACTGTCATCCAAGTCATTAATAAAGATGTTGAATAGCACTGGGCCCAGGACAGAACCCTGTGGCACCCCACTTGTCACTTCTTTCCAGGATGAAAAGGAACCATTGTTGAGCACCCTTTGGGTTCGGTCAGTCAACCAGTTACAAATCCATGTAACGGTTACCTTGTCTAGTCCACATTTTACAAGCTTGTTTGCAAGGATGTCATGGGGAACCTTGTCAAAGGCCTTACTGAAGTCAAGATATACTATATCCACAGCATTCCCTTCATCTACCAAGCTGGTAATTTTATCAAAAAAAGAGATCAGATTTGTCTGGCATGACTTGTTTCTCTGAAACCCATGTTGGCTTTTTGTGATTATGGAATTATCTTCCAGATATTCACAGACTCTCTGCTTAATGATCTGCTCTAGAATCTTTCCTGGTATTGATGTCAGACTAACCGGACGATAATTGTTGGGATCCTCTTTTTTCCCTTTTTGAAAATGGGCACAACATTTGCCCTCCTCCAGTCTGCAGGGACTTCTCCTGTTCTCCAGGAGTTCTCAAAGATGATTGCCATTGGTTCCGATATTACATTTGCCAGTTCTTTTAATACCCTAGGATGTAGTTCATCTGGTCCTGGAGACTTATATTCATTTAGATTAACCAGGTATTCCTGTACTGTTTCCTTACTTATTCTGTGCTGAAATTCCCCTATTCTGTCCTCTGCCCCATCATCCTTAGGTTGGGCACCCTTTGCCTTTCCTGAGAAGACTGAAGCAAAGAAGGTGTTGAGCAATTCTGCCTTTTCTCTGTCTCCTGTGAGCATTTTGCCATCTTCTCCACGCAGTGGCCCAACTGTTTCCTTCTTCTTCCTTTTGCTGCGGACATACCCAAAAAAGCCCTTTTTATTGTTCTTAACGTCTCTAGCAAGCCTGAGTTCATTTTGCGCTTTAGCTTTTCTGACTTTATCCCTACATGCGCTGGCTATTTGTTTGAATTCCTCTTTGGTGATTTCCCCATTTTTCCATTTTTTATACATGTTCCGTTTAAAACTTAGCTCAGTTGTAAGTTCCTTAGTCATCCATACTGGTTTCTTGAGACATCTCCCATTTTTCTTCCTCATTGGAACTGTCTGAAATTGTCCCTTTAGTATCTCCCTTTTGAGGAACTCCCATCCATCTTGAACTCCCTTCTCTTTTAGTATTCTTGACCATGGGATCACCCCCAGTATTTCTCTAAGTTTATTGAAATCAGCTTTCCTAAAGTCTAGAATGCGTGTCTGACTATGCTTAGCTTCACCTTTCCACTGTATAACAAACTCCAGGAGAACATGGTCACTCCCACCTAAGGATCCAACCACTTGCACCCCATCAACTAGGTCTTCCCTGTTGGTTAAGATCAGATCCAAAATAGCTGATCCCCTTGTTGCCTCTTCCACCTTTTGGACAATGAAATTGTCTTCAAGGCAAGTGAGGAATTTTCTAGATCTGGAGGATGGCGCTGAGTTTGACTTCCAGCAAATATCCGGGTAGTTGAAGTCCCCCATCACTACTACATCTCTCCTTCCTGATTGCGTGGTCATCTGTTCTAGAAAGGCATCATCCATTTCCTCTGTCTGACTTGGGGGTCTGTAGTAGACTCCCACAGTAACATCCCTGTTGTTTCCCTCTCCTTTAATTTTTATCCAGATGCTCTCCACCTGGCTTCCAGTATTGATGTCCTGGATCTCTTCACTGGTGTAAATATCCTTGACATATAATGCTATTCCTCCTCCTTTCTTGTTTGTCCTGTTTCTCTTAAAAAGGTTATACCCCTCTATTTCTATATTCCAATCGTGAGACTCATCCCACCAGGTTTCAGTGATGCCTATTATATCATATTTCCCTTGTTGTGCTAGGAGTGCAAGTTCATCTTGCTTATTTCCCATGCTCTGTGCATTAGTGTAGAGACATCTAAGACCATGTGTCCCCTTTACTTGATGCCTGTGCATGTTTTTTTGGCTCCTTTTGTTGAGTCCTTGCACTGTTTGTCTTCTTCCCTCTATGTCAGTTTGACTATTTTTTCTAACCGTTTTGCCTTCCAGACTGCTGTCTCCCTTCCCCAGATCACTTAGTTTAAAGCCCTCCTGATCAGATTCTTCAGACTGTTGGCAAAAACGTTTCTTCCAACTGGCGTGAGATGTAGCCCATCCCTTGCTAGAAGTCCCTCCTCATGGAACCGCAGCCCATGATCCAAGAATCCAAATTGTTCTCGGCGACACCATCTGCGGAGCCAGTTGTTGATATCTGCTATTTTCCTCTCTCTTCCTGGACCATGCCCTTCTACTGGTAGAAGAGACGAGATGACAATCTGTGCATCCATTTCCTTCAGCTTCTTCCCCAGAGCCTCGTAATCCCTTCTGATATTCTGAAGGCTGTGTCTTGCTGTGTCATTCGTTCCCACGTGGACCAAAAGGAAGGGGTATTTGTCAGTAGATTTGACCAGTCTTGTCAGCCTCTCCGTAACATCACGGATCTTTGCCCCAGGGAGACAACACACCTCACGAGACATCTTGTCGGGCCCACAAATCACTGCTTCTGTACCCCTCAGCAAGGAGTCCCCCACCACAACCACGCGCCTCCTCCGAGGCTTAGCAGCAACTCTTCCCTGCGATGGAACTCCCAGGCTCTCCTGCTGTGTCCCTGAAGTCTGTCCGTGCTGCTCTTCCTGATCCTCCTTGATAAGTGAAAGGGCTTCGAAACGATTCTGTAGCTGCAAGCTCCTACAGCTATCCCTGATTTCTCTGCTTCTCTGTGTGACATTCCTCCAGCTGTTTGCCTCCTCTGTAGATGAAGTGACCTTCTCACCCCCAGCGACTTTCTCTGTGTGGTCCCCTTCCAAGATCGTTCCTTCCGTTGTGTCGAGGAAAACCTCTTGCTCCCTGACATGCTGAAGTGTCGCTACCCTGGATTCCAGCTGCTGTACTTTCTCCTCCAAGAGGGCTACCAACTTGCACTTGGGGCATGTGAAGTTTGCCACATCTGTAGGCAAGAAGACAAACATCCCACAAGTGTTGCAAGTGACTGCAGCCGCTCCCTCGGTGCCCATACCGAGAACTATTAAGGAATCACTAAAAGAAGACTGTGGGCTTCCTCCTCGAAGAATATTCCCCGGTAAACACTAATGTCAAAGCCCCTGATGTCCTCTCCTATTTCACCAATCTCTATCAGTGATTTCAACCTACTGGGAATGTTACTTTATACAGATGCCCTGGTTTCTAACTTGTATTCACTTCCTCTGAGGTGCAGGGGAACCCCTCAAAAGCACTTTTAAAAAGGGGAAGATCTAAAGGAGAACCTCTAAAACAAAGTTTACAGCTCCTCTGCTCCTAATGTTGTGCTTTTACCCTGTTTGGGGGGGGGGGGGGAATTCGCGCGCACACTTACCACTTAAAATGGCTGCCAAAAAGTTGCTCTTCCTTCTTGTCTCTCTCACTCCCACTCTCTGCAGCTGGCTCTCTGAGCAGTTCTGTATAGCTAGTCTCCTAGCTCCTCCCACTTGTGACTCACAGGTGTGACTCACAGAAGCTCCTCCTCCTCCTCCTCTGCAGCAGACACACTCCCCAAAGAGATTTTAAAAATCCACACACTTACCACTTAAAATGGCTGCCAAAAAGTTGCTCTTCCTTCTTCTCTCTCTCACTCCAACTCTCTGCAGCTGGCTCTCTGAGCAGTTCTGTATAGCTAGTCTCCTAGCTCCTCCCACTTGTGACTCACAGGTGTGACTCACAGAAGCTCCTCCTCCTCCTCCTCTGCAGCAGACACACTCCCCAAAGAGATTTTAAAAATCCACACACTTACCACTTAAAATGGCTGCCAAAAAGTTGCTCTTCCTTCTTCTCTCACTCACTCCAACTCTCTATCTATTTTTGTGGGGGGGGGGGTTGCTGCATCACACTATTGACTTATGTTTAACTTGTGCTCTACTAAGACCACTAAATCTATTTCACATGTACTGCTTTCAAGCTGATGGTTAAAGTACTGTACTGCTTTCAAGCTGATGGTTAAAGTAACCTGCTAGTAGAATCATCTTCCTTTGAAGATAGTGGACTCTCTTTCATTTTTAAGCAGGTTGAATGGCCATCTGTCAGGGATGCTAGCTGTGAATGTCTGCATTGACAGGATCTCTTCCAACTCTACCATTGTGTAAATTACATAATTTTATGTTTATGTCATTTCTCCCTTTTTGCACACAAATTATAAGTGTGTATGTAAAGAGAAAGCACAAGAATATGTGTACACCACCATGGTCTTCCTACATATAAGATTGGTAAGTGACTCAAACACTTGGAAGTAGAGAAAAGACAGATTATTCAAAAATAGAGATGAAAATTGGTTTCTTAAATGCTGGAAAACCCTGCCAAGGAGGATACTGGAGGGGGGCATCTTCACAGTTTGGGACATATTCTTTATTTTATTTTATTTTATTTAGAAAAAATTGCTGTTGTTTTCGTGCAGAAAACAGATTTCCCACAAAGAACATGAAATTATGCACAGAAAAGAACATTACTTCTGTTCTTGTGGAGGCTGGTGGCTGGTGGCTTCAGTGTCAGTGGGCTAGTAAATTTGTTCCAGTTTTTAGTACAAACATTAAAAGAGTATATTCAAGTCTCTGAACCTATTTTGAGGTTTCTTGGATAGGTCCTTTAAAGCTTGGAATAAAACCCAGTTAGCATTTACTGCCTCACTTACATAGTAGCCACCAGCTATCACAAGTGGAAGAAACTTCCCATTTTACAAAGAGAAAGCAGGGACCAGCAGGGCAGTTCCATGGTTGGGAGCTCTTTCTTTCAGTAGAATCAGAAGGGAGAGATCCTTCTCCATCTTGTAATCCTCCATGCCATGTAAAAACTGCTTCGGAGATTGGAAAGAGCCTTTGGGAAAGAAAATCCTGGACATATAAGCAAAAGATACCCTCTGCCATAGAGGTTTAGGGCCTTGCTGTGTGACATGGATTAAAAGCTCTTCTGCAGTATGGGGAATCTTTTCTGTGTTCTGCAGTCACACAGAGCTTATTAGATATTGGCTGAGAGTCTATCCTGTGGCTATGCATCATCGTATGTGGAATTGTGCATTGATTCTGCTACAGGACCATTGTGCAAAATGACAAAATTGTGCCAAATGGCACCCCAATGTGCATTTCGTGTGCATTTACAATGGCACCAGATGTTCAGCTTAATTTCCATTAACCAGAACTGAATGCAGATGTTCTGTATAAGAAAAAAAAATCACTACTTATTTAGATGACTATACACATGCATAAGATGTCATCAGGATTCCAACTATTATACTGTATTTTTTAACTAGCAGCAAATTTGCCTTTTCACAGCACAAGGAGCTACAAGCTCCACTTACTCAGCTAAGGCACTCTCCACTCTCTACTTCGCTCCACTGTACCCATCCAAAAGAGGGCTTACACAGGGCAGAATGCTCTGGGCTTCTCCCAGAGTATTCTAGCCCCAGAGCTGCCCCAAATCCCACCCTGTTAGTTCCACATCCCAGAGCAGGATCAGCTGGTTGTCTACATATACATCCTACTGTGCTCCCTTTGTGCTGCCAATGCTGGTCCAATTTTACTCCCTTTGAGGTCAAAAAGAAGGTGTCCAGCACTGATCACATGGCTGGACATCTTGTTGTAACCTCAGAGGGAGTGACTAATGCCAGCAACAGTGGTGCCAGGCAGCACAGTGAGATGCATGTGTAAACAGCTGTCCAGAATTGCTTCAGAGCAGCGATTCCCAAACATTAGTCTTCCAGCTTTAGTTTTGGACTTCAGCTCCCAGATTTCCTAATTATTGATCAAACTGTCTGGGGCTTCTGGGAAGTCAGAAATACCTGGAAGACCAAAGTTTGGGAACCTCTGCTCTAGAGTGTTCTGGATTTTCCTGGAAAATCTGGAAAAAAGGAATAACTTTTTAGTCTGGTTTAAGGGAGGGATGGCTCAGATTTGATGTGGAACTGGCCTCACATCATGAAGACAGTTTTCAATTGAATCGTGAATTTGGTCCTGCAATGTGAAGACAGGGCACCATGGGGGTGTAGGGAAGATGGTTTATTTGGCCCATGTAGACATGCTCCAAAGTTCCTATTCCCTTTTCCACCAACACTCCAACTGTGGAAGCCCTTCATATGAACCATCTCTTTCCTCTGTCATCCTGACCCACCACCTACCCAGCAGGTTCCCACCTCTGTCAGATATGCTGACACAGGAGTTTATTACATGGGAAGATTGAGGGTTTAAACAGGCATTTTCCAGTGACTGTCACGTGGTTGCAGAAATCCTGTGAATGATTTGTTGCTGGATCATTCCTGGTTATCCCAGGAATCCCCTCTAACCGCGGTGTGTGTGAAAATCTTAGCTGTGATCACACAACTGTCACTGGAAAATGCCTGTTCAAACCCCCAGTTTTCCCCATGTGATAAAGTCCCCAGGCTGCCCCTGCACTGCAGAAATAATCCAATTTGACCCTACATCAACTGCCAGAGCTCAGTGCTATGGAAGCCTGAGAAATGTAGTTTTGTGAGACAATTCACCTCCTCTGTTAGAGACATCTGAGGCCACAACGAACTACAAATCCCCGGATTCCATAGCATTGAATCATGGCAGTTCAAGTAGGATCAAACTGGATTATTTCTGCAGTGTGGATGCAGTCCCAGAGACTGCCATCTTCAGTTCAGTGCTTTCAGCTATATCTGCTTTCCAAGGAGTTTATCTAACTGCACTTGACAAGTCACATACAAGAATCTTTTCAAAAAGGTATGATTTTAGCCGGAGTGGGGAATGTTTGAAAAGAAAGACAGGGAGAGGTTTCTTTCTTTCTTTCTTTCTTTCTTTTTTTTAAAGCATTTTAATAGCCATCCTGGAGAAAGCTATTGGCTTTGTAAAGGCAGTGGATAAATCCTTCCTTAATTAAGACACAGGCCACAGTAGGAGGTGTTGCCAGCAACATACAATCACACCCCTAGAGCGCTAAGAAATGCAACAATCACCTTTATCCATTACGTGTGTGATTATTTTATACTAAAAACTATCCTGGGACTTTGTTTTTTTGCTTTAAAAACCAGGGTTTATTTATTATTAATTTGTAGGGTGAGTGCTGAGCTTACCTTTAAAAAACCTAATAGTCAAATAAGCCAAATGGAAAAAAGAAGATTACTTTTTTAAAAAAGCAACCCAAACCTCTGAATATTAACGCAAGATATTTATGCCTGCAACAACAACAACAAAATTATTAAACCACTGCTCATTTCTACTGTCTCCACTAACAAACTGGATAATAAATATACCTGGAAATCTTATTATTTCCCCAAGCTGATAGTTGGTTTCTGTTTTGTGTTATTTTAAGATGAAATAATAATTCAATCCTGGCCTCTTCCTTCAGAATAGGTCATCTGGATATCTTGTTCAACAGAGCCAAGATCTACACTTTATCTTCATTTCTGCCATGCTCAGCCAAAAGAAGCAGATGGGGAATGACCAATGGGAGGCGAACCACTTTGTATAGACTGTAATCTGTATAAGTCCCTAGGGGAACACAAGATTGGAGTGATATTATAGCAGAGAGTCAGACAACAGCAATACCAGCCAACACTGCCCCCTCCTTTGTTGGTCGACATGGCTAAAAGCACAAATTTTGGTCCGGTAAAAGGGAGAGGATGATACCTGCTTGTCTTCCTCTGAACACCTAGCTATAAGGAACAGGAAAGCAGCAAAAGTTGAACTTCTTGTCTTTTGATTTTCCTATACTGGGGGAGATTAGCTAGCCGATCTCCAAATATTTAACCTTGTTCTGAAGTCACCAAGAAGAGTAAAAGTTAAGGATGACCAAGTGACATGGCCTTAAAAGGAGAACTATCCCTTTCTGAAATTCCATATCTATCCATTTCTGTTTAAGCAGATTTAAAAAACTGAAAGAAACCTTCATTAGATTATACACACACACACACGCACGCACACTATTCCATCCAACTTTCCTGATTTGGCAGGGACAGTCCTGATTAATCCCCTGCCATCCCACTTTTCCAACTGCTTATAAAATGTCCCAGTTTCTCTGTTCTTCTCCCACTCTCCCATTTGTCATCAGCTTACTTCCATTGCTGTAAACTGCGCAAAGTGTAAAAGTAATTTGCACTCAGTTATTTCAGCAGAAGGGAGAGGAGCGGATGGGGCAGAATCTGTCCCCGCCAAGTAGGCTCAGACAAAAGCAATGGAAGTAAGCTCTTCTTCATTAATAGCATTTTCCATTTAGATCAGACTGACATTGCATGACCACAAGTGTTCAGTTTTTCATTGTGAAATGTTGGTATTCCTCCCCTCTCTCTCATGCACACACATTCTGAAAAATGAATAAGAAAGGGGGGAGGGGAGAAAGAAGAAAGATGCAATGCAGCTTACAAAGGTTAAAACAGGCATAGCTTTAAAAATCCATATTGTACAAAAATGTTTAAAATATAATTAAACTAACAATAGAATTAAAAGTCATTAAAGGCAAGACCAAGAAATCCATAGACTTAACTGACTTTTCCTACATGTAAATGTCTCTGCAGATTAATTCTTCCTTCCAGTTAATGAGGCAGGTTATGAAACTTGTTTATCAATTTATCAAACAGTTTCCTCTTTCCCGTTCAGCTTAGAGATGTTTCCTTTTTATTGGAGTGATTATCTGTACATCATTGACAGCCCAATTACAGAGTTCAGCATTTAAATGATGGCAAGAGGTGTGTAGTGGCTGATGATGTCTGAAGGGGATTAAACCCTCCAGTAGTCACTTCTGGAGTCTCAAGATACAAGGATGAATTTCCATGTCATGCCAAATAAGTGTGGTAATCATGCTTGCAAATGAGAATGGTGACCTCTCTTGTAGATGACACCATACATCCTAGGTCTCGGTGTGTTCCAAAGAATTGAAAAGATTTATTAACATGGCTTTTTGTAGCTCCCTGGTGGTGCTCCTAATCTAGCCTTGCAGCAGGGTTTCTCCCACATCAGATGGGAAGCATCAGGAGGTTGGCTGCATTTTAGTTAATTCACTGGGCCTTAACATAACTTAAAGCAACGGTGGCGAACCATTTTGCAGTGGAAACAGGAATGCAAATACGATTCTCTCTGTGTTTTAATCAGGAGTCTTTGGCATTCTTCTGAGTGGTCTTAAGCCCTAGTAAACACTTCTTCATTTGGTGCTATGGCCTTACAATTCAGTTTTAGAGGCTACAGACAACAACAATTCTCTAAGTCTAGACCTAGGTATTGCTCAGCATACATCCACAACAATGGATCTTTTTAAAGAAAAAAGAAAAAAAAGCTACCTACAAGAGACCAGTATCAGAAGATGGAAAGAGAAAAAGGACTAGTAATTGGAATTATTGATAAACTATCCTCAGGAAAGTATACCCCCCAAAGATGAATAGTTTGCGGGGACAATGCAACCAAAGATTCAAGCAGCATGCCTCGTGGGGGTGGCGCCAATGGATAGATCCATATCCAAAAGGGTAAAGATAGGAAAGATTTGGCTGTACATTAACCAAGAACAGTAAGGAAACTATAGCTATCCCTTTCAGTTTATTCTTCAGTGCTCTCCACTGATCTATTATAATACCAGTCTTAGTTCCTCTTTAGGAAGGTTAGAAAAATTGATCAAACTCATCAATGGCATAAATGCTATAAAAAAAATTGCAAACACTTCAGAGAGCATATCTAAAGATGCAGAATGATTTCTGCAACTTGCAGAGCTATGCTGATAACAAAATTGTCCAGTTAAGCAAAAGAAAGGAGAATCAAATGATTTTGGTAAAAGTGGAATACACATGAAATGCAACATTGGAGGACGTGTGGTTCTGCAGCCCTTCTTCTGGGAAGAGGTTCTGTCTGTGTATATACCTTGGGAGATTAGTCTGGAGGTATTTTATGGCACTTTTCAGGTCCATCCATACAGCAGAAATAATCCTGTTTGACACCACTTTAACTTTGTGCCACAACCAACTACAGTTTGCGTAATTCCACAGCATTGAGCCATGGTAATTAAAGCAGCATCAAACCAGATTATTTCTGCAATGTGGATGCAGCCTTCCTCAACCTCTAGCTATTTTAAGGCTTCAAGTTCCCTAGCCAGAATAACAAATTATAGAGAATGCTGGGATTTGTATTCCAGACATCTAGAGGGAACCAGGTTGAGTGAGGCTGTTTAACAGAGCTCTGCTACTGATTGCACAAGACCACTGAGAACCATGTACACTGGCTTCCACTTGTGAAACAACTGTCCCACAAGCATTAGGTTCCTAATTATACACCTAAGACAATTACTCAATTGAGGCTAAAGGGGATTTAACTTCAGGGAGAGAAAGATAGGTCAAACAGCCCAAGAAAAGTGCAGCAGTGATGACAACTGCCTAGGGAGGCTATACAATGCCCTTCTTTAGACACTTTTGAGAAAACCTTTTACAGATATTTGCCTGGGGGTTGCTTGAGATACAGGGCAGAGATGGACACATTTTGAGAGAACATTCTTCATGCACATCCATGGGTGGAAAATGTCTTGTTTATGCATGGGTGGTCAAGGTCCTACCATAGATTGTCACTGCATACAAGTAAGCAGAAGCGGCTGATAACTCCATGGTGAAGCAGGTGGTGAATCCACTCTGGACTTTAAACTTTAAAGTAGCTACCCAACATACTGAGGCTATTTTGGAAAGACAGTTCTGCAGCATGGATGGTTTTAAGGTTTGGACTAAAAGTCGGTGTGGGTTTGTCACCACTCTGACATCGCAGCTAGTGGTAGTAAGGACTTCATAGATAATCATGTCTTCTGGTGACATGGACCTTGCAAAGACCCTTAGTGCTCTTATTATTCTACCTGATAAGCTTCTCTGAGCATCAAGAAACACTTTTTAAATGGGGACAATATATAAAAACTGGATTTTCTTTCCATGTGTGCTTTTAAGGGGAAAGGTTGGAGTTGATGACCTACTGGATACTTTGTATCCCTATAATCCTATAAATCTTCCTGCTAATCTTACTGGCATCCAAATATCATCCCAGAAGATGCTACAAGGTTGATATCTTTCTGTCGAGGGACATCATAGACATCTTTGATCGATAAGAACTTAATAATAGCTCTTCTAGGCCAGACAAGTGCTCCTTCTAATCCAATATCCTGTCTGGAAGTTTAATCACCGAATCCTTTGGGGGGGGGGAAGGAAAGGGAGTCCACCTCCTCACATACACTAGGCTAACTGTTTTTCAGATATCCCATTCTTCTGGCATATGAACTATCATTTGTATGGGCACAGAAACAGGAGAAAACTGTTACTGGAGTTTGCCAGTAATAGCTGAATGCTTGCACCTAGATACACAATTCCCAGCACTGGCAGTCTAACGTCTTTTTCACACTGCACAAATATAGGTATTGCCACATTGCAGAATTAAAGCAGTATGATACCACTTTAACTGCCATGATTTATTCTGCAAAATCCTTGGATTGAAGATTGGTGAGGCATCAGAGCTCCCTGAAACACTAGGTTGCATACTTCACCAAATTAAAAATCCCAGGTTTCACAAAGATAGGTCATACCAGTTAAAATGCTGTCAAATTGCTTTAATTCTGCAGTGTGGCTATACCCCAAAACACTTCATTACTGCTTTAACTATGACACTGTGCTAAGGACTATTAGGATTTGTAGTTTTGTCAGGTAGGGATCTAAATCCTTTTTTATTTTGTCTTCACATGCAATGATAAATAATTAATGTAGTTTTCTTCTGCTACAAGAAAAATAATATGAACATTTCTCTGCAGTGTACTTCCCATATTCAAAAGCTTCGAAGTGTTGTGGAGGAATTATTCTTCACAGCAACACATATGTGGCTTTATTTTTGCTGTCCCCCCCTCCCAAAAAAAAAAAAAAATGGTTTTGGTACCAAAATGTATTTCCAAGCAAGAGTGCTTTCTGTGCCAGAAACTGGTTTTCTGCATAGAAAATGTCTTTTTAAAAAAGATCACATTTATTTCTCTGTAGAACAATTCCTCTGCAACACTTTGGGAATTCTGAATACTGGAAAACCTGCTTAAAATTATTGCTGCTCAAAAGTTCATCCTTATAGGGTTTCTCAGTCATTAGGAATTTTTTGACCCATAAAGAAATAATTGCAAATATTCTGTCCATCTCTGTCATGAGATTTATAATTCCTGATTGGAGAGCTCTAGTTCTGCACTACAGGGGAAAACACAAAAACATTCTAGGAGAGAATTCTAATTACCTCACGAAACTACAAATCCTAGAATTGTGTAAGATGAAGTCATGCCAGGTTGAAAGTGATATCAGACTGTAAACTGTGTGGTGTGGAAGACTGCAAACACACTCAGCTAAGACACTGAGAAAAACCTTTGCTTGAGATGCTCAGAAAGGAGTGTGGAACCACATGTGGAAAGATGGCCCAAAGATCTGTTTCCACGTGATACAGTTTCATGCACACTGCTACCAGAAATTCATTGTTTCTAAATTGCTCCAATGCAGCCAGACTGGGGGATTCTATCTTGATATTTAAGGAGTGCTGTTCCTTTGAAAGGCTAAGACTTGAGCACAAGAAGTGAGCTTTTTCAAAGTAGATGCCGCGTTCATATTTTCTTTAATGCCAATTAAAAATAGCCTCTTCCAAAGCCAAGGGCTCTCTCTTTCTGCATGAAAATATATAAACAATAGGATTTTTTCCCTCCCAAATCCATTATTGATTTTCAAAGCACAGCAAATATCAGCTCCAAGAAAACAGACTGGAGCTTCTCTACAGAGAGAGAGTAAGCTAGAGAGAAAGTTTTTCAATTGCTCTTCATTACACAATCTCTATTACACAACCATTTTGCCTCTTATCACCTCACATTCACTTTCTTTCTCCTCCATTGCCTTCCTTCACACAAAGCGCCATTTATTTATAGAACTCTCTGCCACAAGATGTGGCAATGAGCTTAAAGCCTGGGAAAGATACCTTTTTGTTATCGAGCTCCTGGAGTTCCCCAACCAGCATGGCTAAGATGACTGGGGAATTCCACAAGTTACAAACCCAAAAGGAAACTTTTGCAGGCTCTGGATGGCTTCTAGCTTAGAATTATTTTATTTATTTTTTTGAAAAAGTTAAAATAAATCATGATTTCATAGCCACAGTCAGGAATGGTGACAGTTTCATTTGCCGTGTGCTTTCAAGATGTTTCCAACTTATGGTGACCCTACGATGAACATATTAAAGTGCTTTCTTGGTAAGATTTGTTCAGAGGGGGTTTGCCTTTGCCTTTCTCTGAGGCTGAGAGGATGTGACTTGCCCAAGGTTGTCCAGAGGGTTTCCATGGCCAAGCAAGTGATTTGAACCATGGCCTCCACAGACATAGTTTAACATGCAAACCACTATACTATGCTGTCTCTCAGTTTCTTTAAGTCTGCATTTTTAAGTGAACTGACCTAATGTACATTTCAAGGAGTAATGTGCATAGCTTTGGATGGGCCACTTTCCTGAATTTTGTAATGCCATTTTTGGTTCAAAACTTCAAGTAAAGTTATATTCAAAAATAACATGTTGGAAAAACTTGTATGCAAAATATGCATCTTAGGGTTAGAGACAAAAAAAAAAGAAAAGAATGGCAATGTATTATGTATGTATTCTAAGTATTAATCACTACATTGAACAGCCTGTGTGGGTCTGGGTGTGCACGTGTGTGTGTGTGTTGTTGTCGCTGTGTGTCTTCAAGTCATTCCTGACTTATGGCAACCCTAAGGTGAACCTAAAACATTTTTTTCTTGGTAAGATTTGTTCAGAGGAGGTTTGTCATTGCATTCCCCTGAGGCTGAGAGGATGTGACCTGTCCAAGGTCACCCCATGGGCTTCATGACAGAGCTGGGAATTGAACCCTGGCCTCCATAGCCATAGTCCAGCACCCAAACCACTACACCATACTTAATATATTGATCATGGGTAACCAAGACTGCAGAAAGTGAAACCATGGATAAGGGGGGAATACTGTATAGAACATTTTGAATTGTGTACAAAAATGGACATGTAGCCAATGGTGCAGTTGCAACAAGGAAGTTGTGTACTTCCCATAGTTGGCCCCAGTCAACAATCTGGCTGCAGCCTTGCCAGCTATAAAAATATCTCAAGTGAGATCAGCTACTCACTCACTCACTTACTGATGACTGTTAGCCAGTCGAGACCTTTTGATTTCACTGGGCTTTTAATGGTTTAATTGAGTCTTAATTTTTCTAACTGTTATTTTAATATTATAGTGGTTTTACTTAGCTCACTTTTATTGTATCAGCATTGGGCATTTATTAGTGCATACTGCATGGGGCAGGGAATGGAAAGCTTTCTGAACAGCCCCAAAATGTTTCTATGATTTAAATACATAATAGTTCACCAGCGGTGCACGTGTTATGGTCAGCTTCCAATGGCTTTCCCTCATCGCAGCCCTCAATAAAGCTTGAGCTTTATTGAAACAGACACAGGGAGATACTGACAAGTCAAGATTCCAGGCAAGGAGCCAGTGAACAAAAATGCATTGCTCATAAGAATAGAGGTTTATTGAGTGACATTCGCAGGAGAAATGAATGACACTGACTCTAGCTTTACAGTATTCTGTGGAGTATGTGTCAGGAATAGGTATGTTTTCATCACAGTCAGCCATGGCTTAGCAAATATGGTTTACCCTGATGGTCTGGAAAATACTGTTCAGTACAGGGCCATGGGTGGACAGATGGAATGACACACATACATATGCACATACACACTAAGGTCCATTTTACACAGAGTTCTGTGTGACATCTACAGCATACTGACCTTATTTATATTAATTCATATTCTGTGAGCATTTATACTGTTTCTTTGATGTACTCATTATTTTGAATATTGATACTCCATTGACCTGTCTCTATTGATCTACCTTTAACAGCCAAGTGCCTGAACCATATTGGTTAGCCCTTATACCTATGGAATCAATGGTGCAATGGTGAGTTGACAGATAGATAAATCCTATTGATTTGGTGGGTCTGCCCTTGTTCAGACTAGACATAAGATTCAGATCAAGGGTTTCTTTCTTTCAATTAGCAGCAGTGACAACCAGTGGTTTCCTTGTCAGGGAAGCAAGGACTTCACTCTGGGTTTAAGTCTGAATTTTAAAGAAGGTGTCCATAGTCCGACTCCTATCCCTCAAAAAGGTGTTGTTGTGTGCCTTCAAATTGTTTCCAACTTATGGTGACCCTAAGGCAAACCTATCATGGGATTTTTTTGGCAAGATTTTTTTCAGAGGAGCTTTTGCCATTGTCTTCCCCTGAGGCTGAGAGTATGTGACTTGTCCGAGGTCATCTAGTGGATTTACATGTCTGAGCCAGTAATTGAACCGTGGTCTCCAGACTTATAGTTCAATGCTCAAACCACTATGCAATACTGGCTCCAAATAGGACAATAGATTTAAAGTTAACAGAAAAAAGTGTAGTGGAGCCACCATCTCCTTGACATGGAAATCATGAGTTGCTACTGATCACCAGGGTCTATTTTTATGAAGCCTTTCCAGTGATGTCATGCTCAGTTATGTCATCTTTCTATTTAATATGGAAAATGATATAACACAGATCGACCTCCCACACACTGCACACAGAAGAAATATATAGGCAGCATCCCTGCTTGGGGATTTAAAATTAGACACAGTATATGCAGAGGGTTAGGAAGAGAAGATAAAAGCTGAAAATAGGAGATGAGGGACCAAACCTGAGATAAATATGATTAAAAAAAGTTTCCAAGAGCTGGCTTCCTTCCTTCCTCCAGGCATGCCTCACCCCATGCTCTAGTTATTACATAGGACAGAGTACTGGCAGAAGAAGAACCTGGTCCATCCCAGACAAGAGCTTCAGGAGGAGGAGGCAGAGACACTTTGCCTTCTCAAGTGACATAAAATAAAGAGCAGGGAGGAAGAGGTCAGGAAACACCCTATTCCATTTTAAATACAGGAGGCCCAACTAATGAGGACAGCTAAGTTGATTAACTGATGGGTATAAATTAGTTCAATTTAGGCCATTCAATTGCTTTAAATAATGGTTTCCAAACTTTTGTGCAACCCTGTTTGACATCTCTGGCTTCCTGACTCTCTACACTCTGACAACTATCCTCTTGGCATAGTCTTGCTCAGGACTGCTCCCACTCTTTGAATCTTGGACTATCTGGACCACATTTCTCTTTGTAACACCATGTAAGCCTTGGGACTGACCAGACTTTCATCTACTAGTTCTTGTGGATGACAGGTGTTGTTATGCCCCCTTACATACCCTGCACAGTATTTTGGGATCCTCGTATTTTGATCTCTCATATTTGGAGATAGCATGTTTTTGAGAGATCAGTGACCTTTCAAGAACACTAAAGGTCAGGTTCCCATGGAAGAAGAAGAAGATGAATCATCATCACCACCACCACCACCACCACCATCATCTTTTCCCCAGGCATGTGTACATCCAAGTGAACAAAGCCCTTCCTTGAAATAGTCTGCATTTTCTCTTGAAACCAATGACAAGGTATCTCTTTGCACCTAAAACAATAAGCCAATCTCTCCCTCACCCTGTTGTGTTCCCAGCCAAACTTCTCCATCCAGCCATCTCAGGGATATCCCAGCTCAATCATTCCTTTCATTGAAACCATCAACCAGTCCAGAGTCCAACTGTCGATTCCTGGGACAAGTAATTTACCCTTTGTTACCTGTTCAGATAACCCATTTCCCTGGGCTAGTTTCAAGATAAAAAAAAGATTTCAAAACCTAATCTCTGAGCATGCAGCCAGCATATACATCTGCACTCCGAGCATGTTCTGTGTCACTAGCAGACCTCCCAGTCTGAGCCACACCAGCTTCCCATGGTCTTCTCTTTGGACAGATAATTATAACTTATTTTAACCCCCCTCCCAACTCCTCTATCCCTTATCCATATTTCCATTTTGTTAGCTCTGTATGTTATGTTTGTTTGGATTATTATCTTGCATGTGTGTCTGAATTCTGCTTATTTTTCTAAAGAAAAATCTTTTTAATCGACTTAGAACCTAGAGTCTTCCTAGTTAGTACTGGGTCCAAAGGTTACCCAAGCCTCTCATTAAGCTAATTTTTCCAACATTTGATGTATTGCTGACAGCTGGGGGGAATCCCCGGTCTCCCCCCACTTCCTCTGTGGGTAACAATGTTCTCACCTGGGCACTTGCAAGCTTTAAACAAGACAGCTGCTTTATAATCTATGATGCATATCACATCAGTTTGTGTCAGAATTCTTCAATGTCTTCTGGATAATTTGAATGATATGGCACCATGTTGAGAACACCAAAAATAGATTCTAGATAGAGAAGCGTCAGAGAGTAACTACGCATTTTGCTTTCTGCTTGAACAACCTGATTCCACAAAGACTCCCTCCAATCCATGATCCATGATCTTGTTGAGAGTCTCAATGCAACTAAGTCAAACTGTGTGAAAAGAACAATACTTTGAAACATTACAGCTACTGCAGGGAACAGCACTATGCGGAAGCATTTTTCTGTTCCTGTGGTGAAAATTGCCGGAATCATGTGGGAAGCAACTTTAAAGGACAGATGGGTAGAGGGAAAGAGCACAGAGAAGATAGAGCTGAACAAGATGATCAGAACTCATTGAATGAAGTGAATGCAAAAGAATACATAAAGACAGATTAGGAGAGATTAAGTAGGAGGAAGCAAGAGTCTTCAGGGCAAGAGTAAGAGGTTCATTAAGAACTTGAGTAAGAAACTAATTAGAGGGGAAAAGTGTTTAATACTGGGGATTTATTTTTTGTTTGTTTGTTTTGGTGTCTTACCCAGTGCAAGAAGTAGGAGGAAAAGGAAAGTGAAACAGTCATTGTAGATCAGGCCAGACTTGATGGAATTCATCAAAGAGAACTGAGATAGTTTTAGGTCCACTAATAAAGTGACATCCTACAACATTTCCAGCTTTGATCTGCATCTTCTTTTCTGAGGTTGCTCCAGAGACACAAACTAATGGATTCAAATTACAAGAGAGATTCCACCTAAACATTAGGGAGAATTTTACTGTAAAAACTGTTTGACAAATAAATGATCTGCTTCAGAGGGTGGTGGTCTCTCATTCTTTAGAGGTCTTTGAACAGAGTTTGGCTGGGCATTTTCAGAAGTGATTCAGCTGTGTATTCCTGTATGTCAGGGGACTGGATTTAGCTGGCCCTTGTGGGCCTTTGAAATGTAAGATTCTATTATAAATTCCATGGATTGTTGTCATATTACCTTCACAATATTCTGCTGAAGAAAGGCTGAAATATTGGTGCACACTGTGCTCATGCCATGATGATGTCCATTGTGCGCAGCATCCAAATGGTGCTGTGCACAAGGGGAGTCATAAGGCCATGCTGCAGGCCTTATGGCACCTGTTCTAGGATGCAAATAGGAGCTGCAGTTCATGGCTTCTATCTGCACTGGGTTGGGGTGTGGCTTGCAGCTGCTGCATCCCTAACCCAGCATTTCCAGGGGTGGCACCGAGCCACCCCTGAACAGACTGTTTGTACAGTTCCTTACACAGAATCTACACCCAGTTTCCAGAGCTGTGAATCTCACAGATTACTTGTTACACTCTCAATACACATAGCTCAGCTCTCTTTTTATATCCACTCCTCAGGTGCTTTCTAATAGTCCTCCAGCCTTCCTGGCTGTAAATCCTTACACACTTCCCACCAATATCACTGGATCCTCCTCTTATACTTGCTCCTGAAAGCAGTCTCCACCTTTTCCCAGCCTGATTTCTATTAGCTGCCCCAAATATTCTATTCTGCCTGTGTTTCTCCACAAAACGATCCAAATTTGGATGGCTCTCTCATATTCTCCAGCTGATTTGCAGAATATTTTGCATGGCAAGAGTATGTACATAAACACTGGAGAGACACACTGATCTTCATTTCCAATACATTTTTGCTACATAAAAATCTTCCTTTGAAAACAAGAAAGAAAAGGATCCAATGATTTTCTTTCCTTTTGAAGAGTTAGCCAAATGTGTCCTTCACCTTCGACTTTCATGTTGTATTTAAGAACTTGCAACATGCAAGCCTTCAAGTCAAACCATACAGTCAATGACATTGGCTCCCAAGGCCACTAGAAACCTGTTTGCTTGTTTGCCAGAGGAGTGTAAAAAAAAAAACCAAAAAACAAAAACTGGGAGAGGAGTTATCTACCATTGAACAGGCCACAATATGTGGGTAATGGGTGGATTTCACTTTACAGTCTCAAGATTCTCCTGAGGTTAGATATATTAACCAAACATTTCTTTGGGAAACATTAGGGGTATAAACCTTCACCTATATCATCCTCACATGCAAGGATGAACAATGTCTGCAGTTTTCTCTACACTGCAGAAGATAACAAAAGACATTATTTTCATGGCATTCTCCTAGTGTCTGCACTTTGTTAAGTATTCTAGGAAAATACTAGGTGCAGAAATGCCTTTTTTCTGTTCAAACTCCCAATTTAAAAATAGAAAATGTGTTTTATATGCAGGGAATAGTGTATTTTGCAAATGCACACACATATAGAAACCCTGTTTCTAACACAGAAAACATATTTTCTATACAAGAATCTGAGGGTTGTTTCTCCCTCACCTCATGAAAAAACACTTGTATTTCTGTGAAAAATATTTCCCTGGAACACTTCACAAGGAACAAATATTAAAAGAAAGTGCAAATATCTTGTTGCTGCATTAGATCTCCTAACAGGGAAATGAATAAAAATGAATATTCTTTCCAGCCCTAGAAATTACTAATAATGTGATTTGATTAGTTTGAGGAAAAAGGATATTACTGATATCAGATGAATGTGTCTCTGTGTGAGAAAAAATGAGGGACAGAGAAAGAAAATCTATCTATCTATGTCTGGCATTCGCTACACCACACCTAAGTTTCTGTTCTAAGTGCTGTTGTAACAAATAAAGAATACCTGGAAATAATGTTTACAGGACATGAATGTGAAGAATCTTTACAGATTTTTATCTCCTTCACATGCTGAATTACTCTTTGGAGAGAAAAGTCAACAATTGTGATTTTTCCCCCATCCCTTCCATGAGAGGAGACAGATCAGATTCTTTTCACATTTCTCATTTTCATTATTCTCAATGCAAAGCAAACACTGCAGTTTGCAGAAAACACAAAAGCTGGAATATTGTTAGTTAGGCCCCACAAGATCACACTGCCTGACTCAGTTGTTGAATGGTGAGTGAACACATACATAAATCTCATTGATTCATTGGCTCTACTCTAGTTGGAGACTAATAATAGGTTTTAGGGTGGTTAAATATTTATTTTTTCTTTAATTTATATCCCACAAGACCTTTCGTCTTCTATAGCATACAATGCCCTTTGGAAACCCTTTCCCAAATTTATTTTAAAAATGTCCCCAAAGGGAAAGAGTAACTGAAAAATACACTAGAACTCTCAGAATTTCAATCAACAGTGATAACACCTTTAAATGTTTTTTATTCTCACATGCAAGAAAAGGCAATAAGCAAATATTTAGATCCTTATTAGATGGTTGTGGAAAGAAAAAGGAAGGGCAATAATTCACTGGAACAGAACAATTTGCATACATATACCTGTAATACCCAGGCTCAGGTCTGGGCAATCCTAAAATGTATCATGAATGACAGAAGTTAGAAAGCTTTCCTACTCAGCAGCTGCTGGTGGCTTCAATTTCAGTCAAGGATGAATCTGTTCTGTGTTTTAGTCCAAACCTGAAGGTGCTGACCTACCAAACGCTGTAGCAGATTCACCATAGAATCATAGAGCTGGAAGATACTACAAAGGCCATCCAGTCCAAACCTCTACCATGCAGGAACACATACGCAAAGTATCCCTGACAAATGAGCATCCAGCCTCTGTTTAAAAACCTCCAAAGAAAGAGACTCCACCACTCTTTCAGGGAGCATGTTCTGCTGACAAACAGCTCTTACTGTCAGGAAGTTCTTCCTAATATTGAGGTGGAATCTCTTTTTCTGTATCTGCTGTTCCTGGTCCTTGCTCCATACTCAATATGACATCCCTTCAAAAATTTAAACAGGGCTATCATATCACCTCTTAAACATCTCTTCTCCAGGCTAAACATACCCTGCTCCCTAAGCCTCTCCTTATAGGGCATGGTTTCCAGGCCTTTCACTATTTTGATCACCCTCCTCTGGACAAACTTCAGTTTCTCAACATCCTTTTTGTATTGTGATGCCCATAACTGGACACAGTATTCCACATGAGGCCTCACCAAAGCAGAATAGAGTAGCACTATTACTTCTATTAATGCTGCCCAGAATTGTATTGGCTTGACTTTTTTAGTTGCCACATCACACTGTTGTCTCATGTTCTATTCATGGTCTACTAGGACCTCTAGATCCCTTTCACATGTTAAGCCTGGTGTCCACCATCCTATATCTATACATTTCATTTTTTTCCCCTGCTTAGTTGTAGTACCTTACATTTATCCCTGTTGAAATTCATTTTGGTAGCTTTGGCCCAGCTTTCTAATCTATTAAGGTCATTTAGAATTTTGATCCTGTCCTCTGGTGTCATCTGCAAATTTGATAAGCATGCTCTCTATTATTTAATCCAAGTCATTGATAAAGATGTTGAATAGCACTGGGCCCAGGACAGAGCCCTGTGGCAACCCGCTGGCTACTTCTCTCCAAGATGAAGAGGAGCTATTGGTAAGTACCCTTCGGGTTTGGCCAGTCAATCAATTACAAATCCACCTAACAGTTGTATTGTCTAGCCCACATTTTACCAGCTTCTTTGCCAGAATCTCAAGGGGGACCTTACTGAAATGTTACATACACAGTCACCAACACACTTATTATGTCTATGGAGTGTGTCTGCCAGTGCTAATGACAGCTATACCAATGGTGTGATTCAGCTGTTGTTGTTGTTATTTATTTATTTGTATAGTGCCATAAATTTACATGGCACTTTACAAGTACAATCAATTTAAAACAATTACATCCTGCCAAAGGCATACAATCTAAAAATAATAAAATATAAAACTACATAATAACTAATGTAACTAACATATCATCTAGATATGCTCAGAGAGAAAACACACCAATCAGCAACAGCAACCAGGCTTTCGATAATGGAGTAGACATTATATTATGCATATGTTTCAAAGAATGACAGACAGGTTACTCTTTGGATGAATACATCCCCTTCCCCAACCCCAGATCACTGCAAGATCTCTCAGACATTCCTAAAGGCACAGCTTTGGTTCATAATCCAGCCAAGCGTTAACTACCGTATACTAGGAAGATCTAGAATTCTTCAGGCCCAACAGATTTCCTGTGTTGTACGGTGCATAAATGGAACTCTTGGCCAAGGTTACTTCATTACTTCCAGCTGACATAAAACTGTTTACTAATCCTGCATTATTTGGAGACTCCATTTAAGCATACCCTTTATCATTGATTTAGACAGCATGGGATATTTTAATTCCTGCCTACGCTCAAAGCTCACTGGCCATTGTGCCTGCCATGTTATTATCTCAGCATCCAACGAACACGGAAAGTCTGATTGTTTTCTGCCATGGACAGGGAGCTGATAATGACAGGTAATGAAGGAGCTCCTTGTGGGATTTAATGCAGTGTCATTCAATCAGGCTGATGTATGCTGTGGCAAGGAAAGGAGCTACGAGTATGTATATGCATGTGTTGCAGAAAAGGTTTAAAAGCATGTGCTCTAAATCAGTGGGAAAATGAGACAATTTAGGAAAAATATATCATGGCATAGACGAAGTCTTTGCCCTGATAAAATAAGGATACCCATTAAACAAGACATAGAACTTGGCAGGAAGAAAGTCATTTGAAATGTGGTACTGGAAGAAAGTTCTACCATACCATGCCAGAAAGACAAATCAGTGGGTTTGAGAATAAATCTAGCCTGAAATCTGATTAGTACCCAAAACGACTAAACTCAGGCTGTTGTACTTTGGATGTATCATGAGATGAAATGACACAGTGGAAAAGGTAATTATGATTGCTAAAGTGGAAAGCAGTAAGAAAACAGAGGACCACATAACATATAGATGGATTGCTTCAACCAAGTAAGCCATGGCCCTGAATTTGCAAGACCTGAGCAGGGCAGCTGATGACGGGCTCATGGGGGTCTTTTATTTGGAGGGTTGCCCAAGGACCTAAATACCTCGAAGTCATCAGATACTGTCTGATC
Source organism: Urosaurus nigricauda (assembly GCA_034509955.1). Classification (NCBI taxonomy): domain Eukaryota; kingdom Metazoa; phylum Chordata; class Lepidosauria; order Squamata; family Phrynosomatidae; genus Urosaurus; species Urosaurus nigricauda. Next base: position 363,225,197 of record JAOEGL010000001.1, read on the forward strand.
TTGGAATCAGAGTCAAGCCTGGTTAGTATTTGGATGGGAGACCACCAACGAACACCAGGCACTCTAGGCTCTATTTCACCCCATGCTACAAAAATTACTAAAATTGCAATCAGCTTACAAATGGAATGGAGGTATTCCTTGGTAAGTTACAAACTAATCATTCCTCAGTTATTGCAGAAGTAACTGATACATGTGTCTAGTTATTTGTGGAGCCAGTGTGATGTAGTGGTTTGGACTACAGTTCTGGAGATCAGGAAACCCACTGGAGGACCTTGGGTGAGTCACATACTCTCAGCCCTGGAAAACCCTGTCATAATGAATCAAAAAGGACATGAAAGCACAGAACAACAGCAACAAAGTTATCTGTAACTGGTTTCTTCCACATTCTGGGCAAAACAAGGATTTTGTGTATGGTATAACTTTTCTTTTCTTCAAAGTGGATTTCAGCACAAAATCTTGCTAACTGGACAAGGAAGGCAAATAATGTGTTTTCTCAAACTATTCCTTTTATTAATAGAGAAAGTAGCTTTAAAGCAGGCATCCAAATATTATAGCCAGTAAGGGCACTTATCTAGTGCCAGCACAGTGTAGTGGTTTGAGTATTGGACATGGAATGTATTGGAAAATGAGTATTGGAAATGGAATTTGGCATGGAAATCTGCTGGGTGAACTTAGGCAAGTCACATCCTCTCATCCTCAGAGGAAGACCATGACAAACCCCCTCAGAATAAATCTTGCTGAGAAAACCCTCTGATAAATTTTTCTTAGGGTTGCCGCAAGTTGGATATGATTTGAAGGCATATATCAAAAAAGGGGCACTAATATGGGACAGAATAATAATATGGGATGGTAATATGAGGAAGAACAACCCAGGAAATATAACAGTCTTGATTATCTACAAAATAGGAATGGGGTGACTATCTACATTGCATATTTGGCAGCAACAAAAATTGATAACCGTCACTGCCAAATAATGTCCCCAAACATGGTGAGTGGGGTTTAAAAATGTGTGATAGATCTGTCTACAAGCAGTATGGTGGATCTGTGAACAAACCAGGCCTTCTTGAATGAGGTGCTGCCCAATAATGTCTGTTACATTAAATATATCTGCCTGAGTGGATAGGTGTACCAGATGTGTACCAGATGAAAAATGCCAATGATAATTGGGAAGATGTTGTATATCCCTGTTACCAGCTAAGCAGCAGGAGACATTAAAGGAAAATGACTGCAGAGAATTGGACTCATTTTACATATGGATAAACAGTGGGAAAGAAGGCTTTGAGGAAACATCACATATTAAGGAGCCCTGAGGAAAATTTTGCTTATCATGGAAAGATGAAGCTGTTGAGTAGTTAGGACTGAACCAAATAGATATATGCATATGATGGAGGAGATGAAAAAGGAAGTGAACAACAAGGAGGCAAGGGGACCTAATCATACTTCAGTGATTAAAAATTTGAGAAAACCTGAAACAGAGGAAACATTATGAAAGAATGTTTATCTGTTCCATATAGTACTAGCAGTTTTGTTGTTGTTGTTGTGTACCTTTAAGTTGTTTTTGATTTATGGAGACCCTATGGGGGCCTTATCTTGGGGTTCTCCTGTCAAGATTTGTTCAGAGGAAGTTTGCCGTTGCCTCTCCTGAAGCTGAGAAGATGTGACTTGCCCCTAGTTACCCAGTAGATTCCATGGCTGAGTGGAGAATCAAATCCTGGTCTCCAGAATTGTAGTTCAACACTCAAACCATTCACTATGCAACCCTGGATCATGCTCTAGCTGTTTGGTACCACTTAACTCTCATTATCACTTGAAAGTATCTCTTACATAGAATTCGAAAACCCAAAATACTCCAAAATCACCCACATTGGTTGCTGAGATAGTGATGCTTTTGCTTTCTGACCATTCAGTGTACATAAGCCTTGTTTGGTGAGCAAAATATTATGCATAAAATTACATTTGGGCTATGTGTATACGGTGTATACAAAAATATAAACACATTTCATATCTAGACTTGGAACCTTCTCCAACATATCTCATTATGCATATGCAAATATTCCAAAATCAAATATATAAATAAATCTGAAATTAAAAACACTTCTGACATTTTGGATAAGAGAGACTCAACATGTGTTCCCTACTAGGTAATGCTGGGAACTTAACATTTTCTGTTCTAGTATTGTAGCTGAGGGAGTTGACAAAAAGTATCTCCCAGAGAATTGTAAATATCCCACCCAACTAAAAACCCATGATTCTTTAGAATGGAGTCACTGCATTTAAAGGGCTGTCAAACTAATATAACTATGTAGTGTGGATAAGCCTAAAGAATTATGGGAAAAAAACTACATAAACCTGGCCAGAAAGTAACTGTGATCTCATCACCACATGTTGTTTATTGTGGCAACAGTGATGATAAAAGGCAGCAGGTGGTATAAGCAGGAAAACCTAGGCAATGCCATTTATTGCAGATGCCGATTATCTTTTTGTCTGGTACAAGCAGAACCAAGGCCATACGGTATAAATGAGGGATACATTCCTGTACTGAAATATGAGAGAGGTTTTTAAAAATTACTTTTACATAACCCTTATAGATAAGGGAGATTGGACATTTATGTTATACATTCTTATCACAATACTCCAAGGTTTATAAAGCGAAAATATTCAGAATGAAAGCTGTTTTGAAAAGGGCCCTAGAGAGCTGAGAATTTCATTCACAAGATGCCAAGTTCAGCTGTTCACAGCACACACTTGTTAGGGGTACAAATCCTATGGAACTCAATATAATTTAACTTCAGAGGAAACATTCACAGGTTTTGCAATGAGGTTGTCTTTGGACTGAAATGCTCTGGACTTGCAGAGTTTATATATATATAATATATTCATGGAACCCAGAAGGTTGATGTAGGTGGACCAAAGGTGCAATTTAATAGCCTTTACTCTCATGTTTAGAACCAGTGTGGTGTAGAAGTTTGAGTGTTGGAGTAGGACTCTGGGAGATTGGGGTTCAAATCCTTGCTCAACCATGGAAAACCCACTGTTGGCAAGTCACACTTTCTGAGAGAAAAGCAATAGCAAACCCCCTCTGAACAAATTCTGTCAAGAAAACACTAGGGACTCTTTCAAACGGGGAGGAATTTCTCCCAACTCCGAATGGAGCCAATGCGGATTCATGTAAATTCGCTTGTTAAGCGAATTTACATGAACCCCTGCTCCGTTCGGAATTAGTTCCCATTACCCGAAATTAACCCCCTCCTGCCCGAATTGCATGCGAAGCTTTAATTCGCAATAAGGTAAAACCCATGATTGCATTCGAATTGGCTTCCCTCCTGCCCGAATTTGCATGTGAAGAGTTAATTTGCAATAACATAAAACCCATGATTGCATTCGAATTGACCTTAAATTATACTTCCAATTTAGCCTTGTATGAAAGAGTCCTAGGATAGGTTCATCTCAGTCACAATAAGTCAGAAATGACATGAAGATACATAACAACAACTCTCATGTTGCAAAGTATGAAAAAGGCAAATGTAGGATGAGGCTCTTTCACATGACACATAGAACTGTGATTGTACTTTAATTGCCAAAGTTGTCCCATTCTATGTAATCCTGGGTTTTGGAGTTTGATGACATACTATCATTCTCTGGCAGACAATGTTAAGAACCCCTCCAAACAATATTTCCTCTGATGGGAAAAGTAAGGGTAGGAATAAGGTAGGATATCATTTCTGTAGATTTAGTTCAGAGAAATTGCATGACTGAAGCCCACAATCAAAGTGAAGAAATTTGGTTGCAACATTCTGCCCAGCTAAAATACAATACTGTCCAATATTCTGCCCAGTTATAATATTGATGTAAGTCATCACCCGATACCTCCCCAAAGGTTGACCTAGCTCAGTTTGCCTAGCTACAGGTGAACAGGTGAAGGCCTCTGTCATACTAGAGGCCACATTACTTTGTTAAACTGGAACTTCGTGGTTCATGCTGCACTGTGAACAGAGACTGTAATAAAAGGAAATTTTTAATTTTTTTTTTCTTCCAGAAATTATAGGTGCACAGTTTCCAGGTAAATTGGATAGGGAAAGCCAAAGCAAGAAGTGGAGAGAAGAGGAGAAAGGAATCATCCCATTGTGTTACCACCATGTCAGCTACTAAGAGTTCTCCAGTGAGGTCTGTAGGTATTTTTGACAGATGGCTCTGACAAACAGTATCCAGCCTAGAAGAGGCTGTGAAGCCTCTACCCAACATGCTGACAAGAGAGAAACAAACTGTAAGAAAGAAATGATCAACTCATGGCAATTGCAAGAGGAATTGACAGGTGGGCTGGATCTGAGAGAAATAGAAAATGGCTGAAGTGCATACATCCACTTTCATTGACTTCTGTTCCTTTCCCTCCCCAAGGATGTGGCTCTGTTCAGTGTCTATCAGCAAAGGATTGTTTCTGAGGAAAAGCTAGAAGGGAGCATCCAAGCTCCAGAGTGAGGGTTAGCCACAGGGCCAAATCCCCGAAGGAATATCTGTTGCCTTCCCAACAGCCATCTCAGTAGGAATACACATCATTATAAATTTCATTCTTGGAGGCAAGCATTAATAATTTTAACATTTTTCTCCTTGGTGAAACCCATTTCAACCTTTTTTGTGTGTGCATATTTTATAGTATTTTTCCATCCCTACCTCTTGTCATGTGTACGGGTAGGACCTTACATTTCTCTGTGTTAAACAAAATGAAATTTAACACAGAGAAATGTAAGGTCCTACACGAAGGGCGGAATAATGAAATGGACAGATATAGGATGGGGGACACCTGGCTAAATGAGACAACACGTGAAAGGGATCTAGGAGTCCAAGTAGACCACAAGTTGAACATGAGTCAACAGTGTGATGCAGCAGCTAAAAAGGCCAATGCAATTTTAGGTTGAATCAATAGAAGTATAGTGTCTAGATCAAGGGAAGTTATAGTGCCACTCTATTCTGCTTTGGTCAGGCCCCACCTGGAATACTGTGTCCAGTTCTGGGCACCACAATTCAAAAAGGATGTGGAGAAACTGGAGTGTGTCCAAAGGAGGGTGACTAAAATGGTGAAGGGTCTGGAAACCTTGCCCTACGAAGAACGCCTTAGGGAGCTGGGGATGTTTAGCCTGGAGAAGAGAAGGTTAAGAGGTGATATGATCGCTCTGTTTAAATACTTGAAGGGATGTCAGATTGAGGAGGGAGCAAGCTTGTTTTCTGCTGCTCCAGAGAACAGGACTCGGAACAATGGATGCAAACTGCAGGAAAAAAGATTCCACCTCAACATTAGGAAGAACTTCCTGACAATAAGGGCTGTTCGACAGTGGAACACACTCCCTCAGAGGGTGGTGGAGTCTCCTTCCTTGGAGGTTTTTAAGCAGAGGCTCGATGGCCATCTGTCGGAGATGCTTTGATTGGGAGTTCCTGCACGGCAGGGCGTTGGACTGGATGGCCCTTGTGGTCTCTTCCAACTCTAAATTTCTATGATTCTATGATTCTATCTAGACCCAAATGAGGTATTTCAAGCAAAATGTACCAGTGGTGACAAGGCTTGCTACCAACCCTATTGATGTATGCATAAAGATCTGGACCATCACCTTCCATTTCCTTCTCAAAGTTCTTCCTCATGAACACTAGTTGGCACATTGCTCTTGTATTCATTGGGGTCAGCTTCAAAATAGGAGGATTGCACATACATTTTGTTTGCTTTATTCCCTGCCCTACCACATAAGAAGCTTATTCCAAATGCGAGCATTATCCTCCTGTCCCACCAGTCAGTATAGATTGCCTCAGAGGGTGGTGAACTCTCCTTATTTGGAGGTCTTTAATAATGGTTGGATGGGCATATTTCAGGGATGCTTTAGTTGTGTATTTCTGCATGGCCCTTGTGATCCCTTCCAACTCTATGATTCCATGATTCTCAACCTCTGGACAGAGATGATTTAGAAAAATGTAACACAATCAAGTTCTGCCTGTGATATTAATCAAACTGGGATGGGTTGATGAGACGCGAAGGTCATCACTTGAAGTTGCCATTATCAAATGATGAACAGTCCATTAGCCCTGTAAGCAAAGATCAGTGTATGGCTAATCAGTTGTTTGATGTTCCTCTGCATTTTAGAGCTCCGGTGGAACAAAAGTACCTGTTAATTCTAAGACTAGAAGATGAGACTCAGTGTAAGATAAAACTGAGAAGAGAGACTATTTTAGGGCTAATAAAAAAATGAACATCACGGACCTGAAATTTATCATAATAAAATATTTGTTCAAAACATATGAATAATTTAACATAATATTCTCAAACTGCTAGCCTTTCAGTAGCACCTCAGTTATTGAGAAATTATCCGTCTCTCATATATTATTGTAAATTCATGTATATTTCATGTATATTTTATGTTTGATCTCTCCAGCTATATTACCCATGAAATATGCCATAAACAGCTCACATGGCAAAGTTTAAACAAAGTCACAAAAGATGACTTTACTCAAAATGAAATCTTACTTAAAATGCCATGAAGAGGTCAGAAAACTCAAAGTTATTCAGGAGACTAGACATGTATTTTCAAACAATGAAATCCTATACAGGCTTATTCAGATGTAAGCCCTTCTGTGAACATTGGGGCCTACTATCTTGTAAGTGCATTTATGGCTCCACTGTAAATAACTCTCTTTCAAATTAATTTATTTCAAAAGTGAAGCCGAAGATTTGACAGACAATAAGGGGTTCCAGCTCTAAACCAGTGAACTTAGCAAAAACAAAACAAAATACAAACAAGCAAAAAAACTGTAACCAGAGAAAACCCGGGGGGGGGGGCGGAATCTGAATTGCAACACCTTAGCATCAGTATAGAGTTTAAGAGATTTTAGTTTTAAAACCTGATAGAGGACAAACCTAGCCAGAACCTTAGCAGCAACTTCACAGTTTGCCAGGTGTTACTGACTGGAGTTTCAGACTATTAATGATTCAGATTCGATCCAAAAATTTAGAAATCAGTGTGATATTGTCAGATAATGTGACATGTTCCAAGCAGTGACACTTTTTGCTAATTGTGCTTTTGCAATCCTATCTATGGTGATTTCATTCTGATATTTTGCCAGTCCAGTTACTCCCAGAGTAACTTATCCTTATCACTTTTGGAAGCACAGTTGTTTTCACTGGGGTGCTCAATCTCAATTTATAGGTTTCAGTATTTCAAATCTTTTTCCTCCCTTTGTCTTCAATTCAGCTGTTCCCTGGGGTTGCTACATCTATAATCCATGCTTTCTTTTTCTCAACTGCCGTTATCTCCGGCATATTATGTTCTAATGGTTTGCCATTCTGAAACTTAAAATTTCCAAGGACTTTTTACATCACCATTTTTGACAACATTTCTCGGCTTATGTTCCTATTATTTGTTGTTGTTGCTTTAGTTGTTATATTTGCATTTGCATTTCGTTTTTTCCCCCAGTACAGGACTCAAAGTGGCTTCCAAAGTTTAAAACAGATACAATGAAAAAATGTACATGGTCCAAAAGTTAATAAAGTATAATTAAACTAACAACAGAATTAAAAGCAGTTAAAGACATGATCATTAAAAAGAACAAAAACAAATATGAGCATATTCTGAAAATTCCTTTCTCCCTGAGCAATCAGGCCTCAAAGGCCCATTGAAAAAACAAGGTCTTCCCTTGCCTAAGGAAGGATAGCAAGGAGGGCATGGGTATACCTTCTCTAGGAGAAGCCTTCAGACATGGCCATAGGCAGAAGGGTCTTCTAAATGTATGTCTATTAGTTTTAAATGACTGCTTTAGTAGAAATGCTCATTTAATGGCTTTTAACATCTCTATTAATTTTTAGCTGCACTTTGTTTTCACCACTGTTGCAAGCCACTTTCAGTCCTATGCCAGGTAAAAGTCAGGCAGGCAGGATGGATGGATGGATAGATCTATGGTAATAATAATAAATAGAAAATGGAGATTGTTTAATTAGCTGGATGTGGAATGACTGACTGACTGACTGTGGAATGACTGGCTCTCAGAAAGATTCACATTATCCTGCTCCACCTAACTGTTGATGTCTTTACCTATGCCATGCTTACTCTCAATAGGGCAAGAATCCAAATGCTTTAGGAGGCCTGCTAACATTCTTAAGGCACGGTCTTATAGGTACAGTGCAGAAATAATCCACTGAGACTGCTTTAATTGTCCTGGCTCAGTGCTGGGGAATCCTGGGAATTGTAGTTCATTGTGGCACCAGAGCTCTCTGACACAGAAGGCTAAATGTCTCAGGAAAGTACAGGTTCCAGAATTACTTAGCACTGAGCAGTTAAAGTGGCCTCAAACTGGATTATTTCTGCAGTGTATGTTGGACTACAGAGTAGCAGCCCATTGGCTCATCTACCCGTGTTGTCTAAGCTGGCTGCAAGTTGCTTTCCAGGATCTCATACAATGGTGCAGTACAGTAATTCCAAAAGTGGGTAGCACTGTCCCCTGGAGGTGGTGGGAAGATCCAGGGGGGTGGGGAGGGACAAAGAGGCAGCTTGGAGGTCTTCCAAAATATTGGTGCACAAGAAAGCAAAGGGAACTATTGGCCATTAGGACCATGGTGGGGATGTGGAGATAGGGCATGTGGCAATGGGACGGAAGCAGTGGCAAAAAGGAGCTTTCACATTTGGGGCCCAGCTAAAGCTGAGCTTTGCCAGGATGTGGCTGGTAGGCTGAAGCTACTCTGCTGTTCCTGCTTTTATCAGACAGGCCAAAATAAGAGGTAGCAGAAGGGAGGAAAATGTTTGTGTGGAGGGGGATGACTTACAATTGTTTGCAGAAGGAATGTTTCTGGGGAAGGAGGGGGAGGAATATGCATATGTGTCTATTTTAGATATAGTTTGTTGCATTATATTGTTATATTATATTATTGTATTGTATTGTTAAGAGACCTAAACTGTGATTGTGTTTGCAATATTCAGTTATAGTTGGCCCCACTGAACCCAGAAAGAAGGGCACCTGCTCTATAAAAAGCAAAGTATCAAGAACAACAGATCACAGGTTATCTCAGACTACCTTCTGCTTGCAAAAGAATAAGCTTCTTTGATTATTTCAGTGAAGTTTATGTTTACTAGGTCATCATTTGCATTTCTAATCCTATGCCACAGTGAGAACTTTGAGAGAACTCTGGAGAAGGCATACGTGTGGGAACAGATCAGCAGTTCCTCTTACATTTATATTGGAAAATAAGGCCTAAACATGCAGTTGTTATATGATATACCATATTAATTGCAGTCTGTGAACTGCCAAGAGCTATGTCAGCTGAAGTGTTAAAAAAGAAGCGAGGGGAGAAAGAAAGAGGAAAAGAGAAACTGCAGAAATAAAACACTTTGACACCACTTTAACTGCAATGACTCTATCCTACAGAATCCTGGGATTTGTAGTTTGGTGAGGCACCTGAGCTTTCTGACAGACCAGGCTGAACCAAACTACAAATCCCAGAATTACACAGGATAAAACCATGGTGTTTAAGTGGTGTCAAACTGCTTTATTCCTGTAGTGTGGCAGGTATAGGAGAGAGAGAGAGAGAGAGAGAGAGAGAGAGAGAGAGAGAACCTCAAATAAATATTTTCGGTTATTGATCTCAAACCCTCCAGTATCTACACTAGTCCTGATTACATTCAAATTAACGAAGCAAACCCACTTGCATATTTCCTTTTATAGAACCTGACATCTAAAATAAAATTATTTATTTATTTTTTTAAAAAACCAAATACTGCTAAGATAGAGGCTAGAAGCAGGTGCTAAAAGATACTCTGTGAAAGAGACTTGCATTATCAGAACCTCAACAACTTACCAGCATTTACTGCTGAGACTCAAAACAGCACTGATATTAGAATTATGTCCCATTTTAGACAGATTATTTTTAAAATGTGAGAAAGTGAAGCTGTGAAACAGGAAAGCAGATATCACTCAGATGAGCCTTTTTTTTCTTTTTTACATAATGCTTAAAATTAGATCTGCTAACAAAATTCACATTGGTTAGAATCCCATGGTGACCTACACTGGTTCTATCCCCAGTTATACCAGCATATGTACTTATGGGACAATGTAGAAGAAGATATCCAGTACCTCCTTGTCCAATGTGAGAGCAGCCAGTTTGTTCTTGTGTGCAGATCCACATCCTCATCCATTAATTGGCTGCAAGGATGTGTTTGGAACCAGCTGTCTTTGAGTATACTAGGAAGATGAAAAAACTTTATACTGGGGCAGACACTGATCCCTTCTTATCTAGGTGCCTCTAGATAACCAGAATATGGATGGTTGCACTCCTACAGATGATCAATGACCAGTGAGTGGAAGTACATCCAGAAGCCCTCTCTTCCAGAACACCCTGCAACTGACTGAAAAGGATGCAAGGAAACACCAATCTCCATCAGCTACCACTTTAACTCCATTCAGTAACACTTTGGAACGCTGAGGTATGTAGTTTGATGAGGCATTAGAGCTCTCTCAAAGAGAATTCTAAATACCACTCCTTAAACAAGCTGGAATGTGTCCAGAGGAGGGCAACCAAAATTGTGAAAAGTTTGGAAACCATGCCCTATAAGGCACAACTTAGGGACCTGGGTATGTTTAGACTGAAGAAGGGAAAGTTAAGAGGTGATATAATAGCTCTTTTTTAATATTTGAAAGGAAGTCATACTGAAGTAGGGGCAAGTTTGTTTTCTACAGCTCCAGAGAATATGACAAGGAGCAATAGATTCAAGCTACAGGAAAAGAAATTCCATCTATTTCTATCTACGGGATCACTTCCTTTTGTGTAATCCACCCCGTGTACTCAGGTCCTCTGAGAAGAATCTACTATAGCCTATAATGTCCAAGTTGACTGCAGCTACCCAGAGGAGTAGCTCAACTGCTCCCAGATTATGGAATGGCCTGCTAGAGGAGATCCATCATATTACCAGCTTGGACAACTTTAAAAAGCCCATCAAGATGGATCTCTTCTGGCAGGCCTTTCCTGAATAGCAAACCTGGCCACCAATTGAATCCACCATCTCAATGCATACTCTGTAGCCTCTTTCACCTGTCTCTGATTATTTTAATGTATTGTTTTAACTGCTAATGTGTTTAATTGATGTATTAGGGGAGGGAGGGAATAATTGGGATATTGGGTATTGCATGCTTTCTTTTAATTGTAAGCTGCCTCCACTGTCTTCTGACAGAGAGGCGGGGTAAAAATAAAGCTTTTATTATTTATTATTTTTATTATCTCAATATCAGGAAGACCTTCCTGACAGTAAGGGCAGTTTGACAGTGGAACACACTCCCTTGGAGTGTGGTGGAGTCTCCTTCTTTGGAGTTTTTTAATCACAGGCTGGATAGTCGTTAGGGTTGGACTTGATGGCCATTGAACTCCCTTTCGACTCTATGATTCTGTGGCTCTAAATGGCAGTTCCCAGGATTTCATAGGATGGAACCATGTCAGTCAAGGTGGAATTTCAGAGGGTAGTCGCTCCATGTAAAATGTCAGGCAAAACATTCTGCTTCAGATGAAGCTTCTGGACCAACCTTACATCAGTGCCATGTGAAGTTCATTGTAGTGGTCTAGCCTTGAAGCTACTAATGCCTGAACTCCTAAGGCCAAGCTAACCTTAATGGGAAAGCACTGTGATCTGTTCCTGTGATGCATCGAATAGGATGAATGACAGCTATGTTAGCTGATTGCTTTCTTACCCTAACAATGCACATTCTAACCTCCAGACCAAGAAAAACTCACCTTTCTCCTTTGGTAATTGTGTGATCAAAGGTGTCCCCATATAAGTAATTCTATACCATTTCTTCTCCCATGAGTTATCTGCACCACTTTAATTCATTGTTAATCTAAGCCTATGCAGAACCTTTTGAAATTCTAGTAGAATCAATCTTCCTACCTGCTGAGTTTAATTTTAGACTTCAGCTCTGTCATTAAAGATATGGGGGGAAAGGAGGCAGGGGAGATTTGTTCTTTCTTCTGGACACTGTCTAGCACTTGTTCTCAACACACACAGACATAGTGGCAGATCTAATTTTCAGTAGTCAGAATAGATCTCCATCCCCATTATCTAAGGATTTTAAACTTGAGATGCTTATAATCTATATGAAAATTCATTATCTTGACAGTGAAGATCAGATGATGCTTTTAGAAAATTCCGGTCTCTCTTTATGAAAGCTTCATTTCATCAATTGTGTAGGTGGCAACAATCTGTGTGACTATAACTCCTCCTCTCCCATGCTTACTTCCCAATTATAGTACCATAAGATGTTCTACATAGGGCTGCCCTTGAAAGGTTTTTGGAAGTTATAGCTAGTTCAAAATGGTGGCCAGACTGTTGTCTGGTGTGTGCATTTAGGGAACACAGTCCAAATCCTACATTGTGCTTACATAGTATAAATCTACACTCATGTATTTATGAGGTGGTTGTGCCACTTACTCTTCCACTGAATCCTGACATGGGGCAATCCATTTTCTATCAACCAATGCTTACAGTTCCATTGTACATTGGGAATTGTACAATGGCTATCTTCACAATTCCATGGCACACTGGAGGCACTGGCAAATAGTGATGCACTTTCAAGAATCTCCAGGTGGAAATGGTGAGATTTATGGAATTCTGGTTGGACTACTATAAGTGGAATAATTGGCAAAAAACAAAACAAATCACAAAAACAAAAACAACTGCATGCAGAAGGGAATTTATGTGTGCATATTATACCAACAGGGAATCCAGCTTACATATCACTGGTCCTTTCTGAACTGCACTGGTTTCCAGTTTGCTGGCCCAGCTGAACTATAACATTAATTCTACAGACATTTATAATGACTGTCTCTATAGCCATAACCAAAATCTAACAATACTAGTACATTTTTGTCCTTCTCCCCTATTCCTTCTCCTTCTTCTGTTGCTTTTGTTATTGTTGTCAATGTTGTTGTACGCCTTTGAGTGGCCCTTGTGGTCTCTTCCAACTCTATGATTCTATGATTCTATGATTCTATAAAGTGACCCTGAGGTGAACCTTTCATGGGATTTTCTTGTCATGTTTCTTCAGAGGATTAATTTAAAAAATCCAGTCTCTCTGGATTCTCATACACACTAATAAAGAAAATAAATATATTTGTTGATCTCTCTCTCTCTCTCTTTCTCATTATTCTAGTTTCTTCCATATATAATATGAGTTTTAATTGCCCATTTCAGACCAACAATGTCTAAAGACATTGCATAATAGCAGGAATATGTCACAATAGTGTATCATTCATGGGGAAAATCAATTTCTCCTCCTTCTTGGAGGACTATAGCTAAGCTCTGGGAGAATCAGGAGCCTTAGCTGTAGTCTTCCAAGAAGGTTTTTTTCCTTGTGGAGCTTATGGCAACATTCTGCTCTTCACCTGACAGAGTTTAGCCTGGTCCAGTAATGGATGCGGTATCATCTCCAGTAATTTAACAAAGCCAGAATTCACAAGATTGAAATTATTATTTTTTTTTATGAGCAGGCTTTGTTAAATTACTGGAGATATCTCATCCATTGCTGGACCAGGCTAAACTCTGTCAGGTGAAGAGCAGAATGGTGCCATAAACTCCACAAGGACAAAAAACTGGAAACTAATGTCTCAACAGTTGTGTCCTATGATCAGCTGTACAGGTAGCTCTCTAAAGCCACAGATCCTTTATCCATAGATTCGACCATCTATGGATGGTTTGAGAAAATTCCAAAAAAGATATGAATTCAAAAACAAACAAACAAACAAACAAACAACCTTGACACCATTTCACTACACCATTGTATTTAATGGGACTTGAACACCCATGGATTTTGGCATCCATGGGGGGTGCAGGAGCAAAACCTCAGCAAATACCAAGCACCCACCATAACATTGGGTAGTCAGAAATTGTACCTATTTTACAACTCTTCTCTCCATGACTTGGTCTTTCAGTCCCAAATCTCTGGGCAGTAAAATAGCTTAAGTCCTTCTAGTTCTGAAATGTTTCTAGGGTCTGTTACTGAAATCTATTACTCTGGGTTGGAATTCAGTGGAAATTCTAATCTGAGAATTGCTATTGGATGAATGATCTGTGTGTGTGTTTATGTCTATAGTAGCTTTGGTAGCTCTACTCTCAAATCCTTTCCAAAAGAATCACCTCATGCCAGGATTGTGATCTATGCAGTATTCTGACACTGTGATCAAATTATATCACTATAACAAAGAGGCATAACATACAGAATCCACTAGACTACCCCTTAAAACATGCAACTCTCTAAAAGAATTTGAGCACGGGCAGGATTCTAGTTACATAGTAAAACTGAGCATGCAGAACAAAACTTTGCCAGACGTTGCTGACATTAATGTAATTGCAAACTCTTAACTTTGTCTAAAACATTATCTAACCAACAAAGAGTTGCCTTCCAGAAGAACCTTGGATAAAATACATGAATAGCTGTCAAAAAAAAGAGAACGAGTGAGAAACAGTGGCATATGGTCTGAATTTTTAAATATTAGAGTAAAATCAATAAATGTATCAATTTTCAGCACCAACAGTAATTTTGACTTTTTTTTTTGGCACAGGTGTAGACTTTAGCAAATAGACCAGTGATGCCGTGTTTCAAGTCATTAATTCAACAGGTGCTATTTTTAAAAGCAATGGGAGTTTGAGACTGGGAAATGGTGGAACTTTTCTTTGGGCAACTCAGATTAATTAAAGGGATATTATTATGTTAGCTAGGCAGAGTTCCCAAACAAAAAGCAGCAGTGGTGGCAGAATGCAAAGACATAGCTGTGTTAGTCTGAAAAATGATTATGCAAAGAGATCTTGGAGACTAATTGAATGAGATAAGTTGCTAGTATGAGCTTGTGTAGACTTGAGCCCACAGTTTCAAGCTCATACTACCAACTTCTGTCTTGAGCTTATAGGTACTGTACTGTACTGTAGTATGAATGTCTATGGTAGTGGATGTCAAGTCATGGTAATATGAAAGTTTATATTACTATCTTCTCTCATAAGCCTACAGTCTCATGTCTACAAAAGTTCCTACTACCAACTTCTCTTTGCAGTTAGTTTCCAATGTGCTACAAGACCTCTTTGCATGGAAGCATCAGTGCATGATGATTTCTGTTGGGGAGAGGTGGAAGAGCTACTCCAACAACTGGACTGGAAACTTCATTTTCCAGGCTCAAATCTACAAAAGCTCATACTACCAACTTCTCTCTTCAGTCTCCAAGGTGCTAGAAGATCTTTTGCATGGAAGCATCAGTACATGGTGATTTCTGTGGGGAGGTGGAAAAGCTACTCCAACAACAAAACTGGGAACTTCATTTCCTTTATTCCTTAATGACAATATCAGGCATATTTAGAAGAGACAGCCATCAATGACTTAAGCATAAGTCCCTGGATACTGCCAGACATTGCCCAGGATAAATTTGATATAGGATAGAGATGGACAATTGTATGTAGTATAGGGATCAGTTTCCTCCCAGGCACCCCTACAGGTCATAATTTCAAGCCCAAACACCGCCATTTACTTCTGCAGCTATTCTTAAAATGGTGACGGAAGCGGTGTACTTGCAATTCTTGTCAACATTTTGAGACAAATTGAGAAAAATGAGAAAATTTGACAAAATTGAGAGCAAAATGGAGGTCTATCCTAAAAAGAACTTCTCAAAATGGTCTCAGATTTTCTCAAAGTTGACAGGAAGAGAGGCACTTTCATTTCCTATCAGCACTGTGAGAAGCACTACAGAGGAAAATGGAAGTATTTCCCCAAAAAGAACTTCTCACATGGTGACAGGAACTGGACATGTGTTTCTTCTTCTCACCATTTTGAGACTGGCTGAAGAAGACTATGGACATATTTGAGGTAGTATGGGGTCCTAGGGTGCTTGTGGGGGTGGAGGTATTTTTCAAGGTTTTTATGCCTTGTGGGGTTTTCTGCATGATTTTAGGGAAAAACATTGTAAGGGAAGGATCTAGTAGAGAATGATACAGTGCTACAGTAAATGATTATGAGAGGGGCCTAAAATGTGAGAGAGGTTGGAATTTGGAATTCCATTTGGAATTTCATGCCATATTCGTAGTGCAGAGAATCGCCTTTTTGACAATGTAAGAAAGCTTTTCTTGTTGTGTCTTCTGAATAATTTTCTGCAAATTATACCTTTATTTTGGTGCACAGTACAAAGCTGCCTCTTTTTAAATCTAGATCCTTAAAAAAATGAATGGTACATAACAGATGCTTAATACAGGTTTTTATTTTTTTAAAAAGAACACCAGATGGGCAAGGTGGTGAAAGTGGGTAGGACATGCCACCGTTTAGCTAGCAGCTTCCAACAGCAAACATAAGGAGCTGTTCCAAGGGAAAACATTTTTTGGTTGAGTTACAGCAATGAGCTCAGACTTTACAAAGTGCTATTCTGGTGCTGTACATTTTCATGCTTGCTGAGGAACAATGTGTGTCTTTTTTATCAGGATGCAGAGTTGTCCATTACATCATGGAGGGCAGAAAAATTTGCTGCAGATAAGATGGCATTTATATATATTTAAATGCCAGCTTATCTGCAGCATTTTTTTCTGCCCTCCATGATGTAATTTATGCATTCCCCAATAGCTTGTTGGTCATCTTCTCATGATACTATCTATCTATCTATCTATCTATTGTGAACTAGAAATCCATAACAAGTTATTTTTAAAAAGTACAGTATAAGAAAAGGGCCCTGATGCTTGCTGAGGTCAAAAAGGACATCTGTGCTCAGGGACACAGGCTAAACATAATAAAAATAAGTTCACATGATGTTCATAGACAGTGACGATAAACTGTCAACACACTAAAACTAGTATCATGAGAAGATGGCCAACAAGCTATTGTGGAATACATAAATTAGCTAGACTACATGGACTTTTTTACAACTTGAAAAGAATATTAATATCAGTTGATAATTGTGTTGTACCTTTCACCAACTGCTCATGGGAGTCATAGGCAGAGCCTTGAAAAGTAATTCCTTTGGATTGCAATTCCCATAATCCCCTAGTCAGAATGACCAGTGACTGTATTGGCTAGGTGATTTTGGGAGTTGTTATCACAAATGTAACCGTGCCAAGCTGTAGTGTTAAAATAATGAAGAAATGGAACTGAGCAGCAGAGCAAATTGACAAAACATGATATAACAGTTCTCAAATTTCACCTAAAGAAAACATTTGATGATAATTTGGGTAATCCTGCGGAGTGGGGGGGGGGGGGTAGCAATATCAAAGGGGAAAAAAGATTTTTCTAAGACTGATTAAACAGAAGGGCAAAATAGAGGGTAGCAAGGGGTGCTATTGTGCAGCAACAGGAAATGTAAATGCTTCTAGGTTTGGTTTTACACTCTGTTGATGTTTGTTCTGTCACTGTTTTTATGTTTTATTAGATTTCAGGTTATGCATTTTCAATATCCATCTAACATTTTATGTATTTCTTAATAGACAAGTGACCTGTGATTTTTATTAAATCAATAAAACAAAATTAAATGTATCTTTTCCTCAAGGGGAGGGGAGAAGACCAACTAAAAACCTTTCTTGATACATTCCTTTATTTTTGCATGCTGGGTTAAAAAAAAAAACTTGGGGCAATATCTGACTCTTCCATTAAAAAGAAAGTGTCCATGTGTCAACACACAATCCCCTTGGCCCTTAAGAGTAAAGTAATAAAAGGCACCCAAATGAGCTTGGAAATGATTATTTCATGGAGGCATCATGTAATCCAAATGCCCTGAAAAGAATGATTAGATCATAACATCTTAAGCAATTGCTATAATGCCAGCCAGCTGCTACATCCAGAGGCACACCCTCTCAACTTCAGATTACAGATAGATTCAGAGGAAAGAAAAAGTAGCAGCCATAGCTTGGGTAGGTGAAAATGGGATGGAGCCCAACTTCAGGTTTTACTGAGAGCAGGGCTTCTGATTCTTAATACAGATGAGCAGAGAGCCTTGGGACAGATCAGAGAGGGCAGCTTTTAGTGCCTAATGATATACCCATCACCAACATCACCTACATACAACACAGAACTGCAGAATGGAATCCTACATCTTTACCTATGAGGGAGAATTCTTTACGTGCCGGAGAACAGAGCAGCAAAAAGTAGACAAATTTCATATTCCATACCTCCAGTTGTCCTGATTTGATAGTGACTTTTCCAAATTAATTCTTTATCATCCCATTTTTTCAACTGCTTTTGTCCTAATTTCTCTCTCTTCCTTGTACATTCTCCCTTTGTCCTATTCTTACTTTTGCTGCGGACCGAGTTCAAAATGCAAAAGCAGTTTGCACTCACTTAAATCAGCAGAGGAGAGGGGAGAGGAGAGGAAGGAGTAGAATCTTGTTCTACCCAGTAGGCTCAGGCAAAAGCAAACTGTTGGAGCCTCTCCTGGATTGTTTGCCCCTCCTCCTCAATAATGTTGTCTATCTTGACTACATTCTGATGTTGCCTGGTCACACTGATCTTGGTTTTCATCAGTAAATTGTTGGATAGTATGATATTCTGGGCATATCAAGGTCCATCTCATCCTGTATCATGAGGGTGGGGACCTTTGGCCCTCTGTGCTTGACACCTTGATTTCCATTGGCACCACTCAACACAGTTAAAAGCTAGAGATTATGGGAGATGGCATTCAAAATATTTGGAGGGCTGGAAGTTCCCTATAGTTGGCCTGTGTCATCTTACAGAATTAGGATTGGCCTGCCATCTTACTAGCATGTCTAGTCCAGCTGTAAGGAAATCTGGAGATTCCTAAATCCATAGTTTTTTGTGGAGCTTTCGGGCTATGTGGCCATGTTCTAGAAGAGATCCATTCTGACGTTTCGCCAGCATCTGTGGCTGGCATCTTCATTCTGAAAGCTCCACAAAAAACTATGGATGCCGGCCATGAAAGCCTTCGACTCCACATTCCTGAATCCATTTAACTTTTGGGCATGGGCTCATGGATGACCCAAAATGCCAAAAAATACAAAACAAATGGTAAATAAATAAATGCCACTTCTAAATTTGAAAAAAGAAAAATCAGAGGTTATGGGCTTCAGCTGAATTACAAGGTGAACTGATGTTCCTGCATTCTTTCAGGAAATGCAGTTTCCCCTTTGCAGCCCCATATTGGGAAGAAAGTGGAAAATAACTAATTAAATTACTAAATATTTTCCCCCAAAGGATATTCCAGGGAGACTGCAGAAATTGATTTAAGGGTCATGAGGAACTAGGACCATGCTTGCTCTATCTTGGTACACATTCATTGGCAGATTGATGGCCATTTTCATTCAATAATGGATGCTCCTTCTGATAACTACACTGGCATTTAGGCCAGGCCTAGATGTGCTATGACCCACAAAGCTAGACCCAATTCTTCAGCTGACTTTCTTCTATTGACTTAGCTCTATGCAAGCTAAGTTTAATAAATGAATACACAAAAGCTGGCTGGCATCCTGCATTGCTGTTAATGGATTCATAACTTAGAGTTACGGATTTGTTATTGCTCCAGATTCACTAATATTATGTATCTGTAAGTTTGTAAAAATCTAGCTTAACAGACAGTGGCTATGCACAGTGATGGAAGACTGTTCTGCTGCTGATTGGGGCCCAGCAAGATAACATTTCCAACCAACATCTGCCAATGAGTAAGTCTACAATGAGGAATGATGATGGGCTCCTGCTTCTGTGCAGAGTGGTCCTGCTTCTGATTGACACAGTCTTGCTCCCTGTTAGGAGAGAACATCCTCCTCTTATACCTTAAAAGGCACCAGGACAGATCACAATTGCTTGGTGCATCTACTGGTTGTTAAGGTAGGTGGGAAGGGGCAGGAGACATTACCTAGGACATGAGCAGATTAGCCGGATCCCATGGCATCCTGCCCCTGGTTCCAACAAGTGTCAGTCCCTGGTCCGGAACCACACCACTTGACTCACTGTTGCTGTGCACCCCATACCTGCCATCACTGTCACATCCATCTCGAAGGCTACCACTGAAACCTGTAAGCCTGGAAACCAGACTCCTGGCTACATCCATGTGTTCAGGTGCCCCTTTCTGATACCAGAGGCCATCTCAGGGACTTCTGGGATGGAAACAACAGAAGCAGCAGGTACGGGTATGTGGACCTGTCTGGTCTGCCAGCTATTGCTGCAAAGTCTTCTGGAATCTCCATAGCAAACAGTTGGTCTTTTGGAACTGGATTAAGGCCCCTTTGGGCTGGGACCAGTCTAGGACTGGCAGATTGACATCCAGTCTGGCAAATAATGGCCTGGGGCTAATTGCCTGTATTGTCCAATGATGTGAGGCTGGGAGGAAAACACGCCTTTTGGCCCATGCATACAGGCCCCTAATTATGCATTTATAATGTAGTTGGCAATGCAGGGTCTTGGCTGAGGTTTCTTAAAGCCTAAGTGCACTGATACATTCAGTTTGACAGTCTACATTTTGTATAAGCCTGAACTACAAGCTGATTAACAAATGAATGGTTTATGGATGACAGTTAAAGATGTCTGCTTTTGTTATGAAATACTTTGAGGAGAACATTCATTCCATGCCTCATACTAATATCATAAGCATGAAAATGGGGGAAAGAGCTCTGTCACAATCTACCCTAAGAAGTGATGGCAAATTTCCTTTAGTGTAATTTGAGAAAGAAAAAATTGACTATTAGTTCTCTACTATCCTGTGTTATGGAAGGGTTCTAAAAGAAACAATATTTTATTTGGATGGCTTTTCAGCACAACTAGGAAATATGGACTGCAGTAAGGTGAAACCAATCATATATTTTGCCCACAAAATTACGTGTTTACATAGTTGGGAAATGTGAGAGATAGTACTGGATATCCCAAGCAAAGTAATCTACCGGCAGTCCAGAGGCTGAACAACAGCCACATCCACCCTCACCCCACATCCACCCTCACAGAGATGACTAGACAAACAGGCTTAGTTGCCTCTCTAAAATAAATAAAAGTAGCTTTACTTATTAAAACCTTTGCATATTGAAATGCATGGTCTAATGGAGGAGAGAGGTGAAACAGAATAGAATCATAGAATCATAGAATCATAGAATCATAGAGTTGGAAGAGACCACAAGGGCCATCCAGTCCAACCCCCTGCCATGCAGGAACTCCAAATCAAAGCATCCCTGACAGATGGCCATCCAGCCTCTGCTTAAAGACCCCTAAGGAAGGAGACTCCACCACACTCCGAGGGAGTGTGTTCCACTGTCGAATAGCCCTTACTGTCAGGAAGTTCCTCCTAATGTTGAGGTGGAATCTCTTTTCCTGCAGCTTGCATCCATTGTTCCGCGTTCTAGTCTCTGCAGCAGCAGAAAACAAGCTTGCTCCTTCCTCAATATGACATCCCTTCAAATATTTGAACAGGGCTATCATATCACCTCTTAACCTTCTCTTCTCCAGGCTAAACATTCCCAGTTCCCTAAGGCGTTCCTCATAGGGCATGGTTTCCAGACCCTTCACCATCTTAGTTGCCCTCCTTTGGACATGCTCCAGTTTCTCCACATCTTTTTTGAATTGTGGTGCCCAGAACTGGACACAGTATTCCAGGTGGGGCCTGACCAAAGCAGAATAGAGTGGCACTATAACTTCCCTTGATCTAGATGCTATACTTCTATTGATGCAGCCTAAAATTGCATTGGCTTTTTTAGCTGCCGCATCGCACTGTTGACTCATGTTCAGCTTATGGTCTACTTGGACTCCTAGATCCCTTTCACATGTGGTCTCATTCAGCCAGATGTCCCCCATCCTATATCTCTGCATTTCATTTTTCCGCCCTAAGTGCAGAACCTTACATTTCTCTGCATTGAATTTCATCTTGTTAGCATCGGCCCAGCTATCTAGTTTATTCAGGTCATTTTGAATGTTGATCCTGTCCTCTGGGGTATTAGCTACTCCTCCCAGTTTAGTGTCATCTGCAATTTGATAAGTATGCCCCCAATTCTGTCGTCCAAGTCATTAATAAAGACATTGAATAGCACTGGGCCCAGGACAGAGCCCTGTGGCACCCCACTGGTCACTTCTCTCCAGGATGAAAAGGAACCATTGTTGAGCACCCTTTGAGTTCGGCCAGTCAACCAATTACAAATCCATGTAACAGTTAACTTGTCTATCCCACATTTTGCAAGCTTGTTTGCAAGAATGTCATGGGGAACCTTGTCAAAGGCCTTACTGAAATCAAGGTATACTATATCCACAGCATTCCCTTCATCTACCAAGCTGGTAATTTTATCAAAAAACGAGATCAGGTTCGTTTGGCATGACTTGTTTCTCTGAAACCCATGTTGACTTTTTGTGATTATGGCATTAGCCTCTAAGTGTTCACAGACTCTCTGCTTAATGATCTGCTCTAGAACCTTTCCTGGAATTGATGTCAGACTAACTGGACGATAATTGTTGGGATCCTCTTTTTTTCCCTTTTTGAAGATGGGCACAACGTTTGCCCTCCTCCAGTCTGCTGGGACTTCTCCTGTTCTCCATGAGTTCTCAAAGATTATTGCCAGTGGTTCCGATATTACATTTGCCAGTTCTTTTAATACTCTAGGATGTAGTTCATCTGGTCCTGGAGATTTATATTCATTTAGGTTAACCAGATATTCCTGTACTACCTCTTTACTTATTCTGTGCTGAAATTCCTCTATTCTGTCTTCTGCTCCATTATCCTTAGGTTGAGCACCCTTTGCCTTTTCTGAGAAGACTGAAGCAAAGAAGGTGTTGAGTAATTCTGCCTTTTCTCTGTCCCCTGTTAGCATTTTGCCATCTTCTGCACGCAGTGGCCCTACAATTTCCTTCTTTTTCCTTTTGCTGCGGACATATCCAAAAAAGCCCTTTTTATTGTTCTTAACCTCTCTAGCCAGCCTGAGTTCATTCTGCGCTTTAGCTTTTCTGACTTTATCCCTACACGTACTGGCTATTTGTTTGAATTCCTCTTTCAATTCCTTTTACCACACAAGAAAAGATGTGTGGTAAAACAAGCAAACAGGATATCACCATAATACAGTGGGCCCTTCGCTTACATGGGGGGATCTGCTCCAGGCCCCCCAGTGTAAGGCAAAAAATGCATATGGTCGAGCCCCATTAAAAAAAAGAAATAGAGCTCGTGCATGCGGCGCGGTGCAGCATACACACCATGGGTGCGAACACCATTCTTTTTATTACAGCGTGGCTTCATTATAACCTGAAAGCCACATATGGTGCACCCGCTTTTGGTGGGGCACATTGTTCAAGCTAGTGATTAATGAGTTTAGGCGTGCAAAGGTTATTAATATAGGAAATTAATACAGGCTAGAAAAGGGGGATTGAAGCAAGTTATCAGCGTCTATGGCTAAACCTTATCAGATGATATTGTGATGGATCTGTAGCTGTTCTGTAGTCCACCTGTGGCTATGGTATACCTTTCAATTGTTGAGGAAAGCCTGTCAATAACTTCTAATTGCACTGCTATAGCATTAGGAACCCTGGTGGCGCAGTGGTTAAATTCCTGTACTGCAGCCACAAGGTTGTGAGTTCAATCCCAGGGGCTGCAAGTAGGTCCTTCAGTAGGTCACTGAAATGAATACCCAGCTTGTTGGGGCAATTAGCAATTAGCTTGTAAACTGCTTAGGGAGTCCTTAGTTCATTGGAAATGTACCTGCTATTGCTATTAGCCCTCTTGTGCAATAAGCTTCCAGGTGCAGTTCTGGGATTGGGCAATCATGTGGTCCCAGTCTCCTACTTCCTAGTCCAGAGCAGGTTAGTTCTTATAGTTTCTTTAGGTTTTTTTTTCTCCCCCTCTTACTCTAAATCATGCTATATTGTATTAAAAGAGAAATAATAATAAAAAGCAAAAGGCATACTGGGTAGAGCAATAGGACAGGGAGGCAGGGTTAAGGAGCAGTGTGGCAAAGATAGCATAGGACAATCAATTACTGCAACAATCCCAGTCCCACAACTGAATACACATGTGAGAAGGACTGCTTCCAAGCCCATATATATATATATATATATATATGCATTTTCTTTCATTAACACAACTGGGGCAAGAATATGAGATTGCACAAAGCACACAGTGCCAAAATGGGTCAACACTGTGTAACTACACACAAGAAAATCCTAATAAATTAACTATATCTTACTCTCAGACCTTGGCAGACATGTACATGGCTATTTAGAGGTACATTCCACTAACTTCAACAGGACGTACTCCCAGATAAGCCATGTTTTGGACTGCAGTCTTAGATTGCAAACTAAAACTGCAGTCCCAGAAGAAAGAGAAGCACACAGAGAGGTGGAATTTAGAATTTCCTATAAAGGAAATGCCTCCAGCAACACACAAAGCTACTCCAAAGTAATTACCCTGGGGTCAAACCCTCAGGTAAGCCTGAGTATGTGAACATAATCAAAGCTAGTGAAACTAAAGAAACAGCACAGAGAGAAGAGCTAGAAGATAAAAGGACAGATCATGGTGAGTCAATGAGTATCCTCTAGATAGGCTCTGTAAGGAGTCATAAATCTGCAACTAGCCCTGCCAACCGATTGCTTTTGGCATATGGAAGCTAATCCACAACTCCTAAAGATATTACATTATTGACTGATTTATGATGAACAAGGACACCTTTCCTTCAGCCCCCCTTCCCTCCACTTCTTCTTTTTCCTTCCTGACATTTTAGGGCATTGGCAAAAAGCTTTTCAATGAGTCCTTTCAAGTGTTCTGTTTCTCAAAACTTCACAGCCGACTTCTGACAAAAAGGAAGAACAGTGATTAATTGCTGTTTGCAGCCCTGCATGTGAAAATAGCAATTTTCAAATTGTATGATTTTTTCCCCCTGCCTTGCAGAAATGCAATTCATACCTTCCCTTCTGTGACTTTCCAAGTTAAGCTGCCATTTTAATATAATTCTGTACAAGATTAGATTAGGGGGAGGTGAGTCAAGCCTCCTCCATTGAATATTCAGGCACTGAATGCACTTGAAGAACACCATAAATCATGGTTGTCAGAAGTTTCAAAGGAATCAGTCTATACAGTTACCTTGTCTATTATTTAGAAAGCACAGGCCGCAAACAATATATTTCTACTGTGCTGCCTGCACCTGATTTACATACAGTTGTCTTTCCATTCCCCTACTCCCTCCCTCTCAATCTTTTTAATCTAGGCTTCCTTGGGTTTTTTTTTTAAAGACGAATAAAGGAACATAATTACAGATTTTCATTTTAACTTTGAAACCAGTGACTTTTATTTTGATTGCCTCATAATTACCGGGCTCATGTCGATTTAGCGTCCATTTGGATTCCTCTGCAGTGATGTCTCTGTATGTTGGATTGGCAAGTAATGAACCGTGTGAATTTAGAGGTGGCGAACTATTGCTTTCCAGACACATAACTCACCGTGAAATTGCATAGCCTTTAGTTAAGGCCTTTTTGCTTACTCTTAAATACTTCTTGGCAACTCTACCCGAGATTCTCTAATGAAATGGCAGCATTACGCTGAAGTATCTCATGCTAGCTAATGAAAGAGATTTTGGAAAAAAACAAGAAGAAGAAGAAAGAAGAAGTCAGGCATGTCTATCAAGCTTGCCAGAATTGTTCCTTGGCATTTTACAGTTACGGTGCATTGTAGTGATGATACACTCATACATAATCTTACATACCTGGTCAAGGATCCTCCATATCAGTAAATTATCCATGACCTACATTTCCCACAAGGGAATGTTGCCGGCAAGGTGTTTGACTGGAACGGACTGATAATAGGATGCATTGCATTTCCTATGGCAGACATACAGCCAAATTTAAAATGTATGAGACAATGTATTATTTAGAGAAACTGAGTTGGGAGGAAGAAGTATCTATTTATTTATCTATCTGTCATTGAGCCAAAGTATTTGTGTATGTGGTACATCTGATATGTTACTGTAATTGTACAGAAGCAGACATCCTGGTGTTGCTTGAAGAATTCGTTTGATCCACATTTTTAAGAGAACCAATCTGATTCACATTTCCAGGGTGAAAGCCTAAATTGCAACAGAGATATCCTTTGGTTTTAAGATTCTTCAGTTCTTGACTAATTAAAAATATGTGTAAAAGGTGCATTTTAGATTAATTTGCAGCAAAAATATGTTTTTCATGACCAAATTGTGTACAAAATGCATACATGTTCAATAATATGGTCAAAACAGATGTGAAATTCAATGCAATTGTTGCAGAGTGGTGTGTTAACCTGATGAATTTATGAAATGGATATAGAGTGGAAAGAGGTTGGATCAGTCCTTACTGATCCATAGGATCAAGTAGCATTAATTGCTATGGTGAATGAATTGTGGTATAGTAGGCAAATTTCAATGGACTTGATTTAGGTAAGATTACCTTGGGTAGATCCCTCACCCTTCTTGTTTGGATGGCTGTGAAGATAAAGTAGGATAGTCTTGTTGTATGCTCCCTGACATAAAGCCATTTGGCTTTGTAAAGCCTCTGATGTAAAGCTTTTGGATGATGGCCCAAAATAGGTTTTGGCTATGCTGTCCCATTTGCCTTTGCTCTTTCCTTCCTCTGCACCATTATGTCTTAGGCTATAATCACAAGGACAAGTCTTCCCCTCCTGTGCAAAGGATCAAGACAGGCTAATCACAATACCTACTCCACATTTGAATCTCTTTTGATCTAGAAAGGAGTAATCTGAAACATACAGTTCTGGAACTCTTAACAAAGCCAATAAAAATTCATAACCCCAGCAGAGAAGATGTTCCAGAGCTGTAGTGTTATTATCGCTTCAAGGTGAAGGAACCTCATTGCAAATACCCACTGACCCTCAAAGCTTTACAAGAAAACAAGTCTGGAGGAAGGGATACTTGAAAGCAAGTCACAAATTTCTGTGTGGAAATTTTACACCCAGGACTAAACACAAACTCACCAAACAAACAAATCACTACGACCTTTTGAATAATGTGGTGTCTGTTTTTTCATTGAAAACTGTAAAATAACTCTGTGAGAAATAATATTCCATTTGTATTGCACATATTGTGTGTGTGCACATGCCTTCAAGTTGTTTATTGACATATGGTGACTATGAATTTCATAGGGTTTTCTTAAGCAAAGAATGATCAGAGGTGGTTTGTCATACCTTCCTCTGAAATAGGCTCTACCATATCTTAGGGAGCTGGGGGTGCTTAGCCTGGAGAAGAGAAGGTTAAGAGGTGATATGATTGCCCTGTTTAAATACCTGAAGAGATGTCACATTGAGGAGGGAGCAAGCTTGTTTACTCCTGCTCCAGAGAACAGGACCCGGAACAATGAATGCAAGCTCCAGGAAAAGAGATTCCACCTCAACATTAGGAAGAACTTCCTGACAGTAAGGGCTGTTCGACAGTGGAACACACTCCCTCAGAGTGTGGTGGAGTCTCCTTCCTTGGAGGTCTTTAAGCAGAGACTGGATGGCCATCTGTCAGGGATGTTTTGATTGGGAGTTCCTGCATGGCAGGGGGTTGGACTGGATGGCCCTTGTGATCTCTTCCAACTCTGGATTCTATGATTCTATACCAAGTCTCTTCTGTCCAAGTACTCATGAGGCCTGACCCTGGTTAGCTCCCAAGATCAGATGGGATCTGGTGCCTTCAGGGTATTTATGCCTCTTTACAAGTTGGCATATGATACATTACTAGATTTACATGCAATGTTTGGTTTTATCATGAACTAACAGAAATGTACACTTGGAAAGGACCCCAAGTCTAACTCCTTGACAATGCAGGAACTCAAGGTGAAGCCAGCCTGACAGATGTCCACCCAACCTCTATTTAAATTTGTCCAGTGAGGGAGAGTTGCCTCCTTGTGAGGCTGTCCATTCTCTTGTCAAACAGTTCTTGCCATCAGGAAGTTCTTCCGAATGTTTAGTTAGAATATCTTTTCTCATATTAATTACAAATTACAATGCAATTTTTTTTATTTTAAGCCCATTGGTTTGGACACTGTCTTCTGGAGCAGCGGAAGACAAGTTTGTTCTGTCATCTGTGGGACATCCCTTTAAATATTTGAAGATGGCTATCATATTGCCTTCCAGCTTTATTTTCTTTTGCTCTAACATGTCTTGACAGCTGTCCATTCTGCGAGTGACAATATAGCTACCAACCTGTTTTTCCTCATTCCCTGTTTATAAAGTAAATTCATTTTTCAGCCTCTAATAGTCAATGCACTACTAATTATGCCACTCCAATCCCTGTTTTCTGTATTTCTGAAACCCTTATTCCTATGTGATTTCAATTTTTTAATAGAACCTGAATGTACATTATACGGTTGGATATTGGCCTTTGGACTTGAACCTCTTTTGAACAAAAAATCAAGAATATAAAAGCTGTCCATTCCTGGTTTAGCTAGTTCCAAAGGAATCATGTTTTCAAGTGTCATTTCTTTGGGATCCATCATTTTAACTGTAAATATTATGACATATTACACCATTCCCACAAGATCATCTCTGTGTCCTCTTCACAGTAGCTTTAAAATCCCAGCAGATTTACTGTTTCTCACTAGCAATGTGAGACTCCTTATTTGCTTAGAGGGGGAAACTAATTAATTGATTCTCCAGCCACTGAAACCTTTCCTTCATTAACACACATATGTTAATGACCCTTGAGGTCATTAAAGTTTCCCTGAATACCTTCTTCCTCCCAGAGGCCTTGGAGGAATGTGCTAAAACTGTGGCAGAACTGTTAGATATGCACAGGGAAATAAGAACTTTATTATCTTCCTGAGCCTTGGAAATATCAAATCATAATTTGTAGGCAATTTGCGTTTCTTCTGTAGGAATTGTTTTTATTCTGCAATAGTTACCCATCAAGTAGAACATTTTAAAACCTTTTTGTATTATGGCCAGATGCTCCCCTCTCCCCTCTTTGTAGTTTCAACCAGATTATTGAGGTAATTGCTGCTTTAGCAGTACATTCCTTTATGACAGTGGGTTAAAATAGATGGCTCCAGGAATTCCTTCCAAATCTATAATTCTATTATCCTAACTTGAAATATGTCAAGGTTAGAAATCAAGAGACAAAGCCCAATTCCTTTACTGTGAATCTGCAATTATTTCATTCCCTTTCACCCAAATCTTTTTTGTTTTGAGAATAAAATGTATATGCATCTCACTACAACCAAGGGGACAAGAAACTTTTACAAGAGGAATTTGTGTATGTGTGTGTGTCCTTTTGCATTCTTCTCACAGTATCAATGAGAAGATTCTAGCTCAAGGCTTGAGGGAGAGGAAGATTTAAGCTTACACAAACATTGATTAACACTGATTGACATTTTAGCATACAATGACAAAGTCCCTATGCTTGAATATGCTTGGTCATCTGTTGAATATAGGGAAATCCATCTAGGTGTGAGCTGTATCAATGCAAATTCTTATGCAAATTCCATTAAAGTCACTGTGTAAAAATGTGCAAGTTTTTGCTGCTTTTCTATCACTAAGAATAAATGCTAGCATCTTGTTAGGCAATTACAATGCTATAAGCTAGACATATGACTTTGTGAATTTTTCCTATTCACATTGATGATTGTGGCACCATTGCCATGATCACAAATGACCCTGAATCATAAAATCTAGGCAACACTGGCAAAGAATGGAATAGTGGTGTTGGCAAGGAGGATGCTGAAGGATGACATAGCCAGCCCCCTCCTGCCAGCAAGTGGCAATAGAACAAGGACTTGGGACAAAGCTCCACAGTGGACCTTGCTTCTAGTATTTGGACTATCACTCATTTATCAGAGGGAGCTGAACATATCATCTTTCAGCAGCATCCCTTGGTAAAGCTGCCTAGATTTTAGGATGAGTTTCAGAGAGCAGATTGGGAGACAGAGCATAGATATGACATCATGGTTACATGTCCAATGCAGGATTTTGGTCTATGGTTGTAAAGAAAGGATGAATGAACGATGTGATTCTTCAAGGAATGTCCAAATGAAAAGGGGAATATTTACTTCTGCAAGTAATTTAACTGTTATGAAGCTCTAATCTAATTGGTGTAATAATAATAGTAATAATAATAATAAATTTATTTCTAGCCCGCCCCTCTGAATAGGCAATCGGGGCGGGGTACAAGAAAACTTAAAAAACGTCACAATTAAAATATCCAATCCATTTCCAACTCCCCCCCCTTAAAAAAGGATTAAACCAAAGACGTTAAAAACAGTTACAAATAAACGAAATCCACAATGTCACACCTATTATTATTATTATTAAGCTCTAATCTAATTGGTGTAGGTGCTGTCAAAGCCAGCAAAAGCTCTGGTTGAATAGGTGTCAAAATATAGTGTTGGGAATGTCAGTGTCTCCTGATCTCAGGGACACTTGGCTTGAGAGTTATAATTAGTTTAAAAATATTCCACCCAGATTGCAAGATGTAACACTGAGCTTGTGAAACATACAAATGGAGTCCTTCAGAACATCTGGGAAACTACTTGCTGTTGAACTACAGAGCTTCCATTTGATGGATAAAGAAATTTCCCACTAGTTCTACATCTGGCTCACATATACCAATTAAGAGGCAAAAATATTGTGACAACACGGCATCAAGTGGCTGGAGACATTGGAGGAAAAACAAGAGTAGCTCTGTCTGTCTGTCTATCTACAAGGGGGTATCCAAAAGTTTTAATGATCACCTTTTAAAAAAATTGACAGAAAGTTTGTTTTGATTTGTACTTGTTAACTTATCTCTATGTAGTCACTATCTAGATTTATACATTTTTTCCAGTGTATCTTGAACCTCCAAATACCTGATATTGTAGAAGTCTGCAGATTGCGCCTTACGAGGAAGTATCGTATGGCCCCATTCCCACTACATTTGGATTCGAAGTGTGACGTGGGCTATATGACCCTCGTTCACACTAAAATCGACTTCCGATCCTCATCAGATCGATTAGTGGAGGAAAGGACTGGGTTAAAAGCAAATTGCCCAGGCTTTCCTGACACTAGTTTTAAAGTGGTCTTTTTTGGAAAACACGATTCTGAAGTGTTTCCAGTAAGTGGGAACGCTGGTCAGAATCGTGGTTATGGGGTTTTTTTTGGAGGGGGGTATTGATCGCAAAATCAATCTTGTGCATTTGTGATCTTGTGCATTTGCAATCTTGAGCATTTGATCAGTATAATGAAGAAAAAGAAAAAACACACACACACTTGCTCCTGAGGGTCCTTCCTTCCGTCCTTCCTTCCTTCCCCTCTTCCTTTCTTTTTTTCTCATTTTCTTCATTATACTGATCACAAATGCACAAGATCACAAATGCACAAGACTGCATTTGTGATCTTGTGCATTTGTGCTCAGTATAATGAAGAAAAAGAGGAAAAAAGAAGGAAGGGGGGAAGGAAGGAAGGACCCCCCCCAGGAGCAAGTGTGTGTTCATTTTCTTCATTATACTGATCTCAAATGCACAAGATCACAAATGCACAAGATCACAAATGCACAAGATTGCATTTGTGATCTTGTGCATTTGTGATCTTGTGCATTTGTGATCAGTATAATGAGGAAAAAGAGAAAAAAAGGAAGGAAGGGGGGAAGGAAGGAAGGAAGGACCTCCCAGGTATGTGTGTGTGTGTGTGTGTTTCATTTTCTTCATTATACTGATCGCAAATGCACAAGATCACAAATGCACAAGATCACAAATGCACAAGATTGATTTTGCGATCAATACCCCCCCAATAAAAAAAATTCCCCTGCGGGAAGGGGATGGGGCATTAAGGGCTGTCACCTTACATGTCAGCTCCAGTGGGAACGACAAGTGTTCCCGGCTAAGAAAGCAGTTCCAAACAAGGTCCCTTTTCATAGTGTGAATGAGGGGCCTTTTGGAATTGCTTTCATAAGCAGAGCACAGCCTGGTTCCAATGTGGGGTTTTCCACAAGTGGGAATGGGCCCCTTAAGTAAAAATTATCACCCAGAAGTTATTATGGCATATTGATGAAATTTTGTCAGTGTCATCATTGGTCCCTAAGTGCACGTTGCTGAGAAAATCATTTCATTACATCCTTTATTTTTGTGACTGGCTGTGCCAGAAGTGACTAAAGTGTGGCCACACCCAAAGCTCTCCTCCACCTCGCGCCGCTGACAAGGAAGATGTTCTGGGGCTGGGTTT
This sequence comes from Urosaurus nigricauda, assembly GCA_034509955.1. Classification (NCBI taxonomy): domain Eukaryota; kingdom Metazoa; phylum Chordata; class Lepidosauria; order Squamata; family Phrynosomatidae; genus Urosaurus; species Urosaurus nigricauda. The sequence continues at coordinate 363,257,286 of JAOEGL010000001.1, forward strand.
TATAGTCCAGTCCAGTCGCTCTTCTCTGCGCCGTGCCGCCACCGAGAGGGAAGGTGGACTGGAGCTGGCCCTGTGGCCATGCCCAAAGCTCTCCTCCATGCTGCACCGCCGACCAGCTTGTGCATTTCTAATGCGGCTATAGCCATGGAGTATCTTGGAGTAAGAGCTAAGACTCACTGAGAAGGCTTAGTGAATTAAATAATCATTGGAGTGTCTGTCTGCTCCCCAGGGCTTCAAAAATAATTTCTGAACCAAACATAGCCAAAAATAGTAATTCAGTGTGCAACCATCCATGCTGAAGTAACTGAATTTCCAGTTGGCTTGGGCATGGCTGGACCCTAACAGTGAAGGCTTATTAATGGGCAACCATGGCCAGCTGAGAGCATCCCATCTCATTACCTAGGTGGCAGCTGAAAATACTTTTGACATGAATTGGAGGAGGTAGTTGGAGACCGTTACAAAGTGGGTCAAAGGAAGAGTAATGATTTAGTTTATGGAGAAAGTGAGTAGAACACATTTCCATGGGCCAATCTCCCAGGAACCATAGTATCCTGAGGATGGGGACCACCTAACTGAGCAAGGTAACAAGTGTTGATTGTTTTCAGAGTGCAGCATCATTTTTGGGGCACAATTAGGAACAAAGATGAATACCAAGCTTTCAATGATTGGCAAATTTCTGGATTGCCCTAAACGTCTTTTCTAATGATCCACAAGAAACTATCTCAATGTTAGATTGTTTTGTCCACATAGCCAGTATTGTCCATTCTGAATGAAAAAAAGAAGTCTGTTTTATATCATCTACAACCTTATCCTTTTAATCCAGGGATGAACAACTTCAGAAGGCCATTTCCCCATATCTTATAGGCGCCATCAGACCCCTTCTATTAAAATTAGAAGTAACTAGAAGATCACTTGACAAAAATGGTTTGGGGACAAAACAAGTTATAGAAGGGTGTATTTTTTTCTCATACAGGAGAATTTCCCTTGGCTGAGGTTTCTGAAGGTGTGATAGGGATTGGGCACCTGAGATGCCTCACATTGGGCTCCTGAGATGCCTTACATAGAGAGTGGCCTGTGTTTCCCACCTCTTTTTAATGGGAGATTTTAGACAAGACATGTCTAACACACTCCACCAATGAGTGGTGATTCCTCTCATCCTATGATCTACCCCAAGCCCTTCAATTTTCCAGATTTGGCAGAGAGTCATGATTAATCCTTCATCATCCAGTTTTTTTCAACTGTTTTTAAAATGTCCCAGTTTTTCTCTCTTCCTCCCACTCTCCCCCTTTATCTTCAAAATGGAAAAGTAGTTTGTACTCAGTTAACTTGGCAGGTGAGAGAAGAGAGAAGAGGAGGAAGAATTCTGTGCTTCCCAAGAGGCTCAGGAAAAAAGCAAACTGTTTAGCTTGTGTGTTCTTCCTCATTAATAACTTTTGCCATCTTGACCACATTCTGATGTTGCCTGGTCACACGTGTCCCAGGTATCATCAGTGAAATGATAGAGGATATACTGTCCCCAACAGAATAGAACCTTCTGCCTGCTTGCTTTGTTGCATCAAAAGCCTTTGGTTTCTGCCTGAACTCCAGGCTGAAGAACATGCACTCAGGGTTGGGTTCCTTGCACCATCATGCACCAAACATTGCTGCCAATTACTGTTGTCCATATGAGTAGCTCCTCTATTCTGAGTTGTCAACCAATCCCCATATTGCATATTTATTTACATACTGTGATTTTATGCATGCATTGTCTAAATTCTAACAGGGAGAGAGAGAAATAAGCCCAGCTTGCAAGCTGTAAATTACAGGTGTGAGACACAATTTACAAACACAAACTGTGCACAATAATATTTACTTTACTGAATTATGGTGGAGAAAGAAATAAGAAAACAAATTGCATTCTAACAGCTGCTGAATCCAGTAGCTCTTCCATGCTAAAAGGCAAAGGGCTAAAACTAACTGTTAGTCCCAATTGAAGTAGACTTCACTGGAGAAATGGTAGCTTGGTAGGTTATTATTTTCATAAAGTCAGTTGATGCAGTGGTTCTGTCCTAGTTGGGATTAACAGTTGTATAGCCTCTAACTGTCCTGTTTTGGCAATTAGTCCTCTGGCATTCAATTACTTTTAAAATGTCCCAATTTCTCTCTCCTTCTCCTACTTACCCTAAATTCATCCTTTGCATACTTCAGTTGCTATCAACTGATATCAAACTTCAAAATTAATTTGCATATATTTAACTCAGCAAAAGGGAGAAGAGAGGAGAGACAGGATCTTGCCTTTCCCAGTAAGCCAGGCAAAAGCAAACTGCTGCAGCCTTTCCTAATTTGTGTGTTATTCCTCATTATTAAGCTTGCCATCTTAACCACACTCTGATGTTCCTTTTCCATTCATGTCCTGGTTTCCATCCATGAAATATTTTAGGGTATGCAATTGGATTTAGGCCCAAACTGGAAACACTGTCTCAGGAGATAACTGCTCTATATCTTTCATGTAATGAAATAATCACAGTTGTGAAACTACCTCTTCCTCTTTTTTTACCACCATCATGTCAAGCAATCTAAGTTCACATTCAACAAGGACAAAAGGTCTCACCTCATACCACCCTAAGGAATCAAACCTCTCTATAGTTTTAATTCTTTGCAATCCCCCTTTCCCCAAAAATATATCAAACACCAACAAACCCTGTTTGATTAGGAACATCAAGTTGACAAAGGGAAAGTATAGTATACACCATGGAAAATACTGCCTCTCACTAAGCTTCACATTTCTCTTAAAAGCTTCTGCCAGTCTCCTCAGCCTCAGGCACACAAAATTAGTTGCCAGCTTCTTTGGATACAGGCCTAAATATTATATTTCAAAGCTAGTTGCTATGCATAGTGAATGAGGAACAGTCCTATGCAAGGCTAATTTTGAGTTCAGAGGGTCGGGCCCAAACCATTTGGGAAATTTCCCACATTTGGGGAGGGCATTGGTGGCATTTTGCTCCATTTGTGCTCATTTCTGTTTTGACATTCCAGGAAATGAACCCACACTTTTATTTTCTCTCTTTGCTCAGCAACCAATTAACTAAGCCAGAAGTGTGTGGGATAGACAGAAACACGCAAACACTCAGTGCACAAATTCCGGATGCCTTCCAAATAATACTACAAACAAGATTATGCTTCAGAAAAGCTTCACCAGAGCCAACAGCATTGTTTTTTCCATTCAGAATGCCATGTAGCAATGTTGTCTTCCCTCAATCATATTAATTCCTAGCTGAATTCCAGATACTGCCTTTAAATACCAAGTCCTTATTTGTCATGACAATTATTTGCAACAGCCATCTACACAGAGAGAGTACAGGAAGCCATTTCCACTCAAGTCCTGTCTCTTATTTTCAGCCAAAGAAAGCAATGGAGAGAGCAAGAGGGCAGAAAGGCAATGGACTTGGACTCAGGGCTCCGTGTAGTTTCATATTCATCATGAGACTCTGATAGACTTCATTGATCATATCCCAAACCTCTTTATAGAAATCCTAAGACATGACCATGAAAGTAAACTACCCCGTTTCTCCTAATATGACATCCTCTGAAAATAAAACCTAGTGCATCTTTGGGAGCAAAAAGTAATATAAGACACGGTCTTATTTTCGGGGAAACACGATACAATACAATTATTCATTTATATATATTGGTTCCACTTTAAGCTACTCACTTTTAGAGCAATTGCCTTCATGATTTCTGTTGTGTTTACACTGTCTTGCCAGGATTGGAACACACAAATCTTGTAGAGCTTTAGCTTTAGTGTCAAATTTGCTTCCATTTGGTAACTAGCTTGACTCATATGCTACCATTTTGTAACGGTGGGTCTTAGCAATTTACACCTCTTTCAAGAGGACCCTGAAATCTGAGAACCCTATGTTTACAGCGGGAATGTGATCATGTACCTCTCCAGATATTAATGGACTAGAAACATTTACAGCCCTAGCCAGAATAGCCAATGGTCAGGAATGCTAGGAGGTGCAGTCCAATAATATTTTGCAAGCTGTGTTTTACATGGTTTAGAGCAATGGTCACCAAACATTGGTCCTCTAGGTGTCTTGGATATCACCTCTCAGATGCCCTGTCAGCTTGGCCAACACTCAGGAACACTGAACTGAAATCCAAAACATCTGGAGAATCAAAGTTTGGGAAACACTGGTTTAGAGCATGGTATTCATAGCACCAGAGTCTTGGGTATATTTTATAGAGGATATATGGAGCTTTTTTAATGGTAATGTCCACATTCTATGAAGTTAGTGCTGATTATCAGTTCCATGTAGTATGAGGTGTTTTCCCCTAACTTCACCTGTATTGACTCAGGAGCTTATTCAATTAACAAATCAGATGGCTTACCTTTTCTGGCTTGAATTCGGGATCTGGGATGTCCCTGGATGTCATCATACCTCAGTTGCTGCCTATCTAGCTGGGATGCTGCCACCCGGATACATCCCAGGTCAAAGACTTGCTCAGCCAGCACTTTTTCGAAGTCGGACAACTTCTGACTTCAAAAATTAGCCAGCTGAGGGGCTTCAACCCGGGATGCATCCAGGCTAAATAGGTGGTGGTTTGGGCATGATAACATCTGGGAGCATCCCGGATCCTGAATTCAAGCTGGAAGAAGTAAACTGGATTATTTGTTAATGGGATAAACCTACTCCAGTAAAGAGAGAAAAATGTGGGACTTGGGTTCACCAGTGGCATCGTTAGAAAGTGTGATACTTCAAGGTGTCACCCCATGGACCTCCTGGGATTGGGTACAGATGGAAAGGAGGATTTCACCCTGGGGACCCCAGCATCCTGCTACCACTGTCACACCTCAGCCAAGATAGCAAAGAACAGGGTTTGTTTTTTTTTTTTTTTAATTACAAAAGATCTCCACTGTCAGGAAAAGGGATGCCACAGCAAACAGCCCAGATGACAATGGTGAAAAGAAGCCAAACACATTGGGGGCAGGGAGAAGAGAAAAACGTCCACAGCTTCAGCCCTATTCTCCCCCCCTCCCCCGAAGGGGAAGCAGTATGTCAAGAAAAGCCTCCCTTTCTTTCCACAGCAGGACTTTGTAACACATTGCTTCTCCTTGGTGTCACCCCTTTTGATGGTATCACCCAAAGTTCATACCCCTGCAGCCCCTTAGTGATGGCACGACTCATTGATATTCAGCTACAAGACAGTGATAATGCTGGAACTAACCACTATGTAGGATACCAAACTATATCCATATAATCAAAGTATATCCATACAACCAAACTACACCCATATAACCAAAACACGTATCTTAACAGCACCCCTCCTCCATGAAAACAAACAAACAACAACAACAAAAATTGGGCATTTTGGAACTTATATGAATATGGAATATTTATGTGTGTATGTGTGCGTGCATGTGTGCACCTTCAAATCACCTGTTAACTTATGGTAAACTCATTGGGGTTTACTTAGGCAAGGAATAACCTGAAGAGGTTCTGCCAGTTCCTTCCTCTAGAATATACAACACTTGGTATTTGTTAGCAATCTCCCACGAGGCAATAATCTTAACAAAAGAAAAGTTCTGTTGTTGTTGTTGTTGTTGTTGTTGTTAATTGAATGGAGATTTGCTCCAGTTTAAAAAACATGAAAGCACACAACAGCAACAAAACCTACTGGAAATAGTGAACGTAACTTCTAAATAAACTGGATGGTAGTTTGTTTTTTTTAAAAAACAAAACAAAACAAAAGAATTCTTTAAAAAACTATACTGCTTATTCACCCCAGCTCCCTGTTAAAATTGAACATGAGGTGTTAAAACATATTTGGTATTCCACTGTTGACTTGGGTGTTTGGGACTAAACTGCCCTTGGTTTGGTTGATGAAGGACATATAGGAACACATTAAAATGGAAAGAGAGAGAGAGAAAGCTGTGAAATCTCCCTTTGATGTGCCTATAGTGAGGGGATGCTACACTGCTGTGAGCCACAAAACATAAACTATATCGGTCAAAGGCCACGTTATGGTAACCTCATGTCATTGCCCAGCTTGTACTTTGTGCTCTCTTCCTAGTGGGCTCCCTAAGAGCAATATAATCTTCCGATCTCACAAATTCTGTCTTCTCCTGTCAAGGCAGGGGTTTGTGATATATGCCTGCATCTTTGTTCTTGTCATCCTTCCTGACCCATGTTAGGCTGCAATCAATAGAATTTATTTCCATCTCATAACAAGTTTAGTATTTGGTTGTTCAGAACCTACTTTTTGCATTCCACAATATTGGGACTGAGAAAGTGCAGCCTGTGGGCTGTATGAGACCCCACAACCACTTTTTTTGTGCCCCCATGGCCTCTACCCCAAACACTGTCAAAGCCAAAGATCCCCTTCAATTTTAAAAAGAGCAAATAATCATCTCCATAGAATCATAGAATCATAGAATCATATCATCATATATCAACCATATCATCAAAAGAACACAATTTCCTCCCATCTAGCAGTTTTGCTAGGTTCACTCCCACAGCTCTTCACAATCTGAAACTGAAACATGAAGTGATGTCACTTTGCATCATGGTTGCCCAGAACATGCCCATTTAGACTATGTAGTTGTAAGGGAAGGAACACAGGACTGAAAAATCACCTCTGTTAAGTATACTTAACTAAGTAGCTGATAGAGAATACAAACCATTGATCAGATCTAGACAACTGCACCAACTGACTTTCAGTGAGTTAAAGTATACTTAAATAAGTAACCAACATCAACAGCAACACTATCAGCTTTTTTAGTTTATTACACTAGGGACAATTCCACAACAATTGCACTATTGGAAGATAACAGAAGCATAGTGCTATATCAACCTACAATTCAGCACAGTTACAATCATAGAATCATAGAATCATAGAGTTGGAAGAGACCACAAGGGCCATCCAGTCCAACCCCCTGCCATGCAGGAACTCCCAATCAAAACATCCCTGACAGATGGCCATCCAGCCTCTGCTTAAAGACCTCCAAGGACAGAGACTCCACTACACTCCGAGGGAGTGTGTTCCACTGTTGAATAGCCCTTACTGTCAGGAAGTTCTTCCTAATGTTGAGGTGGAATCTCTTTTCCTTGCTCCCTGATAGTGCAAATGTATCATTATTAGCTTCCATGCCTTCACAATAGCACCAATGAAGCACTATGGGCAAACTATTCACAGGGTTTCCCCATTAATAGGAAGTTACAGGACAATTCCATGTTATTCGTGGGAAAATGAATGTGATGTTTTGTGAAAATATTCACGTGATTGTGCTATAATGAAGGGAACATTCCATTTTAGTCCCATTTTATAACCCTGTGTGTGTGTGTGAAGTGTGACTGTGTTTTTGTTTTGCTTTTGTTTTATTGTTATAGTACAATTGTGCAATTGTGCAAAACTATAGATTGCTACTGTATAGTGCTATACTTCCAGTATCTTCCAAGAGCATGATAGATGTGGAATTGGTCCTAATGTGATAATCTCAACAGAGTCTAGTATGTATTTTCAAGGAACTGTTCAAAGTATTGAACCTATTTTGGGGAGAAGGTATAGCCCCCTTGGATATCTATGTTAAACTCCAAAATAATACCTGGATTGGATTCCCTATTATTCAAAGTGCAGAGCCACCAACCACAACTGTCCACCATTTGATGGCACATAATCCAATGTTTTAGGTTCTAACACCACATCATACAAAGGCACAACTGTGCAAAAATTTTCTCCAGTCTCTTTCAAGGTGATTGCAATGGTGGCATTTTGCAAAATAAAAGTAATGCAATGTTATCTTATTTAGATAGCTTTCTATCTGAAAGGGATACTGAACTGCTACTTTTAAAACTTTGGAACTTTACTATTTCTGTGCGTAAAACTTTGCATCATGCCTAATTCTGCCTTTTGGAAAAATTCTCAGTTTATTCCTCTACCACTATCATAACCCTAAACCTCAACACAAGTCGCACACTACCACCACCTACTCTTTGATCTTTCTTGTGGAGTGGAGGGGGAGGAAATACTGTTTTTCAAATTTCCAGCCAATTGTCACATTAGAAAAGATAGGCGACTAATGATCAATTTCTGAAAGATTACCAAGCTTAAATCCTCTAGACAAGACAGAGCCCTATGAAGCATGTAATTTTATCCCTGGGACACCCATTTTATGTCATTAAAGCACACTATATAAAAGTAACAAGTATACTGTAGCAGCAGTTATTTTGCCAAGCACAAAGCTTACAGAATTTTAAAGAGAGGAAAAGAGTACAAATGGCATGCCATAAAACTCTAATCATGAAGTTAAAAAAGAGAAAGATTTCCCCTCCAAACCAAACAAATCTCAAACAATTGTTAGTGCTTACTGATTCCCTTCCCCCCCCCATACTTTTTACAGGGCTTGGGAGTTACTGACAAACTGTTAACATCCCAACCCATTAACACAACTTTCTTGGGAAGCATTGGCTGTGGCTCTGCACATGAATAAAAGAGAAGCCAAACAGAATTTAATGGTGATTCTTAACAATGGCTACTGTGCCCTGGGGGCAGTCAAATGAGATTGCCTTTCAAAGGAAGGCTTTCAGATTAACAATGTTGGTAGCACCCTGGTGATTTATCAATGGACATTGCTACAAAACTCATTAGTGATTGATGCTGCTCTATATATGCAAAAGAAATTCAGCTGGGCTTTGCTTACAAGTCAAGGAAGGGTGGAGAGGCACCAGGTACACTTTAGAAAACATCAGGGCACTGATCTAGTAGGAATTGTACTGCTGCCTGATTTGCTACTTCCAAGTTCAGCTCAAGGCCCTTAACAAGCCCATGATATCTGAAGGTCTGCCTTCAAATCTCATGTATGAGCCTGCTCAGAATTTAAGATACCCTTCAACTGTCCCAATTTTGGGCAGGAACAGTTCCAATTAATCCATTTTTCCTCAAACTGCTTTTAAAATGTCCCAGTTTCTCTATCCTCCTCCCACTTTCCCCTTTTGCCTTGGCTTAATTCAAGAATTTCAAATTGAATGCTTCACACTCAATTAACTTAGCAGGGAGGAGAAGAAAGAAGAGGGCAGAATTCTGTTTTTCCCAGCAGGCTCAAGCAAAAGCAAACTACTGTAGCTCTTCCTACCATAGCTTGTGTATTATTCCACATTGATAGGTTTTGGTATCTTAGGGCCTATACAGACTGGCACTTTGTTCCAGCCTGTGGGCAGAATCAGAGCAAAACATCCTCACACTGGATGCCCTAACTCCACCCTCATGGTGTCATTTTGGCATGCACCAGTTCACACAATCATGATGCAACACCAAAGGGGTGTCATAAAGCCTCACCGGTGCAGCTATCGCACTCCTTGGAGGCCACAAAAAGGAGCTGCTTTTTACAGCTCCTTTGTGCGCTCTCCAGAGGCTGGATCAGGGGCATGCCACCTCTTAGGGACAGTTTGGAGAGCCCCCTAAACACCATTCTGCTTGGCCACATCTCCCACTTTTCATCTATGAAATGTTAAAGGTTTTGTGTATGACCTTTTACTTTTAAAACCAGGATTGGCCATTGGTACTGTTTGTGTGTGTGTTTGTGTGTGTGTTTGTTCATGACCACATTTTTAACTGATCTTTTGGTTTTTAAAATAACATTTTTATCTCCTGCGTAGTGTCTTGGGCACCTAGCAGTCCGAGAAGTGATAAATACTTTGTTCATTTTATTACGAGTTTTTTTTAAATTAAATAAACAAATAACAATGACCCAGGTCCTTTCCACTCTATAAAGTTTTAGCACCATGATTTTACTTTCAGTGTCATGGCTGCATCCCATGGAATCCTGGGATTTGCAGTTTGAGGAAACAATAGCACTCTCTAGCTTCCTTCCATTGAAAGATCATGCTACCAATTTTGCTCTTTCAGTTAGTCTTAAAGGTGTTACAAGATCTCTTTGCATACTAGTTTTTCAGACTGTTACAACTACAGGGGATGGTTGTCCTGAAAGGAGGAGGAGGAACATCACATAGTTCAAGTGCTGGCTCATGTTCATTGGTGGGTTAAGGTCTTCTGACATGTCCACAGGCAGTGAGATAATTCAGAATTAAAGGACAGGATATGTGACACACATGGCTCTGTCCTTCAAAGGGGGGGGGGAGTCAAGGAGCTTCTCCCCAGTATCTGCACCCAGAGATTATTGCTTCACTGTGCTGACAGGCATAACCAGTCATGTTCTGCACCATACCTGCAACTATGATGCATAAGTGAACACCCGCATCTCCTGCAAGACATTTCTATTGGGCACACTCACGGACACAAGCACTGTTTCCTGAAGTGTAATATCTCACCCAACCATCTTCTGAAACCCTACCTCTATGTTATGTAGAGAAATCTTGTCACACCTTTGAGATTAACTGAAAGAAAGAGGTTGGCAGCATGAACTTTCATAGACTTAACTCTGCTTCCTCAGGTGCATTTGGTCCTACTTCTATGGGTACCTCTAGACTGTAGAAATAATGCCATTTGACACCACTTTAGCTGCCATGGTTCCATCCTAAAGAATCCTGGGGACCTTGTAAAATGACAAATCCCAGGATTCCATGGAATGAAGCTACAGCACTAAAAGTGGTGTCAAGTACATTATTTTAACAGTGTATATGCTCATCACACTCAAGAATAGGAAGCTGTCCATTTTAGCTCTTAAATATCTATTTCAGTTAACTTTTTCTTTTTAAAAAACAATTACAAAAACCATTTAATTATTTGCTGTTTCCAGGATTTCCTAAATTAGACATAGGCATTTGAAACAATCTCTGTTTAGTGGAGGTGGGAGGAATTGGGAAAGGGGCTGGGGTTGGGAAAGAGGAAGAACCTGCTAAGAATGTTAATGCCAAGGCATGCCATTTATGTCACAATTGGCTCTAATTGGCAATCCTAAAACTGTAGAATTCTAATTTACCTGCAGCTGAGTGGCATTCAGAAAAGCAAGAAATGATTTCTTACCTTGAAAAAAAAAAAAGCAGGGTGGGGGTGGCAGGAGGAATTGTTTCAATTCTGTGCCTCACAACCCCCCAAGCTCATTGTTAAAACATGTGATGAAAATATATACCATGGGGGGGGGGGGGAGAGATTTTTGAAAGTCTTGTTTCCATCCCACCTTCACTGTACAGTGCAACTACTATCACTAAATTCAAATTTCATGATACATAGAGAGCTGGCACATTTGTTGATGTGATTAGGTGCTTTATAACCTGCTACCAGCAAAGCATCAATATTAATGGGATAGCAGTTATCCCGCACTGTTAAGACAGAATCTCCTGGGAGAGCATAGCACTTCTCAGAAAACAGGAGCATTAAAAGTTAATCGGTCCATACTGGACATTTCTAATGCATTTTGAACAAGAGTCATTTGGGTGTTGCATGCATCCATATCAATCAGAAGGCAGGAGGGGGCATGCCGATTCTCTGATAAACTACCCCCAGAATCACCCTCCTTGGTCAGATAAAAGGTTGATCTGCTCCAGCATTCTGTTCCAATAATGCCTGAGGAGATGCCTCAGTGGGACATCCACATGCAGGGCAACCTTGGTCAGCTGCAACTGTATCACAATTATAATTCACCATCCCCAAATACCTCTGTTGCATTGATCCTCCATTCTCTCATCTGTGGATGAATTCATCATCAAAATTTTAAAAGAAGATCTCATCAAAGGTGAGAAATTCCTATATTATTTCTGATGATTTCTCACTTCTCTTCTCTCATGTTTTGTTTTAATGCTATGTACGCATCCCCATCTACTGAAACAGTGACACAGCAGTGGAAATGCTCAAGGTCCCCTTCAAACCTGGAAATGATCCTGCTTATCTAAAAACAGTCTATAGCCAGGCATGCATAACCTCATTTCCTCAGCTTCCACTGGGCTTAAACCACCAGTAAGTTAGGAGGAAGATGGTGGTACTGTGCCTGAGCTAGAATGGGGACATTTAGGCCTATTAAAAAACAGGACTTCATGGAAGAGATTAGAAAGTTGATCTAATACCAACAACAACTATTATTTGTTAGCGCCTCCCATCCAAAGACTAACCAGAACTAACCCTGCTTAGCTTCCATGATCAGACAAGATCTGGTACTTTTAGGGTATTTAACCACAAGTTAAACAATTAAAGAATCCAGGAATGGTGAGTGAAATGATATAATGTGTATGTGTAATGTGTAATTGATGTGTATCCAGGAATGTTTGGATGCCCAATTGACGCTGCACAATTCATGGTTGCTAACTGATGTTTTTCTCTCTCTTTCTTTTTCAAATGACAATTTCTGCTAAAAGTTAAGCACACATATCCTTAAGAGTTTTATGACTCCTACAAGATTGATGGGGGACGTTAGAGTGAAAAGCACACGCCATGGCTCTCAGAACAATGTTGGAGTGGATTCCCAACTGCTTCCCTTTGTGTCTTGGCAGCAAGACAATCAAGACCAGAATTACAGGCTGGCTGCCACCTGCCAGCTCAGCAAACTAAACCATGTGCAGCTGAATACAAAATAACAGTCTTGTATTGAAAAAGCAAATGGGAACGGAGGCATTGGGGGTGGGGATGGGGACTTCCCAAGACCATCCATCCAAAGCTAGGTCTTTTTTTCTTGTCTTCCAAATGGCTGACCTCTCACCATGACATTATCTAACTACCCTAGATAGACAAAAAACTTGCCTAGTCAGGCTAACCTGCCAGCTTAGTTGAGCCCAAAGATGGGAATTCAAGGTATCTAACACAAGCAAGCTGTCATGAAACCACAGAACTGGGATTTCTATATGGATTCTATCAAAGCAATCAATCCACTTCTGTTGTTGCTAAGACAATGCATGAGTGACTATACTAGTTGCACTCTATGGTTTTAAGGGTCCAAAACTCTGGGGAGATAATTTTAAAGACATAAGTGGTGAGTGTAGATGATAGCTTTTTCATGTGATGCTATGGACTCATCACTAGTTGAAGCTCATGTGTTAATTACAGAAATGTTAAAAAGCAGATGCATTACTGTTGTTGTTGTCATGTGTCTTCAAGTCATTTCCAACTTATGATGTTCCTAAGGCAAACCTATCAAAGGCTTTACTTGGGCTAAGCATGTGTGACTCATCCAAGGTTGCCCAGTGGGTTTCCATGGCCAAGCAGGAATTGAATCATGATTACCAGAGTTTTGTCCAACATATCCAAAAAATTATCTAATTAGTCCAGTATTATCCACTCAGTAACTATCCAAGATACTATATAAAGTACTTTCCCATTTTTTTTCTTAGCTAATCTTTCAACTGGAGTTGTCAACAGTAGAACCTCAAACCATCTGTATTTAAAGCATATATTCCATTTCTTCTCTTCACTTTCCTCTAAGAATGACACTTTGGGTGTCTTTCTACAGTCTCTGGTCAAACCAATTACATAAGTAAGCAGAAAGAAACACTTGGTCCTACTCCATAATGCTAGAAGAGAGCTGGACGGTTTCTGTCCGCTTCATCAAAAAGTCAGAGTGTATTATGAAAACTGGAATGTAATATTCTTGAAGCCTTTTCATTGATACCCAAGGAAATCAATTCAATATTAATTTGAGTTCCTACATTGAGGTTGTGTTGCTACATCGCCACATGCACACTTGTGCATTTGTTGTGCTACGCAACTCTTATGTTGGGTGATGATACTGCACAGATGAACCAAAGCTCTGAATGAGCAAATAAATGCAGAAACAGATGGGCATGCATCTCCATGTACCCATCTCCATGTACCCATGCAGTGTGAATCCATGCACAACATGTATCCATGTTCAATAGTATCACATGCAGAGTTCTGACCTTGACCTGAATGCAGATATTCCACATAAGATAACAATGTCCAACCATTTGTCTAGGGAAACTTAGGTAACAGTGTCATTAGAGTTCTTCCATGATTGTGTACCCTAGATATATTTTCAGAGGCACCAGGCACAAAAAGAAGTACTCATGTGCAGTCTAGACTCCAGGGGCATGCTAGAATTTTTTTCCCCTAGAGGACCTAAACAACTTTGGTTTAATTCACACTCATCTGGCATGCTTGGGTCTGCACTGTGCTATTTCAGACTCCACTGAACTAGACTTCATATTTAGATGGAAATGGCACTGAATGTTTACACATATGCATGTATTTGAACTCACTATTCTGAACATTGAAAACTTTCAAGTTAGGGGTGGTGATGATCATTTTTAAGCTAGTTTCCCACGTAATTTGAGAGTTTTCTACTTACAGAAGCCTTTGCATTTGAATTGAGAATGTACAGGCCTCTTGAGTTAAATAGCAATATTGTGCAACTGAAGCAAGAAACTTAATGTCCAACCAAATCCACAACAAATATTCATGTGTGGGTGCACATTAGTTGCACATTAGTATACACAATGGGCAATGCACAACTAATGTGCCCTGGCAGGGATTCCACAATTCCACTTTCAGTACAACTGAACCACATGAGGATGTTCTGCATCAAACTCAACAACTTCTTTAACATGTATTCATGTGAAAGGCACCAATAAGATTCCAGCAAGAGTTAATGGTAGAATCAATAGGGACTGTTGTGCAAGGTGACATTATTTAGTCTTGATCACATGCCATCAAACTGTTCTGATTTTGCACAAACTGTCCTAATTACTCTTCTTTCAGCCACATTTTCAGTTGCTTTTAAAATGCCCCAATTTCTTTCTCTCCCCTCCTACTTTTCCCCTTTATCTGCTGCTTACTTTAGTTGCTGCAAACTGAGTTCAAAGGAAAAAGTTGTGCATTCAGGTCAGCAGAGGGGAGAGAAGAGGAGAGGACAGAATCTTGCCCTTCCCAGTATGCTCAGGCAAAAGCAAACAGCTGCAGCATTACATAGCTTGTCTCTTCTTCCTCATTTACCACTTTTGCCATATTCACCACACTCTGATGTTGCTTGGCCCCACATATCACCATTTTTACCTGTGAAATATTGGAGGATGAAGGCATAAGATCCTGTGTGTTCATGGAAGCTAAGTAGTACGATCACTGGTTAGTACTTGGATGGGAGGCTTCCAATGAATACCATACACTGTAGTCTATATTTCAAAGGAAGGCAATGAGAAATCACTTCTGAGTATTCTTTGCCCAAGAAAACCCTATGAAATTCATGGTGTTGCCATTAAGTGACTTAAAGGCACCCCCCACACCTCCACACACCCATTGCATACTTATAGAGTAGTAAATCTCACTGTGTCCAATACAGATTACTCCCAGGAAATTGTGCAAGATGTTGCAGCCGAGCAGTGGAATCGTAACTGACAGAAGTGCAGTGGACCCTTGTGTCCACTGAGGTTTGGTTCCAGGACCCCACACAGATACCAAAATCCATGGATGCTCATGTCCCATCATATACAATGGGGTAGTAAAATGGTGACCTTATATAAAATAGCAAAATTGAGTTTTTTATGTTATTTTATTTTTAATTTGAAGCCATGGATTGTTGAATCTGTGGATAGAGAGTGTTTTGTTGTTGTTGTTGTTGTTGTTGTTGTTGTTGTTTTTAAGGAGGAGGGGTTAGGACAATACCACACTACACTATTATAGCACTATTATTCCAGGTGTTGCTGCCTCCTCTGGCATTCTGGGATTTGTAGTTTAGTTAAGCCTAAGAGGTGTCTGATTGATAATTCTAAATGCCTTTCCCTAAACGGCAAATCCCAGTATTCCACAAGACACAGCTGTAGCAGTAAAAGTGGAACAATAGTACTATAACAGTGTAGTGCAGTGTTGTCCTTTGTTGCACTGAACCCCTCCACCTCCGGGACACAGTCACAAGGTAGGCAGCAAAGACTGTCCTGGCCTGGGTAAGGACAGCACCTATGTAATTATAGACTGGGAGAAATTGGGAATAAGCACAGCTTCCACTACAGTCGTTTTAGCTGGGCCTTGGCCATTTTGGTCAGTTACGATGGCACTCTTAATCAGCTTTTGCAAATTTGGATTAAGAGAGATAACAGCTCAAGGTAGTATACAGTTAGGCAGAAGTACTGATGTGCATGTTAAGCAACAAGAATTTCTGTAAGCATTCAGAGACTTCCCCAGTTTTGTTTGACATATTGCATCCTTTGCAGGAAAAGGAGCTTAATCTTCACAGGAAAATCATCCCTCAGCCCTGTACATTTGTCAAGGTTACAGAGGGAATGTTTTCTTTGAAGTCGGCTGTTATTCCAGCAAAGTTGTATTAAGCAGCTCAAATTAAATATCTGTAGTAATATGCATCAGTTGTGAGTCAGGGCTGAAAATACGATAATGGCTTTGGGGTACAACCATGGAAGTGGATATATATGGGGAAATGGGGGAAAATGAATGATGCTTGCTTTTTCAAAGTGTTCTCTCTTATAATTGGTTGGAATATATATATATATATATATATATATACATACATATTAATGGCAGGGATTTGTTTGCAAGGAAATTAAAATCATTTACAAATTTTAGAGCCAAACTATCTGAATTCAATCTGACATGTCACTGCTGGTTGAGCAAAACTAACCCCCCTTCATTACTCCTGGTAGTGCATTCAATTACTCAGATACTATCATTCTGAATATTTTCTTGCCATAAAGACTTTCTCCCTAAGGGACTGATAGAAGAAGGCCTATTAAATGTGCCTTCTCTTTTCCTTTTTTTTTTTTTTTTGCATTTTTTAAAGTGGGAAGGGGAAGCATATGAAAAGAATATGCAAAGCTGAACAGAACCAGCATGTTGAAGCCATGACGCAAAGAAGGAGCTCATGTATTCCCAAAGAAATGATAATTGACAGTGAGATATTAGAACAAAAGCTACTGAATGCTGGTTGCAGGTGTCAGTGGAACATGTATCCATGCATGGGAAGAAATGGAACAAAGTTTAGGAAATAAAGGTTGTTTATTCTGCTTGAGGAAGGAAAGAAAGTTGCTGAAGCCATAAAGAGAGAGGGCATCACCTCTCTGTACTAAATCAATTTACATGGCCAGTGTGCTGTGACAGTGAAAAGGGCAAATCCCATTACTAGAGGTGATTAGGGAAAGGGTTGAAAATAAGGTAACCAAGAAAAGGGATGAGATCCTACAGCATACATGTTGTGTCAATCTGCTCTCAGGTGGATGCGATATGTACAGTATTACCTTTCTGCTGAACAGTGCAATGTACTACATAGCTGCCAGTGAATCCACTTACTATCCCATTGTACAATGGGGAATGCACAATGGCTGCCTCTATAATCCCAGTGAATCAAATGGTACACAGAAGGAACTTACAAACAGGAATCCAACACTATGTTGCATATGAAATGGTTACGCCTGCTTAAGCAGCTGTGAGCTGCCCTGGGAGCTTAAGCAGCTGTGAGCCGCCTTGGGAGAAAGGTGGCATAAAAATGAAATAAAGAAGAAAAGAAGGAGAACTGAATAAATCTGTTGCACAAACACAAAACAAGTATAACCATGGCATCTTGTTTGGGATATATGAACATTAGTTTTCCTTATACGTGTGTATGTGTCCTAATCTTGGGTGCTGTTGGAGTGATCATTCCCTTCCTCCTTCTGCACCTCCAAAAACCATCTCCCACTTTAATGAACAGCTTCTGAAGACCCCTTTATGCCCATTGCCTGTTTTGTGGGAAGTGGACATCACAGCAGAAGCATGACACTAGCACTGAGATCTGCCATGGTCTTCGAAAGGCCTCAATGCTGCTGTAATCATTTTGCTGCACTCCCATAGCCAGATGCTTCAGCAACCCTGCCCACCCTCAAGGTGGGTTTGGACTCATAAGCTGCATAAGTCAACCTTGTATGGATCTGCATGTGAGCCTATTGTGCTACACTGAGTTATACTGGATTGCAGCCCATGTGTGTAAGGCAGAGGTGGACAATGGTGGAGGAGTCCAATTTTTATTCAGCATAGCACAATAGGTCCACATGCAGGCTATGCACCTCAGCAGGCTATACTGGTGTGCCAACACCTCCAGCACCCCTACTTTTTTTTTTTTTTTAAAAAAATACAAACAACAAATGAGCAATTTTTCACTAAAACCCCTGCCCCTATGCCTCAAAAACAAACAAAAAGAATTGGCTGCCCATAAGGAGCTTATCCCATGAAATAATAATAATAATAATAATAATAATAATAACTATTTCTAACCTGCTCCTCTGAGTGAGCAATCGGGGTACAACATGTTAAAAACATATACAGTTAAAATTTTCCAGACTATAAAAAACATACCCACCTCCCTCCCCTTAAAACAGGATTAAACTATTCATAATTAAAAGAATCAAGATTTGAAATACATATTCATTCAAGTCCCATGTAGGCGGCCGGATGGGGGCGGAGGGGGTCATCAGACGGTGGGAAATTAGTTACTATCCGGGAAGGCCTGCCGGAAGAGATGCGTCTTGGTCGCTTTTTAAAAGCCTTCCAAGGTTGTAATAAGACACATCTCATCCGGCAGGTCGTTCCACAGCCTGGGAGCAATAG
The DNA here is from genome assembly GCA_034509955.1 of Urosaurus nigricauda. Taxonomy (NCBI): domain Eukaryota; kingdom Metazoa; phylum Chordata; class Lepidosauria; order Squamata; family Phrynosomatidae; genus Urosaurus; species Urosaurus nigricauda. The sequence continues at coordinate 363,275,751 of JAOEGL010000001.1, forward strand.
CAGAAAAGGCCTTCTGGGAGGTCTGCGACAGCCTAGTTTTTATAGGCTGAAGCAGGTTCCTCCCAGAGGACCGAAGTGTACAGAGGGGCTTGTATGGGAGGAGGCGGTCTTTGAGATAAGTTGGACCCAAGCCATGTAGGGCTTTAGAGGTCAAAATCAACACCTTGTACTGTGCCTGGAAACTGATCGGCAGCCAGTGGAGAGATTTAAGCACTGGTGTTATATGCTATAAATAATTCAGTTTACATCTTCCGGCTTGAATTCGGGATCCAGAATGCCCCCAGATGTTATCATAACTAAATCGCTGCCTATCTAGCCGGGATGCTGCCACCTGGATGCATCCTGGGTCAAAGCCTTGCTCAGCCAGCCAATTTTTGAATTTGGAAGCTCCCCGACTTTGAAAAAGTGCTGACTGGGTGAGGCTTCAACACAGAATGCATCCGGGTGGCAGCATCCCAGCGGCAATTTAGGTATGATAACATCCGGGGAGCATCCCAGATCCTGAATTCAAACTGGAAGAGGTAAACTGACTTAGTTGTTCATGGAACAAGCTCCTTAATGAGGTCTTCTACTTTCATGTATCTCCTGCAAACACCAGGCTATGCACACAGCAAGCAATAGTTTCCATGGCTGTTATATTTTAAGCAGTTTAGGATTCTCCAAATTGTCCACAGTAGTCAGGATAATTTCCAAGGACTTTCCTATTCCTATGCACATTAGTTTGCATTGGAGGCTGGTCAATTCCACATCAGTGGGCAGTGAATCCACTCCAGGGTTTAGCCCAAATTTTAAAGGCGTTATCCAAAGTCTTGTAAAGTTTCAGCTAAAACCTGGAGTGTATTCACCAGGCCACTGACAATGAACTCACCTTCTGCTAGTGTAGTATGATCCTATAACATTCGCTAGTGGGTCTGTATTTTAACTTTGTTTCCAGGGCTAACTATTTTTTTTTTTTTTTAAAAGAGCCAGCATGGTATACTGATTTAAGTGCTGGACCAGTATACTAGAAGATCAAGGTTCAAATCCCTGTGTGACTACAGAAACCCACTGAGTGACCTTGGGCAAGTTATACTCTCTCTATTCCTCACAAGGAGACAAAAGCAAACCCAGCTCTGAACACATTCTGCCACGAAAACCCAGTGATATGTTTGCCTCCAGGTCACCAAGAGTCAGAAATGTCTTGAAGGCACACAACAGTAGCTAATTCCCTTTAAAGAAAGAAGTGATACAAAAGGCTTTGCTTATGCACTTTAGAATAAGGTAGAAAATTGCAACCATTTGCAGTAAGTGATCACTTTCGGCATTCTCATACAATCCAACATAAGAATGGGATTTGAATTCAAAGTGATCTTGATTGTGTGACCTTTGGTCAAAATGCTGTACGAGAAAATTTAATAAAGGCAAGTGTAAAACATGAGCAAAGAAAAGGTGGGAGATCAAAAGAAGCAACAGTTGGTGTATAATGGGCTAAACAAATACAATGCAGGGAGGTGAAGGAGAAATATGCTAACTAGCCCTGTGATGCTTCAACATCATTTATGCATTGGACTATGTTATACATACAATCCTGCAGGTGTTCTGCTTACTTAAAACTAGTTCATCTCATCTGATCTCACTGGAATACAGTGTGTTGTTCTAGGAAAATACTATTTAAGAAATGGGTAGACAAAACAGAACAGTTTCTGAGGGCAGCAGTAACAATGGTGAGACATATGTAGAAGAAACCCTAGGAAGAGATGAATAGGGTATAATTAACTTAAGAAACTAAGGGGGGGGGGGAGAGAGACATGATAACATTATTTAAATACCTGAAGCACAGTCACATCTATGCAAGCAACATTTTGTTCCATGCTGCCAGAGAGGTCAGGATGGGAAGTTTCAGTTGAATGTCAGGAGAAATATCTTAAAGTTAGACTATCCCTGCTAGATGTCATCAAGCATGTCTTCTGGATTTCCTGCATCAATTATAGGTTACACTGGATGCCTATAAAGATTACACTGGATGGCTATTAAACTCTGTCTTGGATACCATGGTACTCAGGCACCAAGCCTTTCCAGCTGAATGCTTCTGTTCATGGAGTTCAAGGCTCAGTCTACAGTACGATCTTTTCAGAACATCTACATGCAATGAGTATATACCCTCTCCCCCGAAATCTGCACAAAGATTCAGGGATTTGTTTTCTCTAGGTGTGTTGTAGAGAGATTATATTTATTACATTATCATTTTGTACATTTCTAACCTGCCTTTCAATACATGGTCCTCACATGTCAGTAAAACCTTTTAACATCCAAGAATAATATAAACACAGCTTACTTATGCAGAAGAATAAAGATGGTAAAGAAGACTGTACTATTTTGGACTGCGCATTTTGGGATTTTGCATATAAAACAAGCAAACATAGAATCATAGAATCATAGAATCATAGAATCATAGAGTTGGAAGAGACCACAAGGGCCATCCAGTCCAACCCCCTGCCATGCAGGAACTCCAAGTCAAAGCATCCCTGACAGATGGCCATCCAGCCTCTGCTTAAAGACCCCTAAGGAAGGAGACTCCACTACACTCCGAGGGAGTGTGTTCCACTGTCGAACAGCCCTTACTGTCAGGAAGTTCCTCCTAATGTTGAGGTGGAATCTCTTTTCCTGCAGTTTGCATCCATTGTTCCGCGTTCTAGTCTCTGCAGCAGCAGAAAACAAGCTTGCTCCCTCCTCAATATGACATCCCTTCAAATATTTAAACAGGGCTATCATATCACCTCTTAACCTTCTCTTCTCCAGGCTAAACATCCCCAGCTCCCTAAGGCGTTCTTCATAGGGCAAGGTTTCCAGACCCTTCACCATCTTAGTTGCCCTCCTTTGGACATGCTCCAGTTTCTCCACATCTTTTTTGAATTGTGGTGCCCAGAACTGGACACAGTATTCCAGGTGGGGCCTGACCAAAGCAGAATAGAGTGGCACTATAACTTCCCTTGATCTAGAAACTATACTTCTATTGATGCAGCCTAAAATTGCATTGGCTTTTTTAGCTGCCGCATCACACTGTTGACTCATGTTCAGCTTATGGTCTACTTGGACTCCTAGATCCCTTTCACATGTGGTCTCATTCAGCCAGGTGTCCCCCATCCTATATCTGTGCATTTCATTTTTCCGCCCTAAGTGCAGAACCTTACATTTCTCCGCATTGAATTTCATTTTGTTAGCACTGGCCCAGCTTTCTAGTCTATTCAGGTCATTTTGAATTTTGATCCTGTCCTCTGGGGTATTAGCTACTCCTCCCAGTTTAGTGTCATCTGCAAATTTGATAAGTATGCCCCCAATTCTGTCATCCAAATCGTTAATAAAGATGTTGAATAGCACTGGGCCCAGGACAGAACCCTGTGGGACCCCACTGGTCACTTCTCTCCAGAATGAAAAGGAGCCATTGTTGAGCACCCTTTGAGTTCGGCCAGTCAACCAATTACAAATCCATGTAACAGTTAACTTGTCTATCCCACATTTTGCAAGCTTGTTTGCAAGAATGTCATGGGGAACCTTGTCAAAGGCCTTACTGAAATCGAGGTATACTATATCCACAGCATTCCCTTCATCTACCAAGCTGGTAATTTTATCAAAAAAAGAGATCAGGTTCGTTTGGCATGACTTGTTTCTCTGAAACCCATGTTGGCTTTTTGTGATTATGGCATTGGCCTCTAAGTGTTCGCAGACTCTCTGCTTAATGATCTGCTCTAGAACCTTTCCTGGAATTGATGTCAGACTAACTGGACAATAATTGTTGGGATCCTCTTTTTTTCCCTTTTTGAAGATGGGGACAACGTTTGCCCTCCTCCAGTCTGCTGGGACTTCTCCTGTTCTCCAGGAGTTCTCAAAGATTATTGCCAATGGCTCTGATATTACATTTGCCAGTTCTTTTAATACTCTAGGATGTAGTTCATCTGGTCCTGGAGATTTATATTCATTTAGGTTAACCAGGTATTCCTGTACTACCTCTTTACTTATTCTGTGCTGAATTTCCTCTATTCTGTCTCCATTATCCTTAGGTTGAGCACCCTTTGCCTTTTCTGAGAAGACTGAAGCAAAGAAGGTGTTGAGTAATTCTGCCTTTTCTCTGTCCCCTGTTAGCATTTTGCCATCTTCTGCACGCAGTGGCCCCACTGTTTCCTTCTTCTTCCTTTTGCTGCGGACATATCCAAAAAAGCCCTTTTTATTGTTCTTAACCTCTCTAGCAAGCCTGAGTTCGTTCTGCGCTTTAGCTTTTCTGACTTTACCCCTACATGTGCTGGCTATTTGTTTGAATTCCTCTTTCGTGATTTCTCCATTTTTCCATTTCTTATACATGTTCCGTTTAAAACTTAGCTCAGTTGAAAGTTCCTTAGTCATCCATCCTGGCTTCTTGAGACATCTTCCATTTTTCTTCCTCATTGGAACTGTTTGAAATTGTGCCTTCAATATCTCCCTTTTGAGAAACTCCCATCCGTCTTGAACTCCCTTTTCTTTTAGTATTCCTGACCATGGGATCACTCCCAGTATTTCTCTAAGTTTATTGAAATTAGCTCTCCTAAAGTCTAGAGTGCGTGTCTGACTATGCCTAGCTTCTCCCTTCCACTGTATTACAAACTCCAGGAGAACATGGTCACTTCCACCTAAGGATCCAACCACTTGCACCCCATCAACTAGGTCTTCCCTGTTGGTTAAGATCAGATCTAAAATGGCTGATCCCCTTGTTGCCTCTTCCACCTTTTGGACAATGAAATTGTCTTCCAGGCAAGTGAGGAATTTGCTAGACTTTGAGGATTTGGCTGAGTTTGACTTCCAGCAAATATCAGGATAGTTGAAGTCACCCATCACTACTACATCTCTCTTTTCTGAGTATGTGATTATCTGTTCTAGAAAGGCATCATCCAATTCCTCTGCCTGAGTCGGGGGTCTGTAGTAGACTCCCACAGTAACATCCCTGTTATTTCCCTCTCCTTTAATTTTTATCCAGATGCTCTCCACCTGGCTTCCAGTATTGACTTCCTGGATCTCTTCACTGGTGTAAATATCCCTGACATATAATGCTATTCCTCCTCCTTTCCTGCTTGGCCTGTTTCTCTTAAAAACGTTATACCCCTCTATTTCTATATTCCAATCATGAGACTCATCCCACCAGGTTTCAGTGATGCCTATTATATCATATTTCCCTTGTTGTGCTAGGAGTTCAAGTTCATCCTGCTTATTTCCCATACTCTGTGCATTAGTGGAGAGGCATTTAAGACCATGTGTCCTCTTTACTTGCTGCATTTAAGACCATGTGTCCTCTTTACTTGCTGCATTTAAGACCATGTGTCCTCTTTACTTGCTGCATTTAAGACCATGTGTCCTCTTTACTTGCTGAATGTTACCTTTACTATGCAAACACATTACTTCTGTACAAAACCCAAGATTCTGCTTTTGTGCAAAGTTTTCAGTGCCCTGAAATATGAACAATTTACCAATGGTTGACTGTCTCAATGGATGTCTAATTGCATTCAAACTCCATTTTTCACTGAGGATAAGAAAACTGGAAAGCATTCTTTGCAAGCTGCAGCCAGTATAGTGTAGTAGTCTGAGTGTTGGACTAGGATTCTGGAGACCAGGGTGTGAATCCCTACTCAACCATGGAAATCCACTGGATGAACTTGGATACGTCACACTATCACAGCCACAGAGGAAGGTGAAATTAAACCCCCTTCAAACAAGTTATACTAAGAAAACCTTTTGATAGGTTTGTTTTAGGGTTGCCATAGGTTGGAAACATTTTGAAAGCATAGAAGAACCACAGACTCTTTCCACTGCTAGTGTGCTAACCACATAGAATCCCAAAGCCATGGATGCCTCTCTACCAAGACCATTTACATATCCTGTAACTATCTTAACTTGGCAGAAACAATAGCCAATCAATCACCTGCCATCCTAGTTTCTCTTGTTTCCTGCCATTTTCCTCCTTTGTCCTGAACTGACTTCAGTTTCTGCAAACTGAGGCTTGATCTAGATTGGCAAAAAGAAGTGTGTTCATGGCTGCATGAAAGTCTAGCCTTTAGATGAGAAAAAGGGAAAGTGTGCCATGAAAACACTTTTTTTTTGCGTTTTAGGGGAGAAGAAGCACCTTTAAAAAGGTGCTGGTTTTCCCAGCTTCTTTTTTAAAAACTGCAGAACAGCGCAGCTCCATCTAAAGACTGTGGTGCAGCTGCTAGGCATTAAGGAAAAGGCAACTTCATGTCACACTTTCCTGCCAATCTAGAAAGCCCCACAGTTGAAAGGGCAAAAATAGTGTGCACTCAATACCTCAATGGTAGGGAAGGATAGGAGGGGCAGAATATTGCTCTTCCAGGTAGGTTCAAGCAAAAGCAAACCAGATGAACCTCTTCTGGCTTGTGTGTTCTTCTTCATTACTAACTTTTGTCATTTTGACTATGCTTTGATGCTGCTTGGCCCAGGGTGACCAGATTTCATAACTGCAAAGGAGGTCAAGGCACTGAAAAATGTAGGATGTTCAAGAAAAATGTAGAACATTTTTAGTGTTTAAAGCTGGGGAAAAAACCGCAAAATACTCATAGAAATGTAAATTCATACTTCTTAGTCATGCTTAAAATGGAGGGCCTTTTTGAAATCCTCCTGGACAGTAGTTTGAAATGGAGGACATGTGTGGGGAAAGGAGGGCATCTGGTTACCCTGTGCTTGGCCCCATGTTCTGATTTTCATCTGTGAAATGTTGGAGGACATGCATTTATTCATCCTATGCTGTATGCCCATGACCACAATACCATGTTCTTTCCCTGGTTATTTTAAGCCCAGGAAAGGCTTTTTCAAATACATAAACACATATCTACACAACCAAACATATATAGGAATAGTAGGCCCTTGGGGGGCTCAAACTGGCTGGCAAGGGTGCATATTTCCCAGTCCTAGTGTACTGGTTAAAGTATTTGTGTTACAGTTATTTAGGGCAGTAAGAGAAAAGGTTAAACAATTTATATTACAACTATTTGGGGCAGGAAATGAAAAGCAGGAGAATCCAATTCAGGCCAATGGAAAGAAATTTTGACATGTGGTGGCCTCATTATGAAAAGGGTGACCAATATATTTAAATAAAACTAGGCAAGCTGCCACTGCCATAAATATATTAATGAAAAGACTTCCTGTTCTCTACCACAAAATGAATATGTGCACAGAGAGGGATGTTTAGCCCTGTGAAATCAGTGGTCTCATAAGGTTGGGGAAAGGGTTGTTTTGGGAAGCTGGGCCCCCAGTGCTATAAACCTGATCTGATTCCAAACATGCTGCTCTATACTCCTGTCCCATGCCATAGACAGATAATTGGTATTGGCTGATGTAATCTAACCAGAGCTAGGATAGGATCAGAAACTGTATATTTATCTCCTGCCTTTCTTCTAGTACTGCATAAGACCAAAAGCAGCTTACTATGCAAGCTTTATTTTTAAAAACAAAAACAATATGTGATACAAAAGTTTAAAAGCATTGAACAATCAATCCAGCTAAAACATTAACATAGATTTTTTTTAAAAAAAAATGTACATAAGACATATGAGCACTATTACATTCATTGCACATCCTTAATGGCTGAAGGCTTATTTAAATAATCAGATCTTGTCCTGCTGACCATTATTTTACTGGGCAAAAGAAATATATGAGCCCTTCGTATCCACTGAAGTTTGGTTCCAGGATCCCTGTGGATACCAAAATCTATGGATGTTCAAGTCCCATTATATGCAGTGGCATAGTAAAATGGGAAAATCAAAACTTGTGATGGGGATTACACACACACACCATCCACTGCTTGAAAATATTTGTGTGTGTATAGAAATATTTCAGGCACTGGGTGGCTGACTCCATGGATGCAGAATCTGTGGATATGGAGGGCTGACTATAGTACTAAAACTGTTTCAGAGAGGAAAACAGAAGAATTCAGTTCAGGCCAGTCTGTCTGTCTGTCTGTCTGTCTGTCATGTTATTAAACAGTAGAAGGGAATTCCTGATAATAATGGCTGTTCAGCCATGAAGATGATCTTCCTTTTTTAGGGCATTACAAGCAGAGGCTCCATGGTCACCTCAACTTGAATGCTCTAACAGCAGATTTATGATGAAACAGATGGCCTTTAATGCCATTTCCACCTCCAAATAAGTGTGGCAGCTGGTGGCTTCCACACCTGTGGTGTGGCAAATTTCCTCTGAGGTCCAGGCCAAAGTTAAAGAAGCCATCCAATGTGCTGAATTTATTTGGTGCTAGTACCTTGGATGGGTCATGTAATGTTTGAACTGCAACATAGAGCGGCTTCATCACCCTGCTAACATAGTCACTACCAGGGCTAAACAATTTCTGCATAGCCTGTTGCAAATCAGTGTAAAATATACATTAAAATTATTTTTTCAAAAAAGTCAGAGAAACTGAATTTCTGTAAATCCTACTGGGCATTTACATTTTGCCATCATGGAGAAAATATGAAATTAGTAGTTAATTGTTTTTGACTTCATGGCTCTCAAAGGCCTGATGTGGAATTAAATGTGTTATCAATAAAACAAAAATAAGAGTCCAGTTCCATCATTTAATTATTCTTATGATTCCCTGTAGTGAAAGAGAGAAAATAGCATTTGGGTTGTTCTTTCCTCCGTCCCCCCACCCCACATTTTTTCCTTCACAGATTTGGTGTAATAAAGGACTCTTTCAATGCCCACCTCCAATTCTAGTTACATAATTCTTGTCTCTTGAGAAACCACCACAATTACTGCAAAGCTATTCTTGCCATTCTGGATCTTCACAAACCATTCTGTGAAAAGCTCCATAGGGATTTGAGGCACATCACACTCAAATGCCCTTCAAGAACACGAAGAGAGCGGGGCTTTATAGGATCATTCTATAATTTGAAAATTCATTGTGGAAATGCCAGTCAGAGATAAATGGAAATGAATTGTTGTTCCATAATATCTAAAAAGAGAATATAGGAAACTATTCATCCTTGTAGCCCAGGACTATCTATACTGACTTGGAGAATGGATAAATCTGTCCATAAGGTATGCTTCATCATATTTTGTGCTCCATACTTTTTTCATCCCCCCCCCCCCCCCGGCATAAATTTGGTCTGCCTGCATTGGTTTAAGCTTCCTAGAAACTGTATGTAGGATCATGTGCATATTCAGTCCAACACATTTTTTAGAAAAGTTTTTGAATGATAAGTGCCTTTCTTTGTATGCTAGTTTTCCTAATCTAGCCATATATATATATCACATTCAGAGAAATAAGAAAACAAAGAAACAAACCTCTCATAATTCATACATTAATTCAGGAAATTTGAATTACAGAATCTTAGAGTTGGAAGAGACCACAAGAGCCATCCAGTCCAATCTCCTGCCATGCAGAAATACACAACCAAAGCACTCCTGACAGATGGCCATCAAGCCTGTTTAAAAACCACCAAAGGAGGAGATTCCACCACACTTTCCATTGTCCAACAACTCTTACTGTCAGGAAATTCTTCCTAATGTTTAGGTGGAATCTCTTTTTCTGTTGTTTGAATCTATTGTTCCATATCCTAGTCTCTGGAGCGGCAGAAAGCAAGCTTGTTCTGTATTCAATATGACATCCCTTTAAATTATACCAAATTAGATGTTGAGCTGCAATGTCCATCAACCCCAGCTAACAAGGCCAGTGGCAAAGGATCATGGGAATTGGTGGTTATATCATTTGGTGGGCACTAAGTCGGGGAAAGCAGTTCTAGCTGATAGTACTTAGGAGGTGGCACTCAGGAAAAAAAACAGGTGGGCAAAGTGTTTTCCTCCATGCACCATCATTGCACCTACACCATTTTCCATCATTGTCTATGCTGATTTGGGCTTCTAAGAGTTGTTGTCCAACAGTATCTGGAGGACCACAGTTTGCTCCACACCTGGAGCAGAGCTTGATGTTTCAGCCACTTGAGCACCATTGTTAAATCCTACATCAGGGACAACAGAATAATCAGTGAGTAGCACACTGCTGGAAATCATCAGATCCTGCAGAGAGTGTTAGATTGCAATTAGGTCTACATGCACACTCACTCTCTCTCTCACACACATTTCTACCCCTATCCCTGACCAGCAGGAGTTTTTTAAATGCCATTTTTGTTGTGGTGTGTCTTCAAATCATTTGCAATTTCTGATGCCCCTAAGGCGAACCTCTTATGAGTTTTTCCTGGCAAAATTAGTTTAGAGGAGGTTTGCCATTGTCTTCCTCTGAGGTTGAGCGAATGTGACTTGCTCAAAGCCACCAGGGTTTTCCACAGTCAAGGGGGGATTTGAACCCTGGCTCAACACTCAAACCACTACACTACACTGGCTCTCATCCACCATATTCTACCTGATGCTTTGAAAGTGGAGAGGCCAGAAAATGTTCTGTATGCAAACCATGTGCTGTACTACTGAGCTACAGCCTTTTCATAGGCACATTGCAGAGGTCCATCCTGCCTAAAACTCATGTTCTTTCACGAGAGAGCTTTCCTTTGCTTTCTCCTATAATCTGGAGCTTGGAGAAGTTTATTTTTCTGGACAAGAACTCACAGAAAACCTCAGCACAGTCACGGTGGCATAAGGATAATGCAAGATGTAGTAGACACCCCCCCACCAGCTCCACCCTTTTCTAAGCTCTCTTGCAGATATCTACTCAGATTCTAGATCTAATACTCCAGCTAAGTGCAGGCCCTCCCTAGGAGCAGCCTCTGAGGAAAGTTTGGATTGAGACAGATACTAATGTCCAGGTTTATCATTGTAACATAGCTTCACCAAGCTCTGATCTACTCACAGATGTGTGCTAAGTAGTAACAGTTAATTCAGTTAATGAAGTATGTCCTGATTGCTAAGGGCAATCCTTTCCTTATTATTACTTAACATATCTCAGTGTTAGCCTAGACAGTGAAAAATTCTGAAGGGGCAAAATCATAAGGCCTAAATTATGTACATCCATGTTGAAGAAAACATATTGCTGAGGGGAAGAAAAAGTTGTACGTTTCTCATAGAATCATAGAGGCAGAAGAGACCACAAGGGGCAGTCAATCCAACCCCTGCTATTCAGGAACACAAAATCAAAGCAACATCAACAGATGGCTACCAAGTCTCTGGTTAAAAACCTCCAAAGGAGGTGACTCCATCAAACTCTGAGGGAGTGTGTTCCACTCTTGAACAGCTCTTATTGTCAGGAAGTTCTTCCTAACGTTTAGGTGAAATCTCTTTTCCTGTAGTTTGAATCCATTGATTCAGATCCTAGTTTCTGGAGCAGCAGAAAGCAAGCTTGCTTCATCCTCAATATGACATCCCTTCAATATTTAAATATAGATACCATAGCAGCCCTTAATCTTCTCTTCTGTAAGCTAAACATACCCACATCCCTAAGCCATTCCTCATAGGGAATGGTTTCTATACCTTTCACCATTTTGGTTGTCCTCTTCTTGATATGCTTAACCTATCAATATCCTTCTCCGTAATTCCTCAAACTAATTTTGAAGTGTACAAAACATTCTGAGCCACGTGCAAAATATCTTCACATGTTCTGCTGATAAAACAACCAGAACACTGAAAAAAGATACAAAGAATACATGTGAAACACATAGCTTGTAAACAGCATTTGCTCCTTCTTGATTCGTTTGCAAATATGTCATAGCCATTTGTTGACCAACTGCTGCTGCTGCATAGTTTTGTAAGAATTTTAGACAATGTTGGTTTAATTGTTCATTCGGAGTGGAAGCCCCCTGGGCTGCCAGACCAGAGTCTGCACAGCATGTTAAGTAAACTGCTGAGTTCAATCTGCTGTCAGACTCCATTCATGAACTTTACAGTGTGTGTGTTTTTTTTTAAATCCACTTATTTTCATCTCAAGGGAAACACATTTTCCAACCATTGTTGAATATTTTAAAACATTATTTCCAATACTTCAAATATTTAACTGGAATATGGATTTGATTGCTGGAGCTGAATGCAAAAAGGTGTGATCCAGAGGGTAATATCTACATTGCAGGAATGGATAACATCTGGCCTGCCAAATGTTGTTCTACTAATGCTCTCATCAACCCTCACCATTGGTTATGCTGCCAAGGACTGCTGAGATTTGCAGTCTAAATACATTTGGAGGGCTACAGGATTCTCTGTCCTGTTCTAATCCTCTGATGCACAAGGAACAGTTTCTATGGATGCAATTTAATATTTCTCACAAAACGTTTTTGCTCTAATGTTTGGAGTCTTTCCTGTCAGATGGCTTTGTTCAGAAAAATATGAAACAGGAGAACTTTGGAGCTGCAATTATGTAGCTGAAATCCAAGGACACATGATGTTAGCTCCAGTATTGATTCTTGTCATTCTGAAGAACACATTGAGTAATTAAACAGAATGGATGATGGACCACAACCTTTTCATGGATGGGCCCATTCAGTGACAAAAAACAGTTTTTAAAAATAAAAATAAAAAGGAATAATTAAATCTACAAAAAGGATTTGGAATGAGGCTGAGGGGTGAAATAAATCAGCATTTAACCCCCTCCCAAAGACTTTGAGAGTCAGAGTGGTGTAGTGTTTTGAGTACTGGACTATAAGTCTGGAGACCAGGTTCAAACCCCTTTCAGCCATGGAAACCCATAGCTGACCCTGAGCAAGCCACACATTCTGACCCTCAGAGGAAAGAAAGCAAAGACAATTGTCCTCTGAACAAAACATGCCAGGAAAACCCTGTGATAGGTTTACCTTAGCATCAACTTAAATCAGAAATTACTTGAAGGCAAACAGGAACAACAAAAACTGTTACTCCAGCTAAAAACATCCTCTCTCAACTATTTGCCCTAGTGGTCTTTGCATGTTTATTCTCTGTGGGTCAAACTTCAGTATAGGCTTAATTTAGGTCTTAAATCCCATTGTTGAAGTCCTGATCGAATTATCCCCCTACAATTTCTACTACAAATTTTTAAAACTAGGGGAGATCCTTACAGACTTTCCAGGTGACATCTGGTATAATTTTACCCCTAAATGCCCCTAAAGGACATTTCTTATCCCAAAATGGAAAATAATGAGGTTGTACTCCAATGAGGTATGCAGCAATGGACCCTACTAAGAATTGACTGTGTCTTCAATATTTGACCACCCTGAATGTAGCTGGTTTTATCGGAATCCCAAAGTTAAGCAAGGTCAGACCTGACTGGTATTTGGATGGGAGCTTACTAGGGATTAGCTTGTGTTCCCTACTTCCTTAGACCCTGTCCATGCCATTATGTCACTATTTTACATTTTGTTGTTGTCTGTCTTCAAGTCTATGGTTTAATGTGGGATAGACAAGTTAACTGTTACATGGATTTGTAACTGGTTGACTGGCAGAACTCAAAGGGTGCTCAACAATGGCTCCTTTTCATCCTGGAGAGAAGTGACCAGTGGGGTCCCACAGGGTTCTGTCCTGGGCCCAGTGCTGTTCAACATCTTTATTAATGATTTGGATGACAGAATTGGGGGCATACTTATCAAATTTGCAGATGACACTAAACTAGGAGGAGTAGCTAATATCCCAGAGGACAGGATCAAAATTCAAAATGACCTGAATATACTAGAAAGCTGGGCCAATGCTAACAAGATGAAATTCAACGCAGAGAAATGTAAGGTTCTGCACTTAGGGAGGAAAAATGAAATGCACAGATATAAAATGGGGGACACCTGGCTGAATGAGACCACATGTGAAAGGGATCTAGGAGTCCAAGTAGACCATAAGCTGAACATGAGTCAACAGTGTGATGCGGCAGCTAAAAAGGGCAATGCAATTTTAGGCTGCATCAATAGAAGTATAGTGTCTAGATCAAGGGAAATAATAGTGCCACTCTATTCTGCTTTGGTCAGGCCCCACCTGGAATACTGTGTCCAGTTCTGGGCACCACAATTCAAAAAGGATGTAGAGAAACTGGAGCGGGTCCAAAGGAGGGCAACTAAGATGGTGAAGGGTCTGGAAACCATGCCCTATGAGGAACGCCTTAGGGAACTGGGGATGTTTAGCCTGGAGAAGAGAAGGTTAAGAGGTGATATGATAGCCCTGTTTAAATATTTGAAGGGATGTCATATTGAGGAGGGAGCAAGCTTGTTTTCTGCTGCTGCAGAGACAAGGACACGGACCAATGGATATAAATTGCAGGAAAAGAGATTCCACCTCAACATTAGGAGGAACTTCCTGACAGTAAGGGCTGTTCGACAGTGGAACACACTCCCTCGGAGCGTAGTGGAGTCTCCTTCCTTGGAGGTCTTTAAGCAGAGGCTCGATGGCCATCTGTCAGGGATGCTTTGATTTGGAGTTCCTGCATGGCAGGGGGTTGGACTAGATGGCCCTTGTGGTCTCTTCCGACTCTATGATTCTATGATTCTATGGTTTTGTTGATAAGGTTTGTTCAGAGAGGGGTTTGCCTTTGTCTTCCTCTATGGCAGAAAGAATGTGACATGCCCAAGGTCACACAATAGATTTCCATGGCTGAGTGGGGACTTGAATCATGGTCTCCAGAGTCGCAGTCCAGTACTGAAACCGCTATAACATACTGGCTCTCATTTTACATAATAGATGAGTTATTCCATGACTCAATAAAGTTATGCATCCCAGAACTTAGGAACTGAAAACTAAAGTAAGAAATCACCAGAGAACGTGCAGATGGTAGAGAGGAACATTTGAAATAGAGGCTCTAATTTTGGGTCAGGATCATTTTCAACCCTGTGCTTATAGAAAAGCTGGCTGGTCTGAGAGAAGAACAGCTCAAATACTGAAAACCTGCTGTTACTAATACTTAGGATGTTCTAAAAGAGTTTTGTAGGGGGAGGGGAGGTTGTTTCTCAGAGAAGCAAGAATAGCCACCCATTTGTGAGAGCCATCATTACGTGTCCTTTTTGCAGAGTTTCCTATATAATCCTAGTTTTCAGGAACACTTTTCTCCCCCTTACCAGTTGCAGTTGTTCTGAACAATATAACACCTACCATCATATCTCACCTCCTGAAGATTGTAGTGGCCCTGAAACTACAAGTGTCTTATTATCATCAGAGAAAAGAAAGAGACAACATCCATGCCATCTCAGGCCAAACTATTCTTCTGTTCCCACTCCCGTACCCACTTTCAGTGAACTAGAAATAGGCTATGGACCATTGCAGCAATCAGTGTTTGCTGGTTTATTTCACGGCAGAAGGTGTGCATTTTGACTTGGTAGGAGCTTGGAAGGAAATAGTCATAAATCATTACTTATTTGCAATTAAGACATTATTTGCAATAACTAGGGCATCATTACATCATAACCTGATTGTAACTTCCTGAGCCATAATTTCATTCCTTTTGGAATGCATATGCAACTTCCATCACCTGAGTCTAACATTTCATGTAAAAAAATAGACTGTATATTCAACAAATCTCCTGACTTTGGGAATGTAACATTTCTGCCCTAGGTCTTCCCCCAGGAAGCTCATCTTCCATAGGTAATAATGAATTCTGCAGGCTGTGGTCCAAAAAAAGTAACACTGCCAAGGTCTGCATGTCTCGTTTTGCTTACATGAACTGATTTGGTGTTTTCTCCTATGTTTAGTCCTATGGTTTTGATTTAATATTTGAATCAATTGTTCAATGGTGAGTGAACAGATAGTTAAACAGAATTAACACAATGGGTCGCTAACCGCACAATTAAAGGCTTACTATCCACATTCTCATGATATCTCAATTTTTTGAGCTCTGAACATATTGCATTTTTGTGTTATTTCTTCCTTTTTGCACCCAGCCATTTTCACTAACAATATTTTAGTTGTTATGGTTGTAATTCCTTAAAAATGTGCATAATGGCCACAGTTGCATTGGTGTCACCCAGTGGGGCAACTCACGGTGTCACCTCATCCCACTCCACCGACTTCCTCCCATACCACAACATACAGAATCCTTAGTAATGTGTTTTGTACTAATATTACTCATAAATTATAATTCCCATATATCACTAAATGTGATGGTAATAGTTATCACATAAACAACCAGCAAAATTAAAATTATACCTTTAAATTACAATATAATATGCACAGCCTAAATGTATTTATATGTATATTGTATTGCATGGTTAAAGTGAAAATTTGGTAAGATGTGCTGTTTTTAACAAAATTTAAAAAGAATTTTTTTAAATTACTTTTTAAAAAAATTATTGTTTAAAAAACAATCGAAACTTAAATTTTCTTTTATTTAAAAAAATGACCTCTCTTTTCTCTTCCCACTGAGCCTCACCCGACTCACATCATCTCTTCAGTGTTTTAAAGGGATGCTGGCAAACACCACAGCCCATTCCTGCCAAAAGAGATATTTGGGAAGCAGCGGTGTCAACTGGCCCCCTTAGGGTTTCACCTGGTGCTGTCTCAGCACTGCAAAACAACACCCATGGCTGTATATCCTGTGATGTATGCTCCTAGTCATAGAAACATATATCTGTGACTGGACGTTGGGCTCTTTCAAACAAGTAACTAAGGGGCTCTTCAGACTGGCCATTAAGGCCAGCATGGGGATGTAGTCAAGGCATTGTATCCACATGGCACATGCCCTGACTCCAGCCCCCAGGGCACCATGATGCTGCACACTGCTCCGTACAACATGCAGCATCACAACACTCCTCTGGTGCTGCGCCTGCACAACACAGTGCTGAAGGAGTGCTGTGTAGCTGCATCACTGCAGCTATCACAACCTTTCCAGGGCACAGAAAGGAGCCACTTTTTGCGCCCTGGAAAGGCCTGATCAGGGCTGTGGCGTGTGGTTGCCGCACCCCTGGTCTGGCTAGGAAAGGGGCGGTGTTGCAAAATCCCTTAGGGGCTATGTGTATAGCCCCTAAATCTTTTTGAATCATACAAGAGCTACCCTGAACTGAGATTGGCAGATAGATATTTCCCAATATTTCAGCCATACAATTCCAAACGCCCTTGCATGGCTTGCATTTACGTCCAGCCAATATAATATCAGGAAAAATAGTAGCTATCACTTTGAAATAACATCCAAGAATCTGATACTGAGTAGCAATGTCTTTCTTTTTCTATCTAGAGCCACAGCTTAGAAAAATCACTTTTTCGACTGCAAGCCCACACATCCCCAGCCAAAATAGCCACTGGACATGATGGTTGGATGATCTGGTAGTTGTACTGGAGCCTGCTGAAATCAGTTTTAGACAAGTATATAATCTCTGTACAGCTATCTCTCAACTTTTAAATTGCTATTGCTCATTCCCATGATCTTTGTTCAGGTTCACTGCAATGGAAATTAAGTACAAAAATAATACAAATCTCAGAGAAAGGCATCAAGTGAAAGCTAAAGGTGACAGAAAAGTCAAGCCACCCTGAATTGAGGTCACCCTGGTTGACATTGAAAATATCATCTTCAGTGAAATAACAATGTTTGTGCAAGTTTCATGAGCTATGTTAACTTCAATTTATTGAGGAGATGCTAGCTGGAGATAAGTAACTAGGCAAAGATTCTTGTATTATAGATTGTTGTTGTTGTGTGCCTTCAAGGACTCTTTCACACTGGAGGAATTTCTCCCAACTTCGAATGCAGCCAATGCGAATTCACGTGAATTCGCTTGTTTAGCGAATTTACTTGAATCCCCATTGCATTCGTAAGGCATTCGGAATGACTTCCCATTACCCGAAAATGACCCCTCCTTGCCCGAAATTGTGTGAGAACGTTAAACCCATGATTGCATTCGGAGTTATTTCCCTTTTGCCCAAAATTGCATGAGAAGCTCTAATTCGCAATAACGTGAAACCCCAGGATTGCGTTTGGATTGCCCTTGGATTATACTTCCAATTTCCCACGTCTGAAAGAGTCCCAAGTCATTTCCAGCTTAAGGTGTCTCTAAGGCAAACTTAACATGGGGTTTTCTTGGCAAGATACTCAAGGAATTTCACTCCCATCAGATCCCAACTTCTTTATGGATGTATGTGTTTCTTTCTTTCTTTCTTAATAATGAATAATTTCTTTTGTTGCACCATTTCTCAGAAAAGGTAAGTTAGTACCCTGTTGTCCTGTTCCAACAAACTTCACGGAAACTTGTTATTAGAGTAAACATTTTATGTGTGTGAACATACACATGCACGTTCATGCACATGGAAATGGTGGGAGAATGATGGCATTAATATATGATACTGAGTGCAGGGAAGCAGGGAAACTCAGCAATCAGAATACAGGCCTCAGCTCAATTTTTCAACACCACAACAAAACCAACTATGATATCTGTGAAGTGTAAAGATGTATCATTGACTACTATAGTTAGGATTGTCTATGTCAATATATTTCCAGTTCCTACATATGGTTGTGAAAGTTGGACATTGAGGAAAACTAGTAGGAAGAAAACAAACTAAACTGAAATATAGTGCTGGGCAAGAGTTCTATGGATACTGTGGACTGCTAAAAAACAACAACAACAACAAATCAATGGGTCTTAGAGCAAACCAAGCCAGACTTCTCCTTAGAAGCCAAGATGACTAAACTGAGACTGTCATACTCTGGCCATATCATGAGAAGACAAGACTCACTAGAAAAAGTAATATTGTTTGGAAAGGTAGATGGCAGTAGGAAAAGAGGAAGGCCTCATTACAAATGGATAGAGACATTCAGGGGAGCTACCGTATGACCAAGAGTGTGTGGGATCTGAACAGGTCTGTTGAAGGTCAGGGTGACTTGGATGTCTTTCATCCATAGAGTCACCATAAGTTAAAGTTGATGGCAATTAACAAAAACAAAATCTATTAAATAATCAGCTGCGGTACAGAACCAAACCAAACTAACTTAAAGCTGCTTTATGAGCAGGATGAGTCAAAGTTACTTTGTAAAAATAATGAGTTTCTATAACAGTTCCAAGACACACACACACACACATTACCCAAGTAGTCAGGATGTACTATAGGACACAGCATGAGCCCTATTTTTCTTCTACCATTTAGTGAAGCAATACACTATAAAGGTAACTACATGTAATTACAGTTACATTGCAAGAGGAATTAAATTATCACCCTCCCCCCTTTCTATGCACGGAACTCAAAAGAGATGCTCTATTACAGGGTCACTAGTGTCTCAAGGCTCATTTTTGGCTCCTCCAGAATTCCGGAGGCTACATTATGTTTTTGTGGTTGCCATTTCAGGAAATTGTAAGTGACAGCATATAACATCACTTTGAGGCCATTCAGGGGCAGAGACTTGTTTCTTCTGAGGGGTAGAATCTCCCCCAACAGCATTTTGTTATGTTGCTTCAAGTTGATCCTTATTCATGGCAGCCCCATTACAGGAAATTTTAGGTTTACAAGATTTGTTCAGAGAGGCTTTGCCATTGCCTTCCTCTTAGGCTGAGACCATTATGACTGCATCCAGACTGGAGAATTAACCCAGTTTGGCCCCACTTTAATTGCCTTGGCTCAAGGCTATGGAATTCTGGGAGTTGGAGTTTGTTGTGGCCCCAGAGTGGCTCCGCTCCGGGCCCCACAACAAACTCCAACTCCCAGAATAGTTCTCCAGTGTGGATGCAGCCAGAGTGGGTTTCCATGGCTGACTGGGAATTTGAACCCTAGTGTTCCAGGATCCTAGTCCTACACACAACCACTATGCCACTCTGGCTCTTCAACAACATTCCACAATCCTGCAAAGTTATTTCTATTAAATTTGATAAGTTTGTCTTAATCAAATGACTTTTGGGCTGAATTGTTTTGTGAGAAATCTTGGATCTTGGGCGGCTTTGTGGGGCCACAATTGGACCTCTAAATGTGCTTCCGAAGGGCCACACTGAAAAGTCTGCATGTGCCTTGACAATCCCACAATTCCCACTCCTGCTATATAGCCTTAAGGAGATCTTGTGTGAATTTTCTTTCAGCCATCTGTGGGGCTCCCAAATACTACTGCTTCCTTGCTCTATTATCAGACCAGGAACACTCATTTTAAATCAGTCTAATAATACAGAATACGCTTTAAAAGTATGCTTCATATTGATAGAAAAAAAGGTTAATATGTGTAAATGTGATGTTTTCTGCAGGCTGCAAAGGAGAAACACTGCTGATAATTTGAGAGACAGAAGAACCTTTTAGCAAATGTAAAGAGACTCCCTCCCACCCTCCCTCTGTGTCTTGTCAGAACAGTGTGGAGTTAAATATTAAGCAGATCTTTTATTTTGTCCCTTTAATGGAAGAATGGGTACTTGAATTACCCTTAGAAGACTTAATCACTATTAAAAAAGAATATAAAGATGATGCTGAAATAAGCATAAATCAGTTCTCACTGCAGACCCTCCCTCTTAACGAATCTGGCATGTTGAGTCCAGCTCAGAATAAAAGCCAATATGCCTGTGATATATTCAGCAATCCAATTGCTCGTGGGATTGATCTGAGGCCCTTTCACACTACACAGATATAGCACTGTGATTTCACATTAAATGTCATAGTTCCATCCTATGGAATCCTGGGGTTTGCTGTTTGGTGAGAATTTTAAATTTGTTGTGTTTGTTAACTGCTCTCGAGTTGATCTCAACACATGGCAACCCTGTAAGGATGAGACATCTCCAACACCCTCTGTCCTCCACTACTCTGCTTAGTTCCTGCACATTCATATCCATGCCCTCCTGAATAGAATCCATTCATCTAACATGTGGCCTTCCTCTCTTTCTACTTCCCTCCACCTTTCCTAGCGTTATTATTTTTTCCATTGAGTCAAGCCTTCTCATGATGTACAACAGCTTAAGTTTTTCTGGCTTGATCTGCAATATGACCCATTAATTTGTTTTTTTTGTTTTGTTTTGTTTTGGTTTTTTTTTTTGGCTGTCCATGGGATCCTCAGTACTCTTCTCTAGCACCACATCTCAAATTAACTTATTTTCTTTTTATCTTGTTTCTTAACTCTCCAGTTCTCACATCCATACACGGTAATAGGGAACACAATGGCTTATATAATTCTAACTTTTGTTCTGAGTTGTATATCTTTGCATTTTAGGATCTTTTCCAGTTCTTTCATAGCTGCCCTCCGCATTCTTAATCTTCTTCTGATTTCCTGGCTGTAGTCCCCATTTCTATCAATGTTTGATCCCAGGTATAAGAACTCTTTTACTATTTCTCTTTCTTCATTGTCTAGGTTCTAAATACCCATCCCTAAATTCTAAATACCCATCCCTAAAATGCATACTCCAGGATTCGAAAGGATGTAGCCATGGCAGTTAAGGGCCCTTGCAATCACCTTCCTCTCACTAATATTTTCCCCTTTGCCATGCTAAATACAACATGGAGTATGGAACCAATAAAGTTGTACTTTATTATTATGTACTTTATTATTTACTTAGTATTATGTACTTTATTATTTACTCCACTTCCTGACACTTCCTGACTCTTGCTCTGCTACTCTGTCTCTCTAGAATTCAGAGACATAGCCATGTTAGTCAGCAATATCAGTATGCAAAAGGAATTTGCAACACCTTTGAGACTAACTGTGTCAAAGTAGTCATAGCATGAGTTTTCACAGGCATCTGAGAATCTATGAAAATGCTGGTTCATGTTGTGGTTGCAGTTTTGCTAAGTGATGGTGTAGACTACCTTTCAGGAGTTTAATCAAATGTTTGGTCATCATCACACTTTCACTTTCCCACCTATGTGGTTGTATACTTTGTTACATCATGACAAAGCAAAACATTCATGGAAAATTTTACACACACACACACACACACATGGGTTGTGGCATAGCCACTTCTATGATTTCAGTGGTCGAAAATATGTACCTCTATTTAGGGGAACAGCTGCCATTTCCTCCCATTTCCAGCTTAGATACCACAAGCCCGTTCTTATCTGAACATGAGCACTTATCAAAAACTCCTCCTAATTCCAAGTAGAAATTTCCCCAGTATGAGAAACTGGATGGATAATGTACTTCACCTTTTGTCTACTCATTGTAGTGATTCACCTCAGATGTATCCAAGACCCAAAATTTCATTTCTCAACCCAAGGATTATACGATTGTAAGCAATACCAGAATTTATCCAGATGACATTTAAGTGGAATAAAACCACAAGTTATTAATATATCTTTTTTTGAGAGAGAGCATTTCATGTCACCTAAAGCTGCTTGCTTCAGGAAGGTAATGAGGGGTGTCAGCTCTTTCACAGTAATTACAACCTGCATGATACAATGTTACAATATAACTTAAGAAAACGGGAATGGAAAGAATCCCCCTTTCTCTTACACAAACCAAGAACAAGAAATAGATAGTACATTTTATGCAAAGTTCATATTCAAACATTTTAGCATCACAGTTCCAAAGTCCTCACATATATCTGCAAATATTTTTCAGTTGTGCATCACAAACTGTTTTTTTTTTTTAAAAAAAATTACTCCTTGGAGAGCGTGCCAGCTCAATTAAATGTATAATATTAAAATAATGCACCATTTTAGACACTTGCTTCCAATGCTACTTGCCTTAGAGCCTTTAAGACTTTTAAACTGAGAGACAGAGAGAGTCTTTAATGTACTCACGGTCATTGCACAGCGTTCCACTGAAGGAGGTCATGCTACAGTCACAGCTGAATCCATCCCACTGCTGCAAGCAGACTCCTTGGTTTGCACATGAGTCCTCTTGGCATGTTGTGCTGGGACCTAACAGGAAAACACATAGAAAAAAGGAAGAAGAAAACATGGACTTTTGTCTTTCACAGTTATCACACGTGCCATTGGATCACACAGGGTAGTTGCCAACATCTCATAATTGAAGAACAAACCAAAGGAAGAACCCGAGAACAGGATTTGTGGTCGCTCCCCCCCCAAAAAACTTACTCATTAAAAAATCCCATAAAGTTTTTGGTTCAAAGGGTGGAGGGACATAAAGGGATGAGTTCATTCAGAAATATAACAAAATAAGAGAGCTAACTCAAGCAAAATGAGGTGGTTGTAAATATCTGTAATTTTACTTCAGCATCTATGATAATTTCTCTTCAGCATGATGAGTTCTGCAGGTACTGTGGAAAACAGAATATAAAACTATTTTTAAAAAATGGAAAGAAAAACAAGCTTGAAAAAGAAATGTTCTGCCATCCAAGCAATGATTTGATGAAGAGCTATGGCCTGAATCCTAATGGGTAGTCTGGACTAGAGTAGACCTATTAAATTATTTTTTCACTTCTGATTCAATGCATAGGGAAATCCTATGGATTCAGTTGGTCTCCTCTAGCAGATACTAGCAACAAGATTCAGAACATGTGGAAAGTCAAGCAATGTTTGGGTTGGTGTTTTGATTTAAAAGATATTTGTATATATCTAAATTGTGTCTTGGTTTATTAGCAGGAATGTTGGCAAGTATCTTTTTGCATGCTTTAACTTATCCCATGCAGGGTTAAAAAAATGGGAAGGAGGGAATCAGCCAACTAATGCACAGGCATGCTCAAAAGTGACATCACACATGAGAAACAAAGCTATTCTATTTCTAGAGATCATAAACTAGACCATTGGAAGTGGGGAAAAGAACGTAAAGAAAAAGGCATGATCAAAGCACTAAAGCAATCACTATACAAACAGACACAAGACTGAAAGCCTTTATGCAAAATATCCTGTAAGAGGAAGAGTTCCCTGCATCATATTTTTTTTAAAAGAGAAAAAATAGGGGAAAAAATCTGATGCAGCGCATCAGCACCAAGGTGGCTGATGTTTCCCAATGTACCTTTGGTTGGGTTTCAGTCTTGTTTAATATATACAAGGGCCATCTACCTTGCAAATCAGCTTTCATCAATGCAACTTTGTCAGCAAAATAAAAAAAAGCAAAATATATTCAATGTTAGTAAGCAAATATCAAAATGGCAGCAAACACAGAAAGACTCTTCAGAGAAAAACGTGCATGCTGCTCTTTAAAGAGGAAAAGAAATTCCATGTAATGCAAATAAATTAATGCTAATAGACAGAAATCTCCAGGCAAGCCAAAATGAGAATGCAGTAATTTGCCAGCATTTGACTACAAATATAATAGTTAATTGAGCTGATGACATGTAATGAAAGAAAATTAAAACCATGTCTTTCCATAGGACAGTTGCAAACATATTAGCAAAGGAAATGCATGGTTTAATCCTGACTGGCCATTTGTCATGTTCAGAGACAGCCAGTTCCATCTTTAGCACATTTTGTTTTTCCATCATCCTGTTCATTAGGCCTTCTGCTGGAAATGACAGAATTAGGACTGAAATTAATGCCAAGAACTGCATATTGCCCTGCCAGCATGCACCGAGATAAGGTCGAAAAAGAGCTCAGATTTGCAATTGCATTTTTTCTTTCAAAGATCATGTTATTTCACATTCCTGTATGTAAGCCACTAGTTTCCTTTTAGTTGAACTGTCTCAGTGGAAGCAGCTAACCACCTCAGTTAAATGTCCACACAAGTATCCAATTTTAGTGTGTGTTGTGGTTTTTAGCTTGAAAGCAAACTGGTGGGGGGGGGGGCATCCATCAGATAAATGGGGCAGCACTTGAATGACAAGCATAAGATCAGAGTGAGAAGCTTTACAGGCCCAAATTCAACATGGCAAATTCCTAAAGCCATCTGAAACTAGCTGAGAAAGAGCCACAGTCAATGGTGGTTGGTGACTTCCATGTTGTCCATGTTAATGGAGGTGGTGAATCCACTAAAGTTCAGAGTTTAAAGGGGACCTCTCAGGTGTTGAACTTCTTTTGGAGATGAGGTTCAACATCTTGATAAAGTTCAGGCTAATACATGGAGCAGATTTACAACCTTGCTGACATGGAAGCCACTGAAGGGCCAACCATTTCCTGACTAGGCATGGAGGTCTTTACCTCATTCTCAAGAAAGAGAAATGCCACGTTTTTCTTCCCCACTGTGTGAAATTAGGAGAGTGTTGACACATTTTTCAATGGCTTGTCCCATTTCAGAATTCTGTCCCTCAAAATTTTGCAAGGGTTTTCTATGTAGAGAAATACATGTCGAGAAATACCCCCCCCCAACCCAGCCAAAATGCATTATATGTGCATTTTATTCATTATGCTGTTATTCTGGGGCTGAGAAAAAGAATAACTTCTTATGCAGGGATAAAACATCCTATAGCAGTTAATTGTTTCCCCCCTGCTAGGTATTTTGTCAAGAATGAGTAAATGTGCAAATATTTTTATAACCCTTATATCCAGAGCAGTGAAACGAAAGGCCAGTAGAGCACCTCTGAAGCCCATCTACTAGTGCCCTCTGCTGGCAAGACAGCAGACTTGGATCCTATTGAAAAACCTTTGATCTGGGACTAGCTCATTTTGTCAATATTGCAGTTTATCTGCTAGAAGATTATGAGGCATTCATATAGCTCTAGAGAAGTAAATTAGCTGTTTATTGATCTAGATCTATATGAATGCCCCATAATCTAGCAAAATATACACACATATTATGCAGGCACATGCATATGCCGTGCTAGCTAGGATCCAATCAAGCTTATTTGCCTTATTGCACATTACACAATTATAATACTATGATTCCCCTTGAACTGTCATGGCAACATCCTGTGGGTTTTGTAGTTTGAGGCAACACTTGAGAAGCTTTCCGACTTCTAAAAAGTGCTGGCAGAGCGCAGCTGGGACCCGGCTTGGTCCTGGGCTGATGGCGGCCAGTGGTGTGGTAGTGATTTAGTGAGCAATAAATCCCGGCTCCAGCTTGGGAGACTGGAGCTAGTTTTAAAAAGTGAGCAATAAGCTCCTTAGAGGATCCTCCTTTCAAACAAGGATGAGCAAATGGTCAGAGGTTAGGAGGCACATTAGCTCATCAGGAGACATTGGAGGGCTGCTTCTCAATTGCATACCAACCACAATTCTTTTTTTCATCAACATGCCTGCTAGGGGTTATGGGATATACATTTTTATCCCAGGACATTTCAAGAAAAGCCCTCTCCTGTGCCTAACATGACTTGCAGGTGGGATGTGCTGACAATGCTTCCATGACTCCCAGAGCGTGTTTGAGGGCAATTTGGGATACATGGGGATCATAAAAATGGTCTGGAAAGGGGGGGGGGGTACATGTGACCTACCGGCCACATTTTACCCAAACTACAAGTACTGTGATGCAATGTGTGGATGGAGTCTCAGGGGAGGTGCCTCAATGAAGCTCTGCAACGTGAATCTCTTTGAATTCTAAGCCATGGTATTGGGCAAACATCTGTTCAGGCAGGAAATGTCACCCAATGCAGCAGCGGGGGTGGGGGGGGTGGGGGGGGAGCATGTTTGGCCCTTCATTGCAGTGGCACTGACCTATTCATGAAGAGACTGGTGCCACCACAGCCAAGTCAGGAGGGACATGCTCAGCCCTCTCCTTCACTGTGGTGGCATCGGCTTCCTCATAAGATCAGCATCTCTGCAGCAAGGTCAGGATGGGTGTGCTTGGCCCCCATTTCAACCCAAAGCAGGAGGAGGGCCTGACCAGGTATCAGCCTTCTTCTGGGGTGTCACCAAGTGCACTCTGCAGCCCCTCACTCTTGTAATGATGCCACTGTCTGTCACATTAATGGGTAGAAGGCCATAGGCCTTGGTAAGGTTGTATGAAATTTAACATAACCAAACAAGAGTGCTGACAAAGAGGGAAAGTAGATTGATGTGAAGTCCAGAAAGCATGAAAACATAATCATATGTGAGAACAACACTGTGCTGTTCAAGCCTACTGCAGATACGCTCCCAATGGAGTGAGCAGTGCAAACCAGTAACTGATGCAACTAAAAGTAGGTAAAGCTGCATGGCAACTTAGTGTGTCAAGTTCTGAGGTTGGAAGGAAAAGGGAACAGAAACATGCCCTTCAGAACACTGGACAAGTCCAGGAATGAGGCCAGTTTTTTCTGAAAAGATCTAGATATTGATAGCTATGATCTCTTGCACACTACACAAATATATTACCTTAACTCGGTATTAATGAGGTATTTACAATTCTCTACCAGGGAAATCTAGTGCCTCAAAAATGACACGTTCCAGGATTCCCTAGGATGGAGTCATAGCAGCCTGAAGTGGTTTTAAAGTGATATAATTATCTGGTGTGAAAGAGACTGAACTAGGCTACCTCTTCTAGTCCCCATCCCCCTACTATAATAATCTTTAAAAGGGCAGACTTTCAACCTGAAGACCACCACTTCTCCATTTACTAAGTGCCTACATTGGTGAGAATAATCAGACAGTGAGGCCTTTGGCAGCAAAGAAGCTAGTTGCTCATTAAGATCTGGCTTCAGTATTGCAGCTACTAGTGCTCTTTGCCAGATGGTCCCTGGTTATTGGACACTGGGTCATCAAAGGTTCTGATGCTTCTATGTGCATTTTGAGTTCATGCCACACTTTGCTTCCGTCTATCCAACTTACATCCTCAACATCCCAGTTTTGTTGTGTGAATAGTCTTGAATATCTGGATCCCCATCAGTTACTCCATTTTATTTTTACAGTAACCTGGACTGATCAAAATGGTGATCTTTAAGAATTTGGGCACTACGTCATCAAAAAGCTATTTAACTATCAGGCTCTAATCACTGACAGCTTACAACAACCTTCTGCTCCCCCTCTCACCTGCATTAGAATCTGCTATTTACACAGATTTACCAAATAAAGTGAAATTAGCTTTAGGTCTTTAGATATTATACATTTATTTACACTTTTGTTATTCAAAGGGTAATCATCAAATTAAAATTAGAATTCAAGTCACAAGGATATAAAAGTCAAACAGAAAATTGCAACATGGAGCCAGATTAAGGCATATGAGTAAACATGAGAGAAAGAGGAGAGAGAACATGTTGATTTTCAGTTTTTGGACCCAAAAAGTGGGGGCTCTCCAGATGTTGTTGGACTGCAACTCCCATCAGTCCTAGCCAGCACATTCTATGGTGAGGAATGTTAAGCTCTGCAGTCTAACAGAATCTGAGGGGCTGCATGCTCTTCACCTATGATTTAAATCTGATTCCTATTTCTAACTAGACTTAACCCAATGCATACATTAATTTACATGAGTGTTCATGTATGATTCAACAATTGAGTCGATGAATCTACTCCACCTTGAAACTGAATTTAGATTTTGGCGTTTATCTGTATGGATCAAACTAATCATTTTAATTCAGGGAAGATATGCTTTGATAGTTTTCATCAACAACTTATTGCAGTATGACATCTGGTAAGTAGCAGATAGGTATTTGTATTTGGGAAGTAGATTTGTAGATTTGTGAAACATCAAACACTAAGGAGAGAAATCAGATTAACTGAAATAATTCAGTTATTTCCATTACAAATATCCATTTCCCACAACTGAATGGACTGTACGTTTACTCAGCAGTTCTTAAATTTTACAACTTCTCATAAAATTTAGAGGGAAAAATGCATGCAAAAAACATGCATACATAATAAAAAAAAAAGTATGCAAATGTGCTTTAGTCAATAGAAAGATGCATCTATTTGAGGGGGGAAATGTATGGAATTTGAACCAAACAAAAATGCTGTGTGAAGAATGCTGCAAGAATAAGACCTACACATTTTCACATCTCTATCAAACCTCGCTTACTTGCTAAGAGTTTAAAAACCTCTCAACCTCTACCAAAGTTTGCATCTCCAGAGAGGCAGCTAATATACTGGAGGTATATGAAATCTGGAAAGAGGTGCCACATAGGTTTGGTGAGTTCCATTTTGTTTACTTCAGGGATAGACAATTGTGGAAATTGGTTCAAGCGGCCAATTTCTCTCTTCCTCAATTTTCCTCTCGTGTGCTACCAAAAATTTTTTTAAAAAAAGAGGGGAGAAGACCCCAAACCTGCCCATGGCCAGAATCCCACTTTTAATCCAAAAAACTTGTTTTCTAATGCTAAATAGTGCAAACAGGATCTCCCTGAAACCAATTTAAAGGTAAATGGCTGTTACAGGATAAGTAAGTCTTGCCTCTTTTTGACCACAAAAATCATAGTCCTGGAAGCCTGGAAAGGGTATATGGAGCCTCACGGCTACAGTTTACCCAGCTTTGGTTTTGGGGATCATGTTATATTTAAAGGAGCCCTGAATGTTCTCAACAAATGATTCTGTGTTACACTGTGTTTTGAGGAACACAGCACTAAACACTGGACTAAATGTAGCTGTAATGTTTTATCAGGAATATTTATACCTGAGGGTTACATCTAAAGAATATCTACATGTCATGTCTTGTTCTACAAGGATACCAGCATGACTAGCTGCTTCCAACTAAATGATGAGTAGGACTCATTAGGCATTTTTTCTAATCTAATGTTAGAAATACATGTTTGAGTGGATCCAGTGTATGTAGACTTGCAATATCAGCACCATGTATTTGAATCTGACAGGTATGTGACATCAAGAAGTGGTTGTGTGGAAAATGCTATCTATATTAATAGCCTTCATATGGAAACAACTGACATATAGAGCTGTTTTAAGATGGGAAGCCATTGTGATTATTATTATTTAAACTTTAAACCTATATTTTACTCCAGACTCTGGCACAGACCCAACATTGTACTTGTGGGGTTGCAAATCTATACTCATGCAGTTATATAATGCATGCACTACACCACATTTCTGATGAATACCCACACTGTGTAACCAATACTGTATCTGTTTATTCTAGTGCATCTGCCAATGTGATAGTTGTGTAAGTAGCACTCTGCTTATACAAAAATGAATTAAATATCTCTATTACACAAAGACCAAAAGGTACAAGCAGATTTGTAAAGGGACTTAGATATATGTTTGCCCCTAACAAGATTCTGCCCCTAAACTAACTTCAAATATATCTTGATATGCCTTTAACCACCAAAGCACCAACTTTAGGTTTGGACTTGTGCAGGGGAGCTAGAGTGGACTACTAAAACAAGGAAGATACATACTTCCTTACAAATCTAATGTGGATCCATGAAGAGCTGCTTCTAGTGGCACATTCTGATCTTATGGGAGATTGAGGGTCAATTGATCCTTACTGGCTTCAAGAGCCTGAGTTTCCCTGAGGATTTACATTTTTCATTCAGGTGCTCCATACTTGACAACTTAGAAGGAGCTGCCTAATACTCTGAGAAGTACTGGTCTTGGTATGCCCAAACCCAGTTAGTTTCTGATTCAGTATATCCCACTTGAGATTACTTGTTTGGGAGGGTGGGCCTGGACCAACTTTGTGATCCTTTATGTAAAATGAAACATGAAGTCACACAATGCCCACCCAATCTGAAGATCTTATGAAGATCTTCAACACCACCCTTGTTTTCATGTAGTCTCATGCAGACAGCAATGACAGGAGGTTTATTAGGGTCATCGTGAACCTTGATAGACAGTTGGTAAGCTGAGGTCCTGCTTTCTACATTACAAGTTGTACAGCTTGAAATGCAGCAACAAAACAATCCAAGAAAACATAGGTATATGAGACTATAAAAAGCCCTGAAATAAACTTGAGACCTTACTAAGCACCTTAACATCTCATTGACACATGCAACCTATTCTAACAAACAACAACAACAAATAACCCTGTGCATCTAAATTAAATTAGCTAATTTAGACACTAACTACTATCTAAGCACCAGGATGATATAAAGTTGCTGCACAGGAGCTAATTATCACAACAATTAATTAAAATGCGGCACAAACAAAACGGAGACATGGAAATCAGCTTGTTGGTGGCTGTGCCGATTATATTCAGGAAGATAAGTTAATGTTCTCAAGTTCAATTTGTGTTTTGGGCAATCAACGTACATTTCTCTCTCAATAGCATTCACCTTCATTAATAATGTAAAACAGGTCCAGCTTACAACTTTAGCACAGCACAAATTGATGACAGCGGGTGAGACAGGGAACTGTCATCATCTAAATACAAATAAACACAGCACAGCGGGGGAGATGCTTTTACACCCCTATGACAAGATATAGGGTAATTTGTTTTACATTACAAGAGGTTGTGACAAAACTACAGAATGATCACTCCATACCTTCACATCCTCGTTCTATTTGTCCATTGCAAAACAGAGCATCTGAGATCAAATCTGGGAGACGTCCATTCAGATCCACTGAGGCAAGGCAGCCTTGAAAGCCTTCTTTGGCATGGACCAATTTGGGCAAGGATTTGTAGGTCTCTTTTGCAACTCCTCCAATGTACAAGTCACCTGTGAAGCCCAAGAACACACTTAGTCAGAGTTGTTTGAATTGTCCATCTTTTTTTTAAATTAAAACATTGGAAATATACAGAATTATACTCAAGGCCATCAAACATATTAAAATATATCAGTTTAGACAATGATATAAAACCCTTAGATAAACACAATAATCAAAGCAAAACACAACAAAGGCACTCCAACAAGAATGAAGGAGCGAGATATCAATTGACTAATAGTTCTTGAAAACCAGATAACCTTCATCTGGCACCTGAACAAAGAAGAGTAAGAGGAGAGGCATTCTTCCAAATGGTTTAGGAAAATAATGATACAACCAGGGATGGCTGGTGGACCTGCCATTGTGTGAGTGCCAAATCACATTTGATTTTACTGCTCCTCCTCCCACAACTGCTCCAAGTTGAACAGGAGCTCTGCTAGTACTCCTGTTCACCCCTGAATACCTGCAGAAGGAGCAGTAGTAAAATGCAGTGGATTTCCCACCACACAGTAGTGGCTTCACTGTCTGAGCTTGGATACAACCGACAAGAGCAATCTGGGGAAAACAAAATGGTACCCAAAAAGAAGAATCCTTCTGGCAGTGGCAAAATTAAAACACATTAAAAAGCTTTGTAGAAATTAATAGAAAGGAAGGAACCAGTCAACTAGCCAGCCAACCACTAAAAGCAGTTTGCCCCGACAAACCTCTTGGTGAATACCATCTTCTCAAAAAATACTATGACATATGAATTACCCTTCAGTTTAACAGTTGCCTGAGGTCCAGGCAGGTGAAAGGGATCATCCTCAAGGACTAGAGTGAAGCATTCTCTCCCCCAGAAACTACAGGCCATGGGTACCTCACTTTCTATCCCCTTTATTTTGATTCTATAGTAAAAGGGAGTGTTTCCAAAAGTGATTTCACAACGTTAGCTTAGATACCAATGCAAGTTCCTCCTAATACTGAGTCACTAGGTGCCAATATAACAATCTGATTTAGATCTGTTTGCTGTTATACATCACTGCTCTACTAATCCAGCTAAACCCATAATAGAAATAATTTTGGCAAAAGAAAAATGATTAGATGGTTTTGCTTGTCTCCAGGAAAGAATGCTCTATATGTTAGTATGTAAACACACTTCTAATTTTATCTTGGGTGCTTATATTCTCTTCTTTTGATTTGGGGGAACATTTCCCACCGTGTTTATGATTCATCTCATTACCCCTATTGAGACAAAACATAAGCAGAAAATGCATGTAGCAAAGGGAATGAGATTTCCCCCACTGCCTCTGCCCACACATCCAAACATGAATCTATAAATATTTAGAAATTGAGTTAGTGGGTTTTCCTAAACCTAATCTATGGATAAGATTGACCCTGAATAGGGGTATTAGATAGTATTCAACTAATGTTGTTCCAGTGACAGGATCTTGATCCATCAGAGAGGTCTGTTAGTGGAAAAATGGATTCTTATATGCCTCAATATTCTGCCTTTGCACCCCTCATGTGCTCCAGCAGGTTGAGATACAATTTGGAACTATGTGGAACTTCCCTTTCATTCCATTAAAATGGAATCTTCCTTTGAATCAAAGATAATTCAATCACTGGTGTGTGAATAACTGGAACAACCCATTGACTTCATTGCTCCCTGGAATTTTATGGAATTCTAAACATAACAGGAACATTGAAGTCATTGAAGTTAATTCCAGCTGCTAACTATTTTGGGTCTCTCTGTGATCTCGAACATTGCAGAATGAAGTGTCCCTGTTGTAATTTGCTAATCCTACAACTAAAAAACCCTGCCTTGTACTAAATTAGAATATTAGTTCACCTAGCTTAGAATTGTCTACCCTGAATAGGCCATGGTTCTCTAGGAGTGCCTGCTCTACCCTGTACCTGCTTCTCTTAATTGGAAATTTTATCAATTTCATTTTATCCTACGTTTGATTCCCCTTCACAAAAAAGATTTGATATACTGTGTTTTAAACAATCAAACAAGCAAACAAAACTGAAATACAATTCTGATCCTTCCTGAGAGGGTGAACAAATTTGTCCATTTTATTGTCCCCCACGTTCATTCAATTTTGGTGAATTTTCATGGATTCTAGTCTAAAATGAACTGAAATAAAAATTCCAGCCATTCTTGTTCTGAAGGTACTGCTAACTACATATGTGATCTTCTCTTTGTAAAGTGATATCCCTGAACAGGCATTCCTCTCTAAGAGTATTGTCAATTTCTACCATAATATTTTCAATTTCTATGTATGGTTGTGGAAGCTGGAGAGTGAAGAAAGCTAAGAGAAGCATCTCATTTGAAATGTTGTGCTGGAGGAGAGTTCTTCAGCCATCACAGACTGACAAAGGGAAAAATAAATGGGTCTGAGAGCAAATAAGTCCTGACAAAATTGAGGCTATTTTACTTTAGACATATTGTAAGTCGATGTTACTCATTACAAAAGATGATAATAGTATGCAAAGAGATCTTGTCACACCTTTGAGTCTAAATGAGAGAACTAAGATGGTAGCATAAGCTTCATAGGCTGTGGCTGCAACCAAATTGCAGAAATAATACAATTTGATACCACTTTAACTGCCATGGCTCAATGTTATGGAATTCTGGAACTGTTTGTTGTGGCACCAGAGCTCTCTGACAAGGAGGCTAACTATCTTACAAAACTGCAACTCCTAGAATTCTACACCATTGTGCAATGGCAGTTAAAGTGGTGTCCAACTGAATTATTTCTGCAGTGCTGACACCCCTTGGTCTACTTACTCAGATGTAGATGATAACATTCAGCTAAGTGGAAGGCAGTAGAAAAAGAAGACTGCATTACATGTGTATAGACCCAGTTATGGAAGCTATGACCCCGAATCTGCAAGATCTTAACAAGGCTGTTAATAGCACGTGACTAAGAGTGCTCTCATTCATAAAGCCACTATAAATTGATACCAACTTCATGGCAAATAACAACAGAGTTCTAGCTTTGTATATAGGATCTGTTCACATAGGCTGATGAATCAGATGGTCTGAGTAGTCAGTGGTCTTCATCTCATCATCACTCTGGGATGAGGATACCTTCTCCCTACTAAGATCATGATTACCAGTAGATTGGGGTCTGCTACCTTGCTCCTATCCCACTTCCATACCTGATTGCTCATTCTGGGATATTTATCTGGAAAAAGCTGGTGCCATAGTCAGTGTCCCATAGGAAGATTTTCTGTGATTCCACCCCATTGTCAACTACAGCAGAGTGAGAAACTACATAAGGTTGTGAAATACTGCTGCTGTTTCTGGAAACTTGCACTGGCATGGATTCATCTTGTTATGTCATCATACACTTGCTGAGCTAAATTCCCCAGATCAGTCTCAGATCTCAAAAGGGAGACAAAGCTGTCCAAGACCCTGGGCCTAACACAAAGCAAACTGAGGTGCTGATATTGGTTTTTCTTGAAGCAAATAAATGTAGCGCTGGGGTGGAATTATCATTTCTACCCTCCCTAGAGACACAGCTTTGTAGTTCACAATATAAAAAGCAATACACAAATGGTTCATAATAGTTTTCTGGATGGGTTGACGGCTGCTTTGCATGTCCTTTTTATTCTCCATTTTCAGAGAATTAGTGCCATTGTTGTCCAATTCAGTGCATGCAATAAAGGGTGCTTTTATGCAGATGTGATGATTTGCAAATGACTCACATTTGCTCACTGACTACTTCCAACATTAACTCTAAAATGTTTGTCATCAGATCTATGCAGAGCCCCACATAAAGGGGGGGGGGCATGTTCACACACACACAGCAGACAATTCAATACTTTCAGGGACTCTAGTTCACAAAGAGAATTTAGTGCAAGGTTAGGGTA
The DNA here is from genome assembly GCA_034509955.1 of Urosaurus nigricauda. NCBI lineage: Eukaryota > Metazoa > Chordata > Lepidosauria > Squamata > Phrynosomatidae > Urosaurus > Urosaurus nigricauda. The sequence continues at coordinate 363,310,713 of JAOEGL010000001.1, forward strand.
CTGTAAGTGTGGCTCATGGGCTGCATGTAGCCCTTGAATCTCCTTTTGGGGAGCGCTGCTGTCTCTCAGGACACCTGCCTGCAAGTTCCCAGATCTCCCTGTTTTTAAAGGCCATTTCAGCCAAAACATTAGAGAAAAGGGGATCAAAACTATGCCAAGGGGCAGCATTTTTGTTTTTTGGACCGTCTCCAAGATCTCCAAGAAACAGCTGAAAAATGGCTAAAAACAAAATCAGATATCTAAACTCAGTGTGGTGGCACACTGCAGCCACCTGACTGTGTATACATGTGTGAGGTATGTTAGTGTGTGTATGGGTGTTAGGATATGTGTGGGGAGATGTCTATGTGCATGTACAAAATGGTCCCCACCCTGTCACAGTTGCCCATCACCCGAAGTAGAAGCTGCTCAGTCTTTTCTGGAAATGCCTTGTTCCCACAGCCTTACAGAATGCCGTTAAATAGATTAGAACTGTGGTGTATGAACAGGGATGTAGCCAAGATGTTTGACTTGTCATTTCTTGTGTCAAACAAGGAATGAACATGCAAACAGCCTTAGTGCTTGGCATCCTGTTGGTGATATAAATGTAAATGTTTCCCCTCTGACAAGGTTGTCAAGTTGTGACTGAGTGATGCTCACCTCCATTACAGAGCCAGCATTGCCAAAGATGACTCTGTGATCTTGTTGCCAGTATGACTCCACAAAACACTGTTCCCTTTCCACCAAAGTAGTATCTATTCATCTACTTGTGCCATGACTAGATGCAGACCCAATGACATCATTTGCTGAGACCTCCAGAGGACCTCTGTGGTTCTTGGTGGAAGATGCCCTCAGTTTTTGTCTATCTGTGGAAACATAGACAGATGCTTCTCCAAATCCACCTCCACCAGCCACAGAATGGTCACATGGGGATGGCTATTTCAACAACACAGTGATTCCTGGGGTTGTTGATGGAGGAGATGGGGAATTCCTATGTTATGCATGCCCATGTAGGATCTCAGTGATATATTGGGGAAAGATGGCACTAATTCTTTGAAATGGGGGGGGGGGGGGAGGTTGGAGTAGTATCCTGTCAATGACCCACTTAATTTTCCCTCTAAATTACTAGCTGCAACATTATGTACAGTATAAGTTCAAAGTTCATAGTTCAATTACAGTTTCTTTCTTTCTTTCCTTCTCTCTCTCTCTCTCTTTCTTTTAAAAAAAAGTAAAATATGATCATTGGGGTCTTTATATTGCCAGTAGATAAAGAGCTGCATTTAATCACTATCTGAAATTGTTGCCTACAGCAGAACAAATGTACCCCATCCAGATTGAGCTGATATTTTCAACTGGACAGTTAGGTTGATGGCTTTACCATGATAACTTTACTCACTGCAATTGCTGGCTTCACCTTCAAGTTGTCACACCAAGCAAGCCTCATTATTTGGGGCAAAATAACACTGTACATGCAGATACAGTGCCAGCTGTGAGATATGAGGAGGGGGAGATGGAGGGGGAGGGAAAAAGCAAGGTACCCATGCCTTTATTATTGGAAAATGAAGACATCATCTGTAGAGTGCTCCTTTTTAGCAAAAGGAAGACTGTAAATCTAATGTGGCTTAGAAATGTGCTGATTGCATGCTAACAATGTTTACTTATCATGGTAAGCCCCATTACTCAAGATTCAGTTGTGCTTTGTTTCCAGTAATCTAATTTTGCAGTGTGTCTGTTTTCCTTGAACTTCGTGTCAGCTAACCCAATAAAATTGTCTGTCTAATGTTCTGATGCTGTTCATAATATGGAAGGCTTTCACATTATATTAAAGCAAGGTTTCAATGTAAATTACATAAACCATCATGCAGTTCCAAGGAAGAACCACTACAATAATCATTTTGAGAGTATGCTAAGCATTTATCAATGTCTTGGATGAAGGAATAAAGGGCATGGTTATGAAATTTGCAGATGACACCAAATCAGGAGAAGTAGCTAATACACTAGAGGTCAGGATCAAAATTCAAAATCACCTGAATAGATTAGAAAGCTGGGCCAAAACTAAAAGCATTAATTTCAACAGGGAGAAATGTAAAGCACTACACCTAGGCAGAAAAAAGAAAAAGAAATGTATAGATATAGGATGGTAGACACCTGGCTTAACAAGACTACACAGGAAAGTGATCTAGGAGTCCAAGTAGACAACAAGTTGAACACGAATCAACAGTGTGATGCAGCAGCTAAAAAAGCCAGTGTGGTTCTAGGCTGCATCAATAGATCAAGAGAAGTAAAAGTCCCATGCTATTCTGCTTTGGTCAGGCCTCACCTGGAATACTATGCCCAGTTCTGAGCACCACAATTCAAAAAAGGATGTGGACAAGCTAGAGTATTCCCTGAGTGAGGTGACCAAAATGGTGAATGGTCTGGAAAGGAGAGACCTAGGGAGCTGGGCATGTTTTAACCAGAGAAGAGAAAGTTAAGAGATGATATGATAGCCCTGTTTAAATATCTGAAGGGATGTCATATTGAAGATAGAGGAAGCTTGTTTTCTGTTGCTCCAGAAACTAGGACATGGAGCAATGGATACAAACTACAGGAAAAGAGGTTCTACAAGAAAAGGAAGAACCTCCTGACAGTGAGATCTGTTTGACAGTGGAACATACTTCCTTGGAATTTGTGGAGTTTCCTTCTTTAGAAGTTTTTCAACAAAGGCTGGATGGCTACCTGTCAGGGATGCTTTGCTTGAGAGCTTCTGCATGGCAGACAGTTGGACTGAATGGCCCTTGTGGTCTCTTCCAACTCTGTGATTCTATGATTCTAATTCATTCCATGGCTTGGGACAGAAAAGTTAACAGCTTGCAATATTTCCTTCAAAGATTTGCAGTGGGTCAAGGGCTCAATTCTACAGTGGAAAACCTCTCCCTAGATGAAAAAGTTGTACCAAGCATTCACAGTGGGTCTCATGAGCTTCTTTAGTTGTTTTTTTTAAGTCAAATTACAAGTCCCATGGACACAGGCAAGAAATAATGCTGCACACTGTGATTTATAGCTTTGCCTCTCCTACATAAAAGTGAAGAACAGGGTAGAATTCAAAGTAAAGGCTTTGAAGTAAAGCCATACATGGCTTGGGTCAAGACTATCTGAAAGACAATGATCTAGATTGGCAAAAATTAATGTCTCACTATATTAGCCTGCCTGAATGTTAAGATTTGAGGGGAAGAGCTTTCTCTTTGTCACCCTACCATCACAGGCATGTTTGATGAGGATGTATAATGAAAGCCTTCTCCGTGGCTGCTCCCAAGTTGTTCAAGTTGTTCAAGTCCCTTCCCTGGGAAGTCCAGTTTGTCCCCTCCCTGCTATCTTTTTCCTTGCTGTCAAAGACCTTTTTATTTAGGGAAGCATTCAGGTTTTGAAGTGTTGTGGCAGATGGCGTCTTTAACAGGCATGTGTGTTATGTGCCAATTTTATTATATTTTAAATGTTTTTCAAACAGCTTTTAACCTTTGATTTTTTACTTCTGTTTTTTTTTAATATAGATGTTTGGTTTGTGTTTTAGGTCTAGTACTGATGATGCATCTACACTGTAGAAATAATCCAGTTTGACACCACTTGAAGTCCTGAACCTCCATCCTATGGAATCCTGGGATTTATAATTTTACAAGGTCTTTAGACATCTCTGCCAAAGCCTGCTGCTGCTGCTTCACAAAACTGCAAATCCCAGGATCCTGTAGGATGGAGCTATGGCAGTTAAAGTAGTGTCAAGCAGCATTATTTCTACAGCATAGATGCACCCTAAGAGGGTTTTCACATTTTGTTTTGTTTATAGTTTAACTGTTTTGTGTTTTTAAAAAGTTTGTAAGTTGCCTTGAATCCCCTGCTGGAAGGAAGATGGGGAATGAATTAAATAATTAAAATATTTTAACAAACAAACAAACAAAAGCTTGGTGAAGCAGAAGAAAGGCCTATCTAGTTCAGAGCTTGGAAATGTCTCCCTTTTTTGGACTACAGCCCTGCAAATCCTCCAGCCACCTTGGTCACTAGTTAAACTCTCTGAAGATTTTGAGCTTTGCAGTCTAAACTAGTCCTCATTTGATCCACTAAAAACTTGACCTGTATTATACTTGTAGAGCAAGTGTGGCTCTACTTGGGGGCTAGGATTGAAATCCCCACTCGTGCACAAACCCAATGGGTGACTTTGGGCAAATCACACTCTCTCAGTCTCAGAGGAAAGCAATGGATAAATCTGAATAAATCTTGCCAAAGCCCTCCACATTGTAGTTTTTCTTTAGGGTCATTATATGTTGGAAATGACCTGGAGACATACAACAACAACAACAACAACAACAACAACATTTCTGTCCTCTGCCTGTACATCTGTATAGCTCTCTTTTGTTTTGTTTATACTATAGTGTGTTGGAATATTTGGAAACAGTTATAGATGTGAGGGAAACTCACACATTTCTCAGCAAAGTGCTATGTCTTTGCTCTGGACTAATCTCATTTCTTCACACAACTCAACAAGCAAGCCAGGAAATATAAGTAGCAAGGCTTTTCTGTTTATCTTTCTGGCTCCATCCTACAGGATACTGGTATTTGTAGTTTTGTATTGTGAGGCAGCAGCAGGCTTTGGCAGAGACCTCTGGTTCCATTGTCTATGTTGCCCAGAGAACTTTTGGTTCTTAAACTTATATTGTGCTGTCAATTTTTATACTGTGCTGTCAATTTTTACCTGTCTTGTTTTAACCTATGCTAGTTTAATTTAAAGGGGTGGGAGGTTAGGAATTGGGTTATAGGAATTGTTTTTAAATTGTGACTGTTTTAACCTTTGTTGTACCCCGCCCCGATTGCCTGGACAGAGGGGTGGGTTATAAATAAAACAACTACTTCTTCTTCTTCTTCTTCTCCTCCTCCTCCTCCTCCTCCTCCTCCTCCTCCTCCTCAACAACACCATTATTCCCCCATCCTTCCCTGACTTACACTCTTCTATAATGTTACAAGGAGTCCTCGCACACTAGTCCACCAAAATGGCATGTACAAAATAAGTGATCAAGTTTAGGCAGGTATGTGGAATGGTTCATTTCCTTGATCAACACAAGAAGGGGAAGGAAGGTTGCAGCAGAATCTTCTGTCATTAATTAGACAGTCGGTCAGAATTCAGACTGAAACCCAAATGATGTCTTTAGTCCCATTACTACACTTAGATTCTGCTCCCTGGCTGGATTAACGTCATTTTGCAAGCTTTAGTATCATCCCACTGTGTTTCCCCCCTCTTCTCTTGCAGCTATTTTCATCCCTGCCTGGGAGCCATGTGAATTCTTGGTAGAGACATTGCTCACTAAGAGCCCCATCTTTGTGCCCCAACAACTGTAGCAGCATCATTTAGGAAAGCAAGCAGGGTCTTATCCCACATCTCCACTTAGGCATGAGGCACATGGATGACCCCCAGCAAGTTGCTATCACATAGCCTGACAGGCTTTGTGACAAGTCTCTGATATGCTCTTTGTAGAATGAGTAAGATATATGTGAAACTTCAGGGCTTGGAAAGATCTTCTAAAAACAGAGGCCCAAATCCTGTTGGTGCAATTCATCTGTTTTCTGTAATTGTACCAGCATAGCCAGGAGGGGGAAAATGCTATGGTTGCAATTCTGTGTTATTATTTATTTCATTTGTATGCTGCCTTTCTCTCAGGAGGGAGCCAAGGCAGCTCACAAACATGTCTGGCTATGTCCCTGTAGTGAGATGCAAAAATGATTATAGCAGTGTGGAAACTTCCAGAGGACCCTGCCAGACCTCAACTCTGATATAATTTCATGTCAGCCCTGGTGGCGCAGTGGTTAAATGCCTGTACTGCAGCCACTCACTCAAAACCAGAAGGTGGCGAGTTCAAGACCAGCAAAGGGCTGAAGCTTGACTCAGGCTTGCATCCTTCCGAGGTCGCTAAAATGAGTACCCAGATTGTTGGGGGCAAATAGCTTACAATTGTAAATGAAGCTGTTTGTTTAACAAATTGTAAGCCGCTCTGATAGTCTTGGCTGAAGAGTGGGGTATAAATAAAACATTATTATTATTATTATTATTATTATTATTATTATTATTATGTCTGGCTATGGGGAGATGCTTTTGTGATTCTGTCCACTCTCCACAAAGCAGGAGATGGCCATTTGGGGAGGGGGGCTTCAGAAGCTGCTTACTAAATGGGTACATTGGGTACTGAATGTAAGAAGGGAATATCAACTCTCACAACACCCAATAATGGTCATACCAGAACATGTGTGTGCCCCCAACAGAATGCCAGCTTACAGCTCCAGAGACTGTGAAGGGAATCAAAAGACTAATCAGAGGCAGCAGATTTCATCTACTTTCCCTTGCTACTGCTGTGTACATCTGGAAAAAGTGCAAACACTGGCATAATGTGCCTACAGGATTACACCCACAATTCATTAATGTTATAATTCCAAGATACACAGACACCCCTCCCCAACTTAGCATTATACATCTCCCTCTCTCTCTCTCTCTCTCTCTATATATATATATATATATATCTACGTATATCTTAAAAATAGAAGAGTAAGCACTTCCCTCTTTCTGGGTGTCACTATATGTGTAACATGGGAGAGAAGGAATGGCCAATGATCTGAGCAGGTGGGGAAATCATTCTGAAATGGAGGCAGATGTCCTCTCTGTTTAGTTTACAAGCTGCTCATTAGGCAACCCTATGCAGCTCTCCAACCCCTATTCACCTATATCCAATGGTTAGTCAGAACTAGAGCAGACACACAGACTCAACAGAACTTATCGTTGAATTACCATTGACTGATACTAACAGTTGGATTTAGGCCATTGTCCCCTATAGGTACATAGGCTGGAATTCACTATCACTGTTACAGATGTATAACCTATATTTTTCCCTATACATTTCCAATTTATCACTGAATGTAATAGTTGTGACATAAAGAAGTAGCAAAATTAAAAACCATACCTTTACATTATAATATAATTATAATTATATAATCATTTCCACAGCCTTTATAATTATAATATCATTTCCACAGCCTAAATGTATTTACATGCGCATAGTTTCATGTGGTTAAAGTGAAAATTTGGTAGGATGTGATTTTTAAAGGATATTTAAAAGAATACAATTCTAGTTTTTTAACAATTTTAATTTTTAAAAAATTCAAAAAAGAAAATTTTTAAGCATACTGATGTTTCCACCCTGATCTTGGTAGTGATCTCAGGTGCTAGGAGTAATTGTAGCATCACATCACATCACAATGGAGATTGTTGGAGGAAGGGAGGTGGAAATGTCAATTTGGTGAGCATCGGTTGATGGGAGAATAAATGGCCACCTCTTACAGTAGCTGATGCCCAGTCAAGCAGGATTGGGGAATCAGGACAGGAGATGGACTATGGTTAATTATACTTAAGTAAGTGGCTGATCAAGGATTTTGACCATCATTGCTCGTGAAACATGGTTGCATATTTCTCTACTTCCAACATCAATGGTCCTTAATGATTAAATTTGTGCTAATAGGACAAGAGAAGGAGGGAGAGATTGACCTTAAGATGGTGGTAAGACAAAGCCTTCCAACGCACAACTTGGTTGATTCTGTCTTTCAGGGATTTTTATTTTCAAAAACATGCTCTTAGCTGTACATCACAACACGTCCTGTTGTGAAGCATTAAAAATGTATAAAAATAGGAGAAAACCAGAGAAACAGATTTATTTCCATGCAAAATGCAGCTCCAGAAATCACAGTGACTTCCCGACTCTAACATTTTGTTAATAATTTGAAGTGGAAGGGATGTGTATTGACAGAGATTAAGCAGATTTAAAACTAGAGAGCTCTGTTTGTCCAACAGACTGTGAGTGGAAGTTGCTGGTGCATGTTAAATGTAATGTAATTGCCATGTAAGTGTGTGCAGTAATTCATCTGCTATGGAAGAAAGGAGATACCAGCCATTGTATATGGGAGGGAAGGGAGACATGGAAATGAGAAACCACCATTACTGGGTTAAGGATTTCCAATGTCTTTTGTCAACAGAAAGTGACCTTCATACTCCTTTTCTCTATTTTGAAGTTATTGGAGAGCAGGTCTATAAACATAGATATGAAACTTCTAAAATATATGGCAGCGAGTGATTTATGACAATTAAAGTCAATCATAGAGTTCCAAGACAATTTTGTTAAGGGTTCTTGAATGGAGCGATATTCCCAATTTACTGTTACAGTTTCTTACTTTCTCTCCCCCTTTCTGGTTTCTTACATTGCTTATGTCATTGCCTGCCTACCTGTCTAGTTTATATCTTCTGCAAATTTTTAACAAAAGCCAATTGTTGAATCCCCAGAAAATGCACAATCAATATTCTGGTTTATTGCAGAGAAATATAAAGAGCCGTTCGTTGTTTTTCTCGCTACATGGTTAAAGAAATTTCACCCATGCAGCAGCATCTGTCAAGGCCCAACAGGAAAACAACAATTGGAAAGCTTCTTTATAATATGTATAGTGCTTTTATTTGGTTCTGCTAGTTTCCCCCAGTTCTGTTGTGCCACTCTCTGGCAGTTTGAATTTGAGATTTTCAGATTCTTTATGTGAATCTTCTCTAATAAGTGCAGAAAGGGGAACAGTCTGTGAGACCAATTATTACTCCAGAAGCCCATCTCTTCATCTAAATCCCAGAAAAAGCTGACTTAATCATGATTTCATCCCACTGAAATAAATTTACTAGGACAGTGCTACACACACACACACATACTTGTTCATCACAATAGGATAATGAAGAAACATTTGTTTAAAATATGCATAAGACTCTGAAAAATGTATACTTGTATTTTTGTGTTTATAATATTCTTGGGAAAGCACAGAACAAATATTTTTGCACAACTCCTCCCAGAGTCTCTGTGGCCATGTTGGCTGGGGGATTCTAGGAGCTGTATTTTTTTAAAACCCTTCTCACATCTCTGTTATGAATACTACACAGTGAGACCTCCACATTCACTGGTGTTAGGGGCACAGGTCCCCCATGAAAATGGTAAAACGAAAAATAAAAAAAATATTATTATTATTATTTTACCTGAGAGGTTTGTTCTAAGAATCTGTAGGTCCTCCAGTGCAACTCTGTGGTCAACATCTGTTGGAATTTGACCATAGAAATGTGCTGGAGGACCTTCAAGTGACTAGAGAAGTATTGTGTAGGTATAGTAAGGGATGTAATAGTGCCACTGTATTCTGCTTTGGTCAGGCCTCACGTGGAATACTGTGTCCCGTTCTGGGCATCACGATTCAAAAAGGATGTGGACAGTGTCCATAGGAGAGCCACCAAAATGGTGAAGCATATGGAAACTGTGCCTTATGAAGAAAGACTTTGGGAGCTTGGTATGTTTAGCCTGGAGAAGAGATGGTTAAGAGATGATATGATAGCCCTGTTTAAATATTTGAAATGATGTCACATTGAGGCTGGAGCAAGCTTGTTTTCTGGAGTTCCAGAGAATAGAACCTACAATGGATGCAAGCTACAGGAAAATAGATTCCACCTCAATATTAGGAGGAACTTCCTGACAGTAAGGGCTGTTGGACAGTGGAACACACTCCCTGGGAGTGTGGTGGATTCTCCTTCCTTGGAGGTTTTAAAACAGAGCCTGGATGGCCATCTGTAGGGTGTGCTTTGATTGTGAGTTCCTGCATGGCAGGGTTTTTTTTTTGTGTGTGTGGTCTCTTCCAATTCTATGATTCCATGATTTTCTCTAGGAGTCTCTAGGTCCTTCAGCACAACTTCTTAAAGAGGTTGACCATAAAGTTGCACTGGAGGACCTAGAGATTCCTAGAGAGAACATATTAATGAAATCTGTGAATAATCAAATCCACAAAAGTCAAAGCTTCAAATGTGGAGGGCTGACTGTAAATGAATAAATAAAAACATCTTAAGCATTTTTTTCTTTTTAAAATAAATCTATACCCTCCTGAAGCACAGAAGTGAGAAACGAATGATTGGAGTCCACATCAGAACAGACGCTCTGAAATATCTGATGAAGTTGTTCGGCTGATATATGGGAAGAATCTAAATGGCAGCCTTGAAGGATTATACAGCTCACCTAAAAGCCAGAATTCAATGGGCAAGCTATAGGCAATTTGGAAGGGAATTGCAAAGATTTGGTCTACTGCTGAGAAGACTCTTTCCCCAGTGTGTTCAAACTGTGCTTGTTTTAATGAGCACTGGAGACAGAATCCTGAGATACTGAGCATATGGTGGTCATTCTATAGATGAAATTTTCCACAGTAGAATCTCAAACATTTTACTGTTCTATTAAATTTCATATTTTATTTTTTGCAATCCAGTGTTGATGCTTTGGCTTTCTCCCTGCATCCCCCTTGTTCTGCCACCACACACTTGCACCCTGGCAGTTAGTGCTTTCATTCTGCTATTTGCTTCTGTTCACTTTGGCTTAGAGGTCTTGCTTTTCCATAAGTCTTTACAGACACACAGATGGCCAGCCCTGTTCTTGGCCATTTAGTACAACAGCTGCCACTCACACCCCACCCGCCTCCCAACTCCTCTGGCTTATTAAGATGGTTGGCTGGGTCAGACTCAGTAATCTGCTGTAATCAGTAATTTCAGGAATTTGCAGATCCAGCATTTAAGTGCCAACATTTCATTCATTCAATAGGTTTAGTAAATGCACAGAATCTCAAATGCTTTCTTCACACATTCAGTCACATACTGAATGTGGTTTTAATCATGTTGGTTTATATCAAGTAATGAAACCAAATCGAATAGATCAAATCAATAAGATTTACAAAAATATTGATTCACCATTCAAACACCTGTTCCATGGATCTACTTTAGTTGGAACTACCAATAGGATTGAGGGTTATGACTGCAACAGACGACATAGTCAAAGATTTCCTGCATTCTTAAGTTGCACCTGCACTGGAGAAATTACCCACTTTGACACTACTTCAACTGCCATGGCTCAATGCTATGGAATTCTAGGAACTGTAGTTTTGTGAAAATAATAATATAGGATTTATTTCTATTCTGCCTTTTTCTGGTAGGGAATCAAAGCGGATTACAGCAGTCAAGCAAACAGCTTTATTAATATACTGCTTCATAACGCCTAGGAGTGTCTAAGCAGTTTACAACTGTAAGCTACTTGCCCTCAACAATCTGGGTACTCATTTTAGTGACCTCGGAAGGATGCAAGCCTGAGTTGAGCTTGAGCCCTTTTGCTGGTATTGAACTCGCCACCTTATGGTTTTGAGGGAGTGGCTGCAGTACAGGCATTTAACCACTGTGCCATCTGTTAGAGAGCTATTGTGCCACAACAAACTACAATTTCCAGAATTTGATAGCATTGTGCCATGGAAGTTAAAATGGTGTGAAACTATTTCTGCAGTGCGGATGCAGCCTTAGAGAAAAGGTAAGAGACTATGGGGAAGACATATGGAGGCTGACATGATACTTGTAAAGGAGTTGTGTGTTTTCAGGTTATTTCTGATTTATGGTGACCTTAAGGAGAACTTATCATGGGGTTTTCTTGGCAAGTTTCTTCAGAGGGGATTTGCTATTGCCAAGGAGACATAGCAGTAATTAAAATTATGCCTTGGTAAGAGAGTGCTATTGCTATGTGTTAAGTTCATCACCCTTTGGCAAGGTTGCTGGAATAAAGTACTGCACACTGATTTGGACACAATACACAATAACTGTGTTTTCATCTGGCCTAATGTTAATTTCTTTGGCACTTCTGATTTTGCTCTCTCCTTTGAAAGAGAACTTTTGCTCTTCCTAACATGCAAAAGCCTTTTCTATTGACCTTGGCAGGAGAAAACACACACACTCATAGAGTGGTAAAAATTAATAAGGGGTGCCTTATATAAAACAATAGGAGCTAATCTAATGGAAAATTGAAATCATTTGCGGTTCAGTTTCCACCTGCAGAAACAGGCAGCTCCTTCAGTAAATCATTCAGGCTAGCTCATCCTCTTTGCATGACACAAGGGGAAAGCAAAAGACAATTTGTTCTTTTATAATCAGTGGCAAACATAGTAAAGGACAGCTGGGTAAAATGGAATAAACTTGCAAAAATTTGTTCCTCAAAGAATATCTATCAATGTTCTACTATCCATCACCTGTGCATTACACTATATAAATGAAATCACTTGCAAGTTAATCTGTGAGGACTAGGGATGTACTTCTTTGCAAATTTCATTCTCAAAGGAAGGCATGAGTAATTTTAGCAATTTTCTTCCCAGTGTGAGAAAGCCTTGAAAATCAGGCAATTTTCAAATACTGTTTTGTAGAAAACAGAATTTTCTGTGCAGCAAACCGCATATTATTTATTTTTATTTATTTTATTTATGGTTTTTATACCCCACTCTTCAGCCCTAAAGGCTATGTTGAAAATAATATTTATGGGCAGAAATGTTTTTTTTTCTCCTGAAGAAAATACTTGTTTCCTGCAAAACTGATGCTGTCATAAGAGAGTTATTTTGTGCAAAATTCACACATGGTATCTTTCAGCAAACCCCAGAAAATAAATACTATTTTCTATGCAGAAAATGCTGATTGTTCTGCAGAAAATGCTGTTTTCCAAAAAAAAACACCTGATACAAATTTTGACCTTAACTCTTGTGAACTCTCTTCTTTATTAATATGATCACAAGGAGAATGCAAGCTTATGCTTCCATTTTGAACTTACTAGTGTTTTAACAGAACTTGGACAAACTGTGGTTTACTGAAATAAGCACATTTATTGTGGCATATGAAGTCAGCTTGTGGCAGGATATGTTAACCTGTAGATAAGAACATGGTTGAGAAGGAACGGTTAAAAGAAAATGGAAACAAAATCTTCTCATCTCTTTCTTGTAGCTACATTTGATGAGATGGACAGATACAAAGCTGAGTCTCATTCATATAATGCTCAAACATATAATTCTGTCTGAAGCATGTCATTGCGAAGAAGGGTAATAATGCAAATAAGTGATAATCTCCACATTCTTGATTATCTCCACAGACATCTATGCAGTACTCAAAAGTGATGATTTCACATGTCTGGGCATTTGTCTGTTTCCTATAGAAAAGGAAAAGCAAAACTTCCTGCCTATTCCTGAACTCCATCCATACCTTCCCTCTGGCTTTTCCTCCTTCGCCATCACAACTGTACCATCTTTGGGCTATTTCCTTTCTCTATACAGTGGGCCCTTGGTATCTGCTGGGGTTTGATTTCAGGAACCACTGTGGATATCAATTTCAAGTCCCATTAAATACTTGGATAGCGTTAAGAAATCAAATTCAAGGTTTGTTGTTTTTTTTTAATATGTGTGGTGTGTGTGTAATATTTTCAAACCCTGGATGCTTGAATATGTGGTTAAAAAATCTGTGGCAATGGAGGGCTTCCATATTTGACTCTTTTCCCTACTCAGCCGCAATTCTCCCCAAACTCTGAATGCCTTTCCTTAACAGATTATTCCAGCTACTCAACCTACCCATCTCCTTCTTAATATTTTCCCTTACATAATCCCATTTTGGCTCAATGAAAACACCTTTCCCCTTTTCACCTTCTTATCAAAATTCTCTCAGTCCTTAAAGGGCATGACAATATGTCACGAGCAATAAAAGCATTCTTTTTAAAAAGTGGATATGTATAGATAGGATGTCCCAGACTGCCGCTGCACTGCAGAATTAATGCAATTTGACATTGCTTTATCTGTCATGACTCCATTCTATGGAATCCTGGGATTTGTTATTTGTTGTACACTCCTTGAGGTTACAATGCAAATATTGAAAGGGCTTTCCCCTTAATTTCAGCACTATACACTAATAAAAGGAATAATTAAAATGTGGATTCAGTCAAGGGTGTGTTCCTAGTAAAGTACAATTTTAAGCATTTGTCTTGTTCAAAGTTCTACAAGTATATTGCAAGCCAACAAGACATTTTAACACAGATAAATACAGTATGTAATAAAATACAGTATATGTAGTATAGCTGTACATAAACCATATGAAATTGATTTATTTATTTTAGTGGTTTTAGCTTTTAGTTTGCAATGTCCTACATTTTCTGTAATGCCCTACATTTTGCAGTGCCTTCTCCTCCTTTGCAGTTATGACATGCAGTCACCATAATGTTATGGAATTCTGGGATTAATAGTGTGTTGTGGCACCAGAGCTCTCTGACAGAGGAAGCTAAATATCCCACAAAATTTCAAATCCCAGAAATCCATAGCACTGAGCCATGGCAGTTAAAGTTGTGTCAAATTGCGTTATTTCTGCAGTGCAGAGGCAGTCTTAATTTTCAAGTACCGCCTCTTACATCTTCACTTGTAACCACCCTACAACTGGTATGAGCAGCTTAAATTTCTACACGAGGAGTTACAGGAGGAGTTGCTTGTACTACACAGTCCTTATACTAAGTGCCTACTTTGTACCACTGAGTCCAGCCAAATCAATATGCATACACATCTGAATGGACGGCGGTATGACATGTGCAATTCCACTTTTGGAGTCTTGAACTGAATGCAGACATTTCACATTGGAAAAAAAGATCCCAGTGTTTCTGCAGGGAAATATATACAAGTCTCTGCTCACTATTTTAGCTTTCCCTTCACATTGAAAGGGTCCCCCCCCCCAGGAGATATGAGTCTACCATAGTTTTTTGTGGGTTTTTCAGGCTATTGCCATTCAATTATAGAACAATACACAGGTTAACCTGTAAATCGCCTCCTCTCAACCAACTCTCCTCCATGCCAGCATTCTCTGAAGATGCTAGCCACAGCTGCTGATGAAACATCAGGAAGAAACTCATATAGAAAATGGCTTCATAGTCTGAAAATCCCACAAAAAACTATGTATTGCAGCAGGAAAAACTGTTGACTTCACACTGACCCTAACAAGATTTAAGAACCTCAGGGGCAGGCTTTCTCTTGGTCCCACCACTATCACAGGCCTATTTGGTGAGACTCAGGAGAGACCCTTCTTAGTATCTGCTCCCAAACCATGGTGGAATTCCTTCCCATAGGAATCTAGGTTCTCTGCTTAGTTTCCACTGGCAAGAAATTCTGTTTTCTCTTTCCTCAGGACTCTGAGTATTAATTTTCTGTTGTAGAAGTTCTTTTATCTGCGGGATGCAGTGGTTTAGTGGTTAAAATGCAAATTCTGACAATTGCAAGGTCAGAATGTTGGCAGTTCAAGGCCCAAGTACCATGTGATGGGGTGAGCTTGCATCATTAATCCCAGCTTCTGTCAACCTAGCAGTTTGAAAGCATGCAAATGCAGACACTTCAATAGGAAGGTAACAGCGTTTTGTGACCACATGATCATAGGGTCATCTTCAGACAACGCTGGCTCTTTGGTTTAGTAACAGAGATGAGCACCACCCTCTACAGTCAGCTACAACTAGACATTCATGTCAAGAGTAAACCTTTACCATTACCTTTATGCTACATTGCATTTTTCATTATCATCAGCAGCAGCCCTCAGGTCCTCAGAAAAGAACTTGTTACAACCAATGAAGACTAAAACAACTATGGTGACCCAGAGGACCTTCTCTGCAACCACTCCCAAACTATGGAACGGCCTTTCAGACGAGATCCGTCACATTGCAAGCTTGGATAGCTTTAGGATAGTTGTCAAGACAGATCTCTAGCCACCTACAGAACTCATTATTGTGTAGTCTATCCCATCGATTATCTTGTACTCCATCCTTCCATCCGATTTTAGTTGACCTAATTGATTTTAGTATGAATCTTTTAATGTATTTTTATGTATAATGTAATTGTTATTTTAAGAGGGGATGGTAGCATTTGGGATTACTGTATATTGCTATTTTACTATGTATTGGGTTGTTTTACTGTAAGCTGCCTTGGTCCTAGTTGGAGTAGGCGGGATATAAATAAAAGCTATCATCATCATCATCATCATCATCATCATCATCTTTTAACAGCTTTTTAAACACTAGTTTTAAAATTAATATGTTTCAATACTGTATTTGTATCATAATCACTATTACATTTTAACAGGCTTTTAAAAACTGTTTAAATTGTTTTTGTTGTGTGCTTTCAAATCATTTCTGACTTATGGCAAGGCTAAAACAACCTTATCATGAGATTTTCTTGGTAAGGTTTGTTCAGAGAAGGTTTGACTTTGCCTTCCTCCGAGACTGAGAGTGTGTGACTTGCCCAAGATCACCCAATGGGTTTCCACGACAGAGCAAGGATTTGAACCCTGGTCTCCCAGAGTCCTAGTCCAACACTTAAACCATGCTTACTCTCAATTAATATATTTTAAATTATTACATTTTAATATGATTTTAATTAATTGAATAAATAAATAAATATACCTAGATAAAAGCTTAAAAAGAATAAATGTAAGATATCTTCTTGCATGGGCACAAGGCAAGCTGGACAGAAACAGAAATAAGAGAGAGTTGGGCCGCAATGATCCCTCCATCTCTGATATCAAAATATAAAAATATAACAAGAGAAAGGAATACCCTCCCTGCAAAGGTCTTAACGCTGAATGCCACATAACTTCAGCCCCTAAATCTGTCTCCCATGCGGCCATTCAGGAGAGAAGATTGCTACAAGTCTTTACAATTTCACTCCTTGGTTTTAAAAAAATGTTGATAGGTTTGTTTTAGTACTTCCATTTGAATCCCCGGGGTTAGAAACCCTGTGGGAAAGAATGTGATTTTGCACGGAAGTGTTATTATTATGGAATTTAGAATGTGGAGGAAACAAAGGAACTAGGTTGGATATTTCAGTCTATTTCAAACGCCGGGATCCCTCCACTTTCCCTGAGCCTGTGCCAGGAATGATATTTTGTGACATAATAGTGCCCTCTAGTGCTTTTATTAAGCATGGCCTCTTAAAAATCAGGTATAATGCTCATAAATGAAAAGAACCACAGGGATAACACTCAGCTGAACAAAACTGCATTAAGGTGAGTGAACAACCTTCAAGCCATAGAGAGCCTTTCTGCAGATTGCCTTCAAAGCAGGATATGACTACGGTGGAATGCCATCTAGGGGTGGTTTGTTTTCATTGCATTTTCCACAATGCCAGAGCCAAAAAAAAGATACAATAACACATGATATTAAGGAGAGAGTGAGACCTGAGGTTGTTGGCACCTACTCAAACAGACCCACTGAATAAATGATTGAATGATGGATGCACTATACTTTTGTCAATGCTATTGATTCAACAGGTCTGTTCTAGCTGGGACTACAAAGCAGGATTCAGATCATGATCAAGAGCTGTGTACAAATATACTGTATATAAATAGGCAAAATGGGAGAATTGATATTGGTTCAGCTTCTGTACTGAGGAGTGTGATGTAAAAGCTCCATAGGTGGAATGGTGCTATGTCCCTCTTCTCAGTTTCTGCCTCTAGTCAGTGTGGTGGCGAACTTATGGCATGCATGCCAGAAAGGGCACTCAGAGCCCTCTCTGTGGGCACATGCACTGTCACCCCAGCCCAGAGTTCACCAGATTTTGTTATTGGAAAGCCAGATTAAAGCGGGACCGTGTTGGCACTTTGTGATAAATAAGTGGGTTTTGGGTTACAGTTTGAGCACTAGGTCTCTAAAAGGTTCACCATCACTGGTTTAGACATGCCATCCCATCAACAACCATTTAAAAGCTTGTGGAGAAGAAGGAAAATTGGGGAAATATCTGGCTATATTGCCATACCTGGATGCAGAATGATGATATAATTCATTGAGATGAGGGCATGGCCAGATGTTTCTCTGATTCCCTTCTCTCTCCACCAATGTCTGTGGAAATGGGGCTAGCAAATCAAAATAGGGGGTCAGGAGGGGGCTTTGATCACTGGAGAGGGAGAAAGAGAATACTAACTTCCACAATGAGCAAAAAGGGAAATATGCAGAGGTACATGGATGCCACATATAGGATGCTGGTCATTGTGTGCATCATCAACTTTGGGCTGAGGGATGGATCTGCTTGTGGCTAACCTGAGGGTGGGTAGCTGGGTGTAGCTACATGAGATCAAAATGAAGAAATCAATTCCCCATAGGAATTCTATCAACCAAATGATATTTTCCTCTAGTCTCCAAATTTCTAATATCACAGTAATTTAAAATATCACTTACCACCGAGAAAGGGATTTGTAGTTTGGTGACGTATTCAGCCTGGTCTTCTAGAAAGTTCTAGTGCCTCACCAAACTTCAGATCCCAGGATCTTGTAGGGTAGAGTCTTAGCAGTTAAAGTGGTGTCAAACTGCTTTAAGTCTGCAGTGTGGCTATACCCCTTGTAGGATCATGGTCTACAGATGCTATTAGTGGTGGTTAACAACAATGCTACATTACAGGTAAAGAAGCCATTTAACCAAATGCATGTGCCCTAGTGTGAACATTTCAATTCTGAGCTCCAAAAGTGCTGCTGTTTATAATTGGCCAGGAGGTACAAAGCACAGCTGAACACAGCTTGAATCCTTAGCAATTAATATTTTCTGACACAGAAACCTAAGATGTGGGAATACTATTTTTAGAGTCAAGTTTCTGATCACAGTGACAATTTACATAATACAAAATAATATAAGGAATCTTAGATAAAGCTGAAACAAAGTGCCAAGGTCAGCTCATTATCTTTAGTTGAAAAGCTGGTCTGCTTTTTTTTTTTTTTAAAGAAACCACAAAACTTAGGGATGGCTATACATGGAACAAGAACATATTTGGTTTGCTGGTTTTTAACCAATTGGTAGTATGCTAAAAAAAAAAAAAAAAGGACCATTAAAAATAACTGTGTTGCCCTTCACCTCTGTGTAAGAAAAAAAGTTCTTCCAGGACTATCATTAGGTGTTTGTATACTCTGCATAATTAGGGTCTAGTCTGCATTTCAGAAATAATGTAGTTTGATATTGTTTTAATTGCCATGGCTCAATGCTGGGATTAGGTTTTTTTTCAAAAAACTTTTGTATGTTTTTAATGTTATTATATTGTTTTCACTAGGCTATTTTAACTGGTTTTTTTTTTAAAAAAAAAATGTTTTTAAAGTACAGCGCACCTGTGCCATATGTGAGCTAACCACATGTGGACTTGAGGCCATGCAGATGGCAAGACCTAGTATGGTGAATGGGGCACACACCCATGGCATGTGCTACGCTACGTGCTGTGGAGGAGTACCCCATTCAAATGAATGGGGCTTAATTATAGGCAGAATTTGCCTTACGCATGGGGTGAGTCTGGAATGGATCCCTCACATAAGGCAAGGGCACACTGTATTTTTATCTTGAGATATGCCTTGGGACCCCTTTTTGGGAGAAAGGTGGCATAAAATTGAAATAAATAAATAAATAAATAAATAAATAAATAAAATTTGCCAAGTTAGAGCTGGCTATAAATTAGCACAGCCAAGGCTGTGTCTGCTGCAGAACAACAACTCACTATACTTCTTCTTGGCTAGGCTCTGCTTTCTTTTTGGATTTCTTTTTGGGCTCTTCTCTTTGGTTACTCTCTGACTGCTTTTGATGTTGTCTGTATTGCTTCTTGTGCCTAACCCTGGATTGCTTTGATAACTCATCTCTTCTTCTTGATCCTCTCTCTATTTCCCTGCTTTGAATCTTCCTTTGTTTCTCAAGCTAAGCATATACAGTACTCTCTCTTCGGCACTGGCCACCTTGAAACAGGGCACCAGCCATGGAATAGCTAATCATATATTAGTGCCATTCCCTTTGGTGAGTAATTCTGACTAATATTGGCAGAAAAGCTAGGGACAGACAAGTTTGTTTCAATTTTTATGACTTTCAAATTACCACAGCAAAAGTCCATTCCACCCAATTTCTCCACCTTGTGTGATAATTTATTTGCTTCAAATTCTGTAGGAAAATTCATATACATGTTGATTCTTATTTCTCCTCATATGCTCAATTTGGTATGAAATTTCTCCATATATGTGAGTTTTTCAAAGCCATTTTCTCTAATTTAGAAACAAATTCCTTCACCATGTCTTCAATTCTTTACAGCTTCCCTTAATGCACACATTCCCCCCCTCCCCCCAATATTTTTAATTGGAGAATTACACTGATAAATTCAGGGAACTTCAATGATAGAAGGATAATTGTGTACCAATTTATGTATTGAAACACTGCAGAAAGGACAGATTAGATTGCTTTGCCTTAAAATATGAACCAAAGAATTTTCTCTTCCTCTCTAATTAGAGCATGTTTTTTTCGTGCAAAAGGCTCTACTTAATACCCTAGCATCTCCATGTAGGCCTGAGGAAGGATCTCATTCTTAAAACCATGGAAAGATGCTGCCAGCCAGAGTACTGACCTAAATGGAACAGTAGCATAACTTGATATTAAAAAAGTTTCTTATGTTTCTAACTCCTGTATTGGTGGTGTCCCATGGCAGAAATTTTGGATTACCGTGTAGTAATGCTCTAGTGAGAATAATCATACCAAGAATACAACCAAAATAACATCCAAAACAACTGATTTGGAATGTTAATGAAAATGCTACTCTGGATTTAACTTCACATATATACTCAATATTAGTTTTAGGGTAATTTAATGTGTGGATATATGTCATCATGAAGGAAGCTTCCATACTTCAGCTCTACATCCCAGATGGCCACATGGAGAAGGAGGCAGACTTTCATATCATAATGGAAATCTACAAGGTAAGATACTCTAAACAGGATCCACTTTTTCTGATCTCCAAGGCAACAGAATGAGAGAACTGCCTTCAAAGGTTCATGCTGTGTATATACATGCATTTTCTTATTTGTTAGGCTTGGAGGTGTTTTTTTAAAAACAAAACATGAATGCCATACTCTATGCATTGGTAGCTGATGCTTAAGTTATTATGTTTAATGACAACACTGAAGCCTGCCCTTGTAACTATTGTATTTGTTAAATGATTTTGTTTGCTTAAGTATTGGTCAGGGGATTGGGAAGTGATTATTTTGTATCTTATTGTAATTTTTCTATTATATTTTCCCACTGTTGTTAGCTGCCCAGATTCTCCGTGATTGGGTGGGATACAAATAAATTATAGTATTATAAGAATTATTATTATCAACCTTAGAACATCACCAGGGATAGGGTTGCCATATTCCAGTACCTCATATCCAGTCATCTAATTTGCATATTATACAAATTATTATAATTATGTGTATTATTAATTTGCATTCTTATTATGTAAATTCAACACATAAATCATTGCACTTTTTCTTCCATTATGTTTCAACCTCAGTGCCAGTATCAGCTGCCAACCTAGCAGTTTGAAAGCATGCAAATGCAAGTAGATAAAGTGGTACCACTTTGGTGGAAAGGTAAACAGCATTCTGTGCAATCATGCTTGCTATATGATCCCAGAGTAGTCTCTGACAATGCTGGCTCTTTGACTTAGTAATGGAGATGAGCACCATCCCTTATGGTCAGACATGACTTGACAACCTTGTCAATGGGGAATAGATTTTTTCTTGGTTTTTTCACATAGCTAGTATGACAAGAGGGAGGCTTCCAAGCCACAGAGAGTAAAAGGAATAAACTTTGCTTCCTAATAGCCTTGAGAGAGTTCGTTTACTCTCTCGAGGCTGTTGGGAAGGAAAGTTCCATCGTGCTGCCTAGCTCTAGGCTCAAGCTGCTGAAACAAAGACATTTCTGCTTGCCTCCATTCCTTTCTCACCTTCTGGTCCTCTCACGGGAAGTTGGGAGGGAATGGAAGAATAAGGTGGCAATGTTACGCCTGTGCAGTAGCAACCAGAACATGCAGCAACCAGAACCTGCAGGATGGAATGATGCTCCTGAAAGTGCCAGTCTTCTTGCATGGTTTCTTGCTTCATTGCCACTGCCACATTTAGCCTACCCATTCACCTGTGATGGAGGAGAAATCTGGAATCTACTGCTTCAACTGGCCCAGCTGGCTGGGAGTTTTTAGTCCTTTCAATACAGGATTCCCCAGGTTTTCCGGGACAAAGGGCAACCCTAACCAGAGACCACCTCCTGAGATTCCTTAAAAGTCCTCCCTTTATACCAACTGCCTCTGCTCTCTAAAGGTAGAGAAGAGCAGCTAGCATCTGCTGACTTAATCTCTTCTCTCATTGCCATTCCCCTTTCCATATGCACTCTGTCTTATTTGTTAACTTAAGGACTAGGAACTTTCAAAATTAACAATAGAAAACCACTCATATAAAGCAACATGTACAGTAAGTAAGTAAGTAAGTAAAATAGACCTGGGACAGATGGGCCAAAAGCAGTGTGCCATCGCCGATACTAGGGTTTGGGAGCACACAATAACCACACTCTCCTGAACCCTAGTGTGTAATGGCAGCAGCATCATGGCAGTGTCCCATCCACATGGGTGCCACCATGATGATTTAAGCAACAGGCAGCTTATAGATGTCACTGCACATTGCCTACATCACCAGTGCACCAATGGCGTACTCGTGACATGCGCTGGGTGCCTTGAAAAGAACCCAGTTTTTCTGGGTTCTTTTTACTGCAGAGGGACGTCAAATGGTTTGACTGCTGTGGCATCCCTCCAGAGTTAAAACAGGCACCTCCAAGCCTGCCATTTTTGGGCAATCTGTTGAGCCCCATAGTCTCAGATTTTGGCCCTAAAATCTCTGGGCCTGGGATAGCCCTGATGTGGCAACCCTACATGCCTTATTAGCAACTCAGAGGAAATTTCTTTGTTTAACTCCACTGGTACACTCAGTGAATCCTGACAGTAAGAGCTGTTCAACAGTGGAACATGCTGCCTCAGGGAATGGTGGAATCTCCTTTTTGGTGGTTTATAAAGAAAGGCTAGATATCCATTTATTGGGAGTGTTTTGATTGTGCATTGCTGCATGGCAGAGGGTTGTAGTGGATGGCTTTTGTGGTCACTTCCAACTCTGTAACTGTGTGGGGCTAAACAGGTGTTTTCGGGCTGACCTGAAGGCACGGCATTTAGATGACACATGCCTTGAAGCCAGCAGAAAAATATCCTTCTGCAGAGAAAAGCCGTTTCAAAAAGAAGCAGCTTTTTTCCACTTCTTCCTGGCCTGAAGCCATGTCACATGGCCACATTCCTGAGAACTGTATCAACCACTATTTATTTTTGGACTAATGGATGCTTTTAATGCTGTTTCTAAGCAACAGAAAGATCACTACCTTGAGAATTCCACCATGCTTTATTCTGAAATTTAGGAATTCTGCGGGTAGGACTCTTGATTTCATTTCTGGCTGGAAATGTTCCTTTCCTAAGGAATGCTTGTCATTACTTGCTCTTGACAGGCTCTGCTAGAACCAATCTTGAGTTTGAGCATCTGAACAGATGTGTTCCTTTTTGCAAGCTTTTCAGTTTGAATGTTTGCAAAATATATAGCTTCCCCACTTTTTTTCTTGCCCATTTAAATACTTAGTTACCCATTTAGTTACTTCAAAAGTACCCCAAGATCACTGACTTCAGGAGTTAAAGTAATAGTCAGGTGTTCCATCCAAAAACTTTCTAAAATGCAGGTAATGCTTGTTCATTGTACAAAGGAATGCAATTTTCACAAAGACAATGGGAATAGTCTACCTTGCAGATAACTGCCAGAGACAACATGCTGCAGCCACTGATACTTGCTATTGTCTTTACATGTGTGTCTTTTTGACAAATGGTTACTTGAAACAAATACTGGATACAGCACTACAGAATTACGCTTCTTTGACCTGCAGCAAAAAAACTGATCCGAAGAATACCAAACCCTTCCTTTACCACATCAGTTTCATTGCAGGGTGCACAGCAGAATTTATTAGCTACATGTTATCCATTTTCCTTTTAATAGTTAGCCCATCAAAGATTGGTGTATAGAGCTCATAAGCTCACATACTGTGTGCTACTGAAGTCAGCTGAATGTAGAAATTATATTTTAGAGATCTGCAAGACATACCTACTTTTAAGGAGCCAATCTATCCTCTTGGACTATTATTCCTGTGATGAGCATTGTTACTTACTTTTGAGATCAAGATTTCTTGCTCCTGCTGTGCTCTGTGTGGTGATTTTTGTGTCAATCTTCACTGTATGGAGGTTATTGGTGTCCCGCGATATCATCACATTATGCCACTGGTTGTCATTCAGGGGCTTATTGGAACTTCCCTTAATAAGATTTGCACCATTTCCCAGATCAAACACGTAGTGTAAATACCTGAAAATAGGGAACAAACATAGCCAGGGTTTATTTTGTAAAATGGAACAAAAAAGACCAATGAAACAGATAGCTCTTAATTATGACCCAGGCTTTATTTAGAGCAGAGGTGGGGTGGTTTACTTCTTGTTTTTTTTTTTTTTTAAGGTATCTATTGGGCCTAAAATGTTGGTGGAAGAAGAGAAAAACATAGTAAAAATGCCTCACATTCCCTGGTGTCACAATCATTGCCTGACTGTTCCAGAGGACACTGGCTTTCTTTGCTTTATCAGATTCTGTTCTATCAAACCTTTTCAAGAAAGGACCCTCATACCATAAAGTAGTCACTTCTGGAAGCAGTATTTGAACCAAAAACCTGTTACAAGCATACAACATACCCAGGAAGGTTCTGGGATCCAAAGCCCAGGCATTGTCTATCAGTAATGGTGCCTCCCTGGGCCATGTTCCACAGACTCACCTAGCAGAAGCCATAGTGATCACCCATTTAATTTCCCATAATGTCACTGGCATTGCATTGTTCCAGTGCATTGTGACTAAAAGCTATTTTGACTTGCCAGAAGGCCCCAAAGCAATAGGAAATTAAATTGGCTGCTTTGTACTACTCCCCAAAAGTAATATACTTTCCAGCTTCTCACAGGATGTAACCTGAGGGAGGGGAGGGCAAAATGCCCCCAAATAAGAGTTCTTCCCCCCATGAAATTTTCCTTCAGTCTCAGTTTTGCTCTGTTTGAAAAATGATTCTATTTTTGAGAGGATTACTTTTGATAAAAATATGTTTTGTCATAGGGTGGTGTATTTGTACTGACCCTTTTATTCTGTTCTTTTTGTGTTGGTGTTAGAAGTAAACTCATAAAAATCATTTTTTAAAAAACCTGTTGGTCTCCAAATTTCTACCATTCCAATAATATTCTATGCAAGGATTGAGAAATACAATTTAGCCATCCAGAGCAAAGGGGCAAGCAAAGGTAGCAACAGGATGAGTACTAGGTGTAAATGATTTTTAGTGTCTTGCTGTCTGCAGTGCTAGAAATTTTCAGACTGAAAGAAAACTAAATTATTTTGGAGGGAGGCAATGTTGTCATTTTATCTCCCCCCTCAGCTACATCCTGGGCTCAGGATGCATCTATGCTGTAGAAATAATGCAGTTTGAGACACCTTTAAATGATGCAGCACAATGCCATGGAATCCCAAAATTTGTAGTTTTAGAAGATGTTTAGCTTTCTCTGCCAAAGAGGACTAGCGCCTCACAAAACTACAAATCCCCGAATTCTGCAGAATGGAGCCATGACAGTTAATGTGAAGCCAAACTGTATTATTTCTATAGTTTAGATGTACCCCAAGCCATCATCAACCAACCTTTCCTTTCAAACAGGTAATATCAAAAAATGAGAGTAAGGAACAAGTAAGGTAACTTTAGAGACAGTACCTCAGCGAAATATTGTTTAGCTAAAAGAAAAAAGAAAGGAAAAAGACTTAAATCCTGTTTGGTAGTCTTAATTACAGTAGTCCCATTGGATCAATTGTTGAACAGAGAGTCAATACTTATGCAGATCCCAATGATTCAATGGGCTTATTGTAGTTATGACTACTAACAAAACACTGGCCAAAATGTTGTGTGCTGCATGTGAGGTAACAGTATGGGAAGCACCATAGCCCTCAATCTAGATATGTAAAATTGAATGTGCAGATTTGTACACAGGTAATGTAAGCTGGGCCTATGTTGGGTGTTCCTTTGATGCACAGCTATAATGGATTTTTCCAGGCTTCAAACCAAGATGCTTGCTTTCAGGGTGTAAAAATCTTGTTGGATTGGACTAAACATCAATCTAGGCAAATTTCCTGCTTCTGAACACAGAGCAGGTAGCTGTGAGTTGCATACACACCCTTTGACTAACTCAACCACGATAAAGTCATTCCCATCCCCGCTGTTGTAGAGTATTAACCCATCCAATGATGTCGTTTTGAACTGGAAAAACAGGTGCATAGAAGTATAAGCTTGCAATGTGGCAAGGGCAACATAGCTGGCTTTGGTCTTAAAGGTGACTGGATCAGCGATGATGTTCCTGAAGCCAAACCGAGCATTTAGCTCACAGTAATCAATATCCCCATTTTTGCACAAGTCAATGTATGCCATGCCATTAAAAGTGAGACTTTGTAGATGACCAATGAAGTTGGAAGGGACTGAGGACAGATAGCGGCGTTCTGTTATGATTCCTGTCTCTATGTTGTGGAATTCCAGTCTTGTATGATCCCCAGCCATTTGACCTTTAAAGGAAAATAGGTTGTGAGAAGTTAATATAATAAACATAATCAGTAATGCTTATTTTCTATGGTCTCTTGTATAAGAATGACCCAACCACCTCTGTAGGTGATCCAACTACCTATGTAAAAAGCAAATCTTCCTTGTGCATTACTCATAGGATGGATTTTATGTAGCGTCAAGAAGATTCCCTATGCAAATATCATGATAAGGCATTCTGCTTAGAATTTATGAGACCATAGCTTAACTTTATGGATAACACAATGCACTTATTGAAATAACACCTGAACAAATGCATCAACATTTAAAACAATTGAAACTAGCACAGTGGAAATAACATAAAAATGCAAGAGGAAAGGCAACAACCCAAATTCAACCCATTTCACAGGGCACCCTAAAAACTAGGGACTGAAATAGATTGATCTTTCATGAGCATTTGGTTTGAACAACCATAAGCATGAAAGCACTTGCAATAGTGCTTGTGTCAAGACACCTCTTATACTCTACTAGCTGCTGTGCTAACTTCAAAGAACAAAACACAATGCGAGTGAAGCATTCTTCCACATCTAGGAATGGAAGAAAATTGATGTCCACTGTTTTCAAGGTATTCCTTTTGAACTTATGAAAATACCTGGGTTTCAGTAGATAACAGTTGAGAGTACTCTGTAAGTTTCTGATATGATTCCTTGGGCTTTTAAGATTCTAAAAATGATCTACTGTAGCCTTAGTATTAAGTTTGAATCCCTTTGTTTTACTTCATGTTTAAACCACCATGGATCCCATTTGGAAGAATGGCAAGATGTTAAATTAATACATACATTCTTATATAGTTGCACTTATTTGGATCTCATTAGATATAGCCTAAAACTGGTATGTTAATATGGGCCAATATTTTCAGCAAAACATTTTGACAAAACACATCTAGACAATATCAATATAGAGGAGATACATGTGTAAGCAATTTCTGTCAGCCTAGTAGTCCTGGGTTGGGGTGAATCAGTAAACCGTCTGTGGAAGTTACCCACCCATACTAGTTCAATTTACTGGACCCAATCAAAAAAGACATTCCCAGTAAGACTGACCTACACAGACTTCATCAACTCTGCTTTTCTTCTTGCTGCCTCTGGGGCAAATTTGTAATTTCAGCCCTCTTAAAGCTAGTGATGTGCCTTGTCCTCCTCCTGCTCCTGGCACTTCCCACTTAGATTTTACCAACTCAAGGACAGGACAATTCTTTGATTTACATTTAGAACAACCACCTATATCAATAATAGTGGAAGGACTGAAAGGTGGCATGGTTTGGTCAATGATTTTGTTCCTTCAAAACCCATCGTTTTGAGTTGGAAAAGCTCAGGATGCGTTTGACCGTGGAACATTCTTCCTCAGTGTGGTGGAGTCTCCTTTTTTGGAGGTTTTTAAACAGAGGGTGGATGGTCATCTGTCAGGAATGCTTTGATTGTATATTCTTGCATGGCAGGGGGTTGGACTGGATGACCCTTGGGGTCTCGTCCAACTCTATGGGGATTATCACACATGAGGCTTACTGGGGTTAAAATGCTGGTAAAATGTTCCAGAAGTGCAAAAGGTGTGATAGCCAGGCACACGTCTGAAGTGTCACTGAAGCGTCCCCCCTCTTCTCCGATCAGCAAAGCTTTTGCAGAGCAACCATTTTTTCAATAACAGGAACTTCTGTTATGAGCTTTTTACCAGCATTTTAACTATAGTAAGCTTGGATGTGATAATCTTCTATGATTCTCAAGAACTTTGAGCTCAGGTAGAATCTGTACAGTGTTCTGAAGCCAAAGTTGTTGTTCTTTTTTTCCAAACCAATGTGTGAATTTCAGACATCATAATCACTTTGATTCCTGGCCATTTGCATATCTACACAAACTTTTGGTCTCTGTCCTTTTTCTCATTCTGCCATTCTCTTGAACAGAGTTCTGCCTTTCTAAACACCCATCTTCCTAGAACATTTTTTTTTTGATTGCTTCACTTTCCATTGGAACTCCCTCTTACCATATCCATCCTTAGGAGTGAAGTAGATTTTTCCCCCAATCAAATTAATAGGAAACAGAAACCAGTGACCTTTAGGATCCATGCAATTCAGTCACTGAATCAAACCAATTCAGAATCAAACCTTCTGACTCTTTAGCTCTTTGTGAAAGGTTGACAGCTGAACCAATCACAGCCATGGCCTTCACTGCTACCACCACCACCAACATTACATATATACTGTAGGCAACTTTCTAATAAATGTTCATTATGCATTATTACCTGTCATGGCTTGTTGGTCATCCACCATTAATTTTAAACTTTTTCCTCTTCGAACCACACGCACTGTGTGCCATTCATTGTCATTGAGGTTATAGCCAGCAAAAAGGGTTTCTGGACCTTTGCCTGTAGGGTATGCCAAACAATTATTATGGAATCTTTAAAACAGTCTACATGTGAACCTCACAGAGAGAAAGAGAGAGTAAGAGAAAGAAAGACAGAAATAGAAAGAGGAACAAAGAAGAACAGAAGAGAAAGAGAAGAACTGGTGCAAATATATTACAAAACATCTTCAAAAGATCCCAAAGCAAGAAGGTCAAAGGATATGCAGACTTTAAATGACAGATATACTATCTTAACAATATTTGCAAGTAATATTTTAAAAAAACAGTGGAGTTGGTGAACTGAATTTTCATAAATGGGCACAGTCAATACAGAGATAGGCATTGTCAGTGTCACAGGTTTACACAGGCTACACTTTTTCAATAATGACACTAATAAAATATTAATAACCTTCAAAATTAATCTCAGGTAGGAGATGGATGATGGTTTTTTGAAAGTGATATTACAGAAGCATCTTTGCTCCTGGTGTGGTAACTCAGGAATTTTACTGTATTAAGACTGATACTTAATGGAAATTTATTGCAATAATATCTATGTACTGGAACCAGAATCTCTAAACTGAATGCAAAGGTCATGGAAAACCTGCAGGTGTATCATGCATTTATCAGCAGAGGTTGTTTTGATCAGCACAGCTTTTGACCTCTCAGTATGTCACCCTACTTCCCCTGTGTAGAGTTCAGAGTGAAGAGATTTGTGAGTTGTTGGGCATCTAGCAGAGTAGCAGGGGACAGCACTGCAATGGAGACCTATATTCCTTTTACTGTATGTGCATCATCCCACTCATAGTACACACACTGGCCTAAATCAAACCTTACTACATTCCAGCATAAGCAGGGCAGAATTTACTTTTCCTTAAAGGTCATCAGATTAGAAATGAGAAGACTAATTCTGGAGGAATTAGGAGCAGGATTTGGGGATCAATGGGTGCTGCAGTGAGGAGGGAAGATCACACCTTTCCAAATTTGATGATAGAAGCAGCTTGTCATTAGTTATTCCCCAATGGACTTATGTTCCTGTGCAAAAACAACTGGTGAGTGAATATATTCATTTGTTCATTCATTTGCTCACTAAATATGCAGCCTATCTTTTCAGCTTGTTGCCCAATAACAATAGCATGTATTCAGAGACATAGCCATGTTAGTCTGGAATACCATTATGCAAAGAGATCTGATAGCACCTTTGTGACTAACTGCATGAAAAAGTTATAGAAAAAGCTTTCATAGACTTGGTCAAGTTCCTCAGATGCACAGAGTGAACTGGTGCCCATGACAGACCTTTAGAATCAGATTGTATGAACAGCCACAAACTTCAATCCATTAGCAGTAGGTTGAACAGAGACAAAGGCTTCCTGGAACACTACACCCACTACAACATTAGTTAACACCCCAGCTTCATGAGGTTGCTGTTAGGCAGTTTAACATATTAACTTTTTGGTCCCCAGCCTGCGCACATCACATCCCAAAGCTCCTTCCACCTTTCATACGTTTATTCTCCAACCCCTG
This sequence comes from Urosaurus nigricauda, assembly GCA_034509955.1. Taxonomy (NCBI): domain Eukaryota; kingdom Metazoa; phylum Chordata; class Lepidosauria; order Squamata; family Phrynosomatidae; genus Urosaurus; species Urosaurus nigricauda. The sequence goes on from JAOEGL010000001.1 coordinate 363,340,975, forward strand.
GCAACATGTTTTTTCCAGCCTTTGTTCCTCAACAACCATAGATAAATCTGAACTTGTCACCGCATCATCATACCCACAAGTTTTGCATTCATACAGTCTGATTATAAAGGCCGTTCTTGGGCATTGTACAAGATCCCTTTGCATAATGTATTGTATATGGATTGTAGGCTGGATTTCACCATCAGACAACCATCAGTAAGTGACAAGTGAAAAACAAGAGTGGTAGGATCCTTCTGCTAGTTGTGTTATGAACTCGCCTAAAATAACAGATTATGGCCACTATCCTACATGGTTGAGTGAAGTGTCACCATCTCCAGGAGTACCCTCCTATACGTCTTCATAGCCAGATACAGATTGAGGACATCTTCCATTGAGATCTGTTGAGGTTCTACAGAAGTCTTCATGAATGATGTCATTGGTCTGTGTCTGGTTATGGGGACGCAGCCAGTTGTTTCTCAAATCCCTTATTCTGTCCACCAAAAAGGGATTGACTATAGCTGAAAGGAAAGGGGGGCTGTTGTAGCACAACACTATTTGAATGGCTTTGAATGTTGTGGACAGAAAAAAAGAATACCAGTCTCCACACCACAAAAAATAATCATACATACATACATACATATGTGAAAAGAGGACTTAAACTTGTGTAAGTCATTAATGGAACACCAGCCATTGGGTGATAATAATAATAATAATAATAATAATAATAATTTATATCCTGCTTTTCCCGAAGGAATTAAGGTGGGTGATGTGGAGGTGGTACCCTCTGGCAGCATCCAGTTCTTCTCCTCTACTGAAATACTGATTCATCTTTTCTTGACAACATTCCCACACCTCTGAAGCTAATCTGCTGTTAATTTGCCCCACACATCCAAATCTAGCCTACTGCCTTCTGGTAAGAGTGGGGTTATTCCATCCATAATGCTGATGAAGATTTAACTATCAATTCATTTGGTTTATGTAGGTGAAATGGAGTTGGGGAGATGAAGAATGCCATCTTAGTCTTAGGGTACAAAATGTTTGGTTATTGTGGACAAGATCTCCCATCTCATTTAATACATGAGAATATGGACTACATCTAATGTCCTTACATAAAAAAAAACATGGTTAGGAAGAATGGGGAAGTCCTTCTTATGTATGTTTTTATACTATCTGAAATATGTTGATTATCCAGAAAGCATTCATACCACGTCCTTGCAACTGCAAAGAACAGCTCAGAAACCTGACTCTGAAGCATGTATTCAAGTATGAATTCAGATCCACTCTCAATTTTACCAGTATTTTGAGCATATTTGGAGAGAGTTTGAATACTTCCAAAAGACTTTCAGAAATTGGCACAACTATGTGTGTGGAATTAATTGGAAGCCCAGTAAGAGAGTTTGGAAATGTTACTTTTGGAGGATCTCCAGGGGTGTAGCCTTATCACTCTGTTGAAACAAAAACATGAGAGTTTTGGGGCCACCATAAGACTTGTAAGGTTTATTTGAAATTAGCCTGCATGAACTGCAGCCCACTGCATCTAAAGGCCATCCTGGCTTGAACATTTTTGGAACTGTAGTCCAAAAAAAGCAACACGTCCAAGCTCTCCCCCAAATCCCAAGTAATGCAGTATAGCACCTGGGTTAGCAGTTGACCAAATTGTCTAGAACTTCTGGATTTACAGTTGTTTGGCAAAAAGGAACCATGTGCAAATACAGACTTCTATTCATACAACTAATGCACATGCATTAAGCATCTAGATGCACACCTTCATTTGCAATGTACCCAATGAATTGGATGGAAAGTTTTTAAAAATGTGTAACAGCATTAATGCAGATGAGGATTTGCAGGCCCTTCTAACACTACTTGTTCTTGCATGCACCCAGCTTCACATGACTACAGCTGGACTGAAACCATAATCTCTTAACAGGTGCTGTGCTGGAAGGTGAATGACATGATGGAGCTGAAAATTAATTTATGGCTTCTGGAGAGAATCACCATTCTAATGCTGTCACGGAATTACAGTTCTGAAACCACCATAAGTATGCTGGGTATTGATTTATAAGAATACATCTGAAATCATGAAAATGTGAGTCCTCTACCAGTACCTTGGTTAATGTTCCAAAACACATTCAGGCATAATTACATTGGAGTGTTTCAGAGATAAGTTGCTATTAATATGTCCATCTACCCATCCATCTCCCTTTCTAAGTCTTTACAGAGACAGATCAACACTCTGCCAGTATCAGAGTCAAAGCAGTCAGCCTAAGACTAATCTTTCATCTATACCATTACACCTAAATTCTAGTCTCTAAGGAGTCATCTGGAACTAAGATATCCTTTCTGCCAGTTTACGTACATTCTTCAAAAATGCTTGGAAACTATGCAGATTGACTGGGTAATATATGAAATCTCTTGTTGCACACACTCTCCATAAAAACATCTATGTTTATCAGTATGTATTATGCATGTCAGTCATTCAACACAAATTAACCAGATTACTCCTCTCTGATTTTAGTGAAGAGCTCTTCTTGAATAGCAATATACATTCTTTATCCAATTCAGAAAAGCATCAAGAATCATGCAAGGCAATCTCTTACAGTTTAGAGGGTAATCTTAGTGGTTTCCTTTAAAAAAATCCAAAACACCTTGGTAGTGACGATTTGGTCATTAAATTTTACTGCAGTTTTCTGTTAATGTATAATTTTCAGATTAATGAGCCAGTTATAATGGATGCATTACAATAACTGCACACTCGCCTAGATAAATAAGGGAATTATGCACCTGTTCAATAATATACCTGGATACATGTGGTTTTTTTAAATAATCATTTCGATAGAATGGCCTGGCTTTGTAGAACTTCTAAAAGGTGTAAGTTATCTCCTTGAAATTTTGCAGATGGAACTTTTATTCAAATTACTTGTTTCAACAAATTTATTTCTCTACTAATATACTGATTTCCACACACCATGCCTTCAGATAGCCTTTTCAATTAGGGATATAAACAGCAAAACAAGCAGGGATGTTCACATAAGCAAACATACTGTCTGAATTCCTGTAAACAGAACTGGGATGGAAGCAATGTCCATTTGAGTCCCAAGGGTCTAATGAGCTAACATTTTAACAGCATACATGTTTACACATAAGAATATATAGAGCCCTGAATCCTATCACTGTTCCCAACTAGAACAGACATATTGACTCAATAGATTGACCTAAATTCAGGGAGCAACATAAACATGCAGAGAAGATTGTGTACACAGTGTGAAAAATGTGCCATTGTACAACTGTGGAAATGAAGGATTACAATGTTGCACAACTGGCACATTCAGGAGACCAGAATGGAAGCACTGTCATACAACTATCGAAGTTGTGCATTCGGGTGGAGAGATTGGGTGTTTGTACCTGTTCTTCTTCCCCGCTTTTGCTTGTGTGGTATTAAACATTTCCCTTTGTTCATATTGTGGTGAGTGTTTTGCAGTTTGTTCTCCTGTCCTGCAGCCCCTTTAGCTCTGTGGTCATTTCACATTTAGCATTGCACAATGCAGTTTGGCCATTGCACAACTCAAGCATATGTCCATGTGTGTTGCCCAGCTTTGCTATTCTGCATGTTATGTAGCTCTGTGATGGTGCCTGTGGTTCTTTATGCTATACTAAAGGCTTATGGGATTGAAGCCAGATTTAAAAATTGTTTACTTACCATTTGACAATTGATTCAGTGGGTCTATTCTACTTGGGACTACCAACAGGATTCAGGCCCTAACATCCCAAATGACTCCCTATGTTCCGTGGCATTGATATTCAGAAATTACATTAACCGTGTTCCTGTAGCATTCATGTAATATTTAATACAGCCTTATGAAAACAATGCAATCAGATTTTGGACAGAAGCTTCCACAAGTTCTGATCACTGGGATTTCTCACAACTATAGTCCCACAAAGTCTGGGTAGAGACCCAGGTTTGCAGAAAATGACCTGGAATAAAATTTCAAAATGAAGTTTCTAGGAGTCACAGTTCTTGAGAGAACTAGGCTTAGGGATCATAACCTTGTCCCACAAGACTACCATTATCAGAACCTTGTGGTAAGGACCAAATGAGTATGAAGGATATTGATTTAGATAGTATGAGGTTAAGGTATGAAGGACTGTGAGAAAGCTTGACAGTAGTCATCTCAAACAATTCTGGTGCCACTGAATTGAATGGAACACACACAGCTAAGCTTAAGATAGTTGTGGATCACATCTATAGAGAGGAATTACATTTGCTTTCTGCTCTGCTGGAAAACTGATACACTGAGATATTTCACGCAGTAAAATATACTGCCTTCCACCAACATCATACTAGGGGCTTTTTCATACTGAACCATTATACACTATGATTCCACTTTAACTGCCATGGCAAGATCCTATGGAATTTGGGGATCTGCAGTATGGTGAAACATTGAAATTTCCTTGCTAGGAATTGTACATTTCCCTTTGTAAACTACAAACAGGGTCTAAATACTCTAAAGGCAACATATCCCATCTGATATTTGAAGCTAAGTAGGGTCAGGCTCTCGTCAGTAGCTGATGGGAGACTGTCAATAAATACAAGGGGGTATCCCAAAGTTTTAATTATCATTTTTTTAAAAAAAAATTGATAGAAAGTTTGTTTTGATTTGTAGTTGTTAACTTATTTCTATGTAGTCCAGATTTGAACATTTTTCGTTTCTTGACCCTCCGGATACCTGATATTGTAGAAGTTTGCAGGGAGTATCATAAAGTAATAATTATCACCCGGAAGTTATTATGGTACAGTATATTGATGAACATTTTGTCAGTGTCACAATTGATCCCTAAGTGCATGATATTGAGAAAATCAGCTCATTGCATCCTTTATTTTTGTGACAGGCTGTGCCAGAAGTGACTAAAGTGTAAAATCCTCGTAAGGTGCAATCTGCAGAATTCTACAATAATGTTATTCAGAGGACTGAGAAACATTGGGAAAAATGTGTCAATCTGGACGGTGACTACGTAGAGATAAATTAACAACTACAAATCAAGACAAACCTTCCATCAATTTTTTAAAAGGTGATAATTAAAACTTTAGGATACCCCCTCGTATTGTAAATGATATCTCGGAGGAAGGAACTGACAAAACCATCTTTGAGTAATCCCTTGCATAAGAAAACCCTGTGAAATTGGTGGGGTCACCATAAATTGACAGGTAACTTAAACACACACACACACACACACACAAACTACAAACCCCAGGATTACATGAGATGTTGCCTTTACACTCAAAGTGGAATCCTAGTACTTTAACTGTGTCCTGTGAAAGGCTCCAGGGTATCCACCTTTAGCTGCTCCCTAAAAGCTACTGATCTTCCTTATTGGACCACAAACAAAACAAAACAAAACCCTTATCTTATATAAGACCAATGACACTGAAAGAGGCCAATGCAAATTACTGTATATAGTCTATGAATGATGGCTCTGCTATAAACATTAGAGTTCACACACATGCATTTGTATATGTGTGTACATATCTACAAATATGCACACATTTCCCCCCTAGGCAATAATTGCTGTGTTTTTGTAGATTATTTCAAAACCACTTCATACTGTGTCCTGAACCTCCCTCCCTACTTACCATTGTAGGCCAATACTTTAAACCCAACTTCAGCTCTCTTACCTGTACCCTATCTCTACCTGCTCATAGTCCTTTGCACTGATGGTGGAATGATAATTACCCACTTTTTCAGCTTTACAAAGGGATTAAACAAATTCATGAAGGACTAATTAGTTTCAAAGCCAGCAACTGTATGCCAGCCCACATTAGTGGACATTACCCAAGGAGGAAGTAGATTTGTGGACTTCCCCTCCACACTTGGTTGGTTACTCTTGGAAGATAATGCTAGACTACATAGACTTTTGGTCTGATTCAGCAAGCTTTTAAACCATACCACTCCATCCCAGGTATTGCAGTCATGTTTTGCCTTTGCATAACTAATTATGATCCCATTATTTCCCAAACTTGCTACCTCTTAGGAAAAGGAAAGAGAAATGCTACTGTTAGACTATAGGAGGAAGAAACAAATGAATGGGGAGAACTGGCAGATTGCCTTGCAGAATGATTCGATCCTATTAAACACCCTAAGGAGAACATATGGTACAGAGATGCTCATGATTCAGATCTTCATCTGAAGTAAAGCGTGGTCTTTTTTCTATAACCTGAATAATTTAGGTTATTATGATGGATTCAAAGGAAGAATTTTGGTCCTAAAATCAGTTTGGTTATTTGTATTCTGTGGCCACAGTCACATGACATTAAGCCGGGGTCCTGTGGGAATACTGGCTTAGTATCTAAAAGCAGCATGCTTTGTAAAGCAAGTATAAGTGACAAGCCATGGGATTTTCCACTTCATGCAGAAACAACCAGACGTTATGCCCTAGCATGCTCCTCATAACTAATAAGCCAGGGTTCCTATGGTTCCCTGGCTCATTTTGCCATATGACCTAGATCATATCTTCTTGTTGTCATCCAAAGTGCAAACCTACATCTTTGATCCCATCTGCATTGGCACAGGATAGTCTGGAGTATCTTGGCCCCAGAGCTGCCCTGATCATATGGCTGGGCCCCTTGTTCTGACCTCAGAGTGAGTGACTGGCAGCAGCAGCAGACACACAAGAGGACAGAGTCAGCCACATTTCAAACAGCCACCCAGCATTGGAGCAAAGGGCTCTGGATCTTGTGGAAAAATCTGGAACAATTGGTGAGATATTTTAATACATTTAAAGAGTGTTATATCTCAGTTCTGATGCTGAATGGGGTGGCCATCATCTGGTCTGTTCACACCAGAACCGTGCATTGTTAGATCTCCCTGTCGAGAGGACGGGGGGGGGGGGCATTTTCTTTGGCCCATGCAGACAGGGCTTCAAATGGTATGGCCCATTTGTATACTTTTCTTTACATTGTTTCTCACAGGTAAACCTTTCAACAGGTAACACTGAACTATTATATTTTAATTTCTAAATGCTTTTTTTTTAAGGAAAAAAAGAAAATGTGGATTATAACACAACTGACAAAACATATATTCAAGGATTGGGAGATGGATAAAGAGAGCATGAGAGTGAGATAGGATGTACATATATTTCTCATTTACCTTACAATCCATATTTTAAGAAATAACTATATGTCGTGTGTGCATGTATGTCTATGGCTTGCATTTCAATAAGCAGAATGCTTCATATTCTTATTGGAGATCATGGCACTGTTGCCATAAATGATCCTGATACCTACCTTAAAAGCTGGCCAGCTGGCCAGAGCGACAGAGGTTTGTGCTGCTGCTACGTGGGATGATAAAAAATGAAATGACATGACCCATCTTGCCAGCTGTGGCAAGCAGGAGCAGGAAATCTTGTGAGGACCTGACACAAATATTCATCATGGAGTGGTTGCAGGTGCAAGGGGCTGATCATATCACCCTGAAATACCCAACTAAATAATAACACAGACCTCCATCACTCAAGACAGGTGCCTGGCTTTTGTGATGGACCCAGGGGTCAGGCAGGAAGTTAAAACATAGCTATGACATCATGGCTGCATATTTGTTGCAAGACCAATGTCTATGTATCTATATGCAGGGCATATATATTTATATGTACACACACACACATGCCTACACATCTAGATAAAGAGATATGTGGGAGGCTGGAAAAATAGCCAAATGGGAAATAATATGGTAGAAAACTAATTTTTTTAGTAATACCCAGAATATGGAAAAAAAAAAAAAACCAAAACAAATAATAATGTTGAACTGTATTTACTGATTTAAACTGACTGTAATAATAATAATAGCAGTCTTTTAAATTTGCACTTGTTCTTTGTTTAAGAATACTAAACCTTTTTGAAACCCTCATTGATTTTCAGCACAAAGGATGTCAGGATACTTCCTTGCTAATGACAATTTCAAAACAGTTTGGAAGAAAACACAAGAATGCATTTAGTGAAGTTGAGAGATCCGCAATGGAACACATCCTTTGAAAGTAGAAAATACAATATATTGAGCAATTAAGTTATGTCAGGCAGCAGGTCCTGGAGAAACCCTGGGAAAAGTTGGTAACACTAAACTAGAATGTTCACTATATGTACATTGCAATGGAGGGTTTGATCCACTAGCTATATGCTTAGAAAAAAGAATACACATACACACACACACACACACACACACACATTTACCTCTCAGAGATTTCTGGGCAAGCCCTACCACTGCACACCGAAAATTAGTTATCACAGGCAGCAGACTTTGTTACAGACAGACAATTTACAAGCTATTGTTGTTACCAGACTATGTATTATTTCATTTTATTTACTATCAAGGAGTGAGGAATGATATTTTTTTTTATCTCATGTTTCAAAATAAGTTTGCCAGCTATGGATTTAATAGGTACTGTATTTGAATGGGTGGATGAAATCTGCTGTCTCAAACAGCAAAATGTCATGGGCCAGTCTTGATATTGGTACAGCACTAAATTTGTACACAGAATAGAATGACGGACTACATTTCACCTTACCGTTCTATATTCACAGATTGTCATTTATGCCTGAAGATTTGCATACATTTTTTTTACAAAAATGACAGAATGGCCTTTTCAGTATCTTATTATTATAATTTCCTGAATATACCTTTTTAAAAGACAATTTATCCTTTTTCTTCTTGTTTACTGGGCCAAGAAAATGATAACATTTGACTCTTCCCACGTTACGAGACAAATGGGGAAGTCTTCAAGGACAAATATGGATCTATATGGGTAACCAATGAATCGTGACTGCCATCCTGTTTTGACTGTGTCAATTTATATCATACCAGTCCATGATCATTCCAAATTGGACTGAATAAAACCATTGAAGTAATATTATTAAAAACTAACAATAGTGTCCACCCAGATTAATCAACAATGTTAAGAGCACAGGAACATGGAAAATAAAGGTAGCAAAGCATTCTTTAATTTTCTTTTGAGTAACATTTCACCACTGTATAGTAAGAATGTGCAGTTTGAGTTAAAGCAAAACAAAACATCCTGCAAGTTCAGAAAAGAAGAAATTTGGACTGTGAGTTTATGTTGAGATGAGAATTCCCTTTCATTCATAGCTGTCTCCATTTGATGTGCCAAGTACAATAGCACAAAATATAGGCTATTAATCTTTTTTTTTCCCCAGCTTCAAATTTGGAATTGTTTTAGGTCCTTATTTTTGCAGATGAGTATTTTTTGATAAAACTAAAACAAACAAAAGACCTACAGTAATTTGCCTATTAACATATGAAAATAGGTTTATGCTTATCTCTTAATGTTCATAAGTGTGAAAATTATTTAACTTATTTCATTGTTAACATTGATTGTTAAACATAACATGGCTGCCTCTTCAAGCAGAAATTTGTAGTGAATAAACCAGTCAATTTTTTAAAAAATGGTTACCTGTTAAAGTCCCTTTCAAACATTGGTGCTTTGCTGAGAAATACAATGGTCTCATTGACTTCAGCAAGGATAGATTTGGGATATCTGACATATATAAACTTTTGTGTCTGATCATCTGAGGGGCTACATTTGTACTTCCACCTACCTGCCACCACTCTGTGGAGCTCACTGGAGCCACAGACATTTTATTGCATGTAATAAATACCAATAAACACACAGTATGTTATCAGTACCAAAATACAATTAAACTATATATAAAATTAAAATATCCCTCTGTTAAAAAGTATTTTCAAACTTCTTTGATGATGATCAATTTTATAAAGCCCTGCTTACCCATAGAAAACCACGGATGATCTCAGATGAGACACACTCTTGTATCTATAGAAGAAGACCATGACAAATCTGTGAATCCATTTTGTCAAGAAAACTCTATTCATCTTAGACCTGGAGGTACCTAACAACAAAACTCCTTCTTCCAAGCAGCACTCCCCTGCTCTACAAAGCTATTCCCAGAAGCCAAAAATTAGGAAAACAGAAAGGAGGTCCCCAGTACTGGATCTTCTCTGTCACAGCTGTATTCTGAGCATCTGCATAAAACAAATGGTCTCAAAGCACTTCCCAGTGCTTCTTCAATTACTGTTTATTGGAACAATACTTTGATAGCAAAAGTATTGTTTATTGTTATAATTATGAATAATTATTATTGGAAAATGTCATTTTCTTTTTTTAAAACACACACACACACACACAAAACTTCATCCCTTTTCTTTTAGCCTACATACCTCAAATGTTTTGCTTATATTAAAAATTTCATTGGAAGGAATAAATTGTATACTTTTTATTTAGTTGGTAGAAAACAGCTACCATAGTATAGTAAGTAAGAACATCTGTGTAATTCATGCCTGGAGAAGCACCAAGCTAACTTGGATCAATGAATTTAGTTATCACTACACCTGCAGTCTTTTAGACTTACCTGGAGGTGTGTTCCACTGAACCCAAAGGTTGTAGTCCTATACACTTATCTGAGGCTACATCGCACAAAACCCAATGAATAGAGGGGAGTCATAGGTCCTACTGAACTACTTCCAAGCAGACAAACATAGGCTTGTACAGTAATTTTTCTCAGTTAGGAAAAATACAGTGTAAAATATGTTACTTTTTGGAACCACATGACAAGCCACAATTTATACATTGAAACAGAATGGATAAATATTCCTAGCAGTATAAAATAATGACACAGAATATGCAGATTCTGATCATTAGAATGTGGAGACTGTTTATTTTCTCATTTTGAACACAATATTTCCATGATTAATAATAATAATAATAATAATAATAATAATAAAATTATAAATAAATAATAATTTATTATTAACATGATTTGAACATGATTCAGTAGTAAGGACTGGAACAGACTGAATAGGTCAAGATTCAGCTAAAAGATCAAAGACCTATTCTTCATTGTAATGAAGTCCTCATTGTAGAAAATGAATGTAATTTAGGAGGATTTATGCTGGTAACATTTTATACCTTTATAGTTATTTAAAACTTTTCATAGTAAAATTTATTCTTTTCCCCCAGTGAAAAAGGTGATCTGGGGGGTGGGTGTGGTGGAATCCATTCATCTACCTTGATCTCTTGAATGTTCGCAATCTTGTTTGCTGCATTGTGGTTTAACAGATTGGTGGAGACCAGGGATGTAATTCTTTGCCAATTTTCTTCTCAAAGTAAGCTAAGAGTAATTTAGAGTTTTCTTTCTGCTGCAAGAAAGTCTTTGAGAATTCTACAATTTTTGAACATTTTTGGTAACTTACTTCTTAGTCTGTGCCAGATTTATTTTAAACAGAAAATAGCATTTTTCTACATAAGAAAACATTTTACGTGCAGAAAATAATATTTCTGCACAGAAATATTATTTTTTACACAGAAAATGTTCTTTCCTGTACAAAAAATACTGTTTTCTATGCAGAAGAATTTTGTATGAATTTTGTACAGAATAAGTCCCAAATGACAAAGTTTTCCATTAGTCTAGGAATCTCCGCATTGAGTTTCTTTGATACTTGAGAAACAGATTTTTCAACATTTTTTGAAAATTCTGAACAAATTATTTTTTTAAAATCTAATTTTTGCCTTGTTCAGGACAGCCTGCAAAACTCTGGTGGTTTTTTTTTTAAAATTACTTAAGCTTTCATTGAATATATGATTTGAATATATGATATATGAGGATCTATGTTAGTATTGTCAGTGTGAATGTATTATTATTCTTCAGTTAAAATGCAGTTAAGTTAGTCAAAATTAAACTGCATATACACAAGACTGAATCCATTGGTGAAAAATATATAAGGATAAGCAGCTACTTAACTGTAGTATAGCACTTTAAAAGTGCTACTAATACATTTTCTGTTAGCAATTTCCATATCAGCTCTTCAGGGCATGCTGGGGGCAGTACTATTTGTCATGCTTTACTTAAGTTATTGATCACACAAAAGTTTTTCCTCTTCAGGTTTTGAGATTTCCAGACAAAATAAATACCAAAATTTATTAAGAAGGTTATCTCATTTACAAGAAAGAAAACCAATTGGTTAATTTACTTTTTGTAACTTTTCAAAACACTTTGAAAATGTGTGTAGAAATGTAATAATCATATTATTCATGACTGGCACAAACGTATATTATGGATTTCTTAAGGTGTTTCATTTGAAGTAGAGCTGGCTGACAGATTACTTTGAATACCTTGACATTTCATGATTTAATTAGAATGCATAGTCCTTCCTTCAATGCATGTCCCAGCTATTTCTTACCATTGTTGGGTTCATAACTGGTGTGGCCAATTCCTTACCTGGGGAGCAGACGTCTGGTGAAAAACTTGTTAGGACTTTGGTTGGCCCCTGGATGGCAGTTATTCAGTCCAATATTGGGACTCCATGCAAGTGGAACCTGTTAAAGCTCTCATTCTATTGGCATAGCATCCAGGAACCCAGGGCCAACTCCATGACAAGAAAAAGTGACTTTCTATTATTCTCTGACTAATAGATCCTTTTAAAAATAATAATAATAATAATAATAATAATAATAATGGAAATAACTCTAAATACATGGCCCAGACACTGAAATTCAAATATCTTTGTGGGTTATCTTTTTTGTAGGGAACTCATGGTCAAAATCTTTTCTTCCATTAATAGCTGAAAGGATGATTCCAAATACTTTGATTGGTAACAATAACTGACATTCTAAAATATAGGCAAAGATGGGCTCTCCAAATGTTATTTGGTGAAAATTCCTATCATTTCTCAACATTCTTTATACTTGCCAAAGCTTATATGATTTTTACTCAAATAAGGGCCGCAATCCAATGTGGCTCAGCATTGCATAGTTGTTCTGCATATAGACCTATGTTAGGCTGAGCATATCCCACTGCCCTTGGACTCATCATACAGCCTATGAAGCCCTGCACCCATGGCTGTTTGTGCCTGAAACAGAATAGGGAAGCATCAGATAGTGAAGTTTATCACACTCCTGGCCCTTGGCATGGTCCAAGAACGGAACAGAAGGGCCAGGAACAAGTATGGAATGAGTGGTGGACACATTTTTCTGCACACACAAGTCCTTCACCCATTCTGTTCCATTCCTCTTCCATTCCCGATCTGTCCCAGAAGAGGCGATTTTTGAGAACTGTTCAGAACAGTTTCAAAAATCACCTTCCTCTGGGACAAATTTGGAATGGAAGGGCAGGGAACGAAAAGAGTCAGGGATTTGTGTGTGCAGTAAAATGCACCCCCCCACTCGTTCCATTCCCTTCTTGCCCCTTTTGGACCACTCTCAGACTGGGCTGGAGCCTGGTGTGATAATATCCTGTCTTAGTAGCCAGATGCAAAATGGTAACATAAGCACTAAGATCTGCCATGGTCCTCTGGAGGTCTTGGCACTGCTTTTTGTGCAAATAGACATTTCTGAAATCCTGTCCACTTACCATGAGGTACAGAATGGTCTTTCAGTGGAGGGGTTCATAGGCTGTATGGTAAGCTAAGAGGGGGCTTTGGGCAATGTCGAGGGAGGAATACCAACCTCCAAAGCCCTTACAAAGGACACGTGCATGAATAAGGGAGAACCAGTGTGGTGTAGTGGTTTGAGCACTGGACTATACCTCTGGACACCAGGATTCAAATCCCAGCTCAACCATGGAAACTCCTGGGTGACCTGGGCAAGTTACACTCTTTCAGCCTCAAAAGATGGCAATGGCCCCTCTAAAAATATGTGCCAAGAAAACCCAATGATAGGGTCTCCATAAATTGGAAACTACTTGACACACAACAACAGGGAAATTTGCACACATGCATGCCACTAACAAGATGCCAAACAGTATCTGGAGGGATACAAGTTGCTCATTGCTACCTTATACTTGGGAATGTCAAGTATTGTCCAATTACACTAATATCTCAAATCCATCAATGCCATTCTTCTAGGTCGACTATTCAAACCAGCAAGGTCTAAAAATTTAATTGCAAAGCATCCTATACCCAGCTTGCAAAGGAGCTGTACCTGAATGGCAATTTGAATGTCTTGTCAAGTATGATTTGTTGCACTCATTGTCAAGAACCTGATATTAAGGAAACAGTTTACAAGGTTTCAGTAATAAGCTGTTGAGTGCCTAATGTGGATAGAACAGATTTTTCATGCATTTTAATAGGCGCAAATGTGAAACATACTAGACACAGAGAAGTCATTTTAATGGAATATTTTGTTGTTGTTGTTAGTGGTGACACGCATATTCAATGAGCTTTTAACACTATTACTTCTTCAGCAAGCACATTACTAAATGAGCTACTGATCTTATTTTCATAATGATAATAGAGAAGAGCAGCTTAAAGTACATGAGAACTAAATGCCTGCTGAGATCCTTTTGTCTAGGATAAACTTATAAAGTGTCAGGGTACATAGAGGATAAACTGTTGATAAAAGTGCTGTGGTTTTTCAGTTGTGCAGGAATATTAGGAAGTATCTTACTACACACATAAAGATATACATATACCTATAAAATAATTAGTGGAAACCCATATTGATCTGCACTATGAGAGACAAAAATAACTTTTTGGGAAGTAAAAAGGGTGATTTTACTGCTTTCATGTTATTACCATGACATTAAAGAGATGCAATTACAACAATACGAGTCATGGGTGGGGAAAATATTATTATTTTCTCTATTACAGTTCAAAAACTACACAAAGAAACATAGCAGGCACATTTAAGAATAAACTGAAAAAAATATAAAGCTATCTGATAAAGCCTTGATGGCAGTTTGCTTGAAGGCAAAGGTCAATATTGGTCTCTATTGTTTATTAGATGCCACCAAGAGCATCCAAACTATATTCTTGAGGATCACACAGAAAATTACAGTAGTCACAGAAGTGATTAAAATTTGGAAGCTAGGGTTGCACCATCAAGGAGAAAATAAAAGAAAATAGAGATTGGCAGGGAATCTGTATGTTCTAAAGTATTGTTTACCTAGAGGCAAATACAAAAAATAATGACTAAATTAAAAAGCTGAGTATCTCTTACCTGGAATTCCAAATGTCAAAAATCAAAATTGTCCACAAGGGTGTCTGAGATAGTTGTCCAAAATGCACTACAGAAATCATCGACTTTGAGACTGCTTTAACCACCATGGCTCATTGCTAGGTAATTCTGGAAGCTGTAGTTTTGTGAGACATTTAGCCTTCTCTCTCAGAGAGTTTGGGTGCCACAATAAAATACAATTCCCAGGATTCCCTAGCACTGAGCCAGGGAAGTTAAAATGGTCTCAGTTAAAAGTTAAATGCCTGTACTGCAGCTACTCACTCAAAACCATAAGGTGGCGAGGCGAGTTCAATACCAGCAAAGGGCTCAAGCTTGACTCAGGCTTGCATCCTTCCGAGGTCACTAAAATGAGTACCCAGATTGTCGGGGGCAAGTAGCTTACAGTTGTAAACCGCTTAGACACTGCTTAGGTGGTATGAAGCGGTATATAAATGAAGCTGTTTGTTTTGTTTGTTGTTTGTCTCAAACTAGATTATTTCTACAGTGTGTTTTGGACCAATGACACTTTTGCTTTCTGGTGGTTTAATGTATACAAAGTTTGTTTCATATACAAAATTATTAAAAATATTGTGTATAAAATTACCTTCAGGCTATGTGTATAAGGTGTATACAAAACAAAGGCCTGAAACTCCTGGGCCAATAAAGTGGTTTCCAGATCGGATTCACTTGTTAACAATGCAGATGTTCTTATTAGTGAGACAGTAACATTTGTTTACTGAACACACACATTTGAGATGAGCAAAATAGTAACCACTGCCTTAAGTGGCTGAACATTCCTTTGTATTCCTATTAAAAGAAGAGGGGCTATTTCCATCTCCTAGTTTATCCAGGACAAAACTATCTGTGCAGTAGAATATTACTATTCTTTCAAGCCCTCCCCTCTTATTACAGGAGCCTGCTTTTGCAATTGCCTGCTTCTGTAATGCTACTTTCTCTCAGTTTATATATAAACAACAGCCTGGGTCAAGCAAATTTTCATACTATTCTCCTCTGTATTGTAGGGACAGTGTTATATCCACTGAAAAGTAGTGAGATGGCATTAGGTCCATCTGAAAAGATGGTGTGGAACCACCATTACTACTGGTATCAGATTACCATCCTGTCCCAGCCAGGTCCATAAACATCATCATCATCATCATCATCATCATCATCATCATCATCCTTATATGTAAAATTAACTTACCTTCAAAATACAGAGCATTTTATTTATTCCATTAAAATATATATATACACTCATTGGGATCCATATTCAATCATAGAAACCCACTAAAATCAGTTAAATAAGCTGGCCATGACTATGACACACAGGTTTTAGTGGTTTTCTCCATTTAAGATGACGTATAAATCTAATTCATAATCAGTAGCACAAATAACAGCGCACATTACTGTACCACTGTAGCCCTGTTCGGCTGAAGGGAAATTCCTCTTTGCATAGAAAATCTCCACACAAACAGGAGCTTCTTTGGTTCAGATGTGATGTTTTCCATATGAGAAAAGTGAGGGGGGGGGGATGTGAGGCTAGGCCATTCCTTCTTTTAAGGTTGATATTGGAAAATCGGGGTTTGTCTTTGTATGGAGGCTGCCCAAATGAACTGAAACTTCTCTTCAGACTCACTGCTTTCCATATTAAAAACAAAAAACAGATAATGGTGTGGGACAGAAGAATGCACACCACTGCTCATGTGCTGATTCAAACTGGATAAGCAAAATGTGGATAAGGATCATCATCATCATCATCATCATCATCATCATCATCATCATCTTTATACCCTGTACTATATTAAGAGATCTCAGGGCATCTTTACATACAACATTAAAAGAGGTTAAACAGGTTAAAAACAGTAAGATAATTTTAAAAGCTAAAATAATATTAAACAATATAATCATGCTCTTTGTTTATGTTTGTTTTATGTTTGGTCTAATTACTTTCTAATTTAGTGCCAGTTTCAATTCCAATTCTGTGTATAATCTGGGAGGTGAGAAGGCAAAATTTCATTCACACCAGTAACACCCACATAGGTGCAGTGCTTGGGATCAGAGACCTACTTTTACACAATGTATCTTTTGACTGTGTCTGCATAGATCTGAAAATCAGAACTGAAACTACCTCCATAGCCCATCTTAAATGTATAATCTGTGTCTTCACTCAGTTGAGGATTCTGCATTTTCCAGACTTTGAAAGTTTGTTATAAAAATAATTATCCAGTTACTGTCACAAAAAGTGGTCACCATTATCATTATAATTCTTGGAAAATAACATTTCATTTACCCATTTCAATTCTGTCAGTGGTCTTGGACTGTGTACATTTATTATATTTGTCTTTTTTAAAGTTTGATTTTAAAAAATGGTATATCATTTCTGACAGTCTTGTGATGTTAAATTGTTAAGAGCTACTTTGAATGGAAGGTGGTTCCTAGAAATTTCATTCATTTGCAGAAACAAAAGTGCAATAAAATACAGAAATTACTCCATTGCCTCATTATGTATAGAGCTGATGAGCTGGGTATGTGAGTGTAAAAATTAATTACAAATAACTAATTATGAAACATTTGCTTTATGGAAGAATGCTAGTATGCCCAGATATGATAGTGGCACAGAAAGGCTATGTTCTGTTTATTTATATCCATGTGTCTTGGTCAGTAGGCCACTTTATATACTACGTCCTCAAATAAGAACACAAAACAACCTCAGACAGGTTTATTGATTTTCTAGTGATTCGCTTTTCCTTGCTTCTAAAAATAACCAGATTACAGGCAATGTCTTTTTAAAACAATTTCTGTTAATAAATTCAAGAAATGGCCAGTAGTTCAGAGTACCTCTGAATCCCATTTAATATCAGTGGGGATTATGGCACTGAGTTTAAACCAATGTCTTTTAGCCAAAATTTTATAGACTCGTGAATTGGGACATACTAAAAATTCTTGTTCCAAATGACAATAAGAATGTTGTTTTGGTCTCTACACTTTTTTTTTCTTTTTAGTTTTTAAATATGAAATTAACATGAGAAACACAGCTACTTGTTAAGTGGTTTTTTTAAAAAAAATTCTAACAATTGTTCATGATACTGTATAGAGTTTGGAGCATTTACTTTTTTTGGGACTTCATATTCCTAGAATCCACAAGCCAGCATGGTCATGGGCTATGGTAACTGTGAGATTCTCAGTACTGTAGTCCAAAGAAGTAAACGTTACAGACTCTGTTACTGTCCTATTGCATTTTCATGAAATGCTAGGACTATGGGTGTAAGATTGCTTTCAGATGAAGAATTTGGGATGGGGGTAGACCTTCTATCTGCAGTCCTCATGGTCACAGAAAAAGTGATCCTCCCAAAAAGTGTGAGGATCCTACAGCCTTAAAAAATATCTGGGAAATCTGTAAAAAAAGGTCTGCCGGAATCCTGTATTTTACATTGCTACATAGCAGAGGCACTAAGAAATCTCTGTAGTGAATTGCAAAGATGCATGAAGGGAGACCGACAGGTGTGTCGAATGTCCATGGAGACCGATGCGCACATGGACTGATATGCGTGCATGGATGTGGATCAGGCACTTTCCTGGCTCTGCTACATAATAATGTAACAGCAGCCGTCTACTGGGCATAGCTATTATGCACCTGTCGAATTCTAATTCCCATAACCTTATACAACAAGGAAATTCTAAATCGTGCAAGCCTGAATCCACTTACTAAAACGTGAACATCAACAGGTTTCTATTGCGTATTCTTTCCATCCCTAATGTGACTGTCTTAACTCCAACATTGTTGTTGTCGTTCTTGTTCTTGTTAACTTTACTTATAACTTTCCTCAAGATGAGAACTGAAGGCAGCTAAAAAATTAAAACAACTTAATTAAAAATATATTAAATTTCAACATTAAAGGAGTACTTGATAATAGTGAAATAATCTAAAACACCCACTTTAAAAGGATAAAAGTCAGTTAACAGCAGTTCAATTTAAAATAATATAGCACCATTCCCTTAGAAACCTAGACTCACAATTTGTTTAGCAGTTATGATACCCTAAGCTGGACTTAAGATATCTAAATGTTGGGGGATTCATTTTTACAGTACTGAATGAATGTATTTGACCCTGACAGCCTACGTCTGCAGCCTGGCATTGCCCTGGACAAAGTGTTTCTGAGGTGCTAGAAATCAGAGTGCTGGGAAATGATTATTGTAGTGTGATCCTGGTTGCCTGGTGCCTTGGGACAAGTAGTTGTGGCAGAACCCAAGGGATCTCTCCAGCTGCCTCTTTTCAAGGCATCTCACAAGCAAGAGAACACTGCAGTCAACATCTCCCAGAGCTCTGATCTCCTGTGTCTCAGAAATGTGTTGAATGGGGTGCAGCCAGGCAGAGAATGTAGGTTTGGGAAGGGCAACACCAGTTGTAAATATAATGATGTATCTCCATCTTTGTAGTTATGATAAAGATACAGTGCCTTGGACCATAAGTTGCAAAACATTTCAGTTATCTTAAAATTGACAAACAGGTCACATGCACTTCTGTGTCCATCAGTTGGTGGCATAGCCTCTCCCCCACACAAATATTTCTTAGAGGAGGAAAAGCTCATTTCTCTTTCCATATTATTTGAGCCAAGGTGGCTTTATCTGCTTCAAGGTAGCTTAAGTGTGTTCTAACTGAAGTCTTTGAACACTGCCCTGATGTTTATGTTTTTTTAAAACAACATAGCCCAGCAACAACATAGCTTGTTTGGCTAGAATATTTTGGTGACCACAGTGATGACCAGATGGAAATCAAATTTTGAAAAGAAATTTCTCCCACTATTATTTTTAAATGACACCTTTTACAAGCATCAGGTAGAAAACTTAACCACAGGATGTTACTACAATAAATAAAAAGTAATATAGGATAAATAGTATGAGAGGAGGAAATGAATAGGTCCCTCTGGTCTGTCTGTGGATCAGAAAGAGGAGAGCAGGTGAAGTGCTAGGTTTCTTCCTTTCTTTGGCATTTTCCCTCACCAGTGGTAATGTTTGTGTTTCTGAAGATCTAACTAGGTGGTAATGGAAATGTGTACTCTCTCTAATAAACCACGTTTTCCTCCTACAATGGGAGTTCCTGAGAGAGGTGTGTGTCCAAAATCAATTTTGCAAACTAACTCTGTGTTTACTTCCAATGATTATTCACAAAACAAAGGTACTGTCTGCACAGGTCAGAATGTTTTGGAGTATTCTGGGCCCAGAACTGCCCTGACATCCCACTGTTACCTGGCACTTCAGAGCAATAGTGAACAGCTGTTTTGGCTGTGCATCCTGCTTTGCTGCTTGCCACTGCCACCTCTGGCTCAGTCCCTCTGAGGTTGTAAATGAGGCACCCAGCATCAGTCACATGGTTGGGTGCCTTGTTTTGACTCCAGAGGAGCAACTTATGATGGTGGGCAACACAGCAGGAAACATTGCAAGCAGCTGCCTGTTGTTGCTCTGGAGCGCTCCAGAAGAACCGGAGCAAAAAGTGAGCATTTAAATCTTGGTTTAAGGGGATTTTACCAGAGGTTCAGTGTCAACCTGGCCAGAATCATATAGACACTTTACACTAGAACCAGGAACTTGGTCCTGTGTAATCAGGACTACTCACTGTATGGACAGGGAGAGAATGTATTGTTTGGCCTGTGCTAACATGGCCAAAAAAATCAGAAAGCAAAATATGTAATGAGGCATCTTTCACCCCCTGAGGAACACTTCTTCTAAAAAAACATACTAAACATAGAAGTTAGCATCCTCTTCAATATTTACAAGAACTTCAAGCTAGTATGTCAAAATTATCTTTCTTCAAACTACCACTTGGACATCACTGTTTGCTTAGCTACAGAAGAATTCAGGTTGTGGCTTCAGCCCTAACCTCTACTTATATCAACTTCGACAGACACAGAATTATACGAGTATTTCACATGCATATTTGAGTGTGCAAAGACTGGACTTCAAACAAATGGAGGAAGGCAGCAAACAGAATTCCTTCCTATATTCGTTTTCACGTGAGATTAATATTTGCAGATACTTAAATTTTAGTTACTGCTATGACTCTTTCCTTTGGATGCCCTCTCTTAGGCTTTCCTCTTTCTTTCCAGGATCTCTTTTCATTTACTGTTTTTCCAACACATCTCCATCTTCCAATACAGGTGGTAGATATGTTAGTTACAGCCATAGGACTTTGTCACAAGAGCCTCAGTCTTACCTCAGTTTGCGGCAACAGATTATTGAAAAGGAATGGAAGCATACAAGTTTTGAAGCTGCGTCCTTACCTGGAGCTGAGGGACCTATGATTCTATGATTCTATGACCTGGAAACTGTAGTGCATGCACTGGTAACCTCACAACTCAACTTCTGTAATGTGCTCTACATGGGGCTACCTTTGTATCTAGTCTGGAAATTTCAACTAGTTCAAAATATGGCAGCCAGATTGGTCACCAGAACAGCCGGAAGTGACCATATAACACTGGTTTTTAAATCCTTTCACTGGCTGCCCATTAGTTTCTGGGCACAGTACAAAGTATTGGTCTTGGCCTTTAAAGCCCTTCATGGCCTGGGTACACCCTACCTGTGGGATCACCTTCTTCCATATGATCCACCCCACACACGTAGGTTTTCTGGGAAAAATCTATTGCGGCCAAAAAAGAGTACGCTGGCCATGGTTGCCTAGAGAGCCTTTTCATCTGCTGTTCCTAAACTACAGAATGGCCTGTTGGAGGAGATCCAACACATCTCTTCACTTGATGGCTTTAGAAAGGCCATCAAGGTGGATCTCTTCCAGCAGGCCTTCCCTGAATAATACACTGTCACCCCACTGATATTGGCCATCAGTTTTATTACTCCCAATTGGCTATCTAACATGCCCACTTTTTCCTGTCTCGATCGTTTTTAATTAATGGGTTTTAACTATTTACTTTATATTCTATTATTGTTATATTAGAAATTATGTTATATATGTAAGGAGGGAGAGGAGGGGGATTTATTTATATTGTATGAATATATCAGAGTTGTATTGTGTTTTATTTGTGTACTGGATTAATTATTGTATTATTGTATTGGATTTTATTGTGATTGTAAACCATCTCAATCCCATGGGAAGAGGAGGGATATAAATGAAATTTGTTTATTTATTTATTATAAATTATCACACATCTCTTCAGTAGAATTTTTGACCATTGACAGCCTAGTGCTCTCTTTTCTGAATTCCCCTTTAACCCTCCTTCCTGATCTACATCCACCCCAGCATGCCTTTTGTTTTTTAAATTATCATTTTTTTAAAAAAAAATTGGTTTTATTTTTATTTGTAACACAATTCCGGAGTTATGGGAATGTGATCTAGTAAAAAATAAAAACAAAGGAAAAAAGAAAAGAAAAAAAGTGTGTGTGTTGGGGGAGGGAGAGAACAGGCTGTTTGGGAATAGCAAGGGGGAAAGGGAAGGGAAGAAAGGAGGAGAGTGAAACCATGTGACTGCCCAACACTGGGATTGCTGTGGAAGCAACTTATCACACATGTGGAATAATATAGGGTGTCAGTGTGATTGGCTGCTTATTGATGGGTTTTCCTATCAATGAAAAGATGAACCCTAACACTTTAGAGGCACAGCACCAATGGGTCGAAGGCAACGTTGTGAGATAGGTATTGCTAAAGGTGCTATTTTCTTGCTATAATTGCGGTTTAAAACCCATGTGTGCTAAAGTCCTCCTTCAGTAGAAGCTGGATGTGTAAATTCCAGGTTCCTTCATTCTCCCAGAAAATAGATTATTCTTAAATGTTCTGTATTAGGCCAGTCACTAGGAGCTAGAGCAATGCTTCTCTAGATGAGTTTGACTTCAACTCCTAGAATCTGTGACTATTGGATATGTTGACTGGGGCTCCTGAGAGTTGAAGTTGAAAACAGTTGAAGGAGCAAAGGCTGAGGCTTGCACTACACCCCAATTTTCCAGTTTTCGTTAATTATTAATAATGTAAATAATAGGCGATGGAAGTGAAACCTAAATCTCATTTTCAACAAAAACAAGCGACAAGCAACAAATAAATGTTCACATCATTATGGAAGTATACTTACAGTGCCATCCATTGAATATGCATTTATTTGTAACAGGTAGTAGAAAAGAGGAAGGGGAGCAAAGGTAAGCTGACATGCAGGGATGAGACTGAAAAAAAATAAGCTGTTACGTTGAAGAACAGAGAAAAAATTTAAGGAAGCAGGCAGTGAGACATCAGGCTATCGCAAGAAGAAGACAGGGTATAGAAGACATCTCTGAGTTGGTATAGAGCACACTGAGGTATAGATGGCATCACTGAGCTGGTATAAAAGGTGTTGATGTCCATTTTATCAAGTGAAGTCACCATTTTTCCTAGATGGCTGTGACTGTTATAAGACAGTGGAATGATAGAAATAGGTCTCACTTTGGGAAAAATGTGGGATATAAGTGCAATAAAATAAATAAATATTTTGATAAATCATCTCAGAATAGCAGTGAATGAATATCGATATGCCTTCATTGATAGGATGAGATTCTGAGTACCTTGGAATATTAGAGAGTGACTTTTTTTCTTCTTCAATTTTCCTTAGAGGTTTTGCTGAAGGAGAATCTTCATGTTCATTTAGGAGTTTATATTGGATGAAATCTGATGAGACCACAGAGAAGGGCTGAAATCTCTAAGCAATGCCCCCATTTGCACTGAAAACTTTAGGATGCCTCAAAATTCTTCCAGTGCTTCATCTGAAGGCAAGCCTCCAAATCTTCTTTGAGTCTTCCATTGGATGAAAGCTGGTCAAAACTTTGCAATGTGTTGAACTCTGAGGAATTTCACTATTCATGGAGAAATTCTTGCAGCTTTCCTTCATTTCATTAAAAAATACATTTTTGACTGAAGACGAAAGAAATCTCCAATAATAATGAGACACTCCAATAATCTCCAATAATGAGACACTTTTCTTTCTGGGCCAATTTCATGCAGTTACAAATCTGGTTGTGTTGCTTTGTGATGTTAAAATGACAACTATACATTACAGTCCACACTGTTCAGCATAGCAAAAGAAGACATCATTTCCCCCTCCTTGTCAATACTACTTTCTCTTCCTACAGTTTTCTTTGTGTGTGTAAAGAATGACGCTAAGCATGTATCCAGTAGTTCCACTTTCTTTTTATCCTCTGCTGCTAACTTGTCTACTAAATCCAGGACCCAACATGTTGATTATAGAACTACAGTTTCCTAGCAAGAACAAATCATGGTTGAACTAATTTAAGTCTGAGATGCAGATAGACAAATCTGTTAAGCTCAAACTCATTGAGAGTCTTGTTTTTCCACCATCAGTCTCACTCCCATGAACCCCCACCCCCAAAAATGCATACATTAAAATGCTGCCTAGTAAGTGGGAATGGGGAGGAGAAGCTGGCTTTCACTGCATAACACTGTACCTATGGTGCTCACGCATACATAAAGAACGTATTAAAACATATAGGATCCTGGACATATTATTTTTCCTCCAAAACCATATCATCAGCATCTAAGCATATGAATGTCATCAGCAAGATATATTCTGTTCCATGTTTAGCACTGAGAAATGTAGATTGGGTATTTTCACATTAAAATGCATCAGCAACATTTTTCCCCCAACCATCGCTAGACTGGAGTACAGTATAAATATCCATTTTATTCTTTCTTATTTCCTTTTTGTCCTGATATACTCATCAATATCCTCATCTTTATTAATATGATGGTTCTTTTTCTTCCTGTAGGCACTTTTTTTTCTTTTTTCCTTTTTTCCTTTTTGGATTAAAAAGCTGATTATACAGCTATATTGATTTTTATGAGGCTTCACATGGAATTAATGATTTCTTTTTTAAAGGAAAAGCGAATCAGTAAGCAAAATATTTCTACTCTGATCCAAAGTTCCACATGCTGTTCTTGAAATCATTCCCAGAGCTCTGCATGCGGCAGCAGTGCTCTGTTTACTTTGATGTTGGACATCTTTCTGCTACTGTAAACACATGCAAAAAGGAAATGGGGTCCTTCAGCTTTTCATACTTGAGCAGAAGAATTTTGGCATCTTTTCTCACCCCTGAATAAAAATCTCCCTGGGCAAGAATTCACTCAGGCACATAGCTATTAAAGATATAGGAACCTGTATCATAATTTTTCTTCTGCCCAGCCCTCTGTCTTTCATAAACTCCATTCTTATTAAATGCCTCCTTTTATGTTTCTCTGCATGGACTTTCACAGTCGACAGTATCTCTTTTGCTTGTAGTTACATATATTTGTCCGTTCTAGTCTGAAGAATTTATAAATTTAACAATTGCATTCTTCCTCTCTGTCACCACCAAGTATGTGTGATAAAGTATGTTCCTTCTTATCTACAAAATATTATTTTAAAACAACAGACTAATTTTTCTGAAATACACAGAAGATTGAAGTCACTTGTTTTTACATCCTAGTAAACACAACCTAAATATCTTTAAGACTCCCAACTTCCATTTGATTTTTGAGACTAGGCGGGGTCTTGAGTACTTGTATAAAGAATTGCCAAGGAATATTAGCTGATGTAGTCTACATTTCAAAGAAGGGTGATGGTAAACCTCTGAGTATCCCTTGCCTTTGAAAACCCTACGAAATGCATGGGATCACTGTAAGTCAATAGGTGACTTATCAGCATATACAACCATATAAATATGTCTTGAAGCAGGATGTTTAGCTATTTAGAAGATCTGTAATTTCACCACTGTGGGTAGTCCTACCTCTGATGCAGAACAGAACTATTTCACAAAATTGTTGTGTTTCTACCTTCTGTAGGCAGCTTGCCAACTGATGCCAATCCTCCTGGTGACAGGTCTTCCGATGCTTGTCCTGAAATGGTGGTTTGTCACCAAGAACTCATATCAAGCAAGACCACAATAAATAAACAGCCTCAAACAAATAATATAAATGATGTATAATATTTCAAAAAGGTAAAAATTATGTAAATATCAATTGTCCCTAGAGCTATTAAGAGAAGAAAGGTAGATATGTTTATCTGTATATATGTATAGCCTATGTTATTAATTTTATTTTATTCAGGCCAGCATTTCTGTGGCTATCTACCTTTATTTATTTGTTTTCTACACAGGTTATTCATATTTACATTATTTACTTGCTTGAAATATATACTGTTTCTAATATTTGCTTGATGTTGTTTAATTGTTTATTTATTTAGTCTACATGTTTACTGGTAGCCTAGGACTCCAGGAGATCAGGGTATGAACCCTTGTTCAGCCATGGAAATTCATTTGTGACCTTGGACAAGTTACATTCTCTCAGCCTTAGAGAAAGGCATTGGCAAGCCCCATCTCATAAGACACCTATTTTAGAAATGGGCAAACCACTTTTTATTCAACCTAAAAAGCATTTGCATGACTGTTAAAGTAGAATACTATGAAATCCTTGAGAAGACTATCAGAGTTTGACTGGAAGATAATAAATTCTGCCAGTCCTCCTCTGGCTGCTATCCCATTTCACAAGTTTCACATGGTTAATTGTGGTTTCCCAAGGCAAATGCCTGGCCCAAACACTTCATCTTGGAGAACAAGGATGGGAAAGCTCTACCAAATATGTGTGAACTGCACCACATCACATAATCAAAGTATCATTTCTTGCTGGGAAATCACTAGGCTTGTAAGCCAAGTACTCAGTTCTGGGTTGTGAAAAACAAATGGACTCATCTCCACTATTCCACACTATTTGTTTGGAGTATTAGAGTCCTCCATTAACTACTCAGTCATTCCTTTTCCTACATGTAAATGCTTTTTCTGAGAGACAGAGATGTAACCTGTAGATGGCTTTGGGGATACAGGCAGAAATTAGGTAGAGGGTTTTATCAAGACGTGCTCACCTTGAATCTTCTCCCAGAGTAGGAATGCTTGCATAGCTGAGTTACACAACTTGCATGTATTTTTACCTTGTTCCTACACTGTGAAAGTAGCATTCCCTCCTACATATTAACTACTGATATATCTCTTCCTTTAGTTTGAGATGAGTCTCCCCCAACCATCAATGTGTTTTAGATTTTAGCTTCCAGAATTCCTGACCATTGACCATGATGGCTGGTGAAGGCATGAGTTGAAGTCTAAAATGTTGGAGATATACTAACTATCAAGTAAGAGTTGAAACAATTCTGCAGTTGTTTTCCATTCTCTTTTTGGCTGCTGCTCTGTTTTGGGGTGGTACATATTTGAAATTCACAGGCAGAAAAAAATATGCATAGAAAGGAGGACAAGTAATAAAATTCAAGAGCTGACAGTGTTGAACTATTGCACCAGGAGACTAAGGTTTGAATCTCTATTTGGGCATGGTAACCTACTGGATGGCCTTGGGGAAATCACACCCTCTCAACCTTAAAGGAAGGGAACAGTGGCAGACTGCTCTGAATACTTCTTACCAAAACATCCCTGTAGGATAGGGTCATCATGAGTCAGCATTGACGTGAAGGCACATCAGAAAAACAAATAAGAAATTCATGGCAATATTGCTGGCAGAGAAGATGCTCATTGAACTTTAGATTTAGATTCTGTGAAGTAGAAAGTGTCTTTTCTTCCTGTTCTCCTGCTGTGAAGCCAGTTCCACAGGAGCAGTGGCCAGAGGCTGAATTTGCTCCTTGCATCATTCCTGAATGCTTTATAATAGATTTTTAAAAATGTAGTGTTGCATGCTTTTAGCAAGCAGAACAAGAAAATCAAGAACACAGCTTCTGGATATATGGGAGGCCAAAAGATGTTCATTTCATCTAATCAAGCATTTAACCTCATTTGCCACACTTTGAAGTTTTTCATTTACCTGGGTTGGAGCAGATGACTTTCATTCTGCCCAGTCCATTGAAATCCTATGGACAACACATAGACAATGCATTAGTCAATTTGATCATCAAATGACATTTTGCAGTATCCACGGGGAATGGTTGGCAGTCTCTTATGCACTCGATGTATCACCAAAAGCTTGAGATATCAAGATGAATGGACTTTATTAAATTCCTTTCTCTGAGATGCAAGCTGAGAAATGTGTTGCATCTGTATATCAGTGTTTGATCTTCTATCCACTTAGTTCTCCTTACCATTTGCTGACAAGATAATAGGTGATAAAAAAACCCCTCCTTGGTTGGCCTGTGAAAAGTGGAAAGTCTTGCCAACGAAAACACTGCAGGAGCAGGTGGCCGTGCAGCACATCCAGTTAACTGTAGTGTGCCCATCTGTAGGACATCAAATAAAATGAAAGAGGCAAGGGAGACATTGTGCACATACTACAAGCTGAGTAAATAAGGGCTATTGGAAGAAAATAGAAGCAGGGAAAAGAAAAGCATTGAAATAAGGAAAAATAAAGGAATAAAGGACATGCAGATAAGAGAAAGACTCCTTTAAGGGGCTGTCAGTGGCCTAAAACCAAATATTAGTCCCAACTGGAATCAACCCATTGACTCAGTGTAAGCTCAGTAGGTCAACATTCATGTTAATTTCATTGTTCAGTGGATCTAATTTAGTTGAAACTAGAGGGATGTGAATCATGTGGCCCTCTAGATGTTGTTGGATTGCATCATGTAGCCCACCCTAGCCAGGGTAGCAATGGTGAAGAATGCTGACAACTGTAGTTCAACAACATCTCCTGTAAGTATTTCTGGTTCAGGTTTGTCCTGACAAATGGTAACAATTCATTTGGACTAGATGAGTTGGGCCTCTGTCCCCACCCATCTTTATATGCAAATTGCATGAAATGGACATAATAAGTGACTGTCTCCAGAAGGAACATTTGCTGGGGCAGAGGTTTCATTGATGCAAGAAATCTATGTCACTGTGTGGATTTCTGGCAGGGAAGCAGCAGCATCACACTGCTTCTGGAAATGGCATAAATTTAAGTTGCACAACTTGGACATCTTCCCCCAGCACCCAATGTAGGAGCATTTTCTTTAAGAGCTTTTTTCTTAAAACAACAACAACAACAACAACAACAACAACAACTGTGGTGATACCAGAAGATCATTTATAGTTTTGCAAAACCTCCAGAGATGTTCCCTTAGCTTCACATACTAAATACTCTGGTTTTAGAGGAGAATCACTACTCCTGGACACTTCTAAGAGTGGCCTAGCCCCTTTGAGGATGAAGAATTTTAATTAGAGGTCTCCAGGGCCACAAAATAATTTAAACTAGTTGCACCTGTTGGTATATAGTTGGTACAACTATAGCCCACAAATCACCACCCCTACCACAATAGAAAGCTGAACCTCACTCACTGCTCAAAATCTAAATGTTAATTGAGGGGAGATACAGACAGGTGGCTCCATGCCGCCCATCTTTGCCCCTTGTCAGTGCCACGCAAATCGTGCCATGTGGCACCAACACACTCCCTAAAAAGAAGCTGCCTACAGCAGCTTCTTTTTAGGAGTGCCATAATGGCACTCGTGAACCTTGACGCAGCCACTTCGGGCGAGCACCATTTGGGTATGCGGATACCCACACGTCATCGTCGTGTGCCCTGTGCAGGTGGGGCTTTGGCAAGATGGTGCATGGATGCCCTGCCTTCCAGAGTACTTGAAGCACCAGTTTGTACTGGGCCTGAGAGGTGCTCTATATATCATGTAGCTTAGGGCCAGATTTAGGTGGATGCAAGTGAGGTGGTGGAAGGTATTTATCCACACCAGACCCATTATCCCACAAAATGCTACACAGAAGAGCAGGGTACCCTACTAGAGGAGATGATCCATGGAGGAGATCTTCCATGACTGGAATCCTTCTATCCATGAAGCCTTTCCAAGTTCCAAGTCCTTTCTCAGAACATCCCTTAGATATTGCAAATCTGTAGTATTAAGTACACTTTCTTGTCAGTAAGCATTTAGTTGAAATTGTTCTCAAATAAATGCCTAGTTTCATATTTTAACTGGAACGTCTGTTCAAAATAATGCTTGAATTTTTTTAGACAAAGTTGTTAAAATTACAATTCCCCCCCCCCCCCACCAAAAAATGCCAATAACATTCTGCTTTGTTGCTATCTATCTTGTTTAGGAATCTGTACTTATATCAGAGAAAAAGAAAGTGAAATTGGATCCTCTTTACTTCTTCTGATATATTTTCATCTACAGCTAAACTGATGAATCCTTGTAAATATCAGAATGTTTACTATAATTTCAGAGAGGAAACCTGCTCACCCATCTCTTTTCATCATTTAAGTATACTTATAACAGACATAGTAAAACTTCTTACTGTGTAACACCTTGGTAATATTTAAATATTTTGATTATTTCCACCAGATCATCACATGGATTCAAATTGTTCACATACAAAGAAGTTGGAAGCTTAGTGTCTAGAAATAAAACACAATGAAGTCTGGATATCTAATGGAAATGGCAAGGTGCATGATTGTAGATCAACGATTGCCGACAAGACTTTGGAGGAGAGGAAGTTGCAACAGCAGCCTACTTGAAAAATAGAATACCAAATAAAGGTAAAAGTGCCACATCTCATGAGCTATGGAAAGGATAGGGGCCAAATGTGGGACACCTCAGAGTGTTCAGCTCCAAGGGGTATGCATATATCCCAAAAAGGAAAAGATCCAAACTTAACCATAAAACAAAAGTTGTTATATTTGTGGGATATAAAGGCTACAAAATCCTTCACCCAAATAATGAAAAAAAAATTATTGCCAGAACAGTGTACTTTGATGAGAGTGAGAGGTCAGGCTAGATGGGAATATCTCTATTCCAGATGAACATCAAGAAGAAGAAGCCAGTGTGACAGGATAACTCATGAGTGAGACAGTTAAGACACCTAACCCACAAGATGGGATGCAGAGGTGCAACTCAGACACTCAGATGGACATAATATAAGAAATATTAGAAAACCAGATATCATTCCTACCTTTCAAGACTGGAAGAAGTATCAGAACAATTCACATGGGCTGAATTAGATAAGATGCAAAGCAAACAAAAGAGACAAATGGAGAAAAGTTGCCAAGGATGAAACTGAATCTTTACACAAGAATAAAATGTGGATACTTACAGAACTTCCATAATGAAAACATATTGTGGGATGTTAATAGGTCTTCCAAGATCAGACATGACACAGGATGAAAAATACACAGAGAGAAAACCAAACCAGTGGCCCCAGGGAACTCAAAATAATTTGAAGAAGTTTATGATCAAACTTTTTCACCAGTTGTGAAACATACTCCAGTAAGGACACTAGCATCTTATATGCAATCTTCACAAGAGCATTTGTGGATTAAAACAAGTTGCCAGAGCATGGGATTAAAAGTTAAAGAAAATACTTTTTGAGGAGAGGTTTACTGAATGAATGGCTGGTAGAAGCCTGTACTCAAGATATAAAGTCAGCAAGTGGACATTTATTTTGTCCTATTTTGATGATGTGCTGGAAGGAAAGACAAAACAGTGATGAAGTCATAGATCATGTACACAAGGAAACAGAAATAATAATAAAAAAAGCAGACATCACAAATTATTTTGGGAATACTGACTGAGAGACATGGAGATGGAAGTTATCTTCTTAACCAGAAGCAGAAGAGATAGCAGAACTACCACAACATCTTGGATTAACTGAGAGACACTTGGGTTAACTGAAAGGGTGGCATTGAAAATTGTTCACATCTAAAACCCTTTCTGTGGCCACATGCCCTTTGTGTCTGTCTGCCCACCTTTCCCCCAGTACCATAAACTTCTTAATAATTAACTAAAGTTTTAAATTACTCATGCTAGAAATTTGGAGACTGAAAGAAGAATTTAATTTGGGGGCAAAGCTTCTTTCTGAGAGTAGTGTCTTTATTTTGCGCACGCACACACACCCCATAGCTGTACCCCAGGTCTAGGCTATCACCCTATCATTCTGTTGCAACACCACACACACACACAAACAAATGGTACTAGCAATAGCTATTTTGCTGATGTCTTTTCCTTCTCCTTTCATTTTTCAAAAAATCATCTGTAGCATGGGCACGGAGACAAGATCACAGTTGTACCCACCACTTTCATTTCCTAAATTGCCTTTCTGGGTTCCACAAACACCCCAGAGTCGCCCTGAATTGAAATATGAATATGAAGGTATTGATTGTGGAGCTTCAACCTGAAGTGGCAGGGATGGAAAGAATATTTTAAAGATTTTGGAAAATGATTGAAAAAATTGCCTTCTCATGTATTGAGAAACCCTGATGAGCAAAATCCTAGATGGGTGAGAATCTCAGGACTTATTCAGCACACAAAAGGCATATGGATTTATTTAATTTTTTGCAAGGAAAATAGAATTTTCTGTAAGAAAACCAGTTTCCTGCAAAGAAAACAGCATTTCACAGAATAAGCCCACACAGTTTTTGGTGACTTTCTCGCAGCAAGGAGAAAAATGGTATGATTGTTCATTCTTGCCTGAAAGGAAGAAATTTAGAAAGATGTATAACCCTGGCCTGTGAAAAGGAAGGAAGGAAGGAAGGAAGGAAGGAAGGAAGCTAGAAGAATAAATAAATAATTTCTAATGTCATTTGGGAACCTTCTGAGCAGTGGACCTATGTTAGGAGGAGTAAATGAGCTATATGTTAAATATGTTTATAGGACTCTCCATATGAGTTAGCGGCCCAGTAAAAGGAGCAGATCCAAAGTAACGAAATCACTCTTAGTTTTGTGAATATATTTTGGGACTAGTGTTTAAAGAAAGTGGGTCCAATTGCTCAAAACACTGAAGCTTACTGCAATTTTACCAGTACATACTGCCCCTCCAATACAGTAAGATTGCTATCCCCATGAAGGACCTGCATCTGTCCCCTTCTTTTCTCCCATAGAAAGCAGAACTTTTGGGGCTGAGGTGCCACATGGGGTGTGTATCACAATCAACACATTATTCCATATGAAGAATTTTACACTGAATACAAGAAAGACATTGACAAACTGGTACACGCTCAGAGAAGAGTGAGCAAGATGTTCAAAGAAGTGGAAACCAACCCTTATGAGAGTGCTGGATATGTTTAGTTTGGAGAAGAGAAGACTGAAAGGTGACATGATAGCCATTTTTAAATATCTGAAGGGAAGTCATGTAGAAGAGGAAGAGAGCTTGTTTTCTTCTTCTCCAGAGATTAGAACATGAGCAAATGGATTCAAATTACAAGAACAGAGATTCCATCCAAACATTAGGAAGAACTTAATTGCACGATCTGTGCAACAGCAGGATAGACTGCTTGGAAAGTAGCGATTTTCCTTCACTGGAGGTTTTTAAAAACAGGTTGGATGGTCATTTGTCAGGAGTGCTTTAGGTGTGTATTGGTACATGGCAGTGGGTTGCATTAGATGGCCTTCGATGACACTTGCGGTCCCTTTGTAATTGTGATTCTAATTCCCATGTAGAATATTGGCCCTGGAGTTTTTTGTTGAATGGCAATATACTGTATAAAATAAAAACAGTGTAGCTGAATGCCCAAACAATTCCACAACTACAGCTTTTGATTCAAATGCATTGATTCAACCCCCAAACTCACTAGCTAGCTCTGTAGCAGTCAATCACTCTCAGCCTAAATCCTATGTCTACCACACATAGGATTTTTGATAATAAAATTGTATGACTCCATGTACAGTACCATGAAATAATTGAAGAACAGGTGTGATAAAAAAAAACAGTTATAAAAATGATGCCATAAAGGCACAGAGGGAACCTCTCAGTTGCAGCCTGTAATCCTTCTTGTTCTCATTTCATAAGCCTGAGCTGAAAGCAGCCATTGCATTCACAAAAGAACCTATTGTACCATGTAAGCAATCTCTAAAATAAACTGTCTGGTTTAGTAAAATCTAGGAGACTGGGAAATGATTTAGGGTTCTGCATGACGACATTTTAGCAATGACATTTTCAGACTGACATGGCTGCATTTGCACGTAGCCATGATCACGTTCTAATCTAAGCAAAAAGTGAAAGATCAGGCTTTGACATTTATGCGCCAACCATTTATCATTTGAAAATAACTCAGAAGGTGAAAAGCTGGACTGTCATACAGAAAAATAGACTCTCACTTTCATGACAGTGATATACATCAAAACAGTGCCTCAAGATTCTAGCTCTGTGCTATTAACTCCCTTATAACTAAGAGCATGCACCCACATTTCATCAGTGGCACAGGTTTGACAGCACTGCTCCACCTTTATGTGTCACTAAGCTGATATGAGATGCTGTGGTCCAAAACAAAGAAAACAAACAGCTTCATTTATATACCGCTTCATACCGCCTAAGCAGTGTCTAAGCGGTTTACAACTGCAAGCTACTTGCCCCCAACAATCTGGGTACTCATTTTAGCAAGCTCGGAAGGATGCAAGCCTGAGTTGAGCTTGAGCCCTTTTGTTGGTCTTGAACTTGCAACCTTATGGTTTTGAGTGAGTGGCTGCAGTACAGGCATTTAACCACTGCACCACCAGGGTACCACATGGAAGGAAACTACAATGCAGTTTTTCTACACATTTGCATTCCTGCTGGCATGGGAAGGAGCTGTGGCTGTGATATATGGAACAAAGAAACAGCCCAATAAGTCATATGTGGTCAGAATGTTTGCCACCTTTATCTACTAGAACAATTAAAATGTGGATGAATCAACACATAGCAGCATTTGGCCATGAGGAAGACTTCCAGGGAACTGTAATAGAAATTGGGCAAAGTCAATGAACGTGTTTCGTCCATGTCTTCCAAAAACCTCTTATTTTCTCAGTTGGAAGACATGATCTTGAGCAACGTGTGGACCTGTATGATGAGCCTATGTTCACATTTTCCCCAGGTTTCAAGGTTTTGATGTTATTCTGATATTCCTGTTTCCTTTGTGTTCTCAAAGTATTTCCACAAAAATATTACATGGAATGTGTTAGGCATTAAAATGGACATCAAGATGAAAATCCCAGTGTAGAAGGCATCCAAATACAATATTTGTAATTGGCTATACTTTATTCCATAGGCTCATATATTACATGTTTTGAAATATTTGGTGTCCAGGCTGATGTATTACAATGACTCAGAGTGTATATTACACTGTGGGAGTGACACAGCTTGACACCACTTTAAGTGCTGCAGCTTAAAATCCTATAAAATCCTAGGGTATGAAGTTTTACAAGGTTTTGTGCCTTCTCTGCCAAAGAGTGCTGGTGCTTCACAAAACTACAGATGCCATGATTCTGTAGGTTAGAATTACGGGAGTTAAAATGATGTCAAACTGTTTTGTTTCTGAAGTTTGGTTATGTACCATATCTCTCTGACAGATCAGGCTGAATATCTCACCAAACTAAATATTCCAGGATTCCACAGGATGGATGCATGACAGTTAAAATGGTGTCAAACTGCTTCATTTCTGCAGTGTGGAAGAGCTTCATATAACTGATTATTGCAGCTATGGGTCTTTACTTAATCTGAGCTTTGTTTTGGCTCAGACCTCTAAATGCATTTCCTTTAACTACACAGACCAGCAATCCTATGGGATGAGCAATGGTACTTAAACTGGAACCACAGTGCAATAACTCTGTGCTATGAAACGGGCCTGGTTCCCTAAGTTCTACAACATTCACTTGACAATTGGAATGCAGTCTGCCCTTCACATCTGTGGGGGATCAATTCCAGACCCCACCACATGGACTTTGAGTCCTACTGTCCTCAGTGGTAGGCATGATGTGAATGTGGCCATACATGGGCTTCCATTGAAAGCAACAGAACTTGCCATCGGTGGATGGAAAGTCAATGGATATTGAGAGTCCACTGAAATATATAACTGAAATATAGAATCAAAATACTTCTTCATGGTAGAGAGGAAAACAGAAAACAGAAAACCCATAGAAAATTCATTGTAGAGTTGAAACAAACTTGTTCCTCAGAATTCTGTTCCATGAAAATGGATTTCAGATATTTACTGGTATGCTTAAAACTGTCAAAATATTTGCCAAATATTCACTGCTGACTTGAGTAATCTGGTAATTACATTTAATCCTGCAGTTTCCTATCCAGAGCACAATTCACAGGCATTCTGATTCTACAGATGAATGGTCTGATTCATATTGCTGGCAGGTTGCTTCAACAAGAAAGGGTCACAACTGTTTACAGCTCATACATGAAAATGTATACATTGGTGGTACTTCTTGCTCTGTCTTCTGAATAGTTCCTTGCTTGTAGGAAGAGATTTGAAACCTCTTATGGGAAATGTAAGACATTTTCTCTGCAATTAACTGCAAAGAAAGCAGCATCTGCAATTAGCTGCAGAGAACAAATGCACTCTTCAACAATGGATAAAGTTGCTTATTGCATTTGTGACGTATTCCTCATTTCTATTGTTCCTAAGATAATTGTTATATTTCCATAGAAGCATTTTTGGAGTTGCAAGAAAAGTTCTATAAATACCATTGGAATTAGCCCTTGAATTAAAAATTCATCCTCTCCTCCATAGGTTGGCATATTAAAAGAGTAATAGTTTTTTGTGGGTTTTTTGAGCGTTGTGGCCATGTTCTAGAGGAGTTTATTCCTGACGTTTCACCAGCATCTGTGACTGGCATCTTCAGAGAATGCATTAGCCCGAAAAACCCACAAAAATATGGATGTCAGCCATGAAAGCCTTTGACTTCACATTAAAAGAGTAATAGTTCTCTGTTTACTCACAAAGAAAAACGGGATGAAATACATCCAAACATTTGTAATTCTCAAAAGCAAAAAAAAAAACAAACCAAGCAAAAACAAATCAGAGTAGTTTTGTGCTTTTGACAGTAACCCATCCCATTGCACCAAACACAATGGTTAGCACTGAATTGCAAGTCAAATGGAATAGTAATTCTAGTTGGTGCATAATCTTCCTTCCTCAAAGTTAACCACTTTAATTCCCTTTATCTTCAGCAGGAAAATTAAATTTACATTTTTTTTGCCAAAAGAGATTGGAATTAGAAGTGCTTAGCTTTCATTCAGTCATGTCCCCCTTCATTTGGTTTAATAGTGATGTATGTCACATGATTTTGTCCAATAACATTGGTGACCACTTAACATCCCTCCCACCAAAAGGAAAACTAGAAGCTATTGTACTTACTATAGAAAGTTTGGGAGATCCAGAGACTCAAAATAAAATCACAGTCCACAATCCTCTTTCAGAACATAGCATCTTAATTCAAATAATATCAGAAAGGTTAAACATTTATCACCAGTTCACAAATTAAGCACAATGCAATAACAGTTTTTAAAAAGTCTGAAAGCTTTTACATGAATAGTGCAGAAGAAACATCACAGAAAGTTAACTAAATATCCTCTTTCATTATTAAACAACATGCATTTGGCAAAATGCATTTGGAACTAGCACTAAAATTTTTGTTCGGAGAATTATAAAAATGAAAGAATAATGCAAGCCTGCCAGAGTTTTAAGATCTTTAGTGGAGGGCTTTCTCTCTGTCCTACCACCATCACAATCCATCTGAAAGACAGGGCCTCCTTAGTAGCTGCTCCCACCTCTCTGCTTCCCCTTCACTGGCAGGCAAAGGCAGGCTTTTATGAGTAACTGCTTGCAGGGAGACTTTTTACAGGGTGTGTGTGCTCTACTTTGTTATGCTTTAAAATAATTTTGTACTTTTTTAAATGACAAAAAATATTGTTTCAATGTGATGATTTTTATTTGTGCTGTAATTTTTATTGCCAGGTTTTTAGCTGATCTAGGCTGCAATGGCACTGCTGAAATATTCCAGTTTGACACCACTTTAACTGCCAGGGCTCAATGGCATGGAATTCCTCTTGGCACTCCTTTGAGTGGAAGCACCAACGAGGTGCCACCACTGCCATTTCCTCACCCAAGCATTCAAAACGTCCAAAAGCAGCATCATGGTGGTATGAGTAGAGGGGTTGGTACTACTTTTGGGTGCTCCCAGAATGAACTAAGTTCTTACCTTTTGCCACTCTACTCAGAGAAAGGTAAGAGTACAATATAAACTACAGTACTTACATTGACCCATGAATAAGTCGGCCAGCTTTTAGGAGTCAATTTTTGGACAAAGATTTCTAGACTTATACATGAGTATATACAGTACAGCAGGCGTGATAGTAATTTGGAGTTTCTGTGAAGTGGTAAAGCAATCATCTCCATCCCTATTTAGAGTTTGTCTTACTGGCCTGATTCAGACGGCCCAAAAGGGCCATCCGCAGGGTGTGATTAGGGTTAGGGAGCACACCGCATCTGCACTCTCCCTAACCCTAGTGCGTATGGACGGCATCATTTAAAAATGGCAGCATCCATGCGCACATGCCATGATGCCATCATGATGTGCGCCACATTTCTATAACATGGCGCGCACCTGACATCATGGCACTGCAGGAAGTTGCCTAGGGCACCCTTTCTGCAGCACCAAAAGGAGCTCCTTTTTGCTGCTTGTCTTTGACGCGGCCTTTACACAGCCACACCAAGGATCCCGAAGGGAAAGGGGTCGCGGCAGTGGCCCCTTTCTCTCCTCGGGAGCTCTGGGGATGGCAGGGTGGCCTGGAGAAGCGGCAGAATGGGACATCTGGGGCTTCAGGTAAGGCAGCCCTGGCCCCATTCCGGCGCTTCTCTGGGCGCCTACAGACTCCTCCTTTTGGGCGGTCTGTACAGCCCCACTGTTTATTTCTATTCTGCCTCCCTCCATTTAATTGACAAGAGCACTAGAGAAATAGCACTTCTGCAAACAATCAATGACAGGATAAATCCGATAAACCTTTGTGCTGCATTTGTATTTGCAAAGGGTCAAGCAGTGGCATCACTAACTATGGTGTCACCTGGTGCGGGAAGGGTGTGGGTTCACTCCTCAGCTCCTTTGGCTCAGGACTTTCTTCCCTGGGAGTAAGCCCTGGGATGGAGCAACCAGCCCTTCTGCACCAGAAGGAGGAGGATGGGCCAAATGAATGTCACCTCTCCTGTTGCGGTTTGCACCCCTGCACACACACCCCAGTGATGCCACTGGGGTCATGTGATTTTTTTAAAAAAATCTTCCTGTCCAGTGGGAGAGGGAGAAAGAGTCATCCTTGGAAACAGAGATTTAACTTTTCAGACTTTTTCTAAGAGTTGGAACAAAGGTCCACAGCTGTGGTTTGGTCAATAAATCAGGGAAGAACCTCACCAGCTCTAGAATTCATTATCTTCTTATATGAATAAATAGGCTTGCCCTAACATAGTTCATGGTTTCATTAAGAAATTTCTACAAAATGCCTTAGCAATCCACTGAGAATTTTTTCAACCCATTAAAATTCTTTAAACTTCCTTAGAAATTATGCTGTTTTCCTTAGAAATTCTTAAATTTCTATTTAACACTGGGAGGCGGGGGGAATCAAGGCAGCTCTCAAATGTGTGAAGCTCTTTGTGATGGTTTCTTTTTGCACCCATGTAATTTGCTTTCTTTTCAAATGTAAGTCATTTAACTATGCAAAAGTGATATGCACCACATTTTAATTTAAAGTTTGTAACAACTGCATAATGCAGGAACAATAAGTTTAAAAATTTTGAATAGGCACTTACTGGAATTACAGTTAATCCTGATACAGTCTAGATGGGGAAGAATAGATGAGAAATGAAAATTTATCCTTCAAAGTAATAGCTGCAGACATCCAGTAAAGTCACATTCCACCCTTCCGGGGACAGACACATGCAAACATGGCCACTGTGTGTTCAGGTTCTTTCCATATTGCCATAGAACGCAGATACAGGGTGAGAAGACTTTATAAATAGAAGTGATAGAATAGGGGTAAAAAAAAATATGGCCAATTTCAAACAAAGCTACATGGTGACAAATCTAAGTGGAGGATAAAAAGGCTTGGAGGAACTGTCCCAGATGCTGGATTTCAGCTGGCTGCGACATCCTCCCCCATATATGAAAGAACAGTTCAATCTTCTCCATTTTTAATACCAAAAAAGTGCTCCGTCACAATGGGGAATAGTGCAAACCAAGCCTAAAATCACATGTCTGGATCACAGTTAATACCTCAAAGGAGGAAACAATTTGAAAAGCTGAAAATATTATATGCAATATTAACATTAGTAGATTGCCTCTTAGTCCTAAGAATACCCTTGACTCTAGTTAAATCAATAAGAAAACAGCCAGAACATTGTTCTGCCATCTCATCTAGAAATACTTATTTATATGATTTGATATAGCAAACCAAGTCTTGCCTTTTGCCTTTTGTGAAAGGAACTACTTCTTCTATGTCTCTCTTTTT
Source organism: Urosaurus nigricauda (assembly GCA_034509955.1). NCBI lineage: Eukaryota > Metazoa > Chordata > Lepidosauria > Squamata > Phrynosomatidae > Urosaurus > Urosaurus nigricauda. The sequence continues at coordinate 363,381,155 of JAOEGL010000001.1, forward strand.
CTTTTTGGGGGGTGGGTGGGAACAGATCCATGGGGAATAAGCCTTCTAAAAACACGAGGTAATGTTTTGCTGCTGTTACTTGTAAGACAATGTTTTATTTGTACTAAATTTTGGAAGACAGGTCCAAAATATTGTGCTCAGGCAATCAGCATTTTTTAAAAAATTCTTTTGTAATATCCTTGGGGAGACAGATACATAAATATAGACGTGTCTCTTTTTTCCTTAAAGAAAATGACCTAGATTTTGTTTCCATGTAGCTGAGTTTGTCATGTGTCGTCAACCGCATCAGAAAAGTGGTTGCAAACAGCCAGGGAACATTACCGACATGCCTCTTTCTACAGAAAGCTTGCTTGAAAGAGCCCTCTCTTGGGTCCTACCTTGCTGCCATTTTGTCAACTGAAACAATGCATCAACTTGTTGTAGCTCCAAATTTACACTAGAGGGCTCTATGTGAAGCTAAAGAGGCTAAAGAAGAGTTTTCCTGTTTGATATGTATAAATTCTCTACTGCAAAATCTAATTAACATCATCAAAATTCAATGACCTAGCTTTCCTCAAAAATGGGTTTTGAATACATCAGTCTGCCCCACTACCTTTTGCAATTTGAAAGTAAAATCACCTCGGAGCTAGTTTTTAAAAATGCTGTACAAAAGGTCTAGAAAATAATCTCACAAAAGGAAGTCATTCCCGCAAACCTGCATTAAGTTCCTGAATGAACAGAGCAGCCATTGATCATTTCTAAATGGTACAAAAACCTAGGAAAGCATGATTTCATTTCTGTAGAAGAGCTTATGCGGTTTGTGTTCACAGGGCTGTTTGCTGAGGGCCGCAGACTTTGGGCATTGAAGGGTTGTGTTAGTTGTGACACACACACACACACACAATCACACATGTACACACACAATATCACCATGGCATGTATTTCTTTAAAAACTGAAGAGAACGAGAAAGAAGAGAGGTGAAAGACGGGTATATATTGCCAGACTGCTATATAGAGAAGACCAAAAGAAGCCAAAATTATTGTTACCTAATTTTAAAAAGATATTAGATTTCTCAGCTTGCACATATTGTCTCCATACTAACATCTTAGGTAAAAATTACATAGGAAACTGCAACTGGTTAGAAAAGTTACTTGTTTTAATGGAACCTATTTTGATGATACATTTGCAGAGGGAGGTTCACAAGGGGGAAGAAGTTTACTTGTGCAATCTACTAATGGAAGGTGTAGGATTTCAAATCAACAAAGTAAACACAGCTCCACTTCCATGAAAAGGAAAGCATTGTGATGATGACTTTAGACGCTTTCATAGCAATGTAAAGAATACTGACCAATCTTCCTGTCATTGATAAGAACAGATGTCTCAACACGTGACGTTCCATTAAAAAGAATAATCAATTGATGTGATGGGGGGGGGGGAGATTTTGTAACTTTTCTGAAAATTTCACTTGAACAAAAAATAATAAAACCCACCTCACTTTAGTCTTCTGTACAAAATCAGTATATGTGCTCAAAAAATACACTCTTCAGCTCTAGAGATATTTTTTGCAATGTTTTTTGCCCAAAATTGGTCATAAGAGGTCCACATATGTGAAAAAAGCATTGGAAAATGTCCAAAAAAGTGTCATAATCTTACCCAGAGCGATGAACTCGAGGGCAATACTTCATTCTTGTTTGTGAGAAAGAAATAAGTAAGCAGGTATATCTGCTCTTCTGGGTGTCTGGTATTTTGGCCATCTCTTAACATATCAACAGAGCGTATTCTCTGAAATCCTGACTCTATGCTACATGGGAGCTTTGCCCTAAGTCCATTTGCTAATTCCATCTAGAGTAAACCCATCAACTGCAGATAAATAAGGCAGGGCTTGTGTAAATAACTTCTGTGAATCCTATTGATTTAATGGATTTGTGTTATCACAGAACTATTTAACATTTTTATAAATGTCTTGGATGATGTAATAAGGGGCATACTTATCATATTTATAGCAAGTTCAGAAGGGCAGCCAATACCCCTGAGGACAGCATCAGTATTCAAAATGATTATAGAAGATTAGAGAGTTGGACCCAAACTATCAAAATGAATTTCTGCATAGAGAAATGTAAGGTAAAACACTTAGTGAGAAAAAACAAACAAAACACAGATAAAGTATAGGTGGCACTTGGCTTGGAAAAAAAAAAACACACGAAAGGGATCTTAGAGTCTTAGTGGACCACTGGCTGAATATGAGCCAACAGTGTAATGCAGCAGCTAAAATATTCAATGTGATTTTAGGTTGCATCAATAAGAGTATAGTGTTTAGCTTGTGGAAAGTAATAGTATCACTCTATTCTGCTTTGGTCAGACCTCATCTAGAATACTGAGTTCAGTTCTGAGCATCACAGTTCAGAAAAAAAAAAGGAAATATAAAATGGTAAAATGTCTGGAAAACATGCTCTATCAGGAGCAGCGTAGGAAGCCCAGTATACTTAGACTGGAGAAAAGGAGGTTAAGAGGTGGTATGAAAGCCATGGTTAAATATTTGAAAGGATATCATATTCAGCATGATAGCAAGCTTGTGTTCTGCTACTCCAGAGACTAGAACACAGAGCAATAGATGTAAACTAAAGGGGACTCCACCTAAAATTTAGGAAGAACTTGGAGTGGTGGAGTCCCTTTTTTTTTTTTTTTTTTTTTTTGGATATTTTAAAGCAGACACTGGTTGGCTATCAGTCAGGAGTATTTTTATTGTGTCTTCCTGCCTGGCAGAGAGTTGGACTGGATAGTCCTTGTGGTCCCTCTCAACTCTATGATTCTGTGATTTTATAATCTATTCTAGTTGGGAATATCAACTGGATTGAGCAATTGGATTTGCACATATAATGCAAATGTATCAGCAGAGCTTTCCCAGCAGTAAAAAAGATTGTAGGGCATCTGTTGTTTGTTATGCCAAAGATCTAACCAACCAGAATCTATGTCTAAATACAGTCTGCTGGGTATGAATGATGAAAATCCAGGTTGAAAATCCAGGTTCCCCACTAATGCCACTGACACATGGTCTTCTCTATTTAGAACAGACTGCAGTTCAAAATTAATTGTGGTGGGTTATGGTGGGGTGTGCAAAGATAAACATGAAATTAAAATAAATACAACAATATGCATATTACATGTACATATATATATGCACACAAGTTGCATATGTATATCAGTTTCTTTTCAGTGGCAAACAGGCTGTTGAATAGATGTTTGCAGGCAAAGACAAGAAAGGATGTTTGAGATGTTAATTTTAGGATGGGAGCTGGGGAGGAATGTTACCTAGGTTGACTGTTAGCTTAACGCGTCCTGCATCCAGCTCTAAACGCAGTGTGTCAGCAGATTCCCTTGATGTTGTGGCCATTAAAATGCCATAAGCTCGCTGAGATCTGAACCGTAAGGACACATCTTCAGCCTCTGTATGCATCACCACAGGGAGCTGTATTTTCATAAACATGCTTCCATCATAGCTTAAAACGGTTGCCTCTGCAAAGGTACAAGAAAGAAAATGACAAGTGAGGTTCACATTTGGATTTCCTTTTGTTAGACAGCACATTGTGATCACCAACAGCCAGATCAGAAATCTATTAAGTTAGGTCTGTAAAACATGTGATTATGGATATGAACATTTCTTAGTCTTAGCATAGCTGTATTTTCTCCCTGAATCTCGCCCACATTTTCTTCCCATTCATATTTCAAACTCAAAAGCAAGATCCCCCTGCCCCAGCAATGAAATCCTTATACATTTCACAGATTTTCCCTAAGGTGCACATTTAATCATAGATTGAATATTTTCCTTGATGTAATTGCAAGTACTTTTTGTTCAGTGACTAAAACATGTTTGTGCATCCCCCCCCCCCCAGTTTTTAGCTATTCATTTTCAAAAATAGGTGCAAGTTTTTGTACATCACTCTTGCTCCTAAAATGACCTATAAAACTCATTGAGTGGGCATTTCTTCTTGGGATGAGTCTTAGAAGGCGTGGGAAGGTTATTTTCATCAATCCTGTCAAATCCAATGAAATTCTTTCCCATAACATTACACTAAATATAATGCCCCAAAGTGATGCCCCAAAGTAATGCACCAAATCCTTCCCAAGTCTTGACAAATTCCTGTTTTTGCTGCCTTTGTTGCTGTTAATTGCTGTGACATAATAATAATAATAATAATAATAATAATACCCTCCCCTTTGAGATCAATCGGGATGGCTAACAACATTAAAATACAATTACATCGAATAGAAAAGCTATAACCCTCCCCCCTTAAAATAATATTAAATCTATTACAGATTAAAACCAAAAATTTAAACAACATTAATACAAAATACAAGACAACAGGACAATGTGGCGACATCCTAATTGATTTTTACATAGACATTGGGGAGTCTACCAAAGAGGGAGTCCCTGAGGCTGGGGTATCTATCCTCGAAAGGCCTGTTGAAAGAGATCCATCTTGACAGCCTTTTTAAAGCTGTCTAAAGTTGTCGATTGACAAATCTCATCTGGCAGGCCATTCCACAATTTGGGGGCGACAACGGAAAAAGCCCTCTGGGAGGTAGCCGAAAGCCTAGATTTTTGAGGCTGCAGCAAATTCCTCCCGACCGGAGTGTGTGGGGAGAATTATATGGGAGAAGGCAGTCCCGGACATAGCTTGGACCCAAGCCATTTAGGGCTTTAAAGGTGATGACCAACACCTTGTACTGGGCCCGGAAACTAATAGGTAACCCGGTGAATGAGAAACCTCCAGGTCACCCTGTTATTAATAGCCCTGCTCAGGACTTGCAAACTCTGGGCCATGTCCTTGATTAGGTCAATTCACCTGAAATGTGGCCACCTATAATGTGGCTACAATATTTACCAATGAGTTATTCAGGGTTATCTCACAAACTGCCCGAAATACAATAGCCTCATTACAGTACAATAGTTCAGTCATTTTGGCTTCTAAGGACAGATCAGATTTGATTTGACTGAAAAGACAAACTAGACTACAGGGAATGGAGTGTGTGACAATAAGTAGGGATACTAAAGAGGGGGTAACTTGATTCATACTTTCCAGACTAATATATGGATTGGAAGACAGTTCTCCCATGGTTTTCACACTTTTTGGAATTTTATAATACAGTTGTCAGCTCAAACAAACATACCAAACTGCACACATGAATTGTCTTTGAGAATAATCAGCATAAAAATGTGTATTTCTGGGAAAATGTATATATTAGTGTATATAAGATCCAGAATGGTGTAGTGTAATGGTTTGAGTGCTGGACTAGGATTCTGGAGTCCAGGGTTTAAATCCCCACTCAGTCATAGAAACCCAGTGGGTGACTTTAGGAAAGTCACAGTCTCTCAACCTCAGAGGAAGTCAATGGCAAACCCCCTCTGAAAAAATCTTGCCAAAAATCCCTGTGATAAATTTGCCTCAGGTTCATCGTAAGATGGAAATGACTTTGAATGCATGCAACAGCAGGTGTGTACCTTATGGTAAAATATGAATGATCTCTTGATTATGGGGTATTTTGAAACAAGAGGTTGTGACTGGACCCTGAGGGGTTTCTCCTGCTGCTGGGAAAGCCCATGACTGGGAGAGCACTAGAGATGTTACGTCCCACAGCTCTGATGTGCCTCAGAAACTCCTGGTGAGGCTTCTCAGCCAATATATTTCATTTACCTATAGCAACATAGTGACTTTAAATCTGTAAAGAATTCAGTTTCTGAAAACTTATTTGTTGATGTAACAGCTTTTATGATTTTTCTGGCAAGACGTGAAACATTGGTCGTATTAAGGAAAGTGCATTACAAGTGAATCCTTCCTCCCACCTTCAGCTCACTATTCCAAGGAGACTAGAAAGCTAAATAGAATTGGAGCAGAAGTTTATGCTCCAAACAACTGGAATAAATGTTTAATAATCTGCTGCTCGTTAAGCAGAGGCACAGGCTCCAGGGCAAGGAATAATAGTTTTACTATCATTTCTACACTGGGAATGTAACAAAGTAAAGGAAGGAAATGACTTTATCAAACATCACCGGAGGGCAATCTTCTCTAGGGATCTAAGAAATTGAGGGAATTACCAATACTTTTTGGGGAAGTTTTCAGGAAACTTATTTTGTGAATGATAGAAAATGGAGAAATGAATCACTAAAGTTTTTTGTGGAGCTTTCGGGCTATGTGGCCATGTTCTAGAAGAGTTCCTTTCTGACATTTGGGTATATATAGCCAATCCTTTTCCAGGCTATCGTTCTCTGAAGATGCCAGCCACAGATGCTGGCAAAACATCAGAAAGGAACTCTTCTAGAACATGGCCATCAAGTTTCTTCACTGTTTTCACATCCATACATGGCTTTTACGATCCCAGCTTTAGTGTTCAGTGTTATATCTTTACACTGCAGGATCTTGCCTAATTCTTTCATAGCTTCCCATTCCTAGACTTCTTCTAATTTCTTGACTGCAGTCTCTACATTGATCAATGTTTGAGCCAAGGTATGGGTACTCTTTCACTATCTCAACTTTTTCATCATTTAAGGTGAATTCACATAGATCTTGAATTATCATTATTATTATTTTTTGTTTTCTGATGCATTTTCATAAAGCAAAGATTGTTGTGTCTCCACAAGATGGAAACTCAAGATACTTATGAGCAACTTGAAGACCACAGCTCCACTCTTTATCTTTCTCATTTGCTTTTTAACTGCAATAGGATGTGTAGCCCAAAGATCTGGGAAACACATGAAGTGTATTTTTGATTAGCACACCTTTGTTGTTTGAGGTTTACTGGTTTTAATGATGTGTATTCTGACAGAATATAGAAAAGAAAATGTTATAGATGGTCAAGCGTAATGATGCATTGCAGTACAGTATTTTCTGATTATACACCATGATAAATATTATATATTACCCCAGAGAATCCAAATAATTCCTATATATAGGGTAGAACTTCTGCTCTGATTTTGGCATCACCTTTGACTTTCTTAAAACCAGCCAATGACTGCATGGTATAGATAGAATGTGAACTATGGATTTTTTTAAATTCACAATTCAAGTCACATCAGAGCCTAGAATTTTACCTTTTTTTACACTAAAATTTCCAGAATCTTCCAGCCAGCAGGGTTGTGGACATGGTGAAGAGAAGATTCTGGGAGTTCCAGTCCAAAACAAATTTTCCAAGTTTTAGTTCTGTCACTAAGCCACCTTGCTACAAGAACTATAGTGTATGAGGGAACATAATTCATCTGTGGAAGATGTGCTTTGCACAGAAAATGGCCTAGCTTCAGTCCCTGCTATTTCCAATTAATAAGACCAGGCAGGTGAGAGAATCTTCTCTGCACGAGATCCTGTAAAGCTGCTCCAATTCAGTATAAAGAATACTGGGTTGGTCGAAAAATAGCATTGCCTCCCAAGTAAGAATCTCATCTCCAATTTTTTTAAATTTCAGCCTCCAATTTTTTAAAGCATTGTAGAGAGTGAGATATTGCAAATCATTCACAACCAGGGCTCTTGTATTTTCTCTTTTTGCATTCTCTCAGCGATGTTTCTTTGTATGCCCAAAGGGTCTTTCTAAATGCTCAAGTGAACTTTTAAGTCACTGCAGTCCTTGAAATTTGAAAACAGATGGAAAATTGCATTGGAGGGCATCATTCGTTTTTTGAGGGGGCAAAATAACATCTACTCATAGCTACATACCTAACCTAATCCACCATAAGGAAGCTTCCTTTGCAAATTAATCACCATAAAAGTTCACAGGCAGATCTGGCTCTTTTGTGTTTGTTTTATAAAATGCAAGACACATTTTAAAATATTGCATAATTTCATTAACAAGATAAAAGACAAACAATTGATTAATTAAAACCTTTCCACTCAGTACCTCAGTTTTAAAACAGACTTGGGACTTCTGTTATTAACAGAGAGTAGCAGACACAGGAAAGGAAATGCAAATGTTGTTGTTTATGCACAAATATAAAACACTGGCAGATGGTTTTCACAGGCTGGTCAAACTGGAAAAATCCAGTGTCCTTGCCTCTCTGCCTGACATATATAATTTTTGTTATTAAATTTCATCTTGCACATTGTTCTTTTTGTTGTTGTTGCTGCTGCTGCTGTTGCCCTGTTGAAAATATACACCTGCAAAAGGCATTGCCAAAAGGCAATCACGTATTGCAAGACCCACTAAAAATCAAAGAGAAAAGCCAAATTATGTTGCCATGACATCTGTCCTGCCATCTGCTAGAGCTCCTATAAACAAATAAAACCCATCCACTGATTATCCTGATGTTTATACTTTTGGCATATTCAGCCAAGGGTAGCAGTGGCAAAATAAGCACAGAACACAAGACAGTTAACTCTTTAACCTTCCAATACATTTGGTAGTCATACTTGTAACTTACTTTCCTGCCCCCAGGGTACACCCAGAGCTTACATTTTAAAGTTATATTTAAAAGTAATCAGTTACAACTATAGTAATTGTAGTTTCAAAATAATTAGTGTTATGCTTCATAAGTATTTATTTCCTTTTTCTCTCCCATAAAGTAATTAAAATAGTCATTAAAAACCCCAAAACCTTCCTATTGCTGGCATGCATATGTATAAATTTCTAGACTCATGATTTATGAAGAATGAGATCAACAACAATGCCAAAAACAGTGGGTGAAGGGAGATAAACTTATAAAAAAGTATTTGCCTAAGGGGTGATCAGTAAAACCAACAGCCGGAATAGCAGCCCCACTACAAAATGAGAAACTGAAGAATCACCAACAATCAAATTTTTCCAGATATTTGTAGTTTGTTGAGGCATCAGAGACCTCGAACAGAGAAGGCTAAATATTTAGTTAGTTAGTTAGTGGAAATACAAAAGACAATTTCTGCTGGCCTCCATGTGTGGTAGGGCTGAAGAAGGGCTGGAGATCCACATGTGCCCAGCCCTTCTTCCTCCACTGGGGAGCCATCTTGGTGCATGTGCATGTCCATTTACATGGGGTGCACCATGATGATGTCCCTTGTGTGCAGCACCCAAACAGCACTGCACATGAGGGGCATCATAATGTTGTGCCGCAGCAGTTAAGACACCCCTTCTCTGGCACAAAAAGAAGCCCCTTTTGGTGGCTTCTTATTGAGCTAGGCACAGACTGCGGCATGTGGTTGCCGTGGCATGCTTCTGGGGCTTTCTGCCAATCGGTCCAGCCCCTTAGTTAGTTATTTCAAGGATTTATATACCACCTTTCTTCTATAATGGGATTCAATAAGTATGTTACAAAGGTACAGATCTCAGAATTCCATAGCACTGAGCCATGGCATTTATAGTTATGTCGGTCTGCACTGAAAAAGATGCAGACTAAAAGAACCTCTGAAACCTCTTTCCACCAGCAGGTGAAGACCTGCCTATTTATCTAGGTTGTTGAGGGATAACTGTTGGTAGCAGAAGGCCTTTTAACTGCAATACATTGTATTTTTATCATTATCATCACTATTTTATTTCAATAGCTTTTTAAAAAACTGTTTTAAATTAATGTGTGTTTTTTTCATACGATTGATTGGTTGCCTTTAAAATTGCTATTAACAATAATTTTAACGATATTTTGTTTGAACTCATACTGTTGAACTCACACCCTAGGTCACAAAATGGTGAAAGCAAAATAATACCCCCCCCCCAAAAAAACCAAAAACCAAAAAACAAAAACAAATAAAATTTTTACAAGTACCTCAAGAATCTATGCTGTCATGGGTAATGATAGGCTATGACTTCATAGAACATTTAACTGGTTACAGAATCCTGGAATAATTGACTGTGTGGTCTGATCAATTAGAATTTTTTTGTGTTCTTTTTAAACTGAATGCTATCGCCATTGCCCTGCATCTATTATTTGTTGCTTTGTGTCTTCAAGGTGTTTCTGACTTATGGCAAATCATGAGGTTCATAGAATCATAGAGTTGGAAGATACCACAAGGGCTATCCAGTCCAACCCCCTGCCATGCAGGAAGTCTCAATCAAAGCACCTCTGACAGATGGCTATCCAGTCTCTGTTTAAAGGTTCTCTCGGTCTGAGAGTGTGTGACTTGCCCCAAAATTTCCTTAATTACATAAGAAATAAGTAATGATTCCCAGCTTTTCTTGATTGTGAAATGGTCATTCAAATCAATAGTTTCCCTTTCTTCCCTCTGAACTGGCTTTCTTTTGGGAAATGAAGATAACTCCCTCCCTGCTTTTAACTTGCCTATAAATCTCCTTAATTGTTCCGATGGCTTGAATCCCATTTTGGGAGAAAGGATATAAGTCTTTAAATAAATAAGTAAATTAATAAGAAATTATGATCCCATCCTTTCATGGTTCTCAAATTGCCATTCAAATCAGCACAGTTTTCCTTTCTTCCCTCTGAACTGGCCCTTTCTGAAATCAAGATAACTCCCTCCCCACTGTTAACTTGCCCATAAATCTCTTGAATTATTCAGCTCCCATTTTGGGAGAAAGACAGGATATAAATCCTTAAACAAATACATGATAATTTTGGAAGAAATAACTAATGATCCCAATCCTTTCATGGTTCTTAAATTGTCATTCAAATCAACATAGTTTTCCATTCTTCCCTCTGAGTTGGCTTTCTTTCTAAAATTTGGATAACTCCTTCCCCTCTTTTAACTTGAGCAAAAATCTCCTGAATTATTCATCTGCTTTAAATCTCATTTTGGGAGAAAGGCAGGATATAAATCCTTTAATACATACTTAATAATTACATAAGAAATAACTAATGATTCCCATCCTTTCATGGTTCTTATATTGTCGTTCAAATCAACATAATTTTCCTTTCTTCCCTCTGAACTGGCTTTCTTTTCTGAAATGAAGATGCACCCCCTTCCTTCCCCTTGAAATTACATGAAATAAGTTAAACAAAGTTGTGCCTACTACTAGAAAACTTGAATGGTTTATCAGCTACTGCACAAGTGTCATAGCAATAATAACTTTATATGGTGAGATGGCTGTGCTATGCTTTTGGAATTCCAAAAGCTGTAATCATATTAATGCATGACCATTAATGCAGCTGTTACTGGAAGGAGGAGGAGAAGAAATGCTTTGAGTGCAGTTTTTCCCCAGATAGGGAAACCCTAGGGCAGTGTACAATACTCTACAAGCTGAACAAACATACACACACTGAGATTTCTGTGGGACAAACAGCCAGATAACATTGTGAGAGCAACATATTAGTAGGGGTCCCAGCAGATGAGGAGCCATGTTCCAGAAAATTAAATGGGAGAAGGGGAAGCCCAAACCATACTTGATGAGAAAACACAAGCAACACAAACTAAAAAGAAATGCCATGGCCTGTCAAAAATATTTAGAGAAAATCCAGTGAAGCATGATATAAAAGTCGGGTAGAGATTGGCTTTTTTTGTTTGTTTGTTTGTTTGTTTTGTTACATTTGTGCTTTGCAGATTTGCATATACATGTTGTTCCTCTCTCCAGAGGCTGTGATATACCAAAAATAACCCAGAGTTCCTTTTGATTTTGAAAATTGTAGGTATCCCTCCTTCTCTCCCTCCTTCTCTCCCTCCTTCTCTCATTCTCCCCCCTCCCTGTGTTTCTGCATCATCTTTAAGGAGGGGGGGGAAACCCATCACATATGTAATAGCAGGATTTTGCCACAGGGTGGTACACCATGCATATTTAACTGAAGAGTTTTGTAATTCATCTGACAGTCTAGTTATGCCCCTGACTGCCAGCCACAGTCCACCAGTAACAGAACAATCTGGAGACATCAAAATAACTGGATTTCCGCCAAGGGCTTATATCTTCTAAAATAAGAAATAAGGAGTCTCTTTTGTAGAGTATGGTTTTATTCACAAAGGAAAGGCTTGGTCTTCAGCAGTTCTAAAGTGAAAGAAGGTATTGTGGGAAAGCTTACAGAAGATGTCCAAAAGACTCCTTTGTTAGCAACTGTTTGGGATGGTTAACAGAAATCAGGGGCAGAGCAGAAGTGCTTCCCAATTCCAACCGAAAACTAAAAACTTCACCTTTTCTTTCAACTGGCATTGTTGACATGATGTTTTAGTAAAACGGGAAGGTGCTATGATATATTCATGAAATTATTACATTGATATACTTTCCTCTTCACTGGGATTGCATAGCTAATGGGAAACATTCTCTCTTCTTCTGGTCTTTTCAAAAAGTTTCAGAAGGAGTTGCGCACTCAAGAGAAAATGGAATGATAGGAGCAGGGTATAGAGATGTTCGAGAATCAGCATGGTGTAAGTGGTTTGAGCACTGGACTATGACACTGGAGATCAGGGTTCAAATCCAGTCATGCAAACTCACTCGGTGACCTTGGGCAAGTCACACATTCTCATCTCTATAAAACTCCATGATAGATTCATATTAGGGTAGCCATAAGTCAGAAATGACTAGAAGGCACACGACACCAACAACATGTGCATGTTCAGATGCATTTTGACCCTTGGAATACACTCCATCATGCCCAGGTCCAGAAGTAGACAAAAAGTGCTATCTCCATCCCAACTGCCACTGTCCTGGTCTCAAAAAAAAAAAAAAAAAAAAAAAAGGGGGGGGGCAAATCTGCTGGATTTAATCCTTTCCTACCATGCCATCTCCCTTTCCCTTATTGTCATGTCATAGGAGTTTATCATACAATGGAATTTGGGGGTATAATGCAATGGCAATCCGAAAGCAATCATGGGGTTTCACATTATTGCGAATGAGTGTATCTCACACAATTTCGGGCAATGGGAAGTCATTCCGAACACAATCATGGGGTTTCACGTAATTGCATATGAGAGTATCTCATGCAATTTTGGGCAATGGGGGTTCATTTTTGGGAAATGGGAAGTCATTCTGAATACATTCTGAACGCAATCAGATTTCATGTAAATTTGCTAAACTAGCGAATTCACATAATTTCAAATTGGCTCCATTCGTAATTGAGAGAAATTCCTCCCATGTGATAAATTCCTTAATTAGATTATAAACCTGAGGGCAGGTTCTAACTTGTAAATTGCCATGTACAGTGATAACTCTATATAGATAAATGATGACAATAATACTTGTGTGTTGCGTATGTGTGTGTGAACATTTAGTGTAGCACTACTTATAACTAATTCTAGGATTGCAGGGTGGGGGAATTAACATGTCTGGAACCTATGCAGCTCTTAAGTGACCATAATGGGTTAGACCAGTGGTTCCCAAACTCTGTTCCTTCATATCTTTAAGCAGAGGCTGGATGGCCATCTGTCGGGGATGCTTTGATTGAGAGTTCCTGCATGGCAGGGGGTTGGACTGGATGGCCCTTGTGATCTCTTCCAACTCTATGATTCTATGATTCTATATGATTTGGACTATAGTTCCCAGAATTCCTGATTGTTGGCCAAAATGGCTAAGGCTTCTGGGAGTTGAAGTTAAAAAAAACAAAAAACCCTGGAGGAACAAAATTTGGGAATCACTGGGTAAGATATAAGCCCGTCAACACTGAGCTAAGAATTGCACTCAATTCTTAAAGCTTTTTGCAGCCTAAGATCTTGGGACAAACAAGAGTCTTATATGAGCTGCTATGTTATATAACTTTACATATACTTGGTGCTAAGAAACCCCTTTACTGAAGATGAGCAACAAGACATCAGCAGGAGACTGATGTGATGTGCATTGGGACCAATGTGATATGCATCTCATTGTATGTCAGTCCCGTTATGTACTGGTCACACTGAGCATTGTCACTTTGCCAGCTCTGCTATGTAGTAATATAACAGCAACCTTCTACTGGATATAAATGTTACAGAACTGTCCAATCCTAACTGACACAGACATAAGCTCACATAGGAAGATGTAAGATGTGTAGTTTGCTATTTTATGTGATGTTTCCCCCCTATAAATTTCTTTATTTAACTGTTTGCCATACTGCTACTAGTAGCAATGGAACATATATAGTGGGCCCTTGGTATCTGCTGGGGTTCATTTCCTGGAATCCCTGTGGATACCAAAATCTGTGGACACTCAAATTCCCTCATATAGAATGGTGCAGTAAAATGGTGTCCCTTATATAAAAGTGGCAAAATCACGGTTTCTTTTTTGGAATTTATATACTTTTGGAATATTTTCAAACTGTGGATGGTTGAATCCATGGACAAAGAATCCATGGATAAGGAGGGTGAACTGCACTTCTTTGCAATACTTCAGGCTTAAATATAGTTCCCAATTATAAGTCTCAATCAGAGTAGACCTCAGGGTTTACTTGTGGAGGCCTGATGAGGGCATAAACACACACCCCCATAAGAATTTATCCCTTCCAAATGAAATTATTCTCCAGTTCCTAAATTTCTAGCATTGCACAGAATTAGATGTTGAAATCAACTCAGGACTCTTTCAGACGTGGGAAATTGGAAGTATAATCCAAGGGCAATCCAAACGCAATCATGGGGTTTCATGTTATTGCGAATTAGAGCTTCTCACGCAATTTCGGGCAAAAGAGAAGTCACTCTGAATGCAATCATGGGTTTCACGTTATTGCGAATTAAAGCTTCTCACGCAATTTTGGGCAAGGAGGGGTCATTTTCGGGTAATGGGAAGTCATTCCGAACACCTTCCAAATGCAATGGGGATTCACGTAAATTCGCTAAACAAGCGAATTCATGTGAATTCGCATTGGCTGCATTCGAAGTTGGGAGAAATTCCTCCAGTGTGAAAGAGTCCACACATATTGAACTTTTAGATTTTCTGTGCATTCATTTCCTTGGTAATTCTGGCTGTCCATTTTCTTCAGATGACCAAACTGTATTTCTAAATGCACATTAGAAATTTAAAGGCATCACATATACAATTGGGAACTGAAGAAAAAATGAATTGGAAGTCTCTTTGGCAATATGTATTGCATGATGATGCTTGTGACCTGTAGCTGCTGTATCCCCAAACCACAATGGCTGGATGGCCACCTTTTGGAGGTGCTTTGATTGTGTATTCCTGCATGACTTGGAATTGGATTGGGTTACTCTTGTTGTCTCTTCAGCTCTATGTTTCTATGATTAGGGTATCCCTTTCCACTGACGGGCTCGCCATCAATGAGTTCTCAATAGCACAAGCCCCCAAATGTGAATCACAGTTCCGGGGGTTGTTGTGCTATCAGCAGTCATGTGGTGTCAGTGTCCCCTCTTCTCCTCCTGTTAACTCTCCCTTTGCTGTTCCCAACAACCCGACTGTCTTTAATTTTTTTTCCTACTTATTTCTCCCTATTTTACTTACATCATTGTAGCAGAGCTTCTCGAACTGCATGAGTTAAAATAAAAATAAAATAAAACACCAAAATACATGCTGGGTATATGAAGTTGAAGGTTTCATGGCCAGCATCCATAGTTTTTTGTGAAGTTTTTGTGGCCATGTTCTAGAAGAGTTTGTTTCTGACATTTCGCCAGCATCTGTGGCTGACATGCTTGGTAGGTCATGCACAGGGAGCAAGGTTAAAGGAAACTCTTGTAGAGAGCACAATGACATCAGCAGCCCCAGTGCAGTATTGGGTGTCTGAATGCAGTTATGTTTCCATTCATATTTTTACTGATGCTATTACTGCAAAAACGAGGCCTGGGTGGTAAAGTCCTAAGAAAAAGAACCACTGTTTTTTATCACAGTAGCACTATCCCTAGGATAAATATTTTTGGTTTCCAAAATTTATAATGCAGTTGGCCCTCCTTATCCACAGATTTGTTATCCATGGATTCAAGGATCCATGGCTTGAAAATATTTTTTAAAATATACAAATTCCAAAAAGCAAATCTTGATTTTGCCATTTTATATAAGGGACACAATTTTGCTAAACCATTATACTTCAAGGGACTTGAGCATACATGGATTTTGTTTATCCACAGGGGATCCAGGAACCAAATCCCAGCAGATAACAAGGACCTACTGTATCTTCTTTTGACTTTGTTTCCCATGACTGTCCTTGTTTGTTTTTTTCTTTGCTCAGTTTCCTGTGGGGTGAGGCACTGAGAAAAACTGCCCACTTTCCTCTGAGTAAAGACTACCCTCCCAGTTTTGTAGCCATATCCAAACTGAGGAAGGGATACTCCCCCTTTCTACAAGAGTGTCTTTTCCTCCTTCACCTTTCCAAATTTTTGTTTTGTTGGTTCCACTGAGTGAGCACCCCTCCAGAATTCAGATATCCATAGGCACATGAGACGTTACATTGCATTACTAAACAGGGTTCATATGATTCGGGAGGCATTGTTGTTTTGACAGCTAATTTTGTGATGCCTTTTTGGGTGGTAAATAAATAAATGCATAATAGTCTTTTCTCAGGGATCATTACCAACAGCTAATAATACAATACTGACATTATTTTATTATAAACACACCAATTAACCTTCCTTAAAATCAAGCATAATTTTTAAATGTGATCTCTGCTCCCCGTAAAAAACCCAAAGTGCTTTTTAATCACCTTTTTGTAATATAAAAATTAAATATGTGCATCAATAAGTCTGATTTTCATGCTCACCTTCCTAGCTAAAGGGGATATTCATTAGCATTTTGAAATTAACTTGCTCTTTAAGATAAGCAGAGTCCCTTATGAACTGTGATTCCTTTTCATCTGTCAGAGACTCGTAGTGGCCTCTCCCTTCTTCCCTACTTCTAACTGACTGTGGGACTCAAAGATTATGGCATTGTTGTTACCAATTCCTGGGAACTAATAAGCAGATGTTAGATGGCAAACTAGGCCTGCATTATAATAGTTCCTGGTATGAACATGTATGTGGACATTTTCCTCCTGCTAACACCCATCTGGTCCTTGCTTCTTTCTGTCTATTTATGTACAAAGGAGTTTGTTACAAGCCCAATTTTTTCTCTCTGCACATTTGCCTGAAATATGCATTTTTGAGTGCGCTTTTTATAGCAGTTCACATTGCTTTCATGATGTTGTTGCCCTTTTTGTTGTTATTTATGACTTATGTCAACCCTATGAATGAGAAATCTCCAAGTCATCAACAGCTCTATTCAGATCTTTCAAGATCAGAGCAGTGACTTCCTTTATTAATTCTGCTTGCAGTTTATCCCTTTTCTCTTCCTATTGTTTTTTCAATTTTCCAAGTATTATAATATCTTCCATTCTATCATATCATGTCATGTCATGATCTATCCAAAGTATGATAACTTTAATTCAGTCATTTGAGCTTCTAGGGAGGATTTAGGCTTCATATTCTTTCAGACACATCAATTTGCCTTTTTGGCAGTACCCACAGAGTTCTTTAGCACCACATTTCAGATGAGTTATTTTTCTTCCTGACAGCTTTCTTCACTGTCCAGCCTTCACAAATACACATAGAAACTGGAAATACTATGGCATGGATGATTCTGATTCTGTATTTAATTATACACTTGAGGATTTTATCTAGCTCCTTCACAGCTGCCCTTCCAAGTCCTAGTCTTCTGATCTCTTGACTACAGTCTTCATTTTGATTTATGACTGAACCAAAGTATAGAAAATCTTTATTGTTACCATGCATTCCCTCACTGACTAAAGTTAGCTTGAGCTGTGGTGTTTCTACCTGCACATTTAAAATGTGTGTGTCTTGTTGATGTACCCAGAATTGTTTGGCAAATGGATTTCAGATTGCAATGGAATCACACAAGAAAGGTATAACTGATGTCAATCACCACTGACTCTCCATTTACAGTGTGCAGTACATTCTGACATCTATGGCTCTTCTCCTTTGTCCTTCAGTTTGCTAAAGAATTATGCAAAGAATGGAGGGAGGGAGGGTTGACCTACCTCTCTCACACGATCTGCCCAAGTAGCCTGTACCAGAACAATCGCAGACATATCTGTTCCAGCCATCCCTGCACACACCGTTGTTTTTACACGGATTGCTCAAGCATGGTTTTGCTGTTTCTCTCGAACATGAAGGTTTCACCCCAGAAGTGCTCTGGATTTCAGCCATTTGGCGAATATCTTTGCTTTGACCATCAATAAATAGGTCCCGGATGCAGCCCACATAGCCATAATTGAGTAGTGCTGTCCAGACCTCAGTTGGAAAGATCAGGCCGGCTTTATTTTCTGGCAAACCTCCAAGGTACAAGTCATCATCTAAGTCCAAGATCTCACTCTCTCCAGGTGCAGTATAAGGAGTTCGCATTGTGTTGATGGAAATGGTACCTGTTTGGGAACAAAAAGGAACGTGCTTAGCTTTGCACTGATATCCCACTGCTTACCTAGAACCATATTAGAACACTCAGTTACAGTACAATCTATTTAATAGTGCTTTGCATTTGGAATCACAGAATCAGAAGGGGCCCAATCAAATGCAGCCACCTTCTCAATGCAGCAACTCCAGCTAGAGCATCTCCAGGAAGTCAATGTCTTTCCTCTTTTTAAAGAGATGCAGATAAGAAATCCCTCAGTACTACTCTAGATACTAGGTTCCATTGCCCAACTGTTCTAAACATCAAGAACTTCCTTCCAGTGTTCATTACAATCTGTAATTCTTTCTGTCAATTTAATGGGTAGATATGAAAAAGAACAAAAACCAAGCAAGACTCTCACCTGTCCCAAGCTAGAACCTTTTGTACATTCTGCTTGACTATACAGTCTGAGAGCCTAGTGTGGTATAACAATGCCTCCACATTTCTTTCCATTTGACTGAAAACACAGGATATAAGACTGCATTCTACCACAGCATTCTCCCATGGCAATAAATGGAAAAGTAATGGGTTGACATATGGATAAAGTTCACCAGTGAAATTCTAAAAATGATACATTAGAAATGAAAACAAACTATATGAAACTATATCATTTTGGGAAGGACTCAGATGAAGCTAGAGGACTTTGCGAGTACTCTCAGGGAGTGCAGTCCATGGGAAGGGAGACAGAGGTTGAAGCTGAGCCAAGGCCACCATGCAGGGCCTAGTGATAATGAGTTCAGCCTGGTCTGTGAGCTTTTGTGCCTCACCAAACTCCAAACCCCAGGATTCTGAAGGACTGAGTTATGGCAGTTAAAGTGGTGTCAAACTGCTTTAATTCTGCAGTGTGGATATATTTGCTACAGTTGAAAGTATGATGCTCTGTGTTCTCAGACTTCTAAGACACCAGAAGCCTTGAATCCAGAACTGATGGCATAGAAGGCAAAGGCCTCATCTTCTTGACAACTGTGCCAATTTAGCTGTTAGCCCAGCTTTATCACTTAAAGAACATTTATTAAACAACATCCATCGAGTTGAGTACTTTTTATTTTTTGAGTTCTGAAAAAAAAAAAAAAATCAAAGACTGCCACTGAGCTGAAGAGCATTCAAATGATCTGTAAATCATGTGGTTGTTTGTCCCTAGAAAGCAAGGGCAATCCCTAAAAGGTCTTTGGTGATTTAAGACTGCAGTGAATAAGTACGATGACTCCCAGATGGCATGGGGGTGGAATCTACTCCACAACAGTGTTTTGAAATGGATATCTGGAAAGTGCTGCTCCAAGTGAGTGTGATTACACTAAACCTCTAATTATATACTCTGGAGACAGCCATGGGCCTTTTTCTCCCCCTGTAATTTCTAGCACTTAAACTGGAACTCTGACTTTAATTCAAAATCTCAATGACTCCTGAGCCCTTAAATGCTGGCTTAGCTGTGAAAAACTGCCGACACAATCTGGTTTACACTGCTACGCACAACTGGTGTTTGACAAGAATAATATGTCCCTTCTTTGATTTCAAGGTGCAATGATCATTTTTCCAAACGGGTGAATGGCAGCTAGGTTAGGGAAACCTTTGTGAGGTTCTTTCTTGAATATGACAAAGGGATTAACACAACATGCAAATGACACAACAGCCCCAGGACACAGTTATTAACATGTCTCTGGCAGGTGGCAAAACCCATGGAGAGTAAAGACTTGTGCAGCATGCTTCTTTAAGATTTTCAGCTTTCCATCTTTGCTTCCTTCCATTTTCTTTACCTACAAACTGGGAAGTACATTAACAGCAGAGTAGGCACAGATGCCCCATAGGTGCATGTTAATGAATGTCTTACACCATATCCATGATCTCAGCAATTCAGTTTTAAGACGTCTGTTTACTAAAAGCAAAATCTGGCAATATCCATGATGTTAGGGTGCAGTACAGGAAGGAAGGAAGGAAGGAAGGAAGGAAGGAAGGAAGGGTGATAATTGACTCTGCTAAGAAGCCAAAGGTCTTTACATCTCCAAATGTCAGCTGGCATTATCTTTTACATCATGTCCTGGTCAACACAGTGGCAGTGGGAGTAAGATTATTTACTTTGACATCACTTCCCTGAGTGTCCTGATCACTAACTGTGGTGGGAGACAGTGAATCCAACAGTCATGCAGGATGCACCCACATTGCAAACATAATCCAGTCTGACACCATTTTAATTTCCATGACTCAGTGCTGTGGAATTCTGGGAACTATAATTTGTTGTGGTACCAGACCTCTCTAACAGAGAAGACTAATGTCTCATGAAGCTACAATTTCGAGAATTCCATAGCACAGAGCCATGGCAGGTAAAGTGGTGTCAAACTGCATTATGTATGCAGTGTGGATGCAACCTCAGAATTATTATTATAATAATAATCTTTTATTTGTATAGTGCTGTAAATTTACACTTCCTCAAGAATTTTAGTGCTTTAGGACCTCTGAGTCTTGAATAGAAATGGGAAGGAAGGAAGGAAGGAAGGAGCAAATACATTCTCACATTTTTTGCAAAGCCTTTCTCCTTCTAATGGAACATTTTCATTTAGATTGACCTATACCGGTAAAATATGTAAGATAAGGTGTCCATATATTTTCTCCCACAATATTTTTGCTAAAAACAGCAACATTATTTCTAAAAATCATGTAGTGGGTAGACATTTATATAAGATTATGTACAGTATCTGCAGTTCCTAGTCTTTGTTTCCTTTTCTCAGTTCTTTTCATGGGATCAAATGTTCTATGTGTGTTTGGCACTATGGCAGACTAAAGGAGACAAAATTATGTTCTTTATTTTACTGATGTTGATGGTTTCTTCTGGTTTTATTTATTTATTTATTTTGACCCATTAACTGTCTAGGAGGACATCTGTATCCATTTGCTCCTTAAGAATTTTGGAACACATTTGCAGTATCCACTGTCTTTGAAACAGAGGTTAGTGATATGGGGTCTTTTGTCCACCTAACACTGCAACATTCCTTACATTTCAGTTAATCACCGAAAAAGGAAATGGTAATGGGCATAGGGTTTGGTGTTGGACTACAACTCTAGACATCAGAGTCTGATTTCTCACTCGTCCATGGAAACCTCCTTAGTGGCCTTGGACAAGTCACACACTGTCAGCCCCAGAAAACACCTCAATAGTTTTGCCTTAGGGTCTCCATATGTCACAAATGACTTGAAGGCACAACAGCAACAGCAGCAGCAGCAGCAGCAACAACATTGGGCTTATGTGGACAACTGAAGAATAGGACTGTCAGTGGTTTGGTTGTTATGATGTTTCTGTCCTTAGACATATTGGATTGCAAAATAGGACTCCTTATTGATATGCAAAAAGACTGTAAATTTCCTGGACTTTGCCCAATTGCCACATGGCCAGAGAAGGGGGCTGGTCTGCTAAAGATACCCTTCCCATACCATCTTAACTAAGTACAGAAACAACAAAATACAGGCAACTTACTAACATCTCTATTTTTTCTCCTGTTTGGTATGTAACATCTTGCCTGATGAAGAATACAACAGCAGTAACCAACTAGGGGAAGAATACTCTCGAGAGAGAATTTCTCTCAGCCTCTATCACCAAGACTCTGGTCCATGCCCTAGTGGTCTCGCGACTCGATTATTGTAACCTTCTTCTGGCAGGGCTTCCTCTCTCTCACCTCCATCCTTTAATCTCTGTCCAGCATTCAGCTGCACGTATTATTACACTCGCTCACTGCTTTGACCATGTTTCTCCTCTCTTATCCTCCCTTCATTGGCTCCCCTTTCCCTTCCGCATCCAGTACAAGCTTTTGTTGTTGACCTTCAAAGCCCCTCCTTATTTATCTGAACTTCTTTCTCCTCTCACTCCTTTTTGTTCCCTCTGCTCTGGTAGTCAAGGTCTCCTGTCCCAGCCTAGGAGCTCCACTGCTTCATCCCTTCTCACTTGCTGCCCCTCACTCCTGGAGCCTCCTTCCCCTACAAGCACAGCTCATCACTTCTCTAGGCACTTTTAAAATTGAATTAAAGACCACTTTGTTCCGGGAAGCATTCCCAGAACTGAGACTCAGAGCGGCTGCACAACATTAAAATACCTAGCCTAAAGAAAAAGGCCCTCCCTCCATGCCATCAACCATTGTGGCTTCAGAGGGAGTATAAAGGCAGGCCCAATGCCACCAGGCCTAGCCAGTGTAAGCAGCAGGGCCCTCCCTCCAGTTCATCTGCCATGGTCCAGGCCTCAGAGAGAGAGAGAAGATCCACTAGACTTGGTCCCTTTCCCCACCACCTTTCCCTTCTCCTTTTCTCTCTTGTCTTTTATAGATTATAAGCCTAAGGGCAGGGAACTGTCTATTTCAATTGACTGTATCTACAGTGCTGTGTAAATTTACAGCACTAAATAAATAATAATAATAATAATAATAATAATAATAACTGTCATGAAAAGATATGCTAAACAGTGGAAGGTAGTGGTTTTCTTAAATCCACTCATCCCCTTGAAATTGTAATGGCAAATTCAGGTGAATTTCATGAAAATTAATATAGTGCTAGTGATGCCCTTATAGGGAGCTGTAGCACAGTGAGTTGGGAAGAAGCCATGTACCTCATATCTGACCTGGGTCCTATGACACTGTCTCACTAATGTGTACCCATATGTGCCTTCTGGTTGCCTGTTGACTTATGGAAACCCCACCAATTTCACAGTGATTTCTTCTGCAAGAAATGTTCGGAGATGAGTTGCCATTGCCTTCCTCTGAAATATTACCTATAGCATCTGCTAATTCTTGGCAGTCCCCCATTCAAGTGATAACCAGGCCTGACCCTGCTTACTTTCCAAGGGCAGATTTGATCTGATGTCCCTAGGTGTAATTAGACATATCTTATGTTGGAAAAAGTTATTCTGAAGCAGTTAGAGACACTAACATTAAGAAATGCTTATCATTATGCAGCGATGTTACATCTCCCCATTTCTTCTGGAACTAAAATTCATCTTGTTGGAGTTTCTTATGAGTTAGGGTAAGATGTAATTTCAGGAACAAGAGAAAGGAATTGGTGGAATATTAAGAATGACTGGAAGAGTCAGAAAAAGAGAAATCATGTGTGTAAGTGTGTGTGCGTATATGTGTGGGGAGTCACTTGCTGACCTAGCATCAAAGAGTAAAGAAAATTAAGAAAGCTTCTTTAGACATGTCGCAGCTGTTTCTTATCTCAGGACACCACTCTATAGTGAATTTGCAGGCTAGCTAGAGATAGGCAAGAGTAAAACGCTGCAAAACAGAGAGAACATAGATCAGCAGAAAAGAGATTTGTCATTCATAAACAGGGTTAAGGAAAGTCCCTAGTTAGTTGGCAGAAACACGGAATATGCAGAGATCTCAAAGATAGAAGAGTGAAAATCCCAGAAGGATAGCCATTTTATTTTTATTTTTTATCCAGATGGCTAAGGAGGAGTTTACCAAAAGGATGACTGAGATGTTTGTTTCGGTATGTTTTTGACAAGACTGCATTTTTTTCCTCATGTGGGATGGAAATTATTCAAGGTTGGGGCCTAAGGCTTTGAGTGCTTAACTTTTAGAAGTTTAAATTTAAATCTGTGAATCAGTGTTGCCATTCATTTCTTCTGAAATGCTCCTCGTCTTTAATACCTATAGTGCAAGCAGGTACAATATACTAGGGACAACTGCTTCCATTGGCCATGCTAGTGATCTCAGGGTGGGGATTTTTTTTAATACAAAGATTTAAAAATTTATCAATATTTTGTAACAGGGAAAATAAAACCTGATTTTAAAACCAATCCAACTGCCAGAGAGCAAAACTGACAGATTTTGTCATCCCTAATTTGGTCATAACACTAACATTAGTTTAATGTCAACATCCACAAACTGGAGGAGGAGGTGGAAGAGGAGGAGGAGGGGGAATATAATAAACATCTGCCTCCATTTTTACATCAATCATGTCTTCTCATTTTATCCAAACCAGGGCAAATTTTATTTCATTGAAACTTTGGGCAAATCCTTGCATTGCTTGGGCAGATTGGAAAATTCTGCCAGGCAGTGGTGTGGTTTTTTGCTAAATTTCTTGTCCTAGGTTTTTTAAAAAAGCATTTTCCTATCTTGAGAAAGTCTTCAAAAGCTGGACAGTTCTTGAAGAGTATTTGCAACTTGGCACTTGCATCTGGTTGTTTTGTGCAGGAAACAGCATTTTCTGCACAGATAGCAGCATTCAATGGCCAGAGGAGGACAAGGAAGGACAAGGGACAGTTAGACAGCCAGATAGCTGGTTGCATTGAAGATGATGCCATCCCTTTAGATATTTAGAGGACTCCTGAGAGGCCCAAAATGATGCTTTCCCCCTACATATGGTACAAACAATTGTATGAAACCCAACGCATTTTAAAGCTTCTGGTCTCCAGTCTATGCAAGTGTATGCTAGACTAAATTTGATAGGCTTCTGAGAATTTAAAAATATAGCTGTGTTAGTCTGTAGAATCAGTATGTAGAGAGATCTTATAGCACCTTTGAGACTAACTGAAAGAAAGAAGTTGGCAGCATGAGCTTTCGTAGATTTTAGTCTACTTCCTCAGATACAAAAGCATCTGAAGAAGTAGGCTGAAGTATATGAAAACTCATGTTGCCAACTTCTTTCTTTCAGTTAGTCTCAAAGGTGCTACAAGTTCCATCTATATTCTTAGAATTTAGTTAACCTTCTTTGTTTTGTTTTGGTTCTTTTTAATTAAAATTGATTGATTTTTTGATAATCTCTTCTAATGAGCCTATCAAGAAGCTCTAAAAGCTCAGAAAAATATCTCACTGCTAGCATCATTCTTATTAAAAACTTTTTATTGTCCAACTGCCAGGTCCCAGAGCTATTTCAGAGTGATGTGTGTTGAGGTGGATATGTTCCTATGTGGAGGGCAAGATGTGTAGCTTTGACAACAACTCCGAATCAGCATGATTCACCCCCATCCTCTCTGTAGATTGAACACCTTCACATCCCTTAGTTTAGGATGGGAGTTGAATGTTTGAAGGATAAATGAGCAACAATATTAGTTTACTGCTTTTTAGCACTGTACTTTATTATATCTGGTTAGATCCAAGAACTTCCTGTTGCTTTATTTCACGTAAGCCTTCCATGACAGCTACCTTGATGGACCTAGTCATATTGAGGAGGGAGCAAGCTTGTTTTCTGCTGCTCCAGAGACTAGGACGCGGAACAATGGATACAAATTGCAGGAAATGAGATTCCACCTCAACATTAGGAGGAACCTCCTGACAGTAAGGGCTGTTCAACAGTGGAACACACTCCCTCGGAGTGTAGTGGAGTCTCCTTCCTTGGAGGTCTTTAAGCAGAGGCTGGATGGCCATCTGTCAGGGATGCTTTGATTGGGAGTTCCTGCATGGCAGGGGGGTTGGACTAGATGGCCCTTGTGGTCTCTTCCAACTCTATGATTCTATGATTCTATGATGGGACAAGATGTAGTGTGTCTTGGGTCTGCAGCTGCTCTCAGTGCATTGTGGCCATTGGAATTGAGACAACATGCATAAATAAGTTTCTGAAGTTCTGATGTTAGGTTCCTTTCTTTTTGAAAACCTAAACTCTTCACACATGTTTCTAGGGTAAGGCCCACATGGGTCAAACTCTTACAAGAGCAGGCTCAAACTTATGGACAGGGCAGGAAATATGGACAGGGAAGGAATTCATTTGGCTAACATTTTGATGTAAATTTATCAGACTTACATTTCCTGGTGTTGTACATGAGCCAAAAAGTCCTTACTGGACATCATTTCACTCCATACATCTGGGGAAGTAGACCAAATCTACGAAAGCTTATGCTACAACTTCTTTTCTCAGTTAGGAGTTTATCACACGGGAGAAATTTCTCTCAATTTCGAAAGAAATGGAAGTGAGGCCAGTTTGGAACTGAGTAAATTCATTAGTTCAGCGAGTTTACGTGATTGCGTATTGACGCTGCATTGTGTCCAGAACTGCCTGAAATTGCCTCCCAGTGCCCGAAATTGTGCGTGATAGTTTCTCATGCAATCACGCGAAACCCCAGGATTGCATTCGGAAGGACTTCCCTTTGCCCAAAAAATGTGTGATCAGCTTTCACACAATCACGTGAAACCCCATGATTCCATTCAGATTGCCATGGATTATACTTCCAATTCCCTTCGTGTGATAAACTCCTTAGTCTTAGAGGTACTACAAGATCCCTTTGTATATCATCACCACCACCACCACCACCACCACCACCACCACCACCATCACCACCATCATAATCTCTCCTCCTCCTCCTGTATTCTGCTTTTCATTTGCAAGCAAATCTCAGTCGTGCTGACATATGGTGACCCCATAAATCTCATAGGGTTTTCTTAGGCAAGAAATACTGAGAAGAGGTTTTGCCAGTTCCTTCCTCTGAGATATAGCCTACAGCACTTGGTATTCATTGGTAGCTTCCCATCCAACTAATAACAAGGACGGAAACTGCTTAGCTTCTAGGATCAGAAAGGATGTGGTGCCATTCAATTATTTAGCAGTTTACAGCACAATAAAAGAAGTAATCTATAAATATATATCTGCCATTTACTCTCTAAATATCAGAAAATCCTTCTCAGATTACTTTGACTAGGATCACTTTAGGAAGAAGAGGCATATTGAAAGGCTTGCAGTCCAAACACATAAATGGCCATGAAGGGTGCATTCAGCCAGTGAGACTCATGATTCCAGGATCTGCTCTAAGACTACAATCCTATGTACTTGCTGAGAAAGAAATCAGCATAACTGTAATCTGAATAACACACATAAGATTGCTCTGGTCTAAATCTCTGGTTCCTTGTTTTGTGTATTTTATTATTGGCAGTTTTTCCTAGACTGCTGCAGAATAGGGCTATGCCAAAGTGGATGGCTGTTCTCAGGGCTGTTTACCTTTTGCCAAAATGGGTCAATTCCTTTTGGAAGAAATTATCTTCATATACACAATTATTACTGAAGGAGGTTTTCCTTGAAAGTACCCACAAGGGCTGTTGTTTTAAAAGAAGCCCATCCTCAGTGCAAGGCTGAGTGTTGTGCCTTTCTGTCTCTTGGGGGAATGATTTGCCAATAGATGGAGAAGAATTTTGTGACAAAACAGAGAAAAAGGTGCACACCCCAAATACCATCTTTCACTGTATGTGCCGGGGGCACACATAGAAAAAGCAAACCTAGTAAAAAGTTGGTGTGCAGTAATACAAGATTTACCAGGCAGGCACAGACCTCCGGTATGTATTGAATCAAAAGAGGAAAATAATGCTAAGCAAAATCAAGCTTTGCAAGTTACAGGAGATTCAGGGTAGTGTTCTGACTGATCTATCAGGGATAGCAAAATTGAAAGCTACATTTTGGGTTCCTCCTCAAGCAAAACATCTCATGAGTTTTCAAGGAAATTCATGTAGGCTTAATGTAAGACAAGTGACATTTTATTGGGGAATTCTGCTCCCTGAAGCTGGCACTGGATTCTTCTGTCACTGGCTTGGCTGGAGCTGTCAGTGGATTTTGCTTATGGTGAAATGTGAAGGGAGTTCAAAGGTTCTTCCTTGGGGATGGTGGGAAGATAGAGATGAATATCAAAGACAGTCAAATATTTCTGAAAACTGAATAATGTTTACTGAAGTTCTACTCTACCCTTCACTGGCTATAGAAAAAAAGATAACAGTTTTTCCAGAAGATAATATAAAACTTCATCTTCCTGTTTAATTTCAAACACCAGCATTTGTTTGTTTATTCTTATTATTTGCTGTCAAGTTGAAGTGGACCTATGGCTACACTATGAATGTGATATCTCCAAGATTCCCTGTCCTCAACTGCATTGGTCAGATCCTACAAATTCAAGGGTGTGATGTCCTCAACTGAATCAATCCACCTGTTACAGTCTCCCTCTTTTCGTTCTGCCTTCCACTTTGCCAAACATCTTTGGCTTGTCCAATAAGTCACATCATCTCAAGGTAGTTTACATGGACAGTTCTCAATAAGATGCTGGCTCCAGTACATTATGTGCCCCCCCCCAAAAAAGGGGTATGTGATATAAAGTTTAGGTTCATCCTAGATGTATATAGCAGAGGAAATGGATAAAGAAAACCACTATTTTTAACAATGTACACACGTATCTTGGTAAGGCATAGTGATAGTGCAGAAGAGAGACTGATGAAGAGAAGGAACTGAAGCTGGTGGCAAACTGTTCTTGCACACTGAACAAAATTCAAAATTTTATTTAAAACCAAAGAGGGGATTCCTAATGCATTAGTTCCATAACTAAATCAGGCAATTTGAAATTTTAATTTTCAGATGAAAAGAATGTTGTTACTTTAATGTTTCTCCCTTTTAACAGACCAGGGTCAGAATTCTGTTAATGCTGGATCTCAGTCCATATGTCTACTCATTACCTGAGGTTTAGGTAGTAAATTGGCCACAACAATATAAACAAAACATAGTTGTGGTCCGTATTGGTGGAGTGACCAAAGAGATCACACATCTTGGAAATCTTTAAGGTTTTCAGTTCTTAAATATTTTCTATCAGAACTTACCTGATCGTCCGTCTCTTTGAAAATCGACGTGGTACCACTCCCCATCATTCACTTTCTTCTGTAAAGCTTTGATTTTAATTGTACCAGATCCCATGTCCAGCAGCAGATACAGGTGGCCATCAAGCATCTCAATAGCAAAGAAATCAACTTTCACCATCTGTGGGTGTTTGGCATCTTTCTGATGACGTGGTTTACCATGACTGAAAAGTATCAGGCCATTTGGCTCAGTAGTGCGGAAGTCGAATGATATTGAGCCAGTTTTCTTGGCATTCCACTTTGGCAAAGAGATGAAAGATTCTGGTGTTTCAAAAGTGATTGGATCCAAAGTTGCCACATTTTCACACTTAAATGCTACCACACCGTGGATCTTCATCTTAGGATCGCCTTGTTTGGCAAGCCGAGACAATTCCAGCCTTACATCATTGTTCTTATACACAACCTGCAAGGAAAACAAAACAGTGGTTTTAGTTAATAAAACAAAATGGAGTATTATCTTCATATTCATGTTTGGTAGAAAATGTTGTATAGCAAAGGCTGGCAAAATATAGCTTTGGGCATCCATAGGATCTCTGAGATGGCTTCTAGACTGCCTTTTTATATGACCAAAAAGATTTCAGGGAGGACCTGAATGCTTGATATTTTTTTTAAAAAAGTAGTCTTTTTACAACTCCATTTGTATGAGTGTATGTGTGTATATGTTGACAATTTTGGCAATTCATATGGCTCTTGGAGGATTCCAGGGGCAGAAAATTTGCCTCTAGACTTATGGCAGTTGCCCACTTCTGTTATAAAAACTAACTAATTTCAAACTGCATGCTTGAAATTTTCCATGTAAACAGCAAAATGTTTGATCCTTCCTATGCAGTCACATTCTGTACAAAAATTTGCAGTGTTTTATCTTCATCCTAATACCTGCACAAATGCATTAACCCTGCAGTTTGGTGTCCATTCTGTCTTGACACCTTAGCTTTGTGTCAAAATCCAAGAAATCTTTTTTTCTTCTTCCATTTTTTCCACTGCCATCCCACCACCATCATCTCTGGGCAATTTTGGTCTCCTCACTTCCTTTTACCCTCCACTAAAGGTAAAAGGTAAAGATTTCCCCTTTGACAAGGTTGTCAGGTTGTGTCTGACTGTAGGGGTCACTGTTCATCTCTGTTACTAAGCCGAAGAGCCAGCATTGTCAAAGACAACTCTGTGATCATGTGGCCGGCATGACTGCATGGAATGCTGTTACCTTCCCAACAAAGTGGTACCTATTTATCTACTTGCACCTTTACATGCTTTGAACTGCTAGGTTGGCAGAAGCTGGGATTAGTGATGGGAGCTCACTCTGTCATGCGGGACTTGGGTCTTAAACTGCTGACCTTATGATATTAGTGTCTTAACTGCTCAGCTAAATACTTGTGACAAATTTCAGTATGATTAATGGTGCTTAATTTGATCTGAACTGTAATCTGACTTCAGAAGAGATATGTAAGGGCAGAACCAATGGTGGAGGTTATCTCCAGCTCCTTTGATAGTCCATTTAAATTTTGGACTATAACACAGAGTGTATTCACTGCTCCACTGACATAGGAGCTAGCAGATACCACTGGATGCCACAGCTAAGTAGCACGACTCTTCCTCTAATTTTGTTTGTTTGTTTAAATTTGGGATAAGGGAAGGACAGGCCAAATTGGGCGTGAACGTCATGAAGACAGTCTAAACCTGATTTGGAGGTCTGTGTGGTTCGTACTAGCAGGGAACTAACAGAGAGAGTCAAGTCTCCTCAGCATGCAATATAGGAGTGAGAATCAAGCATCTTATTTATTTATTTATATTTTATTTATATCCTACATTTCTCCCCAAAGGGACTCACAGATAAAACTTTTAAAATTATTAAAGATTTCAAACAATTAAAATGTCTATATATCAAATCACATAAAATATACACAAGTTAAAAAACCCTATTCACTGCATGAGGCCCCTGAGATGATGCTTGAGACTTTCAACCCACTAAACATACATCAAACCCACCAAGACGCACCACTGACCTCCAAGTGCATAACTCACCCCACAAAATTTTGGCCCAAGCCTCCTTGTTTTTCAGGCACCACACATCCCAAAATAGCAATCCTCCTAAAAGGTGACTAGGAGTTTGCTTGGACAAGTGGTCTTAGTCCTGTCTCTTACTCTTCTTGAAATATGGATCTCAATGGTAGGTGGGGAAATGGGGGAAACAAGTATGAAGATTTAGAGCATGGATGGGTCTCTTCACTCCTTGACTCTGCTGCTTGTCAGACATACCTTGGTAGCCCTTTAGCAAGCCTGTAATAATCTCAGCTTTGTTATTCACCCACTGAATTGCCAGTGTTTCCATTAATTCGGACACTTAATTAAAAGCACTTACTCCAAAATGACCCCCCCCCCCCCCCAAATAATCTGGAGAGAAAATGAGCTATCATTTCAGAATGAAAGTGTACGGTGAACTTGCTTGCTGAAAAGATTTCTGCACACCGCTGTTTTGCTGATTTAACAAAGTATTAGATTTCTTGCTCCTCTAAACCCTTTATCTCTTACACAAGCCTTCCACTCGCCTATAAAATGCATCAAGGTCAGACTCTGCACAGTAACCTGATTTCAGCATTGTTTGGGCTTGTCCTTGAAACTGGGACTTACCAGCAACCTTGTTCATCATGAAGCACAGCCACCGGGAAGTCAATTGGACTGCTATCAAGAGGGAGCAAAGCCAGTCCAGCAATAGTAGAGCAATATTAACTGGATGCAAATCAGATTATTTTATTCTTCCCAACATTAAAAACTGACTGGAGATTATTTTTGATAAAACTGAAAGGCAGCATTGGATGAAGATTTAATCAGCCAGCCTTTACAAGTGTTTCGACTTCAGTACATACATTCATTTCCCCCTAGCCTACTGAGGAAACTGGTCACACTCCCCAAGCAATAAAAATAAATTGCAGAATCCATTCTACACTCCATCAACATTTTGATGACACTGAATTCTTTACTCACAGAGGATGGTCCTGACATGCTAATGTTATAATTCTGAATTCCTAAGTGCTGCATGGATTCTAGATGTTATCAGTTGAGCTGCATAAACATAGCTTCCAATGTTTCACAGAAGTAAATTGGAGCATGTGTGGCCAAACAACATAAGTGTATGGTCAAGATGGCAAAGGTTATTAAGGAAGAGGAACACACAAGTTAGGAGAGACTGCAGCAGTTTGCTTTTGTCTTAGCTGACTGGGAAGGATAATATTTGATCCTCTCCATGCCTCTCCTTTTCCCCTGATCAGTTAACTACTTTTGCACTTTAAACACAGTTTGCAGCAATTTAAATAATCTGAGGAAATTGAAAAGATGGGATGACACAGGATTAATCGTGACTGCCCATGCCAAACCAGGACAATTGGCAGTTATGTATAAGTGATACATCACTCTTGGTGCTGCAGAAAAAATGCAGCATCTTGCATGACATTTCCTAAGTATCTTAGGTCCAAAACACACTGCTGAATAATCCAGTTTGAGACCACTTTAACTGCCCTGGCTCAATGCTAGGCAATCCTGGGAATTGTAGTTTATTTTGATACCAGAGCTCTCTGACAGAGAAGGATAGATGTTTCACAAAACTGCAGTTCTCAGAATTCCCTAGCATTGAACTAGGACAATTAAAGAGGTCTCAGACTGGATTATTTCTGCAGTGTGTTTTGGACCCAAGTTTCACTTAAAAAAAAAAAGAACTCTCTATTATTATTATTATTATTATTATTATCTTTCTCCCAGTATAGGGACTTTAAAGAAGGCCTTGACAAAGTACATCCCAATGGTTCCAGGTTGCTTCTAATGCTATTTTTGCAGCCCTTGTTCCCTCTGGACTCTTTTGTTGCAGTGTGCTTTCAAGTTGTTTTTGACTTATTGTGACCCTAAGATAAACCTTTCACAGAGTATTCCTGGCAAGATTTGTTCCCAGGGGGTTTGCCCACTGTCGTTCTGTGGAATCTGGGAGCGTGTGACTCTCTCAAGGTTTCCTTGGCAAAGTAGGGCTTTGAAACCTGGCCTCCAGAGTGATAGGACTCTATTACATGGGGTTAAAACCCTGGTTTACCTTTCCAGAATTCAGTGCTAATTCAGGAGGCAGCTGGGTCCTATCACACAGAAATCACTACCCGGGTTCATCCTGAATGCTGCCCAGGGCCTGTAAGCCAATTCAGCAGCCCCTTTTTGAAAATGAAATGCCTGACAAGTCCCAGGCTGCATCTGGGACGGACCCAGGCAGCAATTCAGCAGCAATTCTGTGTGATAGGACCTGGCTACCTCTCGAATTAGCATGTGATTCAGGAAAGGTAAGCTGGGTTTTAACCTCATGCAGTAGAGTCCATAGTCTAACCTGAGGAAGTAGACTGAAGTCTATGAAAGCACATGATGTCAAATTCTTTCTTTCATTTAGTCTGAAAGATGCTACAATATCACTCCACGTACTACTTCAAAACACCACACCACACTGGTTCTCCTGCATTCCTTAGCCTACTTGTTTCCTTTCCTTTTTTAGGTAGGAATTATTCATTTTTCAAATAGGTTGCAGTCCCTGCCCTGTTCAACATCAAAGAACACCCATTTTTCAAAACTTCGACTGGACTTCCAGAAGGATGTAAGCCTTTTTAACTTTTGCAGTTAATATTATCATTTGTCCTCTTACTGTGAGAAAGTAATAAAATCTGGGCAGTTTTCGAAGGCTATTCACAACTGGAAACTATTCCGTGCACAAAGATGGGCATGGGTGTATGTATGTATGTGTATATATATATATATATATATTGCATAAAAACAAATTTTGTGCAGAGAAAATGCTTACCACCTAAATCAGCCTGAATCTGGCTATATTGGGTCTTCCATAATACAAAGCTGCAAGTAACATGGATTCAGGCTTAGCAACCAGAAAAGCTGAGCTTCATCCAGGTATTTACTTTATTACAAGTTGATATATGTCTGGTTTTAAAAATGGTACGACTGCTTAATTCCTAGTTATTATTGTTGTCTTTGGAGGTTATTTTACAATGTTATTTGATATATAACATTTGAGGAATTTAAGTTACATTAAATTTAGTGTGGAGCAGTCACTGGACCTATGGAAATTTCAAATAAATAAATATGCAAGCATCATTATTTCAGTGGGTATACTCTAGTTAGGGTTAACAACTACATTTGGCCTTTTATACTTTGGGATTTCAATAATAATAATAATAATAATAATAATAATCATAATAATAATATTTATTTCTTACCCGCCCCTCTGTAAAACAATCGAGGCGGGGTACAACAAGGTTAAAAACAGATTCCCTGCTCTATGCCTCCTGGATTTACGTGTGGATTTGGAACATAGTCATCTGTTGAACACAACTAGGACATATATATTGGCTCTAAAGTATCAAAATGTATTGGGTAGTATTTAAAAATGTATTCTTGCTGACAGACCCACTTTCACTAGTGAAAAAGGAAAGGGTCATTCCCCTTCCCCTTTTGTATATTTTCAAAATTTGATCAGAAGAAGTGGAGCACCCTGAGGATCAAGTTGGGGGACAGTTTACAACCCTGAGGATCAGATTGGGAAATAGGAGATGTGCAAAGTATCCTGGAAATGAGTGTGTTGTTTCTAAAATGTATTCTGAGAAAATGTATTTCAAGTATACATTGTAATGCATACTTAAATTTTAATGTGGCTGGATAGCACGCGCGCACACACATATGCAAACACATATAAATACACACTTGATTGTGAAAACAAGTTAGGTTTATCTACAAATATGCCAGAAGCTAGAAACCAGAAATAGATTGATTCACCCGATTAGACTGGTTCTCTCTCTCTCTCAATTTATTTTGATTTTTTAAAAAATAATAATCTTCAAATATTAAAAATAAACATGAGTCATATTTACTACATCCCACTTGTCCTATGGTTTCCATGGTGGCTATAGATAAGGAGATCTATTAATCTCACTTTCTCCTGTATTCAGTTTTTAAAAAAGCAATTTCAAACTATTTACACCACAAATATGAAAAATTATAATAAACTAAATATTTGCAACTTTTAATAAATTCATTAAAGGGAATCAGAAACAAGATTCTTATTTATTTGCATTTATGAAATTCAAGAGATATGACTGTTCCTGGCAGACAAAGGTGCTTTTTTTGCTATATAAATGTTGATGCGGAAGAACCTTTCAGACAAAAAGTGTCAGCAACTTATTAACAAGGGTTGAATAAAAGAGGTACTCCAGCTCAGCCTTTTAAGAGCTATGCACTTAAAGCTCTCTTAGGCAGCAGTGCTGGAAGAAAAGACCACTGCATTATATCTTGAAGACCCATTGCCATTGCAGTAAATTGTGTAGTTTTATTGATGCACAACAGGGGTGTCCATACCCTCCATCAAGTTTGGAGTCTGATTTGGTGATTCAGATATGGGCTCAGTACTATTTGAACTGATTTGTACCAAATTCATCCCAATTTAAATGCTGAATTTGATTGTCGATTCTGGATTGCCACTTCTCACCCTTTGGCTTGCATGGGAAACCCAAAAGTTTTCATGTAAAACGTGGTGACATGGTAGACCCTAAAGAGGGATTTAAAGCCCATCAAATTTCACACAAATGATTTCAGAGATTCAGAGCAGCACTTGTAAAAAAACTGCTGGTTTTTAAAGAACCCCTATTACATTTCAGTGCCAATGCAAATCTGTCTGATCTGTTTTGTTATTTGAGATACATCTGAACAAATTGTACTGCCTGAGTAGTAGTAGTAGTAGTAATAATAATAATAATAATATTAAGTTTATTTCTATTTCCCACCTCTCCCATTGGATTGAGGCGGGATTCCAACAATAGATAAAATACATGTGTATACATTCAATCATATAAACTCTTGAAAAAATTATCTAAAATTATAAAAAACATATTAATCTAATACAATTTAATACTTGACCTACTAAGTCATATGTGTACTCATATGTGAAAAGCTGAGATAGTTTTGACATGAAACACACCATTTTTCAGAGGGTTTACACACATCTTGAATGCAAAGAAAGCCTGTCCAAATTTTGTTAGCTCAGAAAACTCTCTTTTCTTTCTGCTACACTCATTCCTCCATATTCACTGGGGTTAGGGGCACAGAACCCCCATGAATATGGAAAAAATGCAAACAACAAAAACGCTATGTTTTTACCTGAGAGAACACCTCTCTAGGAATCTCTAGGTCCTTCAGTGCAACTCTGTGGTCAATATCTGCCAGACACTGACCATAGAATTGTGCTGGAGGAGCTACAAAAAGTGGAGTGTCCTCTCGAGGAATCTCTAGGTCCTTTGGTGGGACTTTTGGTTAAAGTTGACCTATGAGTTTTGCTGGAGGACCTAGATATTCCTAGAGAGAACATATTAATAAAATCCACAAATAATGATATCTACAAAAGTCAAAGCCGCAAATGTGGAGGGACGAGTGTACTATTTAAAAAAAACTTTTGACACACATTAACATTTAACTTATATTTTAGCATCTTAGATTGTACAGTGGGCTCTTGATCTCTGCTGAGGTTTGGTTCCAGAACTCCCTGTGAATATAACAAAATCCATGAATGCTCAAGTCCCATTAAATACAGTGGTGTCCCTAATATAAATTGACAAAATAAAGGTTTACTTTTTAGAGTTTACCATTTTAAAAATATTTACAAGCCATGGATGGTTTGGATACATATGGTTTTAGTCTGTGGAATCCATGGATACAGAGGGCTGACTGCAGAGGTATACTAAACTAGAATTTCAGTCTAATATTAGCTTCCCCTAGCAGCTTTATTTGAACAATAAAGATTGCAATGTAGCATGTTGGTCTCTGAAAATGCACCCCACTAATTCCTTTGAAGTTATGGGGTTCTATTAACCTGAACCAATAAAACACAGCGTTTCTTGTTTCTGAAACAAAGCATTGTGAATATTTCCTACATTCACAGTCTATAATGCTCTAGGGTATAGAATGTGTCATACATTTTTAAAAGCTTCTTTCCAGAGATTAATATAAACAATATATATTCATCCATTAATGCAAAACAAATAAAAAAAGCCATCTCACAGCAACTCATAGTGAGGAGAAAATTTCTCAAGTTTATTGGGTGTGGAGGAACTTGGCATTCTGTATTGCAGTTACAGGTTCATAACCTAGAGTTATGGATCTGTAACTCCTTCATATTCAGTACAACTATGTATTCATGATCAGGACACTATTGCCACAATTATAAATGCCCCCTCCCACCAACCTACCTTAACAGCCAGCAACTGCATAAAGCAATGGAGGTCTGTTCAACTAGTGAATAAGATGCAGGCAGAGAACTTTTCCAGCTCCCTCCTACCAGCAAGTGAGGCTATCACTTGTGCACAAACTGTTCTCATTCCTTGAAATGCCGGATCTGGCCTTGGTGGTACATGCCTTGGTCGCATCCCATTTGGATTAGTGTAATGCACTCTACTTGGGGTTGCCTTTCAAGAGACTTGAAGAGACAAACTCCAACTTGTCCAAAGAACTGCAGCCAGGCTGTTAACTGGGCAGGTTACAGAGACCACACAATGGCCCACTTGAAACAGCTCCAATGGCTGCCAGTTTGTTTCTAGCACAATTTAAAGTGCTGGTGGTCCAGGCTATTTGGCAGACCATATGT
The DNA here is from genome assembly GCA_034509955.1 of Urosaurus nigricauda. NCBI lineage: Eukaryota > Metazoa > Chordata > Lepidosauria > Squamata > Phrynosomatidae > Urosaurus > Urosaurus nigricauda. The sequence goes on from JAOEGL010000001.1 coordinate 363,418,554, forward strand.
ATACACAGGGATGAGCCAGTTTGGGCCCTAAGATCCTCAGGAGAGGTTCTTCTCTCAGTCCCACCCCCATCACAAGCACAGTTGGTGGTGAAGTGAGAGAAGGCCTTCTCGGTGGCTGCCCCTAGACTGTGGAACTCTCTTCCCAGGGAGGCCAGAATGACCCCTTCCTTGTTGTCCTTCCACTAGCAGGTTAAAACCTTCTAATAGAGGCAGGCTTTTAAAACAGAAGGTCTTTAAAGGACCAGCTTGGGGTGTTGAATTGTTTTAAGTGTATTAACAATTTTAACTTTTAAAACTGTATTTTATTCTTTTAATAAGCAATCTATTTTACTATTGTAACAATTTAATTATATTTTAATGTACCACTTTCCTCTGTATTTAATTGTATTTTTTTAATGTTATGGGCTGCTCTGGGTCCCACTTCTGGGAAAAGAATAGAATACAAACAAACAAACAAACAAACACAATCAAGGGCAGGAGTCCACCACAGTTCTGCATCATAGCCATGCTCACTGGTGGGAGAGGGCTGGAAATGCCATCCTCTTGCGAGCTGAACAGGCCTCTATTGTTTGTTGGAATTGCTGGCTGTTACTGTAAATTTGGGGGAGGAGGGTCAGCTAAAGAGACATGAGTACACATTTAAAACTAAGTAGGTGACATAGGGTATTGGTGCATATTTATTGTGTGTGGATTCCAATGCTTATGTAGAATCACAGGAATTCAATTTATAGGAGATCAGATTATTTCATATACTGTTGCTGTTGTGCGCCTTCAGGTCATTTCTGATTTATGGTGACCCCAAGGTGAACTGACCATGGGGTTTTATGGGGCTGGGAGAGTGTGACTCCCCCAAGGTCAGTAGGTATCCATGGCCAAGCAGGGAACTGAACCTTGATCTCCAGAGTTTGTCCAACGCTCAAACAATTACATCACACTGACTCTCTACTAGCATAGTACAATCTACTCCAGAGGTGGTTGACATACAGCCTTCAGATTGCAGACAATCCTATCTTGATTTGGAGGGGGGACAGAAAAAACAATTGGTCATCTGGGTCTTGCTTTATGTATATGAGGAAGGATCCATAGCAAGCAGTCTTCTAATGAGTCAGGCCATTGGACTATCTAGACCAGTATTGTTGACTCAAACTGGCAGTTGATCTCCAGGGTTTCCAAGAGAATTCCCTCCTAACCATACCTGGAGATCTCTGCTCTTTCCTAGTGGTCTCCTATCCAAATACTAACCAAGTACCACCTTGCTTAGCTTCTGACATTAGATGAGACTTGGTGCCTTCAACATACTCATCTGTTCCAGTATGTTTTTTCATAATATTATGTAAACCTCTGGCCATTTCTAGTTATGGTGAAAATATGAAAAATATTTTTTTAAGAGGTGAAGTGTACATTGGGCCCAGAAGATAAAAATTAACCTCTAGACCACAATCCCCAATTGCTTGTTCCATCTACTCTGAGTAACTGTAGTTGTTCAGGAACATGAAGAGACATCTCTCCTTCATCTTTCCATCCTTTTGATGGAATGTGAGACTGGCAACTTGGGCCCCATTTAGCATCCCTTGAAGCCTCTGGTTAACCCTGAAGATTCGAGACTCTCCTTCTATTTTTTCCCCAAGTTTTATTTTGCTAAAAAAATATGGCCCCCCCAACACATAAACACAGACAAACCACCACAAAACCATGATGATTTGACTCTCTTTGCTTTCCACTATCTTCACTAAAAGCAATCCCTATAGAAACTGGTTGTGTTTTGGCTAGTTTCTTGTAGCACTATGTCATTTTTGGACACTCTGGAAGTAGCCATGTCAACGGGGAGTGGCAAATGCCTCTTTAAAATTGCCCATCCCCTGAACTGATACCTTCTGAATGCAGAACTTGTACTGTATCACTCAGTTATGGCCAAACAGTACGGTGGACCCTCTGTATCAGTAGGCTGGCAATCCATGGATTTGACTGCCCACAGATTGCCATGAACCATATTATTCTAATGGGAACACTGATGCTTCTTCCTGCACTTTGCCACCATTGGATAATATAGGGCATGACTGTTCACATTCTTTTCCATCAGTGAAGGGGCATAGAATTGAACTCCCAATGATGGGAACGGTCCACTGTACAGTTCATCCTCCATATCCACAGATTCTGTATCCACAGATTTCACCACCCATGGTTTGAAAATATTCCCAAAAATATTCAAAAAAAGAAAACCTTGATTTTGCCATCTTATAAAGGGATACCATTTTACTATGCCATTGTATACAACTGGACTTGAGAAGCCATGGATTTTGGTATCCACAGGGGATCCTGGAATCAAATCTCAAACTGTATTTGTGAGGGAAACTCTGAGTTTGTGCATGATTTTAGATCATGGCCAACTATAGTTGGCTGCAAACAAATGCTGGAATCCTATTTCACTTTTTATTTAATGTAACTTTATGTATACTTAGCTGAGTAGCAGAGGCACTAAGAAACCCTGTTAACAAATTGTGAAGATGTGCATTGGGACAATGGTAAGAGTGCCTTTTGTACACTGATGCACAACAGGGCCAATGCAAATTGGTGCCTAATGTGCATTGGTCCTGATATAAATCAGTCCTTTGTGCATCAGTCTGATTGCAAAAAGGTCACTTTTGACAGCTCTGATAATGTAACATCTGTCATCTAATGGTCTCTTTCAAATTCAGCATGACATCCCAGAGGGTCCATTTAACTGCATCACTACCAATCACATGAACCTTAATAGCAATAGCAATAGCAGCTTCATTTAGATACCACTTCATACCACACTAAGCAGTCTCTAAGCAGTTTGCAACTGTAAATTAATTGTCACCAACAATCTGGGTACTCATTTTGGTGGCCTTGGAAGGATGCAAGTCTGAGTTCACCCTGAGCCCCTGCCTTGGACTGAACTCACACCCTTGTGGTTTGTAAGTGAGTGGCTGCAGTACTGACATTTTAGATCCAGTTTAGTGTGGTGGCTTGAGAGTTGGACTATGACTCTAGAGACCAGGATTTGAATCCCAGATCAGGCATGAAACCCACTGAGTGAGCATGGGCAAATCACATGGCTTCAGCCTCAGGGAAAGGCAGTGTCAAACCTCTTCTGAACAAATCTTGCCAAGAAAAAGCCCATGATCTTAGGGTCACCATAAGTCAGAAATGACTTTAAGGCACACAACAACAACAACAACAACAACCAGGGACCAGAGGTATGAAAGTTAAGGATGCTGTGGAATTGGCATTTGGCTTTATTTCCTTATAGATCAATGTACGAGAGAACACCTCAGTTTCCAGGAAAATCTTTCACTTCCCTGGAGTGTTTTCTGTTCCTCTATACTGAGCTGATTCAATGCTTAACAGTGATACTTATTTGCTTGGTTAATGGTATTGGATTTCTGATCAATGTGAAACAAACCATTCACTACTCATATGCTGGTAGTATCTGAGCATTAAAATAACAAAAGTTTATGGGTCAATTTGAATGACACCTATGGTGGCAACTTGCAGTTTTTGCACAAGCTGAGACCTTTCCAACTGCCAGTCATCACTTCAGGATTTGCTGATATGTGCAAGCTATTTCACCCTGTATATAATAACAGCTGTGCCTGACCAGCTAGCTACAGTGAGCCAACATACACAGGATTCTAACTGGGTAAAATTATTAGGCTGTTGTAGCAAAACCAAGAAAGTGCCTGACCTGGTCCCACCCTCTTGCCCAGCATAATGATGGTAGACTCATCTCATCAGATTCGTAACATTAACACACACACACACACACACACACAGAGAGAGAGAGAGAGAGAGAGAGAGAGAGAGAGAGTTTACAGTGTTATATATACATGAATACAAAGCACAGGGAAAGGTTTGTAAAGAGTGGGATTAATTGACCCTGAAAAGCACAAGACACATAAATATAGGGCTATTCTGGGATTAATGACTGTAAATGGTTTTCAGTACTGTCCTTCAAACACAAATTTAATTAGACATCATAAAATTGTGGCTGGCAACCCATTAGTGAGTTATGCTGGCATAAGTCTGATTTATGCCTGTATAATTTTTGGTTGCTGTGGAGGTCAAAATTCTGTTCCATCTTCACAAAGTGTGTGTGTTTCTGTTGAGAGAAGTATCCAGCTATGTTCCTATAGCTAAATATATACCAGTGAGTCCCAGGGACCAAGATCATGCTTCACAGCTCTGCATGGGGAAATATGGAAACTCTGCAGGTAGATGTGAAGTCAAAGCCTTTCACAGCCATCATCTATAGTTTTTTGTGGGTTTTTTTTGGGCTATGTGAGCATGTTCTAGAAGAGTTTATTCCTGACATTTTGCCAGCAGCTGCTACCAAAATGTCAGGAATAAACTCCTCTAGAGCACAGCCCACAAAAAAAAACTCTGCAGGTAGAATTACACATTGGTTCTGGTGTTGAATGTCAAGGTTCCACAATCTTGAACTAAACACACATTGGACCAAAAAATAAAAAAAATAAATAAAATAAAATAAAATAAAAGACAAATCACTTCTTGCATATTGGACAAATAAATAAATAAATAAATGCCAAAACACTTCCATAGAGGAACTTAACATCATGTGCAAGATGCAAACACTGTTCTGGCCACTGGCATTTTAATACCACCACCACCACCACCACCACCCCCGCCGCCAATGGCCATATCATTCTTCAAACAGCTCTTCTGGGTTTTTCTAAAGGTGTTATCCTGAATTTAGGAGCTGAGCAGCAAAAGCCATAGGCTCCCTATGGTCTTTCCAAACTATAGCCAATCCTATTTTGTCTTTGTTGAGCCAAATCTCGCACACTAGTGAACAGAAAAGGGGCTCTGGCAAGGAGGCGGAGAAAAGTGCAAGGACAGAAGAGGAACACAGCATCTTCTGCTGCAGTTAACAAAGCCTACATCATAAATGTATTTTTGTTGCCTCTCTCTGCTGTCTGGCTCCTGCTTGGGTTGTCTGAACTGTCATCTTAAGACGGCGAATAATAGCTTCTTATTCTGCTTCCTGTTGGGTAGCTGTGAAGTGCTGTATTTTTAAAAACCTATTACAGTAGTTAAATTTTGAAAATCAATGTTTTTAATAATGGCTTTGATAGTGGGGTTTGATGCAGTGTGTTTCACCCTGCTGTGGGCATGAGTGCTTTAATGAACCATTTAAACACACACACACACACACACACACACACACACACACAGAGCTCTGTTACTATATTATATCCTTCTTTAAGCCCTTCTATTTAACTTGCTAGGCTTGCAGATGCTATGACTGTAGTTGCTATGTTTACTGTTTTAAATGAATGAAGGGGGAAAGAAAAAGACACACAGAGAGTGAGTCTGTACTGTTTGTGCACACTAAATTTAAATTTCCCATGGCAAAGAGTCTTAGGATTTTGCTGGCAGCCGTACTGAGATCAAGAACACTTTAAAAAGAGAAATAGAAAGAAAGGAAAGTTGCTGCCACACCAGCACAATAAAGGTTTTTTCCCCTCTAATCAAATAAAAAACTTGACCAACTAAATTAGCTGGAAAATAAAGCGGAGAAATGGAGGATATAAACACATTTTTAAAAAATTAGCCTTCTTTTTATAAGTCACATAGAACTCAGAGAAGCTTCAACTGTTCTCTGGAAAAATAGAAACTATATATGTGAATGCACCAGAACATGGAAGTGATGTGTTATCTTTTATCCTGGCAATGAGAAAATTTGTTCAATAAGTAAACAACAACCAGGACTGCAGCTGCTTTGTAAATACAACGAGTAGCATTTTCTAATTACTTTTAAATGTTAGTTTTTGAAGCCATTGAAACTCTGTTTTCAAAGAAATTTGGACATTATTTTTCAAGGTTTCTGCTATTATTGTAAAGGCTTATGCTATTATTGTTATCATTATCATTATTATTTTCTTTTTAAAAGTAAGAAGAAGTAACAAAAACAGAAACAAGCTACACTATAAATCATGCAAATAAATTATCTTTTTAGCACTACAGTGATTGACTGGAGCAAAATGATTTTACAACATAACTTTCCAAGGGCTGGTGTGCAGACATGTGTAGTTTATGCCTCATGTATTTTGAGCACAATGTACCCATCATTGGATGTAACAGCCATTTCAGGACAAACAGGACAATGTGGGACATCTGTTGGAATAGAATTTCTCATATTTTAAGGGTTAGTAGCAGCCATGTTGGCAGGAACAAAGGGTATTTGTGTAGACAGTATGGTATGGGAGAGGGGGTCATTGACAACAGTGATCCTGAACCCTAACTCTCCAACAGCGCTTTAAAGTCTGGAATAAAACCCAGAGAAGATACACTGCAGCAGAACATAAAAGCCTCTGGTTATCCCCAAGCTTTTATTTTCTGTTGCTGTGTATCCATTATTTTCCTTTGCCCATTTTGCTAATGATCATTTGTTGTTATTGTGTGCCTTGAAGGGGTGGTTTGAGTTGTTGTGTTTTTTTGTTTGTTTTTGGCAGGTTTCTTCAGAAGGGATGTGCCCTTGCCATCCTCTGAGGCTGAGAGAGTGTGACTTGCCCAAGGTCACCTAGTGGATTTACATGGCTGAGCCAGGGTTGGAACCCTGGTTTCCAGAGTCATAGTCCAACACTCAAACCAAGTTGCTGCTTTCCCTACAATACAATACAATACTCTGTGACAAAGAAGATGGGGCTAATTAGGGAAATAACATCTACAGAATGACTAACCCTTTCTTCCATCATTTAAATCCTTATTTATAGCTGCTTCCACACTGCAGAATTAATGTAGTTTCACACCAGTTTGACCGGTGTGACTCCATTCTATGGAATCCTGGGGTTTGGAGTTCACTGTGGCACCAGAGCTCTCTGACAGAGACAGTTACACAAAACTACAACACTCAGAATTCCATAGCATGGACCCATAGCAGTTAAAGTGATGTAAAACTGTATTAATTCTACAATGCGGAAGCAGCTCCTGTCTACCTGTCACTCTCAGTCTATCACTCACACTTTCATAGTTACCATTGCTCCTTTTCAAAGATGCTGAAGGTTTGCAAATATCCCATGTCATGTTCTTGTCTCTAAATCCTGAATAATGACTCCCTTATCCCTTTAACAACAGGAACAACCACAACAGTTCTGGCACCTCAGGGAGGTAGACACGTGTTTGTCCTGCAGTTCTTGAACTGTAATGCTCAACTTCCTCAAACACTGGCTAGGTCAGCTATAACTGATGGTAACTATAGTCCAACAATGTAAAGAAGAACATATGTGCTAGTTTCCCAGTCCTTTGCATTCTGCTGGTCCAAGTGTTCCCTTACCTCGTGTTCTCACCAATCATATATTTTTATCACAGCAGGTGAAAATCCAGCTCCAATCCTGATTAATAATGATTAAAGCTCAACATACCTTGGAAATTACCCACTAACACCATTAAAGTCACCTTCCTGGAGTTGTTGAATGAACTGCCTTATCTTTGTCAAAATCCTGGCTTCCGGTTTGCACTGTTCCAGTCCGTTGGCTGGTTTATGGGTTGAAATTGCCCTGCTGTTCCATTGGGCAAACAGCTCATTCATTTGAGGCTGAAATTAGTCTCTCTTTTTTGGCTAACTTCTCTACTGACTTCCCAGCTACATCCAAATGCCAGGGCATGAATCTGCTTCCCAGCCACTCTAGCATGCAAAGCAATCGCACGGTACATCATGCTTGGAAAGGCATCCTAACTGGCTAGGTTGGCAAAAATCAAGGTGATGCTGGGGAGATTTCTCCACATGTTCTTTCAAATGCGTGTTCTAGAAGGATGTCATGTAAAGATTATATATAAATGACATCCCATGATCATTGCTAAGACCAATTCAGACATGGGTTGACCAATGTGGCCAGTGGAAATATGTTTGTAAGCCAACTGGAATAGCTCCAGCAGTCCCATGCATTCAGATGGATTAGCCCATAGCCCAAGTGAATTTTCCTTTACTACCACATCAATGTGGGGCTATAGCATTACTCCAAAAGAGAAAACCAGTTGATCTTCCAGTATGATTACATTCTTGGCTAGAGCTTTGGATTAATGTGAAAAGTTAGTGGAGAAACAGGAGACAGCAATTTTCTGTTCTGTGCAATGGCAAGCAGTCGTACCAAGGAGGCAGGAGTGATGCACTGGTCCCTATGCCAACCATGTCCCTGGCTCTTATCTCTCCAGTATTTCTGATTGAAGTGATGATAAAAACTGTGACAAACAGAAAACTAGGACAATTTTATACATGCCTACTTGGAAGAATGTCCCAGTCAGTTTTACGGGACTTAGGCTGCATCTATGCTACAGAAATAATCTAGTTCGATACCACTTTAACTATAGTATTCTGGGATTTGTAGTTTTGTGAGTTGTTTAGCCATGTCTGTCTGAGAACTCTGGTGCCACAACAAACTACAAATCCTAGGGTCCCATAGGATGGAGCCATGATAATGTCAAACTGGAGTGGTGTATAGGCACAGGACTGCAAACTGATTTCTTTAGTTGAATATTTGTTCTGCTCATGGGGGAGTGACAACATTTGAATTTTGCTTCTTTGAATTTTTGCTAGCTTTCCTTCTTCCAGTATTTCCCTCCAGGACTCCACTCAATGCCAGCTAATGGCCTAACCCTATTGCTTCAAAAGAAGAAGAAGAAGAAGTCTGCTGGATGGTTCATGGTTGGAGGGTTTTCTTTGAGAGACAGCAATCCATTCCCCTGGCTGATTCATGCTCTGAAATCACTATCCCCTCCCCGAGTTATTATTCTTCACGGCAAACAGCCCAACACTCTAAGTTTAAGATTTGTCTTCTTGGCTGCCAGCTGAGCTGGATCTCCTCAGACAAGATTTCCTCCCTCGTCTTCTAGGCTGACAGGTTAGCAAATGTAGCTCAAGGCAGACTTCCTGCCTGCCTAAATATAGTCTCTGGGATATGACCTAGCTAACTTATTGACTTAGGGCCTGAATGAACCCTAGGCTATGGCACTGGTGGAGCAGATCACATACTCTGCTTCAGGCCTACATTTGCCCTACTTAGCTAACTCCTTTCACCAACCATTAGCTTGGTTCATGGAAGAGGACTTCCTTCATCCCTGTCTGCTGCCAGTAGAGTGACTGATTGACAGCTTTTCTGATCAGAAACTCTGTAAAGGATGTTCTGTTATTTTTCCTTCCTCCAACTTCAAGAATTACCTTTCTCCAAATACCCTCAAGCCAACAACAACAGTAGTGCTCTTCAACACTGGGTATATATGCAATGAATAAAAAATGACACCTAATTCAGAGGGTAGATCTCTGATCTAGCTGCAGCACCTCAGGCACACCTAAACATTACTGTCAAGAAGAGAAATCATCTTCTCATTATGAGTGGTGTTTTGATGTAAAGTTATTTAAGAGTCCACTTATGCCCAAAAAGAGATCCAGGTGTGACCGGGTTTTTGTTGGCCATGCGGTTGGGCTTCGCCACAAGTGCCTGGCCCATGCTCTCAAAGGACATGCAGAGTCATATCTGATTATTCTAAACAATGTGACCAATTTTATTAACAACAACAGGTACCTGTCACCAAACCCCAACCGTTCTCTTATTGTGGGCTCTCTTAGCCCCTTCCTGAGTTTGTGTCCTCAGGGGTGGTTTCCTCTGGCTTGTTCTCCTCCAGGTTCCTTCTCCCTTATCCTTGATACCTCTCCCGACCTATGTCTTCCATCCTCCTCCATGTCTGTCTCACCCTTCTTTTTATTGCCACCTTCCTCTGACCACACCCCTCCCTTCTCGCTAGCCTCTCTTTTTCTTTGCACCACTCCGTTTGAGTCCTTGTCCCTTTTGGCTCAAGGGGGGGGGGGGGGCTCTGAGCCTTCTAGTGGTCTCCAGGCAAGCCCTCTGGCCCAGGTTGAATAGTCCTCTTGTCTCCAGCCCCTTGGTGAAGGCACAGGACACCCCAACCCCTTGTGTAGTTGGTCATGCCAGGTGCATGTCATTCCAGAAAAGTTCAAATAGTTGAATCAACCTGGGGTGGCTATTGTAATCAGGTTTCATTGGCACTATCTGTTGAATGAATCTAGGGTGGTTATTGTAGCTTCTACACCGTTACCAGTTTCCATGTGGATTGGAAAGATGAAAAACACATTCAGCCTATGGTAGAGGCAAGCTGTTCTCCATCAAAAAAATTCTGGATAAATGTTGGGGTTAATACTAAAGCAGACGAGGATGGGGAGGAGGAAGAAGTCAAGAAAAAGGAAGAGGAAGCTGGACTTTCACTAATAAACAAATCATCCAGGATGACTTCACCTTTCTATGCAAGTATCCAGGGATCACCATTTCTGACCTACTATAATATTGTTGCTGCCTTTCCCTGTGCCATAGCAACACAACAGGAAAGAATTCAACAGGGTGATACTTTCATATCTGGGAAATCCTGCACTTGGTGCTAAATCTGAGAAACACTGCTCTTGATGTCAAAAAAGCAGGGAACAAGATTTGAAACATGATGGTCTCTGTGGCTCATATTGTTTGAGAATTCATTCCTGTTCTAGAAGATTAATCCAGATTATTCAAAAGGTGCATGTGGGCTCAGTAAAGGATGTCAAAGATGTAAGAGATGGGGAAAGAGTCTGAATTTGTTTTACTGACCTAGAGATGGCAAAGACTGTTGTGATTCTATAGTGCTGCAAGAATGATATGCTGCACATGCTCAAAGGGAATCTTTCATTCTTAACATCAAAGCTCATTTGACTGTCCCAGTTACAGGAGACCCATTCAATCAGTTGTTGAATGGAAAGTCAACATGTGAGTAAATCCAATTGCTTTGATAGCTCTACTATGTTTGGGACTAGCAATAGGATTTACATCCTTGCCACAGAAAGTTTCATAAACTGTACCCTGGCCTCAAGGACTGACATGTAGTGGCAGTTGGACTCTGTCCTTCTACTGTCTCTCTGAGTTCTAGTTCTGCATAAAGAAGGAAAGGGGTGGTTTCTATAGTTCCACAATGTTTTGAAAGCTCACAGTGTGTTGGCATGTTTGGATTCCAGGTAAGCTCAATCAAGAAAGCAACAGCCCTGAGTCTGCAAGACCTGAGCAGGGCTGTTGTTGACAGGTTGTCTTGGAGGTCTCCCATTCATAGGGTCATATATGTCAAAGTCAACTTGATAGCAATTAACCAGAAGTTGTCATCATGATGTCATAAGGTATTTACCAATAAAGCCATAGGTATAACTGTTCCCTCCATTCTCTTATTTATTTATTTTTAAAAAACTCTGATACTATATTACTGATTTTTTTTAAATGACACCACACCTGAAATCTCATCTTGGAGGTGAGAGTGGAAAATGCCCAATAGGTTGAGAATTACTGATGTGGTATAAGATGTGTGTCTGGTGATATTCAGGAAATTCAGAGACCGGGACTCCTTATTCCCACACAATAGCCCTCAACTACACAAGGACACTACAAAAGGGTGGTGACACTGGCAAGGATGACAGCGCAAAATGGTTCAAGTAGTACATGGACAGCATACCTTAGCTTCTGGTTTTAAAATGGCATCTGTGATATGTTGGAAGTACAGTAGGCGTCCATTCTGAGCCACGGTAATCCTTAATTAATCAAGGGTGGATCTCATATTAATGACCTGGTGTGCTATTTAAAGATAATGTTTGCTTTTAAAGCACTCACCTGAAATAACTCCTATTAATATCATCAATAATAATAAGGATAAATTATTGTCCTCTCAGAATGTGTCATCTGGTTAATTAATTCTTTCCCCAAAGAAGTAATGAACCAAAGCTACACACAATTAGTTGACAAAGCACCTCAAAGCTAGAAGGTGTGGGAGACCTTAACATCTATTTGCAAAAAGATTTGAAAACCAAGGGAAAGTACTTGTTGGCTTGGAGGAGAAATTTTTATTTACACACATATTATCCCCCCCCACACACACACACCGCTAAAGTTGAAAATGTACATCATAATCATATATGACCTGTTATGTTACATAACTTTATGCATACCTAGCTTCATTGCAAAAGTGCTAAGAAACCCCATTAATGAATTGTGAAGATGCATAATGGGAGAACAGAAGAATGTCCGATGTACATTGGTGCTTGATGGGAATCAGACCCAATGCAATGCCCATTGGACACTTTGCAGGCTGTGCTATATAGTAATGTAACAGCAGATCTCTACTGGATGTGAATGTTTCACAACCAGGAAATTCTAATTCCTGCAGATGTAAGTACACTTACGAAGATTTAAGTCCTCAACAGGATTCCAGCCATCAACATTTCTGCATTTATTGAAGACATGGACATTTCGCAGGGGTAAATTTCAGAGACATAATCATGTTAGTCTGAAATATCAGTATACAAAGGCACACTTGAAAATAGCTGTGTGAAAGAAATTGTAGTGTAAGATTTCAAAGACTTGGTCTATTTTTTTCAACATCTGAGAAATCAGACCAAATCTATAAAAGCTTATGCTACAACATGGTTTGCTTAGTCTCAAAAATGCTATGGGATCCCATTGCATATGACAATTTCTGTAACCATTTATAGTTTGGTGGAAGTGGATAATTTGGCAGAAGCAAATTAAATTTACAGTACATGGGGTTTTTTTTAATGAATTTATCCAAATTGTGACCACTGAGAATTAAAATAAAACTGCAGAAATATCTTTCTTTCTTTTTTTTAGTTTCCTGTTATTCACTAGAGACCATGAATTTCCCTTGGAAAACATTATATGAAAGCAACTTTGTACTGTTGAACAATGCACACAAATATGCCTTTTAGGAAAATGTTTTTTTTTTCCAAGTCTATGTTATGAAAAAATGCATAAAGGAGCATATAAAAAGAAAAGTACATACCAAAATGCACAGATTCATGTGTAAGAAATGATATGGAATTTGGGTGAGATAAGAATGCTAGTGGCCAGGGATGTAGGTACAAGTTAGGCAAAATGTGAGCATTGCTCCCCTAAATAAGAATACCTCCACCCCAAATAAACTTTTACTTCATGTCCTCTATTACTGCTAGAACTTTGGTTGATTCTGGGAGTTGAAATCCAAAACATTAGGAGAGCCAAAGGTTGAGAACCACTGCTCTAAACTGAAGCTTATTATAGAGGGGTCAGAAACTATAATTGGCACCATAAGAGTTGCCAACATTTTCTCATTGCTTTTGTGCCTTTTGACATTGAAATTTCAGAGATGAAATCTTGCCAGGTATGCAATTGTAAGGACTGGCATGTGTGTATGTGCCAGTTTCTTAGTTTCTGCATGCAGTATGCTATTAAAGACAAAGAAAACAGCATATACAGGAAACATCATTTTCTGTGCAGAAACAGATTTCTTACTGTACTGCATGCAAATTTTGTCCTCAATTGCAAATTGTCTCCAAAAACTGCAAAGACTTTATCACAATGGGGAAAAATGCTAACATTATTCTTTGCTTTCTTTGAGAATGAAATTAGCAAACAAGTCCATCCGTAAGCATATACAGTTTATTGCTACGTATTCACCAGTTCTATAAAGGATAAAAGCTCTGGGGTAGTGCTACTCAGTTGCAAAATATAATGTCTCCCTTGCAAAAGAATATGGTTGACATGGTTTGCTCAGCATGCGTGACAATGTATATTACAACAGCCCTGTGTCCCAAACAGACATCAACATTTCTATATATTTTAACATTTCAGTCAAGATTGAAGAAACATTGTCTGCCACAGGGGTGAATGCTAAATTCATGAATGCTGAAGCTGAGTGGAATATTAGGGAATCATGCTTATTCTGTATGATGCTCAACTGTTTCCATAGGAATTGCCCATGGGCTATAGGTAGCTATAACACTGGTAATCCTTATTTGTCATGGAGTATCTGCACTTACTGCTTTTCACTAGAATGTGCTAAGAGGACATTATGTGGCATGGGTCCAAATGGTACCTAGGGTTGTAAATTCTGATCATATTTATTCTGACAAGTTTTTTTTAAACAAACAAACAAACAAACACAAATTCTCTTCATTGCAAGGCTTTGAGATTTGCTAAGGTTTTAAAGGGATCACTTCTTAGCAGAAAACAATGTTCATTTTTTGTGGATTTTGTTTTATATAGCCATGGTAAAAAATGAAGTATTGAAAGATGCAAAATTGTTGCCTTTTTTTGGCTCCAAAACTAGCCAGTCCTGGGTGTATTTTGCATACACAGTCTTCACACCTTTATGTTGAAAAAGTCACTTCCAAAGGAAAGAGGGATTTTGCACAAACCACATTTATAATTTGCATACATTACAGAAAGCATTATGGGGCAAAAAATACTTTAGCATCTCGCCTTATATTGAAGCCCAGTTCTCTTGAGGGGTTGATAAAATAATAATAGCAACAGCAGTTATATTTCTATACTGCTTGATAGTGAACTCAGCACTCTATAAGTGGTTTACAATCTATAAGCCAATTGTCCCCAACAAGCTGGGTACTCATTTTATTGACCTACAAAAGGATGAGTGCCATCAGGGTTACGATATTACTATTACTACAACTACTACCAATAATAATAATAATTTCTTACTTCCCATAGATTATCCTGCCTCGTCCTGCTTTGATAGCCAGACTAAAGAAAATTATTGAGATTATTTCACCAACCTATTAAATTTCTTTCACTTCCCTAAACATATCCCTGGCCTTGGGCTCAAATTCTAATGCTTGTTGCAGATACCTTCACATTGCATTCAATGAAATAGTGTAACCATGCAGGTTATAATGTGCAAGAGGTATTAATGTTTCTGTAGCCTATACTCTGTAGCATAAACCATATAGCTTATAACTTTCTAAATTACTTTCTTAGATGCCCTACTATGTATGGGCGGGAGTGAGGAGCAAAGATTCCACTGAAGGACACTTTCCTTCTCCATTACTCTAGGATAAAGTAGAAGATCACGCCTGGTGAATTGATGATCCAACTTTATTTAGGGAAAGAAATGCATTTTTGTCTCTCACCTTGGCAGACTAGAACCTGAAGTGAATGGGCAACCTGAACCACAAGCTTACACATTCTAATATAGTGTGACAATGTTGTCAAATCACTTCTGAAAAGCATGTGTGCTGGGATAATTCCATCAAGCTAAGAAATCTAATAGTTAAAAAAACAACAACCATTCCCTGATCCTTGCTACATAACCCATTCCCTAGTCTCTTGACATATAGGGGCTAAACAGACAGGCAAAAAGAGGTGCTTTCAGGCTGGCTTGGAAGTGTGGCATTTAGATGACACATGCCTTGAAACCAGCAGAAAAGTGTCCTTATGCAGAGAAAAGCCGTTTCAAAAAAAAGCAGCTTTTTTCCCCATTTCTTCCTGGAAGCTGGTGGTGTGGTTGATGGGGTTTCAGGGTGGCTTCAGAAAAAGCAGCTCCAAGCCACTTTTTCATGCCCATCTGTTTTGCCCCATAGGGAACAAAATATAATATGTAACCTTCACAGTGTCAGCTTGTTTTTCCAAAGAAGACTAAGGCAGTACCAAAACCATTTTGTGAGGTTAGCCCATGAAAAGCCATGTTTGCCACCATCAATCACTGCAGTTCTCCACCCTGGTCTACCATATATACAATAAGTCTAAATAATTATGCCTAAAAATTGACTCTAAAATCCTAGGTCAATTTATTTGAGTCGCTATGGTAATGTGATAGCAGCTCTTTCATATTTCTCCATGCAGTTTCTTTCTGTCCTGAGCCAAGCAGATAGAGTCCTTGGTGACTGGCTGATTGCTGTTTATCTCTCCCTCTCCCACCCACAGGCTTAGCTGTATCAGAAGAAGTGAAGGTTGAAACATGGAAGCCTCCTATTGATTGCCGCTTCCCTCTTGCCACTGGCACACACACACTGAAGAAGCCTCCAAGCTTTACACTCGACCTATCCATGGTCATGTCAAAATCCATAATTTTGGCCTCAAAACTTAGCCTTGACTTACACATGATGCCAACTTATAATCAAGTTCATCATTCTCTATACTGATTTGTAGCAACTTTCCAAGGTTTACACTCATATCTTGTCCTTATACCTTATGTATGGTTACATATATGGTGATTCTGATCAATAACCAAGCCTATACATGTTTAGTTTAACAACACAGTTGTCACATCATCAAAGCCTGAATTCAACTGTCGGTCCCAACAAGGATATACTAGTCAATGGGAACTGGTTAAGTCAACATTGATGCAGGTTTTAGTGATCAAATGGATCCATTTGAGTCTGGCCTAATAACTGTATGTATGCCATGGATGTCTATGACTTTGACATGCCTAGGAACTTTGGACAGGATTTGATTTCCATGAAATTAACTGTTCCTATAGTTAGATCAAATTTTGCTGTGTATTAGTGATGTATTCAATTGTGTGTGGGCTTTTTCTGAATGTGAGATTATGGTGATAGATAATTGCTATAAGCCATGGGGAAAGTGATTCATAAATACAGTAACTTAAATATTTAAACAGAACTAAGATAAAAAGGAAATGAAAACCACTACCCCAAAGTGCTAACAATGTATGAATATTTGTGTATAATACAGTAGGTTGTTGGTATCCCATGGGGTTTGGCTCCAGGGCCCAATCTGTGAATGCTCGGGTCCTTTATATACAATGCCTTAGTAAAATGGTATTCTTTATATCAAATGGAAAAATCAAGGTTTGCTTTTTGAAATGTGTGTGTCTGTGTGTCTCTGTGTGAATATTTTCAATCTACAGATGGTTGAATTTGTGGATGCAGATTATATACAGGGGGCCAACTGTATTGAGACTGTGTATAATCAGTTTTTTAAAATGTATACATTCCCCTCCAACTCACAATTTCAGTATAATGGAAGTGCATCTAAATTTTGTAAGCTTGCTGAATATAGGAGCCTCAATCAGTTTTCAGGGAAAGGGTCATGATTCTCGCCTTCAAATCCTTCTCCACTCAATTCACAGAAACCTCCCCTCTGCTGACAAGGTAATCCAACTTCTCCAACTTTTCTCTATGAGCTAAGGAAGAGGCAGGTGAAGCACTAATGTCTGCCTTATGCTGCTTTGGGCAAGATGAGGGGGCGGGGGATGGTTTTCCATGGAATGCCAGCAAGCAAAAGAGAAACTAACTACAAACCTCTGGCAGTTGCAAAAAATAATCTGTGAATGCATGTTTTGTATGTATTCTAATGCCCAATGATTTGTATTTACAGGAGAACACCTCATATGACCACACTGAGCTGTCAAATAGTGGCTCAGGATCATGGAAATTTTCCAAATAAGGGTGGCAAAAATTGGGAAAAGTCTGAAAATCAAGCACTTGAGGAAGGACTAAAGGAACTGGGTATGTTTAGGTCATGTGACAGCCATGTACAAATATATGAACACATGTCTCATAGAAGATGGGGTAAGATTGTTTACTGCTACTCCTGATATGAACCAATGGATTCAGACAGCAAGAACAGATGTATACTTAACAGTATGAAGAGTTTACTGGGAAGAATAGTTGTGTGACAATGAAGTATATTGTCCTAGAAAGGTTGTAGACTCTCCTTTATTGGAGGTTTATAAACAGGCACCGGATGGCCATCTCTTTGGGGGTACTTTAGGAGGCATGACGTTGCACTAGATGGTCCACTGATTGCTTTCCAAATTTTTATTCAATGAAGGAGGGAGAGAAAGAGAGAGATTTTGGAGGAGATGGCTTGCCTTCTTCTCAAGTTAATATAAAACAAGTAGTAGGTGATTCATCTATCTGTATACTGAGGTGTTAAAAAGTCTGTAATAACAGATATGAGAGAAGGAGATAAGCTAGGTGGTCTTCTGTCGCTACTGAGCCTTCATTAAAATCTGTACAATTATCTAGAGCCAATGTGACAGTGCTTTTGATGTTGGATTAGGACTCCTGGAGACTAAAGTTCAAATCTTCACTTTGCCCTGAAAAGCTGCTGGTTGATCTAAGACAAGCTACAATCTCTCAGCATCAGAGGAAGACAATGGCAAGCCTCCGTTGAATAAATCTTGCCAGAAAAACCCTAGGATAAGATTGTCATCAGAGTCAACTTCAAGGCATATAGCAACAACAATAATGATATAAGCTTTTTTCCCCTGCAACAATAAAGCTCAGAAATTTATGTAAAATAAGAGTTTACAAACTGTAGCCGACAGAATATTTCACAGCTGCAGCCATACAAATGTTGACAACTCACTGGGGCAAAGTGTTCTGGACTCCAGCTGTATTTTTAACTTAGCATCAGTTTATTATACAGGTATGCATATTTTATTTGCTAGTTGAAGCTGAAGTTTTTTTTAATGACAGGAGAATAACTAGTTACCTAAAAATATTTGCATGTCATGTTGCTCTTAAAAGAAGAGGAAACAAAGAAAAAAGCTAGTAGGACAAAAAAAGGCCATCAAATCTTGATCATGCAAAACACAAACACAGCTTTGTGCATTATCTACAGATTGCACAAGATATTAAGAAAATTACTTCCATGTTCTACTGTTTCATACACCTGAATGATCAACCCTTCTACTTGTTTTCAAAATATCAAGGAGGGTCAAGAATCTCACCAGTTTTCTCAGAATACAGTCAGACTTAGCTTCTTTTGTAATGTTTTGTGCTTCCCTCAGGTGTTTGCTGCATATAATGAGGTTAGTTAGGCTACAAATTCACATTCAGTTATCTGTGACAGCTGACAACTTTGCAAGGGTCATTGGTGAATATAATTAAGACAGATGGGCCTGGAATTAGTATCAAGGTGATCAATCTTAGATTGGATTTATTCCCAGAGCAATATATATAGAGTGAGAGAAGGAGAGGAAAACCCACTTGATTAGTCTCTCAACTGAAAAGTTATGCCTATCAGTGGCTAGTCCATTAAATCATTGACTTTTGCAGATAAGCCGAGTTCCCAAATGAATTATCTTACTTTCTTTTCCAGTTCTCATTGTTTTCAAAAACTGTAAGCAATGGAGATATCCTATGGGCCATGATGAAATTGCCTTTAATAAAAGAAAATTAAGGAACAATTGTATTCCTTTCAGTCAAAGTCAGTTACAAATATTCTTAATCATGATAAAAAGGAATATTTCTCATCATGTTGAGATCCTCTCTCCAAAAATCAAGATTTTTTCCCCCTGTGATGATGAAAGAAATGCCCTTCCTCTTTCTCCTTCATATGGCCCTCCTCTCAGGAGAAGGTCAAGCAGTGGAGGAGCCTTGAAGTTATGCCACATCTTTGCAGGCCACTCAAAATCCTTTGCTGGGCCACATGCGGCCCTCGACCCATATGTTGTGCAGGCCTGCACTACACCATTATATTTAATGGGACATGAACATACAACCCTCCATTGGATACTAAGGGCCCACTGTAATCATCAGTGGGAGGGGACATTTGAAACTTAGTTTTTAGTTCCAAGAATGAAATAAATTAAATACATCTGTACATTCTGCACTTTCCCTAATCCAATGGGGCAGGGACTTTTCTACTGCAGCACTCAGTTCTGGAGATCCCTATCCTGAGATGCCTAATTAGTGTGAACATGAGTCTCATTTGGTGCCAAGGTAAAACCTGGCTTTTAACAAAAGCCCTTGAGGATTGACATTGTCCTGTGCATACAAATATTTGATTCTATATTGTTCAGTACTAGGATCTTCAAATCATGCAATGTCTAGTGTTTTTAGAATGTTTAGATTACTTTTATCATTACACATTTCATTGTCTTCTAGCCCAGCTCTTTGAATCAAAAGAGAGCAAAACTGCTGCATGACCTCTGCTCAAGTAAAGTTGAAAACCACTGCCTTCAACTGTCGTGCTTTCACTTACTCTTTTCATCACTAGGCAAAACATACACAGTTCTTTCAATTATTCTTCACAGGATTTGATTCCCAAACCTCTCACAGCCCTGCTCTCCTTTGGATAAACTTATAAAGTTTCCTAAGAAAAGGAAACAGGAAACCAGAACAAGATAAAATAATATGGAACTATCATTTCCCATCATATATGCACTATCCTTCTCTTAATGCAACCTAATAATGCATTATGTCTTTTAGTGGGAGAATTTCACTTTTGACCTATTAAGACACTTATATACATCTCAAAAGAGCTATTGCCAGACTCAGTTCCTTATTCCTTCTTGTATCTTTGGAGAGTGCATGTTCGGGGGGAGGATGTACCAGAATGGAGGACTTGAATCTGCCACTGGCTATGTTAGTTGGATTCTTGTTCAAACAGCAATTTTTTCCAGCTCTGTATTTATCTTTGCTCAATTTCACCTCATTAGTTGTAGCCCAGTTTTCCAGCCAGTCAAAATCATTTTGGATCTTGAGTCTAAGCATTTAAATCAATCTTTCTTTCTTTCATCTATCTCACACATAAAAACAATGAATGTAAATGGTTTTCTCCTCTGTGCATGATACTGTGAGAAGTTTTGAACATTTAAAAAGATTTCACATTAAAAAAAACATAGTTTGAACAATAAGCATTACTTTTCTGCAAAAACAACTTTTTGGCATACAAAGCAGTATATTTTGTGTAAAAATACTGCTGAGATCATACCTGAATGAAACAGAGGGCAAATGAAGTAGCTTGACAGCAATGGGGTTATGTGGCAATTGTACAACACTGCCTTATTAGGAACTGTGATGTTGCACAACCAATCGAAAAAAGGATCAGGCAAGGCTGCCTAATATCACCCTATTTATCCAACCTGTATTCAGAAAATATTGTACTCAGAGCAGAATTAGATTCCGAGGTACGAGGAGTGAAGATTGGAGGTAGGAGCATCAGAAATCTAACATATGCAGATGACAGAACACTACTAGCGGAAAGCAACAAAGACTTGGAGCAATTACTGAAGAGGGTCAAGGAGGAAAGTGCCATGGTAGGCTTAATGTTGAACATCAAGAAAACAAAAATAATGATCACCTACAAGTATTCATCCTAGGTAATAAGAAAACTGAAACAGTTACGTGGCACTGGGGAAGAGTGCTAAGGACACCATGCACAACCAGGAAGACAAACAAATGGGTCCTAGCAGCTCAGGTTCCAACTTCCCCTGAAGTCAGGATGACTAAATTGAGACTATCATACTTTGCCACATCATCAGAAGGCATTATCATTAGAAAAGATAGTAATGTTAGGAAGGGTAGAAGGCAGCAGAGAGAGAGAGAGAGAGAGAGAGAGAGAGAGACCACTTGGATCGATTCAAACAAAGAGACCACTGCCCTGAGCCTGCAGAACCTGAGTAGACCAGTGGAGGACAGGGGGTCTTGGAAAAGTCCCATCCATAGGGTCACCACAAATCAACGCCAACTTGAGGACAGTTAACAACCACCACCACCACCACCTAAAGTAATATGCAACAATCTACAAAAGTATACAATGTACATCAGTGCACAGTGCAAAATCACACACGACTACGCACAATGCACAGATACCCCTATATGCAGAGCAATAACGTTCACAATGACATCCCATGAGGAACTCCACTTTTACAGCATTGAATGGTGTAGAGCTATCCTGCATCAAAAATGTCCTACTGCTTCCATAGGACAACTTAGAGCTTTTGTATAAAATAAATTTTGGCAAGTTTGATATCATGTTGGTTAGTTTCTATTATAGATGGAATCAGCTGTTGAATGGTGATCCAACATATGGGTCCCACTATAGGTCTCAATATATAGGTCCCAAATGAATAATAGATGAATGGATAAACAAATATGTGAATCTAATGGCTTCAATGGGTCTATTGTAGTTGGGACTAATCATAAGATTTAGGGCCAACAAATGAGAAACATACACAGACAGACATGCTGTCTTCAAAAGACAGACTTTTGAAAGAAGAGATCTCACCCTGAGATTCTTCCACCTTACCCTAGAGAAGATAGTCCAAGCCCTGAGATCTCAGGACCTTAAAGAAGAGGTAGGGGATTGCTTGCAGATTTCATTAATCTCCACCACCGGTGAAACTTGGCACCATTATGGCACTGGTAATTTCTTTTTTAAGTATCACATTTTCTAAGCCTTTGTTGATTTAAGCAAAGTGCAAATCTGCACAGCTGCAAATCCTGGTCTAGGATGCCTCTCAGAAGACAATTCTACTTTAAAACAAGTTGCAAGCTCCCTATATCCTTAAATTAACCAGGAAATGAAATTTGTGGGTTTCTTTATTTACCTACTTTACTTAAATCCTGCCTTTCTCACAATATGTGATTCAAACATGGCTCAACACACAAACACACACACACTTAAAAATACAGCTCAAGAACTAAAATAAAAAGAGTTTTAAAACAATTTAAAAGGATTCAAAAAGGGTGTTCATAATTTGAAGCAGTTCCAGAGGAGGGCCACCAAAATGGTGAAGTGTCTGGTAACCATGCCTTATGAAGAAAGCCTTAGAGAGCTGGGTATGTTTAACTTGGGGAAGAGAAGGGTAAGAGGTGATATGATATCCCTGTTTAAGTATTTGAAGGGGTGACACATTGAGGATGGACCAAGCTTGTTTTCTGTTGTTCCAGAGACTAGAACATGGAACAGTGGATGCAAGCTACAGGAAAAGAGATTCCACCTGAACATTAGGAGGAACTTCTTGACAGTAAGATCAGTTCAACAGTGGAACACACTCCCTCAAAATGTGGTGGAGTCTCCTTCCTTTAAACAGAGGTTGGATGGCCTTCTGTCAGGGGTGCTTTGATTGTGAGTTCCTGCATGGCAGTTGGACTGGATGGCCCTTGTGGTCTCTTCTAACTCTATGATTCTATTATTCTATGTTTATTCTATGAGTAAATGCTCAGGGAGGGAAATTCCCCAACAGGTTAACATAGTGAAATTAACTGCTTGGTACTGGCAGATTTTTCCCATTAAGTTTCCATTTGGAAGCACAATGATCTCTATAAAAGTATGGAAACAGAATCCCCCCTCCCCCCCCCCCATCACTGAAGGGTTAAAGTGGCCTACTGCCTTTCCCTTGCCAGTGAGGTTCATCCTGACTCCTTTCGTCTCCTTCTTTTTTTATTGCACAGCTATAGCCTTTGATGATACTTTATCCTAATATGTTCTGGGAGCTCTGTTGCTATAATGTATTAGCGTAATACATCATCAGAGTGCTGTCGCTTGTAGGATACATTATTGCTTGATGTGGAAATGGATGCCAGGGGCAGATTCCAAAGACTTACTTTCTGTAGATTTGTATTAAATGATTCTCCATGTCTTTTTCTTTCTTCTTTTCCCCTCACTTTCTTTCAGAGAGAGGAACATTATTCAATATGCAAAGAGGTTTTTAACTAAAATGTAGAGGAACATAGTTTTTATGGCATTCAGATGCAGAACACAGCCATATTAATCCTGGATGATTTAAGTAACAGGATAAGTATGATGTCACCTGTTGCTTTTCATTTAACCAATATTTGACATTATTTGAATTCTCTGAAGATGCCAGCCACAGATGCTGGTGAAACGTCAGAAAGGAACTCTTCTAGAACATGGCCACATAGCCTGAAAAGCCCACAAAAAAACTATGAATGCCATCCATGAAAGCCTGCGACTCCACAAAGTAATTGTTACTTGCAAGAAGAAAGCAAACCTGTTCTAAGAGCCAGTGCTTCCTATGAGGAAAGGTGTCAGTGTTTAGGCTATTACACTAAAATTAAAGGTGGCTAAGCAGTGATATAACAGGAGTTTATTTATTTGTTGTTCTTGTGTCCCTTCAAGTTGTTTTTGATTTATGGAGAGTCTAAGGTGTTCTTATCTTGGGGTTTTCTTGGGAAGTTTCCTCAGAAAGGGTTTTGACATTGCCATCTTCTTGGGCTGAGAGAGTGTGGCTTGCCCAGGGACACCCAATGGCTTTACATGGCTGAGCGGAGATTCAAACTCTGGTATTCAGAGTCATAGTCCAAAGCTCAAACTACCACACCACACTGGCTTTCATTTTATTTATTTATTTACTTTTAAAAAATGCACACTTGTAAGAAACATTTTCCTATCTCTCTCTTAATAGAAAACCACCCATTGGAACTGATTGTCAGCACACCACAAAATACTGCTTCAAACAGTGTGCAGTTAATTGATAGAATAAATTGGCACAAGATCTGGTAACCGCAATGGATTTCAAGGTCTTTAAAATCGGATTTGGCAAATCGAGAGAGCATGTATCTATTAATGGTAGCTACTACCCCCTATGGCTGAATGAAACCTATATTTTAAAGATAATACAAGTTTCTGTGGACAAGGCAAAAGTATGGGAATATTTTTTCAGTCACATGAATGATATGCCATATCTTTCAATTACATGATCTGAATCAGTAACTGGTATTTGTCTATTTATGTTCCTCTTCTGGTTGAACAGAAACTTTCAAATGGTGGTTTAGGTTGTATTTGGGGGCTTGAAAATGGTGATTTGGGGGGGGGGGGGGAGAGAAAGAACAGAAATCTACTCCAACAGAAGATACCATAAATCTGCCTTTCTTAATTTCTAGTTCCAGTAGCTGGAACACAGTATAGATCTGATGAAGAGGGTGGCAGTAAATTAGCAGGGGAAAATGCAGGATCTAATTACAGGCCAAACAAAGTTAATTTTACTTGTTGTAAAGCTATATCTTCCTGGTATGGGTCACTTAATGCGATGCTGTATTCCAAGCATTCTTTACGTTTAAACATTGCATTATATTTACCCCCTCTGAAAATATTTATTTTTCTCAGGTCTCTTCTGTATTGTACCTTTATCCCAAAGTCTGGTTTACTGATTTAATTTAAATAAAACTTCCCTGTATGTTGCAGTGTTTTAAACAAATCTTTCTGATTTATTGCATCTGTGAATAGCTGCAGTTCACCCCTGTTTACTCCCTTCCATCCCTTGAGACAAATAAAGAACCTCATTTTCAAAAACCAGAATCAGAAATAAGCACATAAATAAAACGAGTTTCTGTGATGTTTCATATATTTTGAATAAATGTGTAAACATCTAAATTCTGCCCTCTTGAAAGCAGGAACATTATATTTGGACTAGAGACCTACTTTGTAAGTGGGGGTTAAGTCAGCATATAGTTTACAGAATAAAAGAGAAGAAGACTACACAATAGATTATGATATGAGACATCAGTACAATGAAATAGGACACATTTGATGTCTATCACAACAGTTTAGCTTATTTTGGATATACAGTAGCTCTTGATAATGAATCATCTTTTTAAGATAATAGTTCTTTGTCTCCCTAATTTTATTAAATCAGTTGAAGTGTGTGTGTACATTAATCTGTTTTATCTCTTTTCAACTTGCGTGTGATTTTTAAATGATTTTTAATTGCTTTATAACTTTATTGTAAAAAGAAAAAAATTGTTCTGGGCACCACAATTCAAAAAGGATGTTGACAAGCTGAAGCGTGTCCACAGGATGGCAACTAAAATAGTGAAAGATCAGGAAAACATGCCCTATGAGAAGTGACTTTTTTTCTTCAGCTCCACAGAATAGTACCCAGAGCAATGGATTCAAACTACAGGATTCCACCTTAATGTTAGGAAGAACTTCCTGCCAGTAAGAGCTGTTCAGCAGTGGGACACACTCCTTCAGAGAATGGTAGAGTCTCCTTCTTTGGAGGTCTTTAAACAGAGGCTGGATGGCCATCTGTTGGGGTTGCTTTGTGGATTCCTGCATGGCAGGGGGTTGGTCTGGATGGCCCTTGAAGTCTCTTCCAACTCTATGATTCTATGATTCAGTGATTCTTTGAAATTAGCTGAATCTGAAATGGAATGAAACACTCGGAAATAAAGGCTTGACTCCTCAGGGTGGCTTATGAGTCAAAAACAAAATGTAGCACTCACATATACAAAAACCCAGAAGGTCTTAGCCCTACTGACAGAACCTGAAGGCATGAACCAAATTATGATTCTGTCTCTTTTACAGCCCTGGATACATTTGCTAGTGGAGCTGATTCTTCTTATCTCAAAGCTTGAAGCATTATTTTAGGCAGACATTACTCATTCTTTTCCCAAGTGCTGTGTTACTAGCTATCTGCTGTGTAGTAATACATTAAAAATACACTATTTTTCATTATTTTTAATTGTTACTGTGTGTGTGTATGTGTTAGAAGGGATGTCTTAAAATAGAAAAAAAATGGTGTCAAATGGGCAAAGCTTTTCTCAAGTGAAACATTTTTTTAAAAAAGTCATCCATGTGAGTGTAGCTATTGGGACAAGTGAGAAGAGAATTGCCCCCCAATAAGAATTGTCTTCCCTAAAATGAAACTTTCTTCAGTTGCTAAACTTCTAGCATAGCAGTAACTTAAAACTTCATTTGAGCATCCCAAAATAAAGTTTGGGAATCCAAGCAAAAGGGGCAGACAAAGTGACCAAAAGAATGTGAACACAGCAAATAGAAGAATTCTAGGTTTTTCAATGTCTCTAGCAATTTGCAGACAGAAGGAAAATGTCACATAGGGACTAAATTCTTATTTAGGGGTGCATCTCCACAGCCTCCCTGCCTTGGCTACACCTTGGAAGGTAGCAATCTGGAAAGTGCAACAAAACCAAGATGAATAGATTTACATTTCTCTAACTGAAGCTTAATCTGGATGGGTCAGAAACAATAATTGTCACTGTTAGAACTGTCACCTTTTTATTTCAACACTGCCTTTTAACATTAAAATTTAGCAGAGATCATCCCAGGCATGAAACTATAATGACGTGTGTGTGTGTGTGCGTGCACGTGAGTGTACGTGCGCATGTACATGCATGTGTGTGTGTGTGTGTCACTTAATTAGTTTCTGATGTCAATATGCTGTTAAGGACAGGAATAGTAAAAAGAAAGTGGTAGTACCAAATTGCCTCTATCTTCGTTTAATGGCACTGTTTAAAGCTATCTTTTGAAAGATGTTGTCCAAAGAGTAAACAATCTTACTCTTGTCACTTATAAACTACTGTTGTTACATATAAAAACAGTCACTGAGATTCTACATTACAGTCTAGGTTTTGTAATTTTATGAATCCAAGGGTAGGTTTTAGCAATGAAAAACAAACAAACAAAAAACCCCTGTTAGTGAATTGCGAAATTGTGTAATTTGCACACCAGCAAGAGTGTTTTGATGTTCATCAAGTGTTTATGATGTGCATTGGGTGCTACTGTTGAATATCAGGCACCTCTTATACACTACAGATACTTTTGAGTCACAGTGGGCACTTCTTGTGCTTTTTGGGCACTTGTGATTGGGCACTATTATATTTGTCATCTGAGCATTGGTTGTATTACAACATCCAGAACATGCCTTCTTGGCAAACCAGCAAACTGACTGACATTTTAATGATAAAATGTAAGATCCACTAACCAAGATCCACTAATGTGTAGCAAAGCAACATAGGAGCTCCAGATTAAAGATTATTGCGCCACACTCCTAAAACATTGCTAATTCACTTTAACTGCTCTGGCTGCCCTTGTTGCATTCTGGGACTTGTAGTTTAGCAAGGAGCATTTGAAATTCTCAGCCAGTGAACTCTTAGGTCTCACTGGATTACAAACCCCAAAATGCATCAAGAGGCAGTGTGAGCAGTTAAGGTGGACTAGCAATGTTATAAAAGTGAAGTGAAATAATCTACATACAGTTAGAATGTAAATACAGGATGCCTTTGACCATATGCCCCATCAAAACAAAAACAAAAACAAAAAAACAGAACTGACCTCAGAGTTCTCCAATATCCTTTTGGGTTTCCACCCAATTTCTTCATTTGATCAGCTTAATTCACAGATGGTGACTATAATTAGTCTTCCATATCTACTGTACTATACAAATTCATAAATTTCATTACAGAATTACAAAACTGTAGGTGTGTCATCTAATAGGAACCAAATGAAGACTGTAGTAAGATTTTGTAACAGATCCAGCAGCTACTTTAGATACATTAAAAAAAAAAAAGACTTTTTGGATTTCTGCAACCTTTGGGTTTCAACCATCTCCAGAGTTTGTAATGTAGTTCTTGGCTCAAAACAAGAAACACCAGAATGTGTACATAATAAAGATGTACATCTTTATATTCTTCATTCTTTTAGGTAAGACTGAATAACAAGTCCTTCCCCCATCACCATCACATATCCTCTCTGCTTGCAACTACCTGTTTTCAAGCCAGTTGGGGAAAACATGATGATGGTTCTAGACCCTTATTGCAAGGGGGAGGGAGAGAGCAAGCCTGGTGCCTAATGGTTGTAGAGAGTACTATTACAGGGATCACTGAAAACAATTTTTTGAAAAACATGAAAAACCCTGGTATTACAATGCCATTAATAATAAGCATACTTCTATAATCCTTTGGAAATCCCTCCTCCAATTGCCCTATCACTGGAGATCCAATTGCCTTGCTCCTCTCAAAAAGTGAACCAAAATGCAGTGCAGAAAAATATTTGCTCAACCTTAAAATCCACATTTCCCAAAAAGAAATTCCCCTCTCCTGCACAAATGTTAAAGCCTGGCTTGTTTTACATCTAAGACAATTTGAACGATTGCTTTCAGGAATCCTACCAACAAGACATGAAGGGGGAAGCAGGCTCTGGCTTCTGCCATCTGGCAGAGGACCCAGCATCCACAACCTCCCACAAAAAACAAAAAACAAAACAAAACAAAAATAAACATGGCAATGGGAAGACTAGCCAGATCCCATCAATCAGCCAGAGAAGGAGCAACTGCCAGGAAATCACTTGTCTTCCTTTATGCCAGAAAGAACAGAGCTTGGAAGTAACACATTAGAAATAATGGCTGGGATTCAGCATGGGGCTTATGTCTTCATAAATGGACTGACGTGTGAGGGAAACAGAATTGAGTTGCTTCACAATGGGTGCTGCTACAATGTTACAATGTATGGGCATCCATAGTGCAATGGTAAGGAATGGAGAGATTGGTGTATCGTGGCCTTAATGTACAATGGGAACCAATGCATCCCCAGACATTGGCTAGGAAGTGCCAGAGTGCAACAGGAATATCCAATAGATATAAGAAATGTTTGGTGTGGCATCAGGTAACCTGTTCACGTAAGGATTCTAAACTATACACATTGAGAAAGCGTGTGGGGTTTTCAGGCTATGTGGCCATGTTCTGTAAGAGTTTGTTCCTGACATTTTGCCAGGATGATGCCAGCCACAGATGCTGATGAAATGTCAGAAATACACTCTTCTAGAGCACAGCCACATAGCCTGAAAACTCCTCAAAATACTATGGATTCCGGCCATATACCGTAAGCTTTTGACTTTACATTGGGAAAGGTCCTTTGAAACATCAGCATGCCACCATAGCTTTCCTTGAGATCTATTTCTAGATGTGCTGTAAGATATTCTTATGGTGTAACAAGCCATCAGATAGGTTGAAGAAGCCTATAAATGATGATAACTGACTTTGTGGTGCTTCCTTTTTAAAAGGACAAACACGCCTCTAAATTATGTATGGAAATTAGCAGCAGAAAAGATGGGAGCTGTTCTAATCCAAGCCCCACTAAACTAGCAGGATGGCTCCCTCTGGAATATTCTTGAATGCTCTGTGTAGTCTAGTTTTAAGAGATTCAGTGATTAGGGTTTTATCACTTCTTTGGAAAGGAAAACATTCTGCAAATTTGTGCATCTTTTCAATAAGCTGAATCTGTGGCCATTGTTATTAGTTTAGCTTTATCCACTCTGTTGGAGGTTCAAATCCATATTAATAAAGAAACTAAAAGAACAAAACAAATGTGAATGTCTTAAATAGCTCTTTGAATACTACTGGAAATTTCCATGTTTTAAAATAATCTTGACCCCCAGGATGTCAGATATGTATCACTATGTAAGATGGATGCTCTATTTAGGTATCATGCTCAACATGCTACTGACAGACCTTCCCTATGTTTATTTTAAAAAGCACCTGGGCCAGTTCAAGTCATTTCTGACTTATGACAACCCTAAGTTGATCTCATCAAGGGGGGTTTCTTGGCAGGATTTTTTCAGAGAGGTTTTGCCCTTGCCTTCCTCTAAGGCTGAGAGAGTATGACTTGCCCAGGGTCTACAGTGGACTTCCATGGCTGAGGCAGGGTTCAAAATCTGGTCTCCTGGAGTCACTTCACTACAGTGGCTCTCATTCAGTTCAGGCTCAAAGTATTGCTAATTTAAAGCTGATTTCGATCCCATAATGGTTAGAAAGGCCAGAGATAAATTAAATCAATCAATCAATAAATATAAATTCCTAAAATGATTTGGAATCCAAATAGTTGAAGAACTGCCTCTTCCCATATAGGTTTGATTATGATTTGAGATCTTCTGTAAAGTCAATTTTTGAGTGCCTTCCTTATCCAGGTACATCACGCATCAATAGAAAAAGAACTAATCTGTGATAGCACTATGATTTTGGAAAACCCTTCACATGTTTGTCATGACATTTTAATAGTAAAACAAATAAACAAACAGCTTCATTTATATACCGCTTCATAGGGCCTAAGCAGTGTCTAAGCGGTTTACAACTGTAAGATACTTGCCCCCAACTCATTTTAGCGACCTTGGAGGGATGCAAGCCTGAGTCGAGCTTGGGCCCTTTTGCTGGTCTTGGACTCGACACCTTATGGTGAGTGGCTGCAGTACAGGCATTTAATCACTGTGCCACCAGGGCTCATAGTAGTCTCATCTCTGACTTCTTTGTGGTTCTCCCAATTCTGTGTATCTCACTTTAGGTATAACAACTACTGATATTTAATTGCATTGTATTTATTAATTTTGCAAACTTAATTTTGGCCTAAATTTTATTTTTACTTCTTACTAGAGTAAATCTATTAAATCAAGTAGAATGACCTATATGTCAACTCACAATTTGGTAAGAGAGTCAACTGATCTGCTCTAAGCAGCTATAGTATTGAAGCCAACAATGTAAAAATGTTTAGCAGTGCCATGTGAATTCCATAAGAATTTTACATGGTTCAAGATTTTGTATTGGAATATAGTTCTGCTTGCACAGTTCTGCATCCTTCCTTCCAAAGAAGCTGTCAAGGCCCATGAGATTGCTACTGTTTATCATTGGGGAGAGGATGTAGTGTGGAGGTGATTCAGACCATGAATTAGCAGCTGGATTCAGCTTGACAGCTGAAGGATGGAGTTACAGATGAAGGAGATTCCTTTCTTTTCCTTCTCCCAGGAATCCAGGCCAACCATGTCCTGATAATCTGAATTGCTTTACATCTCCTTCCCCTGTCCATCAATAAGCAGCAGCAACTACAACCTCTCCAAGGACAGATGCAAGTGTAAGCCCCTTACACATCTGTGTGTCACTAAGAGAATGCTGGCCATTGAAAAATTCCTTTGTGGGTTATTAGTGAATCATCTACTGAAGAATTTAAGCACAAGTGCTATAAGAGGAATGCAGAGGAAAAGAAAGAGAAAAGCGACCAATTTTCTGACCTTCAGTTTCTCCATATTATTCATGATCTCATAAATGTTTATCACATCCCCCATTAGTCCTCTAATTCTGAAGTTTAGAAAAAAGTGGCAAAGGTTAATTAGTTTATGGCCTTGATTTGTGGCTGAGTCTGTCTTATTTCTGGGTTTGGACCAGGTAACCTTCAGGTACATCCCAGTCATAAAATTACAAGAATAACTTAATCCCTCCAGAGGTGCTAATGGCATCTCCTTTGGCATATCACCAAAAGACCTCTGCAAATGGGATCTCACCTCCTTGGGAAAGTGTTCTTTTAGATTAGAAGCCATAGATATGAAACTATCAAATACTGCCCCAAACCAGCTTTTAGATAACAAATAGTATAATAAAATAATAAAATAAAATGTCAAAAAATTGAAATAAAACTGATTGTTTGGAAAATACAGACAACAGAGGGATGTGGAATACTTTGTAAATATATAGATGTTAAGATGGTACCATCAAAAGAATTTTCCATGTCAAATTTTGCATAGGACATTATTCTTTAGAGAATGTCCCCTCTTGGACTGTCTGGTTAGTGTATATTGCACATATAGCCATTGGAGGTATCTGGAGGCAACACACTTTCCTTTTTTATGCATTTGATGCCCCAATTACTGACTCTGTCATTTAAAAATGCACACCTGCACCAATGCATTTACAGTATACACCACTTTAGGGTTTCAGTTAGGATGGAGCACTCCTTTGGGACTGGTCCCGCATTGGGGTGTTTATATGCATGGCTAGAGGTGCATGCTTTCTGGGCTAGAGCAGTTTATTTCAACTTCTTTTTAGTCTGGCTTTTCCTTCCTGAGAGCAGCCATGACATATTTCCTGGCTGCTTCCAGGGCAAATGCTATGCCCCCAAAGAGTCCTGAAACCACTTCTTTTGGCTCATCTGTTTGAGGCCTGGGAGAGTGAAAATTCTTCATACCTAGAACTCATATTAGCCGTATTTTCATTTCCTTGACAACTTTGCCTGTCCCTTCTCTTTGGATGCTTCAACTATCCCTCTAAATGCTCAAAGGAAGATTTAAAGGTATTGCAATATTAGAAATTTGGGGAGTGAACAAAAATGTCATTGGGGACAGAAATCTTATTTGTGAGACAATGCTGCCACCCCCATAGCTACACCCTTATCTGTCACCTTTATATCAAGAATCACATGGCAGCAATCAGACACTGGAGTTTTGAGGGTGTTTAAGGTACTCGTGGCTATGCTAATAGAACTTTCTTCTGATATGATGCAAGAAACATTCTGCTCTCTGATCTATACAGCCATTGACTGGACAAGGGGATACACGGGTCACTCTCTCTTGCCATCTTCAGTTGGTTACTTTTGCCTCTCCAGACCACAACACAATGATGTGCTCTACCAGGTTAAAAGTAAATCTCATCCAACACGGCCACCTTCCACTTTCTCTTCCCATCAACTTTGCTATTGTTGCTGTTCATAGAATCATAGAATCATAGAGTTGGAAGAGTCCACAAGGACCATCCAGTCCTACCCCTGCCATGCAGGAACTCCCAATCAAAGCATCCCTGACAGATGGCCATCTGGCCTCTGTTTAAAAACCTCCAAAGAAGGAGACTCTACCACACTCCAAGGAAGTGTGTTCCACTGTCGAACAGCCCTTACTGTCAGGAAATTCCTCCTAATGTTGAGGTGGAATATCTTTTCTTGCAGTTTGCATCCATTGTTCTGTGTTCTAGTCTCTGGAGCAGTAGAAAACAAGCTTGCTCCTTCCTCAATATGACATCCCTTAAAATATTTAAACAGGGCTATCATATCACCTCTTAACCTTCTCTTCTCCAGGCTAAACATCCCCAGCTCCCTAAGTTGCTCCTCATAGGGCATGGCACCTTCATGTCACTTCTGATTTATCATGGGGTTTTCTTTGCAAAATTTGGTCAGAGGAAATGTTCTATTGCCTGAGGCTGAGAGTGAGTGACTTGCCGAAGGTCAGTCAGTGGGTTTCTTGGCCAAGCAGGAAATGAAGCCTGGTCTCAAGAACTGTAGTCCAACACTCAGACCACCTACACCATGCTGGTTCTCATCCCATCCCATCAACTATACACCTAAAATAGAGACAGAGTGACTGGTTCTATCATATCCAAGACTCACTAGGCCATGTACACAAATTTAAAACAAGGCTTGCTTGGAGTCTTAAAATCCAAAGCAGAGTACTCAACAGTTAATTTTGTAAATAACCAAATCCCCCACTGAGAATCAGTGCAGAAGATGTAGTGAAGAAAACAAGAATGTCTCAAATGAGGGATTGGGTAGGATTAGCATGTTTACCTTTTTGAGGAGGAACTGGTCCTTTGTTCTGATCTATCATAGAAATGTGTATATATTTTTAAGACACATTAGCAAGAGCTAGCATGGTGTTAATGGTTTGAGCACTGAAGTATAGGTCTGTAGATCAGGGTTCAGCCATGTAAACCCACTGGGTGACCATGGGCAGGTTACAGTCTCTTCACCTCAGAGGATGGCAATGGCAACTCCCTTCCCCAACCAAAGACACGTGGCAAGAAAACCCCATAACAGGGCTACCTTAGGGTCGCTATAAGTCAAAAATGACTTGAAGGCACACAATAACACATTAAAAAGCTTAGAAACTGAGGATAAAGTGCCTCCATCATCTACCATCTGACATGTGTTTCTGTAGCACACACATACATTGCCATTGTCGAACCTCAGAAAGAACTCTTAGCTGCAAGCAGAGAATGGTTTATATATGAGGCATTTGCTGCAGGTGAATTATTTCCACTTTAAAACTAACATTTAATTCAGAGAGACCACAAAGAGAATTATTTCACCTGATTTTCCTCTTCCTTAATTGCTGTTAAGAATTCTGCTGCATAGCCAATGCTGGGGAGTGAGACCATTAGCAGCCTTCCTTTCCTGTAGCTCTTCTTTTATTCATGATTTTTACGACACAGTACCTGCACACATCCTTCAGAATTGGCCTAAGATTAAAGCTTCTCTCATATTTCACACCTAGTTAAATGCCATTTAGCCCCGATGTCACCACCTAAACTTGTCATTAGTGGTATGTATGCCAATTGTACCCTAATTAAGTAAATGCCTCTGCACGCTCATTAAGCTGAAATTGTTTTTGCTGGAAGATATTTCAGTAAACTATCCTTATACCAGATTGAGCTCAGAAGTAACAAGTTACTAATAGCTAGTTTCTTTTCCATAACCATGTCATTATTATTGTAAAATTTAGTGCCACCCCTTCTATGGTTTAACTGTGACATTTAAACATTGTTTTCATCATGGGGCTGTCATTTCGCTAAAGGAAGGAAGCAGAATAGTTGACAAAGTAATTATTTTGGTTACACAAGAAGCTAGAAAGTAAAGAGATACTGGTTATCCTTTTGACTGCACTTAATTTCATTGATAGTTTAATTGTATTTTAGCTATTGTATGTTGCAATATTTTTAGCTGCATCTGTTTTACTATTTGTAAGTTGTCTTGAGTCCCAGACTGGAAAAATGCAACAACAACAACAACAACAACAACAACAATAGTAATAATAATAATAATAATAATAATAATGGGAATAAGATTATTATTATTATGCTTAGTCGTATTAATATTATTAAACAATTGTCATCATTATTATACATAATTACAGAGAAAAAATAATTATTTGAATGTGCTGGAACAATAACTGTAACTTATTTAAAAATAATTATCCAATCTTGATTTTAGATAGTTTTAAATCATTAGACTTCTCCATCTATGCCTGTGTTTTGGGTGGGTGTGTTTACATGGGTGTGCATTCATTTGTTCCAGCACAATCCATAGGAGGTGAATCTTCACCAAAGGATACAAAGGATCATATTTAGTTATGGATCAGCATGTATGAAAATGTCAGCACCAAAGCTGTCTTTTGTTGTTGCTTCAAAACAGGACAGAATGGAACATTCTGCTTCTGTTTCTGTCCTACTCAATTTAAAAAAAAAAACAACCCAAAAACATTTTCCTTGGTCATTCTGGTATACTGTGTGCACTGATCCATCCCTTATTTCAGTTCTATACTATGGTGCCAGTTGGAGCCAATGTGATGACAGATGTTTCTGACAGTAAACTAAATGTTGTGGCATTTTATAAGGTCTTAATGAGCATGTTAGAAAAGGATGTGGAGAGATTGTTAATAGGGAGAAAGTGTTAATTATAAGTCCCAGCACCTATTATATCATTTACTACATTAATATCAGGAGGAAAAGGATGACAGCTATGATGGGGTGGGGGGCTGATGTAATTTTTTCACTAATTTTCTCCTTGAAGGAAGCAATCAGCAATTTTAGCAATTTCCTTCATGCTGAAAGAAAATATTTGAAAGCTGCACCATTTTCAAAGACTATGCACACTTTAGGACTTGTTCTGTGCAAAGCCTCCACATGGTTGTTTGGCATAGGAAACAACATTTTCTGTGCAGAAACGGAACTGCTGTTTGCTGAGCAAAGAGCTACATCCAAATTTTGCATAAAATAACTCTCCAATTACAACAATTTTTAAAATTTTAATCTTAATTTATTTTATTTGCCCACAGGACATAGCATACCATTCATGTGCAGAAAATGGCATTTTATCCACAAAAATCCATGTAACATGTAATCCTGGACTTATGAGAATGAGTCATGTAGACTGATTCTTGTCAGTCCAGGATTGGTTTTTGTCAAGGTTAGTTTGTCTGTGTGTAAAAATGTCCAAATATTATTTAAGTAATCTTCCTATCCTTAGTATATACTTCATCAGGGAGTATTCCATCCATATATATAGGTCAGACCAAATCCTGCTTAGCTTGAGTGAAGCATCATATACCATGCCTTGGGACTAGGCGGTATTTAGTGGCATGGTACTCAATGAATTGCTCTTCCACCATCATTATTTTTGTTCAATGCAAGGAAAGGCTGTGAGAATAAATAAATGTATTATAATGTATCTGTTATCATCCAGGGTCCCTTTTGACAGTACCATAAAAAAACAAGGGATGTGCCATCCTCTTGTCACTCCAGTAATGCCGGATTGCATGAGAACATTCCATGGTCCCAAAAGAATAATATATTTTTTGATGTTCATGGTATCAGAAAGTAAAGGAATTCCTGATGTTGAAAGACAAGAACAGACAGATGCTGAGATTCTTAGAGTCATAGAGTTGGAAGGGGCTTCATGAGCTATTCAGTCCAGCCCAAAGTCATCTGTGGAATTGTTCTAAGGAGAAATACATGAGCATTTTCTGCATTTAAAAAAATCACCCCAATGTTTTTTCCTCCATAGCAAACATTGTATTTTTTATGAAAACATTATTTCCTGTGGAGAAAACATGTTGTTGTTTGGATGGAGGCTTTTTTGCTTGTTTTGTTTTTGGAGACAAACTACGTGCATTTCTCTGCAGAATAATTCTCTGGTAAATTGTGCAAGATGCACATACCTCCCGAGAATCATGGTGGGAGAAAATTACGGAAGCTATTTTCGCTTGCATGTGAGGGCAAGGTAGATGAAGATTTGCATCCCTATTGAACACATAAGTAGTCTACTAACTAGTTGGTGAATTTGTCAGTCTCAATTTTGTTTGGATGTTCACCAAAACCCACACATATTTTAGGTATTTTTCCATTCCTCCCAAAAATATATATACCTGTATGTATTCATTTTGAAGTGTATGTATTTTTATGCACATTGCATAAAACACACACTATTGCAAGTTATTTTTCAATTGACTGATGTATTTGTGTGTATTTTTTATGATGTATACACACTGGTCTGTATGTGTTGGTTCAAATGCATGCATTTTGGAGTGTAGTGGGGTATGGGGTTTCAAATGTACACTTTTTTTGTCAACTGCATTGCAAACGTAAGAAACTATGGAAACTTGTGGCTGTGTTCTGACTGAATTCTGACTGAATTCTGGCTGTGAACTGAACAAAATATCTCACCCATTCCTGATATTTACATGCACAACAGCCAGAGTTCTGTTGGTGTTTTACAACTGCCTAGGCTTCCCTGCATAAGAGGTTGGACCTCTTTTTTGTCTAATGTGGATATTCATTTCAAGGTTGTGGAGCTAGAGTTACATATTCCAGGCCACTGTACATGGATGTGCATTGTTTATGGACCCTGACATAGGCTCACTGGCAATGTGACACTGGAGACATGAACCCAAAAAAGTTCACAGCTTCTACTCTCCAACATTGAAAATTGGAAGTAGTGATTTTTTTCCCTAGTTTCCAGCTCCAACATCAATACTGCTTATGCATGTCCAGCGCACAAGTAGGTTAAAACAGACAGCATGGAAACAGACACAGAGATAATATCAGGAGAACTTAGATTTTTTTTAAAAAATACATATTAAAAATAGCATTACGTGTTGACTTCTAATCGGGAGTATTCTAATGAAAATATTACATATAGACCTATTCTAAGCAGAGTATGAACAATCTTCATATTGGCTGATCCAATCTCCTGAGCAATTTGACTCTCTCAAGGGAGGCTCTTCCAATTTTAAGCAGAAATATGCTACAACAATTCTTACAGTTTTAGTCCATGACAAAAACAAAATGGTTCTGAAAAGTAAAATTTTGAATAAAATCCTCCACTTCACTGTCACATCTCTTGGTTTAACAGGTAATATTGCAACCCTATGAGACACACATGCATCGATGATTGCAAACAAAACAAAACAGTATTATTACTAACAACAGTGTGGCCATTGATATTTAGGTCAGGCTATGGGGCACCAACTATTTTTCCCAAATTTGCTACTAGTATTTCTGTTTTTATTGTTTTCAACCAGTCACACACTGGCATTATTCAAAGCTGCTGCTTTACTCCAGATGATTCTAACAGCTTGTAGCAAAATCTACTTAAAGCAGAAGTATGTGGGTTTCAGAGGGTAAGATGGGATGGTAATTTCCCAAACTGAAGCATTTGCTTAAAGCTGGGCTGCTGACTGAATAGCAAATATGCCTTACCCCTTTTGTTTAACCTATGAAATTCAAGAAAACCTATTCTCCTTAGCAATACAGTCTATATCATTTAGAATGCAGAAAGAGATTAGAGAGTTTAGAGTGAGGGTTTTGAATATGCTTTCAATACAAAAGACCACTGCAAAGTCTAGTTTAGAAGTGTGTGCTTAAGCACATGTGCATGCACACGCGCACACACACAGCATATCTACATAGACTAGAATACTGTGGGCTGATCCCAGAATATTCTGGCCCTGGAGCTGCCTTGCCCCAGTTACCTCTGCACTCTGCAGTGACTACAGGCAGATGTCTACAGACATGTCCCACTGTTTTGTCCACTGCTGCCATTTCTGGCATAAGTCACTCCCCTAGAGGTCACAACAAGGCACCCAGCATTGTGACCAGGTTGGGTGTGTAGACAGTTGTCAGCATTGTTGAAGAGTACACTGGCTTTTCCTGCAAAATCTTGAGAAGAAGGTGCTTTCTTAAAATCCAATTTAGACATGGACAGGGAGGATTCAGTGTGGAACTTGCCTTTCCTTGTGTATACAAACTGCATTCAATCCATGGCTTTGGCCCTGCATCATATAGACAGGTTGAGCTGGGGGAAGAGGAAAACTGGTGTAATTGACCCATGTAGACATGCCCAGAGTCAGAGAGAGAGGGGGGAGGTGAGAGAGAGCTCTTGTGTGATATGAAATGAAATCATTTCACATGGTGGTATGGCAGGGAAAGGAAAGCCATTCTTATAGAATCATAGAGTTGGAAGAGACCACCAGGGCCATCCAGTCCAACCCCTTGCCATGCAGGAACTCACAATCAAAGCATCCCTGACAGATGGCCATCCAGTCCCTGTTTAAAGACCTCTAAGGAAGGAGACTCCAGCACACTCCGAGGGAGTGTGTTCCACTGTGTAACTGCTCTTGTGCCTGCATCCACTGTCCTGGGTTCTGTTCTTTGCAGCATGAGAAAGCAAGCTTGCTCCATATTCAATATGACATCCATTCAAACATTTAAACAGGGCTATCATATCACTTCTTAACCGTCTCTTCTCCAGGCTAAACATACCGAGCTCCCTAAGTCTCTTCTCATAAGATATTTTGGTCACCCTTCTTTGGACACGTTCCAGTTTCTCAACATGCTTTTTGAGTTGTGGTGGCCAGAACTGGGCACAGTATTCCAGGTGAGGCCTGACCAAAGCAGAGTAGAGTGGCACTATTCCCTTGATCTAGACACTATGCTTCTATTGATGCAGCCTAAAATTGCATTTAGCTGCTGCATCACAATGTTGACTCCTGTTCAACTTGTAGTCTATTAAGACTTCTGGATCCCTTTCATATGTAGTCTCATTCAGCCAGGTGTCCCCCATCCTATATTTATCTATTTAATTTTTATTTTTTTTTTAATTTTTTAATTTATTTATTTTTTGCCCTAAGTGCAGTATTTTACATTTCTCCGTGTTGAAATTAATTGTGTTATCTTTGGCCCAGCTTTCTAATCTATTAAGGTCCTTTTGAATTTTGATCTTGTCCTCTGGGGTATTAGCTATTCCTTCTAA
The DNA here is from genome assembly GCA_034509955.1 of Urosaurus nigricauda. Taxonomy (NCBI): domain Eukaryota; kingdom Metazoa; phylum Chordata; class Lepidosauria; order Squamata; family Phrynosomatidae; genus Urosaurus; species Urosaurus nigricauda. Next base: position 363,458,479 of record JAOEGL010000001.1, read on the forward strand.
TTTAGTGTCATCTGCAAATATGGAGGATTAGGAGGAATAGCTAATACCCCAAGGGACAGAATCAAAATACTTATTGTCCCTTGAGAAACATTGCTTTCAATTGCATTTGCTGGTACATTTCTTATTGCTGTCATGTGCCCCTCTTATGGAGTTTGCATGGCAAGAGTTATACAGTGGAGGATTGCCATTACCATTCTCTGGGGCTGAAAGGGTTTGATATGACCAAAGTTATCCACTAGCCTTTCCTGGCTGAGCAGGGGTTCATATCCGGGTCTGCTAGAATCCTGCTCCAACCAGCACAACATGCTGGCTTCAATGCACATATAAAGTCTACTTTACATACATATGCACATATAACAGACATACCCTTCAACTGACCCAGTTAGATAGGGCAGTCTCTGTTAAATCTATCTGCTATTCCTCTTTGTCAGTACTTTTAAAATCTCATCTTTTCTCTCTCCTCCTTCCACTTTCCCTCTTTGTCCTTTGTCCTTTGGCTACTTGCATCACTGAAAACTGAGTACAAAGTGCAAAAGTACTCAGGTAACTCAACAGTTGAGAGAAAAAGGGTGAGGGGAGAAGAATATTTTCTTTCCCAGTAGGCTGAGGCAAAAGCAAATTGTTGCAGCTTCCCCTAGCTTATATATTCTTCCTCATTAATAGTTTTTCCCATCATGACCACACTCTGATATTGCTTAGCCACATGGGGCCTGGTTTTCCTCTGTACAATATTGGAGCATATGAAAAGCTGTTCTATGAAGATTGATTTCATAGTCTGTGAGGCTCTGGGTTTATCTTCCTTTAATATAGTTCCAATTCCCCTCATTCTCCTTGGGCCAACATTTGCACACCCAAATGATTATCCATGGATGCATCCGCATTGCAGAAATAATCCAGCTGGACACCACTTTAACTGCCATAAATGCTATAAAATCCTGGTATTTGTAGCTGTCGCACCAGAACTCTCTGACAGAGAAGGCTGAATGTCTATAGCATTCATTGCAGTTAAAGTGGTGTCGAACTGGATTATTTCTGCAGTGTGGATGCAGCCCATAACACCTTTTCCCTTTCCACCATTTCACCTTTCCCACCATTGCCCTGATTGTAGTCCACTTTTGCATTTTGTGAAGAAAGCCCATCACTACTCAGAGCCACTCCAAAAGAAACTATATTTTTAAATAAATAAATAAATAAATAAATATCAGCTTCTCTAGATTAGAGTCCTAGGTACATGCCACCACATAGTTCTAGGAATCAATTGAAATAATATTTTGCTTTCTTTTACAGTATTCCAGCCCACAAAAAGTCTTTTCTCTTACTCACAATGCCTGTTCAAAGATCTTGGAAGCAAGCAGAAACAAAAAAGCTAGCTACTTGCAATGAGTTATTTACCTCAATAAAGAAGGTATAATTATGTTGCACGATAACCATAGTTTTTCAAAAGTCAATGGTGCTACTTTTGAAGTTTAATTATGACCATATGGAGAGTTATGCATGAATTGTGCTTTGCAAATCTTTTACTGAATGGCAAGATTGCTCAATGGTATGCACACCCAAATATGCAAATGAATACACAAACACAATGCCCAACTGCTTCCATGGAGAAGGATATGAACTTGTAAGATGCCAAAAGGATTTTGTCCTATAACCTTTTAGTTAGTTATGTGAATGTGGTTTCACTACATCAGGAAGAAGGAATATCATATGGTACAAGAACTGCTGATTTTTGCTCTGTTGTGCATGTTGTGGTAACAGAAGGTAGATAGGAAGAGAGTAAGTTTAGTTCTACAGGGCAAAAGTTTGTTAGCTTTTTAAAAAAGGTAATTTTGAGAAACAAAATTTGTTGTTGTTTTAACTGCTTTCAAGTCAACTTCAACTTAAGGAGACCCTATAAGTAAGAGGCTTCCAAGTTACCCTATCATCAAAAGCCCTACTAAGGCTTTGGAGAGTCAGTGCTATGTCTTCCTTGAATGCATCATTTCATCTGGAATATGGTCTTCTTTGTTTCCTACTTCCTTCCAATTTACCAAGCATTATCATCTTTTCTCGTGAGTCATACCTTCCTATGATGTGGCCAAAATATGCCAGCCCCAGTTTAGTCCTCTTGGTTTCTAGGAAGAAATCAGGCCGGATTTGTTCTAGGGTCCACTATTTGTCTTTTTAGCAGTCCATGATATCTGCAGAAATTACTTTCCAAAAATGGAAACTATAAAACTACTTTTAGCAACTTATTACTTAACAACAGATATAACTTTCCAAGCTCCATTTATTTGAAGAGCGTACTGCTCTGGCGCTCTGAGAAAGTAAAAATGTGTGCTTTTCACTAGCATTCCTTTATGGAGAAATATTCTTTTGTGTCTATGGATCCATAAGCTCCAGTGGAACTCATGGGTGTGAGATTTGTTTGTCCATCAAAATGTGCAGGACCTGGAGTGAGTGAATATACAAGAAGACTCAGTGACAAGTAAATCCATCCATCCCTGGGGAACCTTGGAATTCTATGACTTTTGACATAAACCGAAAAGCAATCTACATTGTGAGGGTTTTTGGCAGCAAAAGTCAAAGGAACTTACCTACCTTAGGGAATGAAAAATGCATTGTGGCATAAGAAAAATGGCAAGGAAGAAAGGGATGAAGGAACAAATAAAGCAATGCCAGGGCCAGTGAAATTTGAAATGACAGAGAGATGAATCTCATAGTAAATAGAATTCAGCACACAAAACCATGAGTTGACTGTCCTAAATTTTAGTAATTAATCAATTATATGTTAGTAATGAGATGTGATATCAAAACTTGACATGCAGTCAAACTGTGTGGGTGTAGTCAGATGGTGAGCTCACATAAACAATTTGGATGGGAGGAAGAAATTACCCAAATGAATTTGCAAATTAATGATGTGTGTGAAGAAGAGGAGGAGGAGAATATGCTGGAAAGGAGTAATGCAATCCAACATTTCCCCCTTTAAGATTAAATTATTTGGATTTAAAACTATTTTTCATCATTGCAACAGCTGGATTGAATTAATCTGCTCTGGTTTAGATACACCGTAAACAGAGTGACTGTACTCAAAGTGGTGAGGAAAGATAACAGATTCAAAATGGTTTACAGCATGGATTTTGATTTCAATTTGGTACAGAAAAACAGGGTTTCCTGTAATTCTATTGTCATCAAAGCAGTCCTTAGCTATGTATAATGAAGTGTTCAAAAGTTATTTTCAGCTGGAGAAAGTGATGTACAAGGGTTTGTTGACCCGCAAAATCATTTATATGTTTACTGCCCCATCTTCCTATAAAGAATTCTGGATCTTGCCACTGGGTACACAAGGAAAATCTTCTATTGCATCCCAGCCTGTACAAAAATAAAATCCCCCATGGTGTCTTGGTAAGACAAAGAAAACCAAGGGAATCAAACTGGGTTTAAATCATGATATATATATTTTTTTCAATGCAGATGAGTTTTTCCACCTGTTAAAGAAGAGATACAAGGACTCCCTGAAACAACATCTCAAGCTTGGCCAAATTGATCACCAACAATGGTCTGCCCTGGCCTCACATCGGGAGCCATGGAGACACACTATCCACAATGCTGCAGCCTCATTCGAGAACTCACACCAAACAAGTCTTGAAGAGAAACGACAACGCAGAAAGAACCACAACTTGGAAACATCACCCAAGGAGACTTTCTGCTGTGCTTTCTGTAACCGGACTTGCTTATCCCAGATCGGCCTTTTTAGTCATCAACGCGCTTGTAGTAAGCGTGGGATAAGTCCTTCCTGAATCTTCACGAGTGAAGAAAAACCAGAGAGATAACTGTCATATACATACATAATTTCTATAAAGTCAGGGATACATGTGTGGAAAAAACACAAGCACAGTGTGTAGTTTGACTGTTGGACCAGGATTCTGGGAAGCCCAGGTTCAAGTCCCCACTTGGCCATGGAAACTCACTGGGCAAGTACTACCCTCTCAGCCTAAGAGAAAGGCAATGGCAAACCTCCTCTGAATACATCTTGCCAGGAAAACCCTATGATAGGGCCAACATAAATCAAAGTATATTTGAAGAAGCCAACAAACAAGCAACAAACCTGATAACCCAGAGACTGCCAGAGTTAAGGTGTGTATAGGACTAGGAAGGCTTGTTGCTATTTGGAAATCTACATGGAAAAACATCCATTATGGACAGATGACTTGGGAAGAGAAGAGAGTGAAGGAACTTCTCTTTCAGCTGGGGAGTTACACATAGCCATTTCAGAACTAAACAATGGGATAATCTATTCACAGACTGCTGAATCCTCGTGCAAGCAGACTGTCAGTGTCCTCATTATAACATAAGAAAAGCCTGCATATGATGTAGTAATTCTATATCCACTAAATTGAGAGTATGCATTGATGAAGGTGACTTACTTCTGAGTGGACCTCGATTAGGATGTGCTAAAAATGATGTTGGTTAACATGGTTTTATAAGTGCAGTCAATTTCTCTCACAATCATATATATATATATATATATATATATATAATCATCCAGATTAACTGAAATGCATATTGGGCAGAAACAAAACTGACAACCATCATTAGTACACCCTGAAGAGGTTGAAAATCAAGAAAAAGAAACTAGGGGGCAAAAGAGACCACCCCAATACAGTGGCATCCTGGCACCACTTTCAGCGCTGTATCAGAGCAGCAGCAACCACTTACCATGGCTCTGATCTTGCAGTTTGCCACTCTAAAAAGAACCAGCAAAATGCCACTCCTTTTTAGAGAGGTAAAAAATTGCCCTTGCCACCACAGCAGTGGCTTTTCGCTGATTCTTTGGTGCAGCGCGTCTAAACGCTGTGCCAAAGAAACCGTGTGATGCTGCCAGCCATGCAGTTGGGTATGTGGTGTGATGCCAGCATCAGGGAGGAGTCGAAGTGGCCAGCGTGTGGTCTCCATGCCGCCACTGCAGCCCAATGCCAGTATTTAGTGCCAGTCTGTTTAGCACCTAAGTTAAGCAGCTCCTTCAGAAACTATAGGAACACCACATACTTACACTGTGTAATTGGAATAACATACTTCCAGTAATGAAGTGTGATATCAGCACAACACAGGAATGGTTCAAAAAATAAAGAAAAAGGAGCTGAGAGATTTAAAACAATAGGGCACCCAGCTTAGCAAAGGACAAAGCAGGAAAACTAGTATTTAAGGGAAATAAATATAATCAGAGGATTCTTTGATGTAGAAGCTACCTCTGGAGCCATTTCAAATAATGTCAGGAAACTGTTTTATTGAAAAGAAATGCATTTGAGGAGGATTACTAGACAATTCAGGGTCTGAAAGCAGCTGTATCTTACATATGATGGAGTGTGTTCTGTTATGCACTCAGTAATTGAACTTTTGTTTGCCTCTGTTTTCACATTGTGCAAAGAATGTCTTGAATCATGCTGATTACTTCCAAGCAGGAATGTAATTCTTTATAAGTTTCTTTGCAAAGGTAGAAATAATAATTTCAGCTATTTTCTTCCCATTGTAAAAAAGTCTTCAGAAGTCACAGTTTTCAAAGGCTATTTGCAATTTGGGACTTATTATGTGTAAAATTTGCACACCATTGTTTTCCACAGAAAATACATTTTCTACATGGGAAAATATTTTCTGTGTGGAAAATAATATTTCTAATATTCCTACCTCTAGGCAAATCAACCTTGGGTGAATTTTACATATAATAAATACCTAGAATAAATCCCTGATCATAGGATTTACAGCATACATGAATTAATACTTCTGCACAGAAATATTACTTTCCAGGTAGAAATGTTGTTTTCTGTGCAAAATAATTACATGTGAATTTTGTGCAGAATAAGTCCTGAACTGCATATATGATAATCAGTTCAAGATTCTTCTCATCAGTTTTTCTCAGCACTTTAAATCATTTTTAAACTATTTATAAATATGTATTTTTTGAATATTCTTTCTATCCCTAAATCATAACCCTAAAGTCTTAAGACACTTAACTCAAAATCCTAGAAATCATCCAAGTAAACATATAACACAGTTGCATATGGCACTCTGTATGTGCAAGCCAGTGTGATATAGTGTTGGATTATGACTCTGGAGAACAGCCACATTACCACACTCTTATCATGCTGCTATTCCACTTATACTGCTCTGACTGCCTCCTGTTGCATTCTGAGGTTTGTAATAATAAATAAATAAATAAATAAATAACTTTTATTTCTAGCCTGTTTTTTGTAAAAACAAGTAAAACAGCATACAGTAGTTCAGTGAAGCCTAAGAGCTGTCTGGCTAAATATTCTAAATGCCTGCCCCTGTCCCAGAATACAACAAGAGAGCCAGAGCAGTTGAAGTGGAATAGCAGCGATATAAGTGTATAGTGCAGTAATATAGGAGTCCTGGTGGCGCAGTGGTTAAATGCCTGTACTGCAGCCACTCACTTATAAACCATAAGGTTGCGAGTTCAATACCAGCAAAAGGGCTCAAGATCAACTCAGGCTTGCATCCTTCCAAGGTTGCTAAAATATAATAATAATAAATATTTATTTATATCCCGCCCCTCTGGGTAAGCAATCGAGTTTGAGTACCAAAATGAGTACCAAGATTGTTGTGGGCAGTTAGCTGACACTTTGTAAACCACTTAGGGAGTGCTTAAGTGCACTGATAAGCAGTATAGAAATGTACTTGCTATCTAGCAAGTTTCAGATCCTGGCATGGCCATGGAAACCCACTGGGTAGCCTTAAGCAAGTCACGCTCTCCCAGTCTCAGGGGATGGCAATCGCAAACCGCCTCTGAAGAAACCTGTAAAGAAAACCCCATGATAGCTGTAGGGATGCCATAAGTAAGAAATAACTTGAAGGCACACAACAACATGTACTAATGATGGCAAGAGAACAGGAGATTCCAATTTGCACTGAAAGCATACACAGGCTAACATGCTTTTGGTGAATTATGATGGTCTATGTCCAACTCAATTTTTAATCATTGTAAAGGTCAGAATTGTCCATTGACTGCATAATGTGTAATGACCAAAATTCTCCCCAAACCCACCTTTGCCACAGCCCCCAAACCTGATCATCTCCTAGTGAGTGGAGAGTGTGGAGGAACAGTAGACAAGCATCTAGCACAATTATATCTGCAAGGACCTGTGGAGGATCTTTGGAGGTCTCTGCTGATGCCTATTGCTATATGCCATGCTTTAGAAAAATAGCTGCTTACTTATCTGCTACCTCTCACTCTCTATTGATTGGTAAATGATTGAGTTTGGGAGAGAGGCTGTAGTTGAGAGAAGGTGAGTTTGTGAAAGAGGGTTGGGTGGGGGGCTATCATAGCTATAATAGCTAAGTGTCCCAATGTATGATCATGACCATGGCCAATGGGGTGGGGTTCACATCATCAGCTGTCTGTCAGTATTTTTCCTAGGAGGAAAGGATGCCAATATTGTAAGATAGAAATATGGCACTTTAAGACACGTTAAGGATTTTCCCTCACCCAATGAAAATATGTGCTAGGATTGGTTTGCTGAGCTTTTTAAATGAAACACGTACACAAACATGTTTGTTTGTATTTCACATATTCAAAGTCTACCTGTTGCTTTTGCTGCATGTTTTCAAGAAATGACTATTTCATTCATACTTCTTTATGCTTTCTTATCTGTAACAGACATTTTCAGTTTTCTTGAAAATGCTGAGACACCAGCGTTTGAAGGTTTTTTTTTGATGCTACAAATCACTATTACCATCATCCAGTAATTACAGTAAGCACTCACTAATTAACTATTATTCATACCCCACTAATGGTGGGTCCTTTGAGAAAGAATTTTAAAATTCTGCATCCAATGGTCCATTCTAAATGAGCTACAAATCAATAGACATTAGTCTGATGCATAACTAATAGCACAGCAAAAAGCTTTTAAAGCCATATAAAAAGTCTGGGCTCCACTGATAGCATCTGTCAAAGTTCTAAATCCAACTCTTATGGGCAGGAGGGGGGCAAGAAGCACAAAAAAGCAACTTTATATAGATTTAAACAGCAAAACCCCTCACTTCTGCATTTGTGCAGCCCATTTCTTCCTTCCACAACAGAGTCTTCCAAATTTCCCAGGATGGGAAAGAATTTTACTTGGACCACATTTCTTAAGTGAAGCAACTTAAAATTTCATTTCCTTCACTTGCACTGCTATTCTTCAGATAATGCAGATTTACAGCACTGCCCTTGGCTCAAAAATGTTTACAAAAATGCCTGTGTGAAAGAAACATGCTTGCATCATCATAATCATCATCATCAACATCTGCATGGAGTCAGGACTGAACACCTGCCAAACTGGCACAAATGAGATAGAGATGGATTCATCCACCCTTATCTGGCAATGACAATATCATGAACTTTATGTTCAGAACCAGACACCAAGCTGAATCTGATTTAGTTATTCCTTTCACTAGCAAGTAATGGACTTTTTATTTAAAGAGACTTTTTGAATCAACTGCTTTTGCAGGATAGTCATTAAGGCTGTATGTGCTGTGCCTTTATTATTTGTTACTCTTTTATTTTAATTGGTAGATTTACAATTTTTATGTTGTTTTTATGTGCCATTGTTAACTTCTTACAATGCCCTGGATCAATGGCAACCAGCAGTACAAGACTGCTTGTATGATACAATAGCAATTAAACATGAAAGTCCTGGGTTAAATCATATGTCATTCAGCATGTATCACAGTATGCAGGTTAACAGAAACTTGCATATGTAACTGGGATGAAGAGCAGTAACGTTTTATTTTTGTTGCTGCCACTTAACAGAGACTGGGGGAAAATTAGTCTCTCTCTAACTTTACTGTACAACTCTGATCAGTAATCGCACTGTAACTCTATCAAGAAATATATTACAGTAATGGTGGGTGGGTGGACTGGCTGTACATTGTATGTATATGTGCCAAGCAGTACGATTGACAATGGTTGATGATGTCACTTATAACTACCACAGCTATCCACAGTTGTTGTGTGCATCCAAGCCATTCCCGACTTATGATGAGCCCAAGGCAAACCTATCCTCTGAGGCTGAGAAAGTGTGACTTACCCAAAGTCACCCAGTGGGCTTCCATGGCCAAGTGGTGATTGGAATCCTAGTCTTCTGGGTCCAACACTCAAATCACTACACCGCACTGGCTCTCACCATCAACACTTCAATATGAGATATGCATTGTATTGTCTGCTTGGGTCTACCATTACCCACACTCCAGATGTGTTGTAGGCACTAAGTATGGCCCTGTCTTACTTGTGTCTCTTGTATGGTCAAGATAACACCATTGACTTTATACTCACACAAGTAGTGGCCAAGTGGAATGCACTCAGTCCATCCTTCCTCCTGCTCACATCATTAATGGATACTTCAGTCTTTGTAGCCAGATTTTAGCTTAAATCCTGCACCAGGCATATGAAGAGCAATGGTTCATATATAAAATCTTCCCCAGGCAGCTGTCAAGCTCAGTGGATAGATATTACACCCATTTGTTGACTTGGGGGATGGGTGGGTGAGAAAGAAGGCAAAGAAGCATGGGAGACAAGATCCCATCTAACTTTCAGTTCTCCAACTAGAGGGGCCAAATAGATTATTATCTATCTTGTCTGGATGGACAGTCACCTCATTTTTATTCCATCATTTGGAAAAGTGCAGTGGGGACAAAGCACATTCCTCACTGCATTAATATTTCCATCTCTCCCTCCCCTCCAGCCAGTAAACTGTCAATAAATCATGGAGAGGGATACAATCTGAAGCTAAGAGCTAAGACTTATTGAATAACCCCTTATGAAGTATACAAAACTGCACATTTTTTTGGTGCAACTCTGAATTATACATGTGTATTTTACCAACAGTCTTTTGCAGCATCCAAAACCACACATTCATGTGCGTAACCCAGAATATTATGAGTGTATGTAACCAATAGAATTCCAACCTCTGTGAACTAAAGTACATAAAGTCAGCATGAATGACAAGCCATGGACCATATTGCAAAAGAGAGTATACAAATATGTGATGGTTTGACTTCTGTCTTACAACTGTAAAAATTGTGACAAAGTATAGTAAACAATGGGGCTTTACAGATCACCCCAAACACCCCTTTTCCATGGCCTGGAAAGGGCTGTCCTTGGGGCTTCATGCCCCAAGGACAGCCTGACTGGCTGAGCCAAGGGAAAAAGGGGCCTCCTGGCCCCTTTCTCCCTCACTTCATTCCTGTGGCAATCTGGTTGTTATGGGAGCAAAGTGCTTGAGCGAAAGGAGCTCCATTTTGGAGCTCTTTTCTGCGCCTTGAAAAGGGTGCTCCAGGTGCCCTCCAGTGGTGTGATGATGTCAGGCATGTGCCAAATTGTTTGTACGTGGAGCATGTCATGATGCCATCAATGCGCACGGGTATGGACGGTGCAATTTTAAAATGGCGCCATCCATATGTACTAGGGCTGGGGAGCATGTGGATGCTACACACTCCCCAGCCCTACTTACAGCGCAGAGACGGCCCTTTTCTTCATAAACTGGCATGGTAAATAATTTTTTTAGGACTCCATGATCTCTCTGCAACTACAATTTTGTTCACCCTAAGACTCCAGAGAATGAATGCCTTTGAGACTTTGCACATTTGCAAGCTTACAGTGTGTGTCAGTTAAATAAAATTGTACACACACACAGGCACACATTTTAGTATGAGAGCTGTGAGCAGTGAATAAAATGATTTGGTCAATAGGGAAAACCCATTAATAATATAAAAGAGGCAAATAAATAAATGAAGCAGAAAAATGCATTAAATTGAGCACAGTTTTTGTGCACAAAATCCACCCCTTCCTCCCCAGTTTCACAATCTGATTGAAATAAACAAAAAAATAAAAGAAAGAAAAGAAAAAAGAAAAAGAAAACGCAGGGGGATTGAAAGAAGTGCAAGAAAATTGAGACTGAGAACTCTTCCTATTCCCTATTGATGATATATTTTCATTTTCACCTAATGATCAGGTATTCCCTATAAAAGTCACACCCATATCACCATGTGTGTGTTAGTGTGTATCTGCTACCATCTATATGCCAAGCTTGATTTGGTATACTGCCTGTTTTCTCACTGCTGCTTCCTTAAAATATGCCATCAACTTGTTCACATCAACTCAACTTGTAAGTAAACACAGGGTTTTTATTTTTCAACAAAATCTCTGCGTTTCCAGAGAATTTGGTCTTGCCTTGATGATTTACATATTGGAGATTTACATCCCTCACATCTACTGGAGTTGAACACCAGTTCAATAAATACTGCTGCAAGCAATATATTCTCACAAGTAGGGATGAAAGAACATTTCATTGGACAACCATTTCAATAAAAGAAACATTTTTATGCCTTCCAAGACTTGTCATTAGGAGGATTCCTGAAAAATTCCTGACAGATGGCCATCCAGCCTCTGCTTAAATACCTCCAAGGAGGGAGACTCCACTACACTCCAAGGGAGTGTGTTCCACTGTCGAACAACCCGAACTTCCTGACAGTGAGGGCTGTTCGACAGTGGAATACACTCCCTCGGAGTGTAGTGGAGTCTCCGTCCTTGGAAGTCTTTAAGCAGAGGCTGGATGGCCATCTGTCAGGGATGCTTTGATTGGGAGTTCCTGCATGGCAGGGGGTTGGACTGGATGGTCCTTGTGGTCTCTTCCAACTCTATGATTCTATGATTCTATGAAATATAGCCTGTTGTTTTTAGGTGTCTTCGAGTCATTTCCAAATTATGGTGATCCTAAGGCAAACCTGTCACAGGGTTTTCTTGGCAAAAATTTTTCAGAGGAGTTTTGTCATTGTTCTTTTCTGAGGTGGAGAGAGTGTGACTTTCCCAAGATCATCCCATGGATTTCCATGGTTAAGAGGATTTGCATCCTGATCTCTTCGAGTCCTAGTCAAAACACCCATCAGTATTTGCCACCCAAATAGTGAAAGAGCCAAGAGGCAACTGGCAACTGGCACCTGACTAAAAGCTCAGGAATCAAATGAAAATCTGCCACAGTGGCCTGATACAGACGGGCACTAAGAGGCGTGTGGGCGGCGCCATTAGGGTTCATGAGTGTGCAGCATTCGCATGCTCACGAAACCTAACCTGTAATGGCTCTGCCACCATTGCGTAACACCATTTAGATGGTGTTTGTAATGGCGGCGGCGCAGCTGCTCAGCTGCTAGATGCAGCTTTGCAGTTGCGTTGGCGGAAATGCACCCAGTGGTGCCTTTTCCTCTACTCATGCCACAACTGCAGTGCAAAAAAGGAGTGCAAGACAGCCCCTTTTGGGTGGTCTGTATCACCTCCCTCCCCCAAGATGTCCATCTTTGTTCTAACATCTTGCTTTGAAATCCCCACTACAAGTAAGAGAGTATACAAGCAAGAATAGCTTGAACACAATGGTCTGAATTTTATTGTTAATTCCAACTACAGCAGGCCTACTGAATAGAATCCCCAGGTCTCAATACCTTGTCTCTCTTTTTTGGTTCTTGTGACAAGGAGAGGAATCTCAGGGTGAAAGAACTGCCGCGTTTGTGTGTGTGTGTGTATCTATAGTTCCCTTTTTGCTACACTTGCTTGTTTGTCTTTTTGAATGGCACATTCTATGTAACTGTGGTTGAAATATACCATACTTAATGACATCACCAACAGCTGCTCCTTGTAACATCCCCCTGCCAACATCATCCAGGGTCCACTCCCTGTGACATCGCAAGCTGTGGTCCCTAGGTCTCAGGTTTGAGCCCTGAAACCTCAGGATCTGAGACAGTCCTGACATCAGAATCATTGAATCACAATGGGGATTTTCCTACATCTCGACACCATCATTCAGGAACTTATTCAACAGGTCTATACTAGTTATGATTAACCAACAGGATTCTGGCCTATGACTGGGAAGAAAAACAATTAAGTTTCAGGGATCATAAAGCTGACAGCAGGAAGAGGACGATGGAAAGGCTTTTTGGCAGGCTTCAATGCTGGTAAGTAGGATCAGCTGCCTCATGCATGTCTTCAAGCTGATCGCCATTCCATTGTTCCGGAAAAGTATAAATGGATAAAAGTATATCTACGCAAAGGAGCAACACTTAGTTTTCTCTGTACAAAAATGTGCCAGTGAGACAAGTGGCCCTTTCACACTATGCGTCACCCAGGTGGCATCATCAAAATTATCAAACCACCACCCAGGTAATGCCTCTCCCCGTATGACCCCCCCCCACACGCTCCGGTCCTCTGGGAGGAACCTGCTACAGCCCATGAAGACCAGGCTGTCACAGACCTCTCAGAGGGCCTTTTCTGTCACCCCTCCCGGACTATGGAATGGCCTGCCAGACGAGATGTGTCTTATTACATCCCTTGACTGCTTTAAAAAAGCTATAAAGATGCATCTCTTCCGGCAGGCCTTCCCTGAAACTTCTTAACCTTCTGGCTCTGAAATTGGGTCTTGAGCTTTCCCTGAGCCCTAAGATATTTGCTCCCTGCAGTTAATTCCCATGCCATTCTATCAATGGTTGATTCATGAGGATGTTTTGTTTTTAATCGTGTTTAGTTTTAACTCATTGCTTGTTTAATCTAATTTTAAGGGGTGGGAGGTTGGGTAATGGGATATTGAATTGTTTTATCCTGTGTTTTTTTTTTAACTTTGTTGTATCCCACTCTGATTGCCTGGACAGAGGAGCGGGCTATAAATAAAATTTATCATCATCATCATCATCATCATCATCATCAAAAATATACTCTGATTTCACTTTAATAGACTACAGAATTCTGTAAGTTGAAGTTTAAGGTGTGGGAATGCTTTGCCACACAGCTGTAATGCCTCACCAAGCAATGAATCTTTTCAATCTGTTTTAAATTGTTAATTAGTTTAACTTGTTAATTGGTTGAAACAATTTTAGTCTGTTTGAATTAATTTTGTTTTAAAAATATTTTTAAATATAATGCCTGTATTGAGATCTCATGATACTAGACAGGATATAAAATCCATCACTCAGTCAACCAACTAACCAACCAACTGTAGAGAAAATGTGGTCTATGCTGTGCCAATATCTTTTCCTTCAGCCCTCTGGACTCTAGCTTCCCAGATGTCCACCCATCGCTATTAATGTGAATACTTTCCTTCAAGGCAGTCTCTCCAAACAGTCAACACCAGTAAACATCTGCCACAGACGCTGAAAAACAACAACACAACTAGACAAAAGTGTACCAAAAATGGAAATCAAAACTGGAAGCAGAATTTGAGTCAATTCTAGGGGCTATTTTCAGCTTGAAACAATGGGTGCTGCTCATCATGGGTCATCTCTAAAATGCAACCCTGCTGTGAATCATTTCTCTACATTTAAAAATGTCTTTGAGCAGTAGATAGATTTGATCTCATCTAGATGAGGCATGATGAAGAAGACTCCTGTGCATTCCAGTTGTTGCAGCTTAATATATTTCATTCAATTCCCCACCCTCACCCTTTGCTCTTTACACACTGTTATCCAACCTGTGAAACTCAGAAGGCAGTAATTCAAATCAAACTATTTTAGTCCATTTCAATTCTACAACAGGTAGAATGGTGAAAATATAATTATGTCATGGCTTAATTTACTAAAAATGAAAAAAGGTGAACAAAAGCACAATCATCAGCAATCATCTGTTGTAGGGATATTGCTGTAAATGTCATTGATTACTAAAAAAAAAAAAAAATGCTTGCATACTACCCCAAAGGCAATATCCTTGCAGCAGAGAACAGGCAACAATAACTGCTTTTTTGCTTGTTTGTTTGTATGGATAATATAGTTCTGCTGGGTTGAAATCCACATGATTTGCCTGATTCTATCAGATATCCTTCTCATCAGGTGCAATGTGCAAAGTGTTTTTGCAAGCCACCCAGGTATTTCAGAAAAGATGCACATCTCAGTGGGCAAACTAAAATGTGCTGCTGTGTTTGGATATGAATCTGAATGTACATTCCTTTAAAGGTCAAAGACAGCACCAGCATTTGAATGAAAATCCCAATATGGATTCCTCCCAAATTTAAATGTGTAACTGATTTATGACTGCAGTCCTGAAAGACAAGGATATCTGAGAATGGTTCCCTGTGGATTTATTTTTATTTTATTTTATTGGCAGATAATTCAGATTACAAGACAGAAAAGCAGAATACTTCATGGAAGTACTGTATATGTACAGAGTTTACACATCGATTCCTATCAAAACTGAACTATCTAACTCCCCATTATTTCCCGAGAAGCTCTCCCATCTGAGTTCACCTTAAAACAGATGCCCTTCTGAAAAAAGGCCTGTCTCCTTATGGCCTTTCTTGGCATTTGATTAATTGAATTTCCTGTTGTGTGTATGTGAAGTGTACACTCTTGGGCTGCATCTGCACTGCAGAATTAATGCAGGTTGACACTGTTTTAACTGCCATGGCTCAATGCTATGAAATTATGGGACCTGTAGTTTTGTGAGATATTTAGCCTTCTCCATCAGAGAGCTCTAGTATTACAATAAAGTACAAATCCTGGGATTTCATAGCGCTGAGTCATGGCAGTTAAAGTGGTGTCAAATTGCATTATTTCTGTAGTGCAAATGGAGCAAATTACAGTAGGCTCTTGGTTTCTGCTGTGGGTTGGTTTCAGCCCCCCCCCCCCCCCACCGTGGATATAAAATTCTGTGTATCTCTAAGTCCCATTAAATACAGTGACATAGTAAAATGGTGTCCCTTATCTAAAAATGGCAAAATCAAAGTTTGCTTTTTGAAATTTATATATATTTTTTAATTACTGTCAAGCTTTGATGCTTGACTCCATGGATAAATAATCTGTGGATATGTAGGGCTAACTGTATTATTTCAGACAATAACTAAGCAGAGCATTTGGATTCTTTAAAAAAAAAACAACGCGCAGAAAGATATTGTGAACATATTCACCAAGCAAAATGCTAATCTTTTCATGCTTCCTAGGATATAAGCCCGTTGAATATAGTGTGATGGCGTCTTGGATACTGGGAAGTTTGCTTTTTTTGGAGGGGGAGAAGACCTTCCATCAATAAAACTGTGTTACTTCTTAACTATTTCCCATTAAAATAAATGACATACCCTCCAACATTTTACAGATGAGAAACAAGACACGTTTGGGCACGCTACATCAGAGTATGGTCAAGATGGCAAAGGTTATTAATGAGTAAGAATGCTAGGAGGAACTGTGGCATTTTGCTTTTGTCCAGGTCTACAGAGAAGGGCAAGATTCTGGCCCCTCTTCTCCTCTCCTCATCCTCCTGTTGTGTTAAATAATATTGCTTATGGACTTTGAACTCGTTTTGTAGCAAATGAGGCTTGCAGCAGCAGCGATATGGGAGAAAGAGAGATAGACTGGGACATTTTAAAGGCATCTGAAAAAGTAGGAGGATAGAGAATTAATGGGGACTGTCCCTGCCAAATTGGGACAGTTGGAGGATAGAGAATTGAGAGTAAAACTACTAGATGGGAAAAATAATACTGTATTTAGTTCAGGAACACAAGCCACCATAAACCTAGTAATAATAATAATAATAATAATAATATTTATTTATATACCGCCTTTCCAAAAAAGATCAAAGCGGTTTACAAAAGTGGATGAACAAATACACAAAATACATAAATGAATACATAAATAGTAGTGAATACATAATACATAAATAGTAGTAAAGCTATATTGGCTGATTGGCAATATGTGGCCAAAATCTTACAAAAGTACTGCCAGAGTAGAAATCTCCACCAGCATACTTCAGTTGAGCAGGTCTGGGAGGACAACTGCTATTACATTTTGCCAAGGGTGTAACTTCAGCTCGATGTTGCCCAGGAGTCCACCTGCCATTGGCCATGCCTATTCCTAGGCACTATCAGGCTGGGGATGCACATTCAGATAATGTCATTGTACAAGGATGGAATGCTTCCTCTGACAATGATCAAAAAGGAATGTACACTGGAGTAGTAGGAAATTATGCCAGTATCTGTTATGAACAGCACTCTACCTTATGTTGGAAAGATACATGATTAGGTGGAAAATTTTCTACAGTGGGCCTTTGTTATCTGCTGGGTTTTGGTTCCAGGACCCCCTCTGGATACCAAAGTATCAGTGGATGCTCAAGTCCCATTAAATACAATGGCATAATGAAATGCCATTTTACTTACATAAAATGGAAAAATCAAGGTTTGATTTTTTGAATATATTTTAGAATATATATATACATATATATATATATATATATACATATATACACTATTCTGTTATATAATATTGAGTGCATGGATAAAGAATCTGTGGATACAGAGGACTGACTGTACATAAAAACATTGCTTGAGTTGAAGATGATTCCACACACACATCCCATCATGGAAGGAATATGAAAAATTCTGTCTCAATTTTATAGTGTTACCTTGAATCCCATTTTCTTTACATGCTGGTTTTATATTGAGTTGCAAAACTCTGGAGTGTTTCTTCCAGAAGAAATTAATACATTGTGAGGGGGAGGTGATGTTTTTTTTTTTTTAATAAAACTTTTTTCTGAATATGAACATTAATGTGCACATTTAAACTAATTTACACAATTATTAAAGCATTTTATTTTATTTTTAAAATGTGAACATTTGTGCCATTATCATTTTTTAAATGTACATATGATATTCCCCTGAAACACCCCCTAAGCCATGCGGATTTTTTAAATATCAAAATTCTGCACATGAGGCACATTTGCTCTTGCCAGACATCTTAAAAAGTGCAGAGAGAATAATTGGTTTAAAGTGTCAAATCCCAGAAAATTCTTTTCTATCTGTATAGTAAAGCCACTATACCTGGCTGATGAACAAAACCCATAGATGAATGCTGGCTAATCAAAGCCAATTCCTTACTCTTACCAAGATGTTCTTACTATGCTCCAGTTGTTTGCTCCAGGACAAATATGGGAACCATGCCCCTCCTTCTCATTTTTGACCTTTTCTCTGGGGTCCTTGTCTTTTCCAGACCTCAAAAAGGGAGCATGTTTTTCCCCTAAAGCAAGGTGTGTCGTCCCCACTTTTAAATATACATTTTTTTTCATGCTTGGTCTTGCATTAATTTGCTTACAATCAAATAGGCATCAGATGTTCAATAATAGACTAGCCATTATCTATTATAAATCTTAAAATCTGTCGACAGGGTTATAGAATTGAAACTCAAAAGAGAGAGTGTCCTTTTAAGAACAAGCATCCCAGTGGAAACATGGAAAGTATGCCACAAATTACAAGCCTCTGAATAACCTGGCATTAATTCCAGCCTTGAGGTCAGGGTCAGAGAAGACTAAATTAATTATATTGGGAGCTGGTATAACATCAATAGAAACCACGCTGGGTTTCTAATACTGAAACTGAGGCTAGTGGTCAGAGACCTAAGCTGCAGCTCTCATGGACACCTTCCCCAAAGTCTGATTCCACTGAAGAATCAAGTGCCTTCTATTCCACCATTTCAGCTGCTACCAGACAAGGCTACAACTGGAAGATGCTATTTCACTGAAGCTGGGCCACTGACTCATTAAGACTTCATAGCCTTAATTTTGTAGGGTAAAGATAGGGGTGGAGTTTATAATGGGCTGGCTGGAGGGAATCCTGTCTTTATTTTGTTTCCATGATACAGTATATTAGGCTCTTTAGTTTTTATTGTTCTTTAAAACTGCATTTTATATATGGCTTTAATGCCAAGTAGCCATAGACACTTTTCATACATATTTTGTTGTCTTGTTGGGTGCCTTTAAGTTGTTTCCAATGTATGGCGACCCTAAGGTGAACCTATCACTGGGTTTAAGGGGGCTGAGAGTGAATGACTTACTCAAGGCCATCCAAGAGGTTTCCATGGCCAAGCGGAAATGATTAAATAAGGGCTGCCATCTTGATGAGCAATTGTAATGTCATAAGCTAGGATTATAGCCTTATAACTGTTTGGAATTCATGGTTGTGGTCATGGCATAATTGCCATGAGTGCAAATGCTCTCAAAGACCCCTTTATCCAGGCAGGTGCACTGTTCTGCAGTGTTGGTAAGTAGGAAGCTGACAGATGAACTCCCAGCAATGAGTAGAAGTGTGACAAAGAGTTGTGACAGGATTTCACAGACATCCCTACATCTGCTTGTTGCGTTGCAACTCATCGGTAGAAAGGAACTGGATGCATCATCTTGCAGCAGCCTTATCAGCAGCACAGCAAATCTCTGTCCCTTGATGTGATTGCTTGGAATTTAAGATGGATTTCAGTGATCTGATGATCTCAACCAGAGTCCCACTTTGCTGTCAACTACTGTGAAAGCAAGTTGCTCCTCTGGCACTATTTCAGATGCCATTATTCAGGCTTGCCATGCTCCACATACAAATATGATCAGAAACAGACACACACACACACACATCTGAATTGGTGCATATCAAAACCTATAATCAATAAAACAGGCCTCTAAAATAGGACAGTTAAACTACACAGGAGAGAGAGCATTGAGTAGTTCTTGGAGCGAGGTCCTTTATTTTTCTTTTGTTTTGAGGAGGACTGGACAATCCAATCATTGCTAGACCAATGCCATTTTCTCCTGAACATAAATTTTGCGGCTTCAGGGAGTTACTATGCATTATATTTACACTAAAATATGTCTCAGAGAGCCAGCAAGTTGTAGTGGTTTGAGCACTGGACTAAGACTCAGGATACCAGAGATCCCCCTTGAGCAAGTCACGTCTTCTCAGCCTCAGAATAGGGCAAAGGCAAACCTTCTTTGAACAAACCTTGCCAAGAAACTACTGTGATAGGGTTTACGCAGGGTCACCATAAGTCAGAAATGACTTGAAGGTACACAACAAAAACAGCAACAGAAGCACCAGCACCTACAAAAAGGTATCATAAAAAATAATCAATCAACATTTCTATTTTATGGTTTAGGAATATGGTGGCTACAGAGGCGTAGAAGGCTAGCCATGGCAGAAAAATGTTCTATTCAAATTCATATTTTATTTTTAGAAAAAACCCTATAGAAAAATCCAACAGTTTTATTTACAGAGTTTAAAAATATCTATTTCTTTCTATTCATAGAATCATAGAGTTGGAAGATACCATAAGGACCATCCAGTCCAATCCCCTGCCATGCAGGAAATCACTGTCAAAGCATACCCGACATATGGCCATCCAGACTCTATTAAAGACCTCCAAAGAAGGAGACTCCACCACTCTCTGAGGGAGTGTGTTCCACTGTCGAACAGCCCTTACTATCAGGAAGTTCCTCCTAATGCCTAGGTAGAATCTCTTTTCCTGAAGCATGCATCCATTGTTCTGGGTCCTGTTCTCTGGAGCAGCAAGCTCGCTCCATCCTCAGTGTGACACCCCTTCAAATACTTAAATAGGGCTATCATATCACCATTTACCCTTTTCTACTACACATACCCAGCTCCCTAAGTCTTTCCTCATAAGGCATGGTTTCCACTATTTTGGTGGCCATCCTCTGGACACACTCCAACTTGTCAACATCCTTTTTGAATTGTGGTGCCCAGAACTGGACACAGTATTCCCAATGGAGCCTGACCAAAGCAGAATAGAGCAGCACTATTACTTCCCTTGATCTAGATGCTACACTTCTGTTTTTGCAGCCAAAAATAGCATCAGACTTTTTAGCTGCCATATCACACTATTGACTCATGCTTAATTTGTGGTCTACTAGGTCTCCTAGATCCTTTTCACATGTAATCTTGCTAAGCCAGATGTCCCCCATCCTATATCTATGCATTTCATTTTTTTCTATCTAAGTGCAGTACCTTACATTCCTCCGTGTTGACATTCATTTTGTTAGCTTTGGCCCTACTTTCTAATCTATTAAGGGCGTTTTGAATTTTGATCCTGTCCTCTGGGGTATTAGCTACTCCTAATTTGGTGTAATCTGAAAATCTGATATGCATGCCCACTGTTATTTTCATCCAAGTCAATGATAATGATGTTGAATAGCACTGGGCCCAGGACAGAACCCTGTGGCACCCCATTGGTCACTTCTCTTCAAGATGAAGAGGAGCCATTGTTGAGCATCCTTTGGGTTCAGTCAGTCAACCGATTACAAATTCACCTAACAGTCACATTGTCTAGCTCCTCTTTTAAATAAAAATTTACTAGCTTGTCTGCAAGAATATCATGGGGGACCTTGTCAAAGGCCTTACTGAAATCAAGTATGTCGTATCTACAGCTTTCCCTTCATCTACCAAGCTAGTAATTTTATCAAAAAAGGATATCATATTAGTCTATGATTCTATGAGTGCCTTTTATCATCATTATGTGATACATCAGCTCCATTTGGTCCAAAATGGAGCAAGTAGATTTGAAGGTTAAAGTATGTATCTCCAATCTGCTATCAACTCTGTGGATATCTTTATGCTTCTTTCCCTAAAATCACATTTGCTATTCACTCCTGATTAAGAAGCCAGTGAGCTTTGAAAGCTTGCATAATATGTTCTATGCCTTTTGGCTGGCCTAACAAAAGTATTACTGGCAGTGGTGTTCCTTTTTGGGAGGAGGAGTGAATTTTGCTTTATTTTACTGCATGACCAACAAGACTACCCTTGGATAGATCTTTCAGGCAACAATTTTGCAGAGAAGCATATATGGATTTTCTGTGTAAAACTATTCCCTTTTTCCCCACAAGCAAGTTTTTCTACAACAACACAAACCAAACCAAAAATATCTCATATTGTATTGGTATACATTTTTGTCTAGGTGTGAAACATTTTTTGCATGTTTCTGTATATAAAAACCAGTACCTTGGGATAGAATAATGTCTCAAAAGAGTTTGTGAACATTGTATAATATTTTTCATTCTCATATTCTTCATACAAGAGATTTCTTGAGAATTGGGGAAACCATTGTTCTGAAGAAAAATACATAGTAAAAAGTATTCTTTCTGTTCCCATATTTAATACTTTCTCAGGACAGTGTCTGCTAGTCCCAAGCAATGAAACAGTGATCAATGTCCAAACTACTTTGATTCAAGGGTGGCAGGTAGGAATTTCCATACAACCCTGATGCTAAACTTTTTCACAAACAACAAATAAATAAATAAATAAAATCAGTTATTAATCCCCCTGTCTTCAGTGGGTGGACTCCACATTTCTAGAGATCTCCACTGACTGGCTGTGAGTAAGAGACAAAGAAAGACATTTGTTTGACCTCCTGATGAGTCACAGACAACATTAGGTGGATGGAGATCCCTAGTATATAAAAGCCACAGCACTAAATTTTTAGTTATCATGTATCTCAGAGTGAACTCAGCTACTTGAAAAATGAATAATGCATTCATGTCTTTCTTAGATGCAAACCTAGCAGGCAACTGATCTTTAAAAAATTAAAATTTCTAGTGATTAGAGAGAAGAGTTCCAGTTGTCAAATAGTTGCTATATTACTGAGTCCTAGCTTTTCTTCTGGATTTCTCCTTCCCTTTCACACACATACACAATCTGCTTCTGCAGCTTTTTAAACAAAAGGCCATGGACAATTATTTGTCCTTTCAGATGAGCTTCTCCTAGAAAATTGTCTCATTGGTCAAATTATTTCCAAAGGTAACCCTTGTTCGCAAGATAAAATGTGGTATTTTCATTTGAAAAGTGAGAGGAGAAAAGCTATCACGCAGGCCTGAGCATTCAGAATAGTTCAAAAGAACTGATGGTAAAGAACAGAGTTATAGAAGAGAGAAACAATCACAATTTTGGGGATGAAAGGAAGCCAAGCTCAAGATTAATTTCAAACAAGAACTGGGAGACAATGAGAGAGAAGAAATAACTGTAAATGGGAATATTGCATTATAGGAGATAAATAATTATTTATGTGATGAAGGAAATATATCTGAAACATGATTTTTGTTATTATATTGTAGATGATATCAGAATCTAAGTAAGTAAGAAAGAAAATAGCACCATCATTATAGACTCCTCAGTCTCCCCCCCCCCCCCAAAAAAAAAACCTAGTAGAATGGGTGAAAAAGATGACAGGATTTTATGTTTCACAGCAATTTTTGTTTCACATCACTTTCTCTGTGCATCACCAGGATTATAAAGAGATCATTTGTGGGAAAATAGTTTAGGGTTTGAATTTTGCTCTACTCATGTTTGCTGCATCATAATCTCAAGGGGACTCCTGTGCAATTTCTTAAGACTATGCCATGTGGTGAGGAACAAAATTTAATCAGTAATCCCCCTTTCCCATGAATCTATGTATCCATGGATACAAGTGGGTCTCTAAAACAGGTCACCTATGATGTTGTTTTTCATAAAATTTGGAAATCAAATAAATTACTGCAAGAATGGATTGCACCTACCAGGACTCCCAGCAAAGGTTTCACAATAAAGCCAAGCAGGAACTTGGAATGTTCATTTTGGGCATATTCTTCAGGAACAATTTCAGAAAGGGCCAGAAAAGGAAATACAATGAAACACTTGGGAGAAAATCCAATTGCTACTGCCTTCTGGAGAAGACCCATTGTTGAATGGTAAGTAAACACTTATGTAAATATCCTTGACTCTCTCATTAGTTGGGACTACCAATTGGAGTTAAAACTCTTCATTTTAGGATCTGACAGATGATATTTCTCTTTTGGGCAGCAGATAACCACACTTGGTGACCAACACCACTTTTTTGGCAACTGTCAGAAAATTGCCCTATAGGCAGCACCCAAGAAGAACAGGGACTCCAAGATAGCAGGAAAAAAATTAAATTGTAGGTATCTCCTGGCCCCACAGTTGCGCCCCCCCCCCATTAATTGGCTCTTCATTGTGACACTAGGTGGCTGTTCCCATGAGCATCTCACTGAGCCCCCAGATGCATCCATTGCCACAGCAGGTTACTTCACTCTGAGGTCTGAACTAAGCACCCAGCGATGGTCACATAGGTGGCACATGGGTGGCTCAGCAAAAGCTGTTTTGAACAGTAACCTGGCATCAGAAAGGAAGTCTCTGGATCTTCCCAGAAGATCCAGGGTAAAAAGTAATTTAAAAAAATATTATAAGGGAGGTATAGCCTGGTTCTGGTGCTGAACATGCTGGACATTTTCTGGTCAGCTCACACTAAACCTGGGATTTGAGCCTAGCATTCAGATATTCCACTTAGAAGATGCAGAGAGGCCAGTTTATTTGGATCTTCCAGACAGGGCCTAAGAGAGGTTACATACTGTTGTTAGATTTATCTGATGTTTCAGTGGAAAATAATGGTCCCAAGACTTTCAAGCTGTGCCCTTCAAACTTTTCTATGTATCAAACAAGAAACTCACTTTTGTTTTCCCCATAGTGGTGGAGGGAATTCTCCAATCTAGATGCATTCTGGTTTTACTCTTCTCCACTTGCCTCTCTGCTTGCATCTATTTTTAATTTAAACCGAAGAAATGGCAATGGTGCATTGGTTTATGCACTTATTCCTAATCTAGGAGACAACCTGTAACTTCTTGTGTTCACTCTGTTCTTCCTTCGTAATTCACTGAGCGCCATCTGCAAAACATTAATCTGTTCTTCTGCCAGTGTGGGACATAAAATTAACCACAATGGAACACAGAAAGCACACATCTTATGTGTTCTCACTGAAAATAAGATAAAAGGGATCATGATTCTGTTAAGAGCTTGGGAATGATAAGGGTTGAGGAACAGAAGTATTGTGTTTCATATCTTTTCAATACCCCTAATGTTATAATTGTGTTCTATTTTGCTTCTTTCCCAGGTGACTTACTCAATGATGCACATCTTCCTCTAAAATACAGTAAAATATTAAACAAGAAAACTGCTGAATGCCAGTAGAGAAGGGATGAGCATTGCCATTCTAAGGTGGTTTCATGTTTTATTACATTTTTTAATATTCCCCAAATTCTAAACCACTCATGCCTAAATAATATTCACTTACTATTAGAATGTTTGAGAATTCAGTCTTAATGAACTCTAGTTAGAACCAATCCAACCTACAACCTCAAACCAATGTACAGGTCTGAATTTAACTATTCACTAGCTTTTGTACTTCTAAAATGTCCCAGACCAGCTCATGGCTAAAAAAAAGAAAAAAAGAAAAAACAGAGAATAAAATGTGTGTTCTAATATGCAGCTCTTCTGAGAAAAAATGTGTTTAGAAATACGTGCTTTGAGAAAAAGCTTTCTAGAAATAGTAAGGCCTATCTCTAGTTGTTCTATCCACTTAGAGTACACCAAATGAAACAACATAACTTAACAAATGTGTTGATTTATGACGTTTTCATTAATTCAACAGGTCTATTTCAGTTGGGACTAACAGTTGGATTTAGAGCTATATTTAAATGCAAACTCTCTCAGCAATCTTTGTTTTTAAAAGAATTGCCGATTAGCATGGAATCAATGAATCAATAGCACAAACCAAAAATACACTGCTTTGCCTTTCTTACATACACTTCACCTGGCTGCTGGCAATGAAGAGGAAAGGCCAAGATCATGCATGATAAGTAACTTTATAATGATGGTACTCTGTTGTTGTATTGCTAATATGAAACCATGCTAAAGAATTGCAACAATACACAACACAAAACCACTCAAAATGTCCCATTGTACAACACAGCATGTTGTGCACTGGGACACACTGTGGACTGTTGGAGAATTCCTTGCTTCTGGCTCCACTTGTGCAATGGTCCCAACGGCATAGAATCATAGAATTGGAAGGATTTGGAATGAGCTCACGTCTCCTGAGAATATTAACATTGTGGAATGGTGCAATTTAACATTTTGCAATTGTAAGTTGGTTCATGAAAAAGTAACTTCCTAAAAGAATGTCAGTCAGAAGGCTTCACAAAGGAATTCATCAGTGAGATGTAATTGATCTCTCCAATAGAATAATCTGAAATTTAGCTCTGCACAATATATGAGCCATAAAACCACACATACATCAGCTCACTGGGGACTTGATAAATTAACAGTTTTCCCAATTGCCTCCAAGAACTGGAGGAACTGTGAGTTTTTACCAGTGTGAAAGCTAGCTGCCGAGGTGGGGTTGATCATAACTAAAACTTGGAAAAGTTATGTTTGGACTACACCTCCCAAAATCCCCCAGCCAGTGTGTGTGTGTGTGTGTGTGTGTGTGTGTGTGTATACATGTTGGTATGCATGTGTGTGTATAAATACACACATATACACACACTTCCATTATTTTGCTTCTCATGGTATACATATGAGGAAATTACTTTAACTAGTCATGTCAAAATAAGTGACTGAATTTCTTCCCCAATATCCTTTTTTACAGCCTTTGCTCAGAGACTGAATCTTATCAATATGTGTTTTTTCATTACTGAACTGGTTAGATTTGTTACTATAATTATAATCACACACACACACACTGCCTCACACCCTACAAATGTGCCTCTGAGCTCAAAAATCCCATTCTTTTCTGGATAAGATTGAATTCCGGATCTAGTTGTAGTTTGAGACAGCTATCTGGATTAAAGCGGAGACAGATGATCAAATGGCTTCCAGAATACTTCTAGAAAAGGAAAGTAGGAAGAAATTTTCTCTCCTGTTCCCAACCTCCATGGATCCCAATAGCTCTACAAAACTCTTAAGTGGCAGATTACAATTATAGTACATAATAATTATATTCAAGTATGTATGAATGTGTACAGAGCTAAATGGTTCATGTGGAACAAGGGCACAGATGTATGCCCCACTCTCAGATGTCCCCATGCACCTGGAAGCATTAGGGACCCTCACACAATGAGTGTGAAAATCTGAAAGCTTTTTTTTTTTTTTAAAAGTATTCATCTGGAATACATTTGAATGAGCTTCTATGACTGCGAAACCTGATAAGGCAGGGCTCTTGGTCACAGAAGCTCTGTATGTTCATTGAGCAAAATATGGCTATAGACCTTCCTGCTCAATGCATGTTACTGGTGCTCAGGCTAAAATATTAAAGAGGAAGGGGTGCCTTTAAACAGAATTTCTTTGTCCCTGTAACCTTAAATACCATTGATTTCTACTCTCCATACATGTTCTGCTACCTGTCAGACTCCCTTCTGAATTAATGGGATTCAGGAATAAAATTTAGACTTTTTTTCATTTAAACTTCCCATTGCCTTTAGTCACCATACCATGCATACAACAGATATAACATGATTCCACCAATATGATCTGGTGACTGGGGGGAAACTGTTGAATTTATGGCTCTTATGCACCCAATTCAATACAAAGACATCTTTCAGGTAGGGAAAAGAAAATTTGTGAATACTATCAATGTGATTTTTGAAAGGTAAACTGCAGAAGTTTGTATAAAACAAGACAGAACTTCTTGTGCAGCTTCTTTACCATGTATTAACAACGCACAATTATAGCAGTTTGTTACTACCTGAACGGCAATGAGTCTAACTTTAGGAATCATGAGATCTAATTATTATTATCATTATTATCATTATTATTATTATTGAAATACTTAGAAATCTTTGCTGGAGATCTTTGGTGCTGTACTTCAGGAGGATTAGACTAGAGCTTTCTGAGAGACAATTCTTCAGGGACTTACTATTAAACTATGTATCCCAGCACTGTGGAGGATAGAGTTATGAAAGTCAAGCTGCTATTATTGTGCAGTGGACTCACCATCATTTAGTGTATAGCTACACTGAAGAATTAAAGTACTTTGACACAACTTTAACTGACATGAGTCTATCCTGTGGAATCCTGGCATTTGTAGTTTTGTGAGACACCAGAATTCTCTGATCAGACCAGGTTAATATCTCACCAAATGTTCTAGGATTCCATAGGATGGATCCATGACAGTTAAAGTGGTGCCAAACTGCTTTATTTCTACAATATGGATACATATCCAGTCTCCAGAAAACACATGATTTCTGAAATATTCTGTTCATAACAATAAATGTTAAGAAAATGTTTTCCTGTTACAGGCTGTGTGGCCCAGTGGTTAAATGCCTGTACTGCAGCCACTAATTCAAAACCATAAGGTTGTGAGTTCAATACCAGCAAAAGGGATCAAGCTTGACTCAGGCTAGTATCCTTCCAAGGTCGCTACAATGAGTACCCAAATTGTTGGGGACAAGTAGCTTACAGTTGTAAACCCCTTAGACACTGCTTAGGTGGAATGAAGTAGTAAATAAATGTAGCTGTTTGTTTATTTGTTTGTTTTGTAGCCGCTCTCAGGGAAATCCAAAAGGTTCCAGTGATAAGGTTGCCACAGGTACTAAATATTTAAAGTAAGTTCCTCTTCCTGCAGAAGACACACTTCTAACTCTAAAATGCCAAACAAATAAAGGAAACTTTTCCCAACAGGTTGAGAATCTTTGAAATGCAAAATAAATGTGTCAACCAAGAGAATATTTGGTTCAGCCCTACCAATACTGAGCTGCTACAGGTGCTGTCAGAATTAATGAACTTTTGCAAACATGGTCACAACTCTTTCTTAGCAGATTTTCACATTACTGAAAGAAATAGGAGTTTGCTTATAATTCATTCTTGATTTTGAAAATCTAACAAGGGAAGGATGAATAAACATAAGTACAGTAGAATGGAGATGGGTGAAGAATGGATATTACCATAAGAGTTGCTTCCATGGATCTAAGTTCCCTTATTGACTTATGTAATCCACCATTTTGTTTTTGGCCAGAGACAACCCATTATCTCTGGGAAGCTCACAGAAATGACATAGTGGTCAAGGCCTTACTTTTTTGTTTGTCCCAGTACATCATATCCAGAGATTTTATCTGTGGCAACTATGACTTCTTTTGG